>CM077876.1:99131117-99731117 GCA_039720435.1 Amazona ochrocephala | reverse complement strand
TTGTGAGGAATCACTACCCACCACCCCTCTTCTTGCTGGCTTGCTTTGTAAATATTACACAGCTCCTTAACTTACCCGTCTCCACATCTTTTCCTCTTTAGCACTGCTTCATTTGCTTCTCCCCTGAGATTACAGTATTATTTTTAAGCACAGGGTGCAATGTGCTTTTGCACTTCCAACATACTGGTGCCAGTGAATTGTCGCATGCCCCAACACCTACTTTGTTTCATTCTCTGTAATCATGTGCATTTGACATGCTCTTGATTGCCCCTCTTTCCAGTGCTAATGCCTGTACGCTGCCATTGAGTTGCTAAAATAGGCGCTTTCTTTGAAGAAGAAAATTTTACTTCTCCTGCTGTCAGCCATGATAATTACTGCAGATTCAGCTGAAACTCCCAAAACATGTATGTTCTGGTCTATTTAATGTGTGGAAGTAGGAACCAAGTGACAGCCCACAAACTGTGGGAAAAAGGAAGGGAAAGAGCACAGCTGGTACCACGTGCCTGTTGTTAGTGCACTGGAATCTTTTTGATTCAGCACCAACACTATTTCCTCACCTATGAAAGCTAAAAACACAGACTGCATTAAGAGACTTCGAGTTTCAACTACGGATTTCTCTTTTCAAAATGACTTATTAAATTTATAGAGAAACCTGTTTGATAAGAAAGAGACTTTTCACAAAATCCATCACTGGCTCACGCCAAGAGTTTTATTCAATCCATTCAAAAAAATAGACAGAACTATAAGGTGGCACATATTGTCAGAGAGTACAAATGTCACATCTTTCTTTATACGGTTTAATTTAAATCCATAGATTAAGACAGTGAAATAATTGCCCTGGGTGGGAAAATAATTGAGGGTCTTCCATGAAAGGACAAGTCTTCAAGTTAGCATTTACACAAATGTATCTGGTTAAGCATAACTTTTTCTATCCTCTATAAAAATATAAACAGCATTTCAAAATGTCTTTAGATAAGTATGTTAAGGTCATCTAACATGGCATCAATGTACTGACAGAATATGAGGCCTGGGCCTGTCAAACCACATTTAGTAATCCATACCCATCCGAAAAGAAAACATACTGTATGAGCTTCAAACGTAACACATCATAATGAAACAATATCGAACCAAAGATATACAAGTACATATTCCTCCTTCCATATGAATTCCTTCTTTTCCTTTTTGTTAATATGGCAATGAACAAGATAGAAGTGACAGTTACGCACAGGTTAATTGTAACTCAGGATCAAGTATAACTTGCCCTTCCGAGAAAGTAACATCACTGAGAAGTGAGATGCACCAGGATCTAATTAGGGCACTCACCGCCACGTATGTTTTACCTGTGCAGTATTACTTTGATGCAGGCTGTAGAATGTGACAGGACGACAAGTGCAAATTACAAGGGCAGAATCTTGGCTTCCCAGACAGCAGAACCAGGAGTTAAAGGTAAGACTAAACAGTATTTTACTGGCAAGAAGAGAACTAAACAAAAAGCCAGCTCATATAAACTTGAAATAGTGGGATGTGGGGTGTTCTTGGTACAGCTGTCATAAATGCACCCTATGTTTTCCAGGGATGCAATATGATAAGCTAACATCTAATCGTTGCTGCAAGGACTTACTGATTCAACACAGATTAAAATGTTTGAATACACTGAATATATTGGTCACAGACCTAATCACATCATTTCCCTTTTCCCAATCCTAAATTTGTATTGGAGCAGCTTCCTTCTCAGCTGTGTGTTTGTATAGCAGAGCACTGGATGTTGTAATTGACTAGCACGTATGCCAACAACGGCTGGTATTTTCCAGTTAAGGTCATCTACAGGTGAGAAACAAAACCTAAGGGATGGGTCAGGTTTCAGATAGAGGTTGGACATTTTGAACTTTGGACAAAGTGACAGGTATCTTTGATTCTCCTGGTGCTGGTGCTTTTGTGACGGGGTTTGCATGGGCTTTTATATCAGCTATTCTCTCTTTGAATCTTTGCTGGAGGTACTTTTCTTCTTTGGAGTAACTTTTAGCAAAAGCAGACATCAGCAAACATGCTGCCATGGTGGACCCTCCAACACAAAACAGGATTGCTCCTGCCAGCTTGCATATATCAAGGGACCCATTAAACTGAATGGCACGGGTATCCACCACAACAAAATCATCTTTCCCAAGAGCTTCGATTTTCGGTGGCACAAGAAAACCCACTACAAGAACCGTTAAACCTATGAGCATAAAAGCTATCCCAGAGATGAGTCCGACCTGGAAAACAAAGAAACAAAACAAATTAATATGCATTTCCATTTTTTTGCTGGTAAGTGGTCCTAGAAGCCATCTAGCTTTCACAGTGTCTTGCAGGTACAGTTTTCTCTTCTAGGAGAAGGCTGACCTTTTTCTTTCAGGTCACTATGAACTAGAATATATGGAGAAACTGTCTTTTTACAACTTTAGTTCAGCATTTACATTTCTGGAAACAATAGAACATGCATTTATACATCCAAAGAACATTTCATGTCCAAAGGTCCTATCACAGAGAGGATCACAGTTTAAGCCCGGTGCTGCGTGACAGATTATTTCTTTACCTTCAGGTGGTGGTTAGCACCAACATTTCAATCCCTGCTGATAGTCATATAATCGTAGTGTCATATCCACCACTTGCTTTTACAACATGAAATTCCTTTGCAGGGATTAGAAGGAAGTTGCTATTGCTATGAACAGATCACAGGGTATTTCTAGCACATTTCAAGTGTAAGTGCAAAATTTGGTTTGCACAGAATGTCCCTACCATCAGAGCAGAGGGGTTGAATTAGACGGCCTCATGGGGCCCCTTCCAGACTCTGATGTTCTCCAGTTCTGTCAAGTTCCCTGACCTTAACAGCGATCTCACAGTTTTCTTGATCCCTAAGTCATGCAGTCCTAGAGTTACTGCTGTTAACCTACCAGTCCTACTCCCAATAGTTTGGCAGGACTACTGTGGGTGCAGAGCAAACGTAAACTACACTTTCAAGCTATGTGTGGAGTTTCCCAGGCAACACTGTGATATTTCAGTGATATGGCTCCTTGTGACACAGAAATTAGAGGATCCAAAGCCCATAGAACTCCCTTGGAAATTGATTCATCTTGGTAAGAGCATCCTGCTTTCAGACAGATTGTAACTCAATCATCTCAGGGAAAACTGAGCAACAGGTGGCCTTAGTTACTTTCTCATGCAACTTAACTTATGAGTTACATGAGAAAGTACTGCAATGGGAGTTTCGAATGCCAGTAAACAGCAACATGCAGTACCTTCCAGAACGTAGAGCTCCACCTGCTAGGCGATCTCTGGATCTGGAAATCATCCTCATACTCCCAAATTGAAGCTGTGCAGTCCTCATAGAACTGATGCAGGTAGGACCGAACTCCATACCGTTGGTACCCTCCCTCAGTGCCGCCCTGCACATGCTTGGACCCACAGATGTCAGCATAGGAGCTCATCCTTCCTACCTGCAATGAAAGGTTTCATGCAAAACAGATTGTTAGTGATGCGGCAGGAGAGCAAAACTAGAAACTCTCCAGCTGACATAAAGAAAAGCATCTCAGGAGAGACATTTCCTTCATGTTTTTCCAAACAAAAAAGTAAGCCCGGTAAAGTTGCATGCAGTGATTCAGCTCAAGGGAACCCAAGGCACTCAGTATCTTTGCATAGTACAGGCTAAAGGTGCTGAAGGGAATATTCCTTCCCATATGCTGGGTGCCCATTCCCCATCTTTTGTACCAGTGTGTTACTATATTTCCGTGGAGACCGAGAAAAGCAGAATATATTAGGTAAGGTCCTACACCTGGGTCGGAGCAATCCCAGGCACAGCTACAGGTTGGGCAGAGAAGAGATTCAGAGCAGCCCAAGGAGAAGGACTTGGGGGTGTTGGTAGATGAGAAAATGAACATGAGCTGGCAGTGTGCACTCACAACCCAGAAAGCCAACCGTATCCTGGGTTGCACCAAAAGAAGCGTGACCAGCAGGTCGAGGGGGGTGCTCCTGCCCCTCTACTCTGCTCTCGTGAGACCTCACTTGGAGTATTGTGTGCAGTTCTGGTGTCCTCAACATAAAAAGGACATGGAACTGTTGGAACAAGTCCAGAGGAGGGCCACAAGGATGATCAGGGGACTGGAGCAACTCCCATATGAATAGGCTGAGAAAGTTGGGGCTGTTCAGCCTGGAGAAGAGAAGGCTGTGTGGAGACCTCATAGCAGCCTTCCAGTATCTGAAGGGGGCTTTTAAGGATGCTGGGGAGGGACTCTTCATTAGGGACTGTAGTGATAGGACAAGGGGTAATGGGTTCAAACTTAAACAGGGGAAGTTTAGATTGGATATAAGGAGGAACTTCTTTACTGTAAGGGTGGTGAGGCCCTGGAATGGGTTGTCCAGGGAAGTTGTGAATCTCCATCCCTGGTGGTGTTCAAAGCTGGGTTGGACAGAGCCTTGGGTGACATGGTTTAGTGGGAGGTGTCCCTGGCCATGGCAGGGGGCCTGGAACTTGATGATCTTAAAGGTCCTTTCCAACCCTAACTATTCTATGATTCTATCATTCTAATAAAATCCAGCATCCCCAATGGGCTCCCATTGCTTCTCACGCAGACTGCTTCTATGAGTTTGCTAGGGTTTGCAACCTTAAGAACTAGGAACTGGGTAAGGTTTTCTAATATTTTGTTTTACAAAGCTTTTAAAATGCACTAAATGCCGATAGAATCATAGAATCATAGAATAGTCAGGGTTGGAAAGGACCTTAAGATCATCTAATTCCAACCCCCCTGCCATGGACATTCACAGTCATGAGAAACAGAGGTAAAACAAGTCCCAGGCAGACTGAAACTGTATATATCCTGTACTTACATATGGATGATTAAAAATGAAAAAGATGGAATGCTATAACAGTACCAATCTGCTCACTGAATGGAGTGAAATTAAAATACTAAACCTGTGGCAAACCGCTGCTCCCTTAGAGAAGTCAATGCCCAACTCCTGCTGACTTTAATAAAATCACGATTTTGTCTGATATGAAGACTGCCAACAATGTTCCCCATTTGTGGAAGTTCTCATAACACACTAAATTTGTATTTAACAGTGCAGGTCCCAGGTGTGAACTTGCTTCACAGGTGTGATGCTACAGAATTCATTAAAGTAATACTAGCCCCTAAAAACTTGAGCAACAGGTCCATGTTATTTAAATTGACTGATTTGTCTTTAAAGAAGTTCAGAAAGTCTTAGTCCAAAGGGAACTGTTAATCAGTACTTGCATCTGAATGTCACAGCTCAAATTATATCAGCTTCAAGCCGTTCACCTGATTGCCACAGGAATTTTACTCAAAGGGAAGGAAGGAAGCGAGGTCTGACATGCTCACAGCAGCTAGGGCCTCCGAATTTCACAGCCCTGCAGGCCTTCGGGAAGGAGTGACCTTGAAGGGTACGTTTTGAGGTACAAAAGAAAAAAAAAAGAAGTGGTATGGATATAAGTATATAATCTAAACTCTTGTGTGGAAACACTTACAGTAATTCTACTTTTGGAGCCTGTTTGAGCAGAAAGGAAGTTTTTTCCCCCTAAGGTCAACAAAGAGGAGGACCAGACACAACATGACCAGATAATGTGGCCTGCCAAAGCTCACTTGCATTACTCCAGCTGCTACCAGAAGATAATTTTACAGCTTCTCTAGTCACTCCAGAAATCAGGTAAGGCACATTGCAACTGTAGTTATTGCAATGAATTTAAAAACCCTCAATGTTATGTGACAGAAAGCTGTATAAACATGATCTTGCATTCACTGCACTGTCTGTAGGTTTAGTCAAGAGAAAGGAAGGTGTTTTGTTACTAAGTTTGATGAAGAATTGTCTATAGGAACCACACAGCCTGGAATCACTTATATTACAGCTAGATTCTTTAGCAATCTGAAATGCTAATAGGTGGATTTGGTCAGGCATATGAGAAAAATGATAAATAAGAGCTGGGAGATGGAATAAAACCCAAAATAATATTTTGCTTCAAAGATTTTTTGATAGCATCAAATAGTATGACCTTTTAAAATGGAAGGAAAAAGAAAAAAAGGACTGCCAACATCATTAATTCTTCTCAAGCATTGTATAATATTAGTCCTACTGAACATTTTCCTTATGCTCAGACTCTTCCACTTATAAGTGATCTCCCATCTTTTGCAAAATATCTTGTCTACTAGAGAGAAGGGAAGAAGGCTTCCCAGCCCTATATGACTCATAGAAGCAGCCTGGTAATTTGGCCTAAGATGGTCTCTCTTCTCAGCTGCAATGCAAACATAATGTTGCTGTTCTTGCTACTTACAGATGGGGCAGAGGAACTGACACAGTCACACTATGGTGGGAGTAAACAGTTCTCCATAAATAAGAAGGAAACATGTGTCACAGCCTTCAATTTACATCAGATGAATAAATACTGCAGTAGCTACAATCTCTTGAGCGTTGATGTAGTCTCACCTTTATGGCTGCGAAATTAAATGCTGAAATGTTGGGAAACTTGCTAAAAAGAGAGTCACGGTTACCCAGTCCATGTAACGCACAAGATCAGCACATGCATCCAGTGGTTTAATCATTAAAAGTTCTTCAGTGCCTAAACCCGAGGTGCCTGGGAACATGTGGGATGTATGATCACAGCTTCAAAGCACACCACTGCATAGTAGCAATCCATCCCCTAGCAACTTTTGTTTCCATGGCAAAAGCTTGTCCTGTTTACTTTGAGCTTTACTATTCTCCACTGATCTGGGGAGATGTGACTGGGTTTGTGAGCAGGCAGATTAAAAGATGAGCAAGCTCCAAGAAAAATCACTCAATACATTTTCCAACTACTTTGCTTTCTTATTGCAGGGTTGGACACCTTTAAAAAAACCCCTAAAACATATGTAAGGAATTGACATCTGAAAGGCAGGACAAAGCAGATGAGGATGTGCCATTGCTCTGCGACAAACAGCACTAGGTGTAAGCCACAGAAGCTGATGGGTTTGCATAGGTGAAGTCTCCCTCTCCAGATTTACACACTTGGACTCTTCTGTTCATAGGGCCGTGTTTCCTACCGAAAGCAAGTCTCCTGGAAGAGTGAACCCTGGAATAAATAACCTCCCTTTGACCGCAGCCTCCGAAATGGCCCTTTTGATACCTCAGCCCTCTGTCACACAAGCCTCCAGCACTTCCCCAGGTCACACGCTGGCTCAGGCCATGCTCAGCCTCACCCTGGCCATCACGGCCGAAACGAGCCCTCCTGCGGCCGCGGCTCCGGCCCCGCCGGGGCTGGGGGAGCGGGAAGAGCTGCTGCCGCAGCTCCCCGAGGGCGCCCGGTGTGCCCAGCTGCCTTGCGGAGCGACTACTGCGCCGCTGCCGCGCACGGGAGAGAGAGCAGGGCCTCCCCTGTGCCGGGGACAAGGCCCAAAGGAGGGCGCAGGGGGCGGCAGCGACGGCTCCGGCTGCTGCCCAACCGCTAACGGCCGCGCAGACCGGAGCGCAGGATGCTGCCCCGGCCGCTCGGGACACGCTCTCCATCAACCGTTTCCTGAGCGAGGGGAAGAACTCAGCAGCGCCCGCACTCCGGCGGCGATCCCGGTCCCCGCTACCCACCGGCAGCCCTCACCCTCCAGCCCGGCGCCGCTACCGGGGCCCCGAGGGCAGAGAGGCCGGCCCGGCCGCGGCGCCCCCTAGCGCAGCGCAGCGCGCATCTTCCCCCTCCCCGGCGGCAGCAGCTTCCCCCGAGGGTGCCCCATCACCCGGGCCGGGGGAGGAAACCCGCGGGTCCCGCCGTGCACACAGCCCCCATCCCTTCCGCCGGGAGGCCGATGCCCCACCGCCACCTTCCCCACGGGAAGCTGGGTGCCGTACGCCTCCCGTGAGGAGCCCCCCTTCCCGCAGCCAAACTGCGCAGCCGAAGTTTGCGGGGAGGCCCGGTGCCGCGGATCGGGATTACCTGTCCCTCCCGCCGCTCCCTTCAGCCGGCTGAGCAACCGCAGCGATGCTAGCTGCGGCTCTCCCACGCCGGTCCCATCTCCACTCTGCGCCGCGCCGGCCCCAGACACCACGTATTATGTACGGCCCGGAGCGCCGCTCGCTCCCGCTCCGTGCCTGCGCACTGAGCCGCCGCCACCGGGAGCGGAGGGGCGAGGGGAGAGCGTGGCCCGTGACCCCCCGCCCGGGGCGGCTTGTGGCGGGGTACAGAGGGGGGACGCAGAGCCCAGGGGGCCGGACTGTCCCCCACAGCCGGCTGCGGTGAGGAGGGTCCCTTCGGCCGCGGCACCGGCGGGGCCGTCCCCCGGGCCGGACGGGCGCACCGGGTGGCTGCCCCAGGTGCCCACCGAGATCGCCGGGGTGTCCTCCTGGGGTGGCGGGAGCAGAAGGGGCCTTGGGGCAGGTCTCTAATCACCTCCCCCGTCTCCCATCCCCTGTTAATTAGCACTGAAAAATGCATACTCAGTGTTTTGTCCGTTGGAGCCTATCGACATTGCAAAAATAAGAGCGACAGAGAATAAGGCACTGAGATCAAAGGGCTGGGGAAATAAATCAATTGGCAGGAGACCCAGATGGTCTTTTAGGAGAAGCAGAGTGAGGCTGAGGACCAAGCACTAGTGTGTCGGATCTGTCCTGATAACAGTAGGTTGACTGCTCAGTGGGGAAAGATTTTAAGTAAGCAAGTTAGGAGTTAAGGAAACTGGTGAGGGAAGAGTTAGAAAGTATGACAAGGCAGTGAGAGCTGGAGATGCTAAAATGTATTCCACAAAGAGGCAATATATAATTCCTCTGAAAAAATAATGAGAATGTAAAGGGCAAGAATGATGGTCATTTCAAGGCTCTGTACTAAAGTACGCACAGAAATATTGTTGCATGTAGAAGAATGGAAGTGCATTAAAGCAAAATGGGGTAGTATTAGCCAAAGGAAAAACCAGGTTTTTCTAAAGTGCTTAAATCATTATAGCACATGAAGAAGATGAGATTAATGGTGGTTTCATTAATAATAATGCCCAAGCTCCTTTGAAAAAGACCCCACCCTGTAATTGGTATCAACAGTAAGTTTGGGCAGTTGCACTATAGGAATCATTAAAACAGCTATTAAAATAGAGCAAGTATGGCATTACATTTAGAGGAACAAACTCTGGTTTCAGTGGCTTTCTTCCTGTCCTTCCAAAGCTGTTATGCTTGTTTCAAGTAATGAGTAATGCCAACAGTGGTTGGCCTGATCTGAGCGGTGATGCTTCCACAACAGTATTTGATCAGTAGCATTGGTGTACCTGAGCCCAAGGTGACTAACAAGTTAATAAACTGACAATTATTTGTGGACAACTGGGAAAATATAGTGAAGTGATAAATGACTGGAAAGCAGGATAGAGTATTGGTCTTAAAAAAGATTTCCTATTTATTGTCCTGTAAGACTGACACCAGATTTACATGTTGTTTCACAGTTTGGACCAAATGCTGCTTTATCCCAGATGAGGAAGATGTCTTCTATAGAAAAAGCAATTAATCTACCTGAGCTGTCCTCCCTCTATTCACAAAGCTAGTTTCTTTTTGATTTCTTATCTACTGACAAAGGGAATAAGCAAAAGGAACACAAAATACCTGAGCTGGCCTCGTACAATTTTGTTTCCTGATAGCGAAGTGATATGCTTTGTGAACCAAGACAAATAAGTACTGTAGCAATGGGAACATTTGCACTAACACTAAAAATGTTCCGTGAACTCCAAATTAACAACCCTGAAGGATAACCATTGATAATCTCAGAAGTTGCTTTTAGTGCACTTTTGGGGCATTAGGAAAACTGAAAACGCAGTCTGAGATGAGGGCTGTTCTTGAAGTATAGCTGAGCTTGGTTGTGAGAGGTCTTGAACAGAAGAATGTAAATGGCCTTTTTAGCCTTGAAATGGGTAGCATCAGTGCAAAGATCATTTAGACTGTTTATCCTGAAAGCTTCAGCTGGGAGTGGCATGCAGAGCAAGTGCAATATTCTACCTCAAGTAAGTTGTTAGCTTGTTGGGGTCTCTTTTTCCCTTGTGGAAAGGAAACCCAAGCCTACTGGTTTCCTTGTCTTCCACCTGCTGTTCTAGAGGTTCGTGATGGATAGTAGTGAGCATGCTGAGGAAAAAATCATGTGTTATTGAGATCCTTTGTAGGCAGTGGTGTTGGTTTCCATAGAGTTTACAAGCTTCTCTCTTACTGAGAGGTGATCAGCCAGTTTGGTGAGTGCAGCTTAGTTAGCTTCTGGGAGCCTGTGTTGAATAGGAGAAATTACCGCTTCTGGAAAACATGCTTCTCTTGTAACAAAATGCAGCAATTGGTATGAGACTCATGTTCACTGAGTTGCAGATGTCTGTCCCTATTTGCTTAATGGTGATGGCAAGCTTCCAGAGTTTCTGCTTCTGTTTCACGTGTTGCAGAAAGCCGTGGCCTCAATAGTTCTGCTGTAGTGACATTATTATATTGCCTGTCCTTCCCTTCCTGGTGCCCTGCTCACCTTCGCTTGGAGAACAAGGCTCTTAACATACCCACTTCCCAGGAAACCTTCAGTTGACACAGGACATCAAGGAGCAGCTAGGGCAGATAAAGGTGGTTCCACCCATATTCCACACTTTCAAGGGTAGCAGAAGGGAGGTGCGAGAGCTCCTTCCGCTGCAGAAGTGGCTGGAGGGGCCCATGAGGAGCAGGAGCTAATTGTTGTTTTCTGCACTGCCTCTGGCTTCGAATCTCCTAGGAATTGTTAGTTCTGTTTTTCATTCTTGTTGCTGCTGGGCAGAGGGATAGGCAGAAGAAATTAGAAGTATTCCAGTGACCCACCTTCACTCAGAGACTGCCTCCATTCATCATGTTTGTGTTTCCAGAGCTCACTAAGAGACCTGCTTGCTCTTAGGCCCGTTTGTTTCCAAATAAGTTTTGCAGATGCAGTGTGTGTGCAGGGTTTGTAGGCAAAAAGCCTTAATTTAGATCCGAATGAAATGGCAACATGTCAAAAACACCATTTTCTAGCAGTGCCAGGCATTGGACAGCAAATGTGTGCAGCAGTGAGTATTTGCAGCAGCTGCTACTACCGCTAGACGGCTGTGTTGTTTTAAAATATGCTGCCTATGAAGATCAGTGCCTAGGAGCTTGGGTTAATTTATGAAATTTGGTTTCTCAGGGGAAGTGTGATCCAAAGTCAAGGGCAGGTGGGGGTGAATCAGCCTAAGAAGTTCAGTTTTCTTTAGAGGAGATGTAGTGTAAGGTATGCTCAAGTGCTGAGCATCCCAGTCAGGAGCAGCCTTTCAAGAGTGCTTTGCTCCCAGTGGGACAGCCAGTTTCTGGGCATGCTGAGTTGTGCCTGCCATATGTGTGAGTTACTGTGTTTGGCTGGGCTAGGCCACCTCAGACGAGTTTCTCTTTTTGCTGTTTTCCTGTCTTCTGTACCTACAAGGAAAATGTGTGAAGCACAGCATCTTTTGGTAACTCTTGCATGTCTGTGCTCACTGTTCCATAGGTGAGGTTACTAAGATGCTCCATGTGCCATATATGAAATTTTTCTATGTTTTTGTTGCCCACATGGAAATGGAAGTATCTGAAAACTTGACTCCTACTGTGAATGCTGAGGGTCATGAGGGTGACATTAACAACTGCTCTCAAAATGCCCCGGAGTCCTCAAGTTTTATCTGGCTGATCATATCCCAGAAGTTGTCATACTGCTTCCTATCAGCTTTTGATAAACTGGAAGGATTTTATAAACCACCCATTTTAAGTTTATAACACAATTACTCTGTGATTGTTCTCATATACCTTTATGTATAATCTGAATGTTAACCACGCAACAGAGTGAAGGTAAGACACAAATACAGTGTAATCGATGTTAACGGAGTTTTAAAAGGCACATTTTGATTATAAGGCCAGAGATGGGAAGGACGACACCATGATGTTGTTGCTGCACATGTACCCTGGAAGTGGCTGTGAGTGACTGCAGTCAGGCAGCAGCTGCATTGTCTGGTGGTTGCTGTACAAACCTCCATGCAAAGGCATCTTCTGGTTCAAGGAGTTATTTGTTTTTGTTGTCTAAACCAGTGTAATCACACTGTATTTATAATGTATTTGTAATGTAATTATCCACTACATTAAGTGCCAATTGCCAGACTGTCACTGATTGTCTCTTAATCTATATTTCTTGTTCAGAAAACGCTGCTAGACTTTAGCAATGAAAGTCTCTTTCCAAAAAATTGCTTCTCTGGGAGCAGTGAGAAGGATTAGAGGAAAGCTGTCTTAGCTTTTGCAACCAACTATATATTTACTTTTAAGAGAACCCACATCCAATTGCAGTCCAGAGACTGTGCCTGTGTTGCTGCGAGGCTCTCCAGAGCTTTTAACCTCTATTTAGATGGAAAACCCTCAAACTGAGGAGCGCACACACTGATTGTTCACATGATTTATAGATGTTATTAGAAGATAAATGTGTCATAGGTGTTTGAAGAGAGATACCAAAGATACATTATATTCTTTATAGCCAGGCCAGTAAAAATTTGTTCTGCCTTTGACTGTGGTGCACTTTCAGAAGCCATGGGAAGGGTGGGATGACAGGCAGGCACCTTCAAGAGAGCAGAACACAATCTATTACCTCTGAACTAAAAAATAATTGACATTCTGTGATGACATTGTCCGCTTTAATTAATTGACAATGTTCTAAAGTAAATAGGCAACAATCACAGGCAGACCAGTTCCACTCCTTTGGACACCTGAGAGTGAGAAGAGTAAATATACGCTCTTTGATGTAAGGTTCCAGTGCAAGTATCATCCTTTTGACATTGTCCTTGGACCTGCTTGTGGGACATTTAAAGCATTGCTTGCCTTTGTGAAGAGGTCACAAGGGCAAATTGGTTGATATAAATCTGCTTGTGCCTATAAGGATTTAAAACCCTTTTAATTTCTATAACCAAATTTCAGTGAGGGTGTTGAGCTCTGTGCTTGGTAGAGCTAATTCAGCAGAGGACCTTCCTAAATTGTTTTTTGCAGTGCCACCAAAATATTTCATTGGTTTTTGTTCCTCCCAAAGGATGAATTACCTGGACTTCTCTTGATTAATATTGTTTTGCTTACAAAGAGAGCATGATAATCACTCAGTAATTTGAACAGAGTAGAATGACAATTGTGTGCAGACTGCATGAGGAAACAGCACACATGTTCCTTTACAAAATCTGTTTCACTGTCTCCTTCCTGCTGCTTGCTTGCTTGATGTTATATGCTATTGTATGCTGGCTGTGTAAGGGTTGAAAGAGGAATAATTGCTTGTAAGTCAAGGATCAGTTAAGAGTACTGAGCAGTCCTCTGTCCCTCTAGCCACCTGTGTGGCCATTTGCAGGTGCACATGGAAAGATTGTAAAAACAGGGCAATCACATCAGTTTCTCAAAGCTTAGCTTCTGACAGCATGCAGCCTAGGGATGCATGCTTATGGACTAGAGGAACTCTTTATGTTTGATAACCATTAATGAACTTTCCTCTGTAAATTTAAAAGTCCCATTGCTTTTTGAATCCACTTGTTTTTGGCAGCTGCTGCAATGTGTTGAGGTCTCAATTCACTGTGAAAGCGAATTTTATTCCAGGTATCTCTGCAGAATGAATTTTTCACTGGGAAGTAGGTAACTTTTTCATTCTATGCTCTTAATAGCATGCTCTGGATAGCTGCTTGTTCCATATGTTTTGTACATTAAAGATTGAAGACCGAGGCCCAAGTCTTCAAATCTGCTTTGGGGTCTACTTATTCAGGTAGTGATATCTCACTGAAGAGAGCTAAGCCCTTTGAAACCAATGAGATGCAGTTGTCTGAATAATACATTTGAGTGCCATTTTTTTCTTTTTTAATGTGAGAAAATTAATATGTGTATTTTTTTTTACCACTTCACACTCTACAGTGCATTAATGTCCTGGTCATTTTTTCTTTGGTAATAATGTGATCATAATGTTACTGCCATGGTTTGGTGGGTAATGATACAGCTTGGAACTTTCACTGGGTCACCAGCTATGCCTCTTTAGTTAGCTAGTTTTAGGGGTATTGAATGCAATCTGAATGCTCTACAGCTAGAATTGGAAAAAATAGCATCTTTTATTCATGACTGATATACCTGGCACTCCAAGAAAATTTTTCAATTCTCTTTGCTTATGTTACCAATTTCAAGGCTGAGAGATAAGATTATACTTTTCTATTCAGCACCTTTCAAAACTAAGAGCAATAATTCTGTTCTCCAATTTTTTAAATTATTTTTACTTATTACATAAATGAACGGATATTTTGACAGATTGTAAATTCACTGAAAAAAAAGGAAAGGTTTCTGGAGAGTTAGGAAACGGAAATTTGGTTTTGGTTGATTCAGTGGAGAAAAAAAATGAAAGGAGAAAGGGAAGATTTTTAAAACATATTTGATAAAGCACTATTCAAAATTAAATATTTCAAGTGACATTTGAAATGTCAAAATATTTCTGGTTTGAAACTTAATCCTTTGAATCTTCCATTTAAAATAGTGGTTTGGTTTGTTTAATAAATGGACAAAGACGGAGAGAGAAAAAGTGAGACAAAAAAATGTAATAGTCCCAAAATGAAACAAAGCCTCTCATTTTACGTCAGTCCAAAATAAATATTTGTGGTTTGCAAGCAAAACAACCAGCTCTTTGTTTCTCCAGCTACAGTGGGCGTAATGACTTTCTTGGTTACTTCTTCCAATTATTAAATGGTCTTGCTGTTGTAAAGGTGCCTCTTGGTCATAATCTGTTTAATGGTGTGAATAGACTATGGCTTTATAGGGGAGGTTTTGTAGTTGATTTATGGCATTTTCATTGCTGTAAACAACACTGTGGCTATTGTAATGGAGGCAATTTCTGGTAGTTAATGACTGTAATCTAAGAGAAAATATGGTATTGTGATAAAGAGGTTCAAAACTAATGCAGTGCTAATGCAGGCTAGAAATGAGGACCATTATTCTAAGTGTGAGGCTAGCTAATTGTTTTGATAGTTTGACTAGGAGTTTGATAGATTCTTCTCCATTCTATTTATTAATCAAGATTGGAAATCTTTTTGGAAGATGCGTCTGTCAGCAAAATTCCCCGTAATGTCAGTAAAGTTCATGTTCTACCACTGACTCAGCAGTAAGTGCTTCCTCAGTTTAGGTGGCTGTGTGGAATAAAACTTGAGGCTCTCTTTGTCTGGGCCTGAATTGTATGGGTGGGGTGATAAAAGTTTTGCCAAAATGTCTGACTTCCTGTCTGACTGTTTTAGCAATGGCATCCAAATGCAATTTCGATGCAGTTATGTGAAAGAATAGCTTTGTAGCACTCCTCAGTCTCAGATTCCTTCAAGCCTTAGGCCAAGGACATTTTCAAATGTCTCTAGTACCTACTGTAATGAGGCAGCTTACCATAAAGCATTTAGAATTATTGCACTGAGATAAAGTGGTGTGATGTGGTCTTCCAGACTTTCTTGGGCAGAGAGGTTAGGTAGTTTCTTCAGACTTCTTGTGTTATCCAGAGTATGATTTTTGTGTTGTGGGTTTTTTTGTTTGTTTGATTTTTTTTTATTAAGCTAATACTAGATAATGAATTAGCATTTCAAAAAAGACTATTTTGTTTCTTCATGATAAATCACAAAGGAGGAATTGCCTCAACAGAAAACCCAATTAAAACCTGCTGCCCTTTGACTTCCAGTTAATAGGTATTTAATATATTACCCCATTTAAACCCAGCTTCAGGAGTGCATTATAATGAGGTTCATTCGCATGCGTTGCCTGGGCTCATAGGGGAAGAGAAACTTAAAGGGTAAAGTCAACATGAAGGGTACTACTGCAAGGTAGTGAGACAGCTGGTACCAGTTCTTTCTATTCTTTGGTGTGTGTAATGGCTCCCAATTAATTTTTCAAGCTTTGCCTTAAACTGGATGTTGCAAAATAAAAGTGAAGTTACTTTCAAGAGCAAGCTTTGCCCTTGAGGGTGCTAGACGGAAAGAAGCTGGTCTACTAGTTGTGTGAGTTGGCTATGTTTTCATGTAGTTCTACACTGAATTTGTGCACTTGACAATGGTACCCCTCCAGAGATAATGCTTGCATTGTAAATTGACCATTATGTACATATGCTAAGCTGGATAAATATTTCTTCTGAAATACCAGAGGAGAGAACTGGGTCTTGCCAGCATCTTTAATGTTTACTGCTGCCTCCATCTGCTGCTGCTATGTTTTTCTCTCTTGAGATTCAGTTTGTTTTGATTCTTATTCCCCTTGTATGTTAATTGTATTTATGCTCTGCTCTTATTGATGAGGAAAAAGTTGATATAGGCCAGCAAGGAACTTGCTTTTTATGTATATCTGTTTGTTTTAGATACGTGTGTGCATTCCATTGTGCTTTTTGCATGTTTCTCTGTTCCTGATCTTGGAAATTGTGAGGTAAATTAGGTGAAAAACCACCAAACCTGTACTGAAATCCATTAATGCCAAGACAATCTGGATTTTGTTAACAGTTATTGGTTAATTTAACCAGATATTTTATAGACCTCTGTCTCTAGAACATGTTATCTGTTGGTTTGTATCTTCTACCTAACAAGCCTTAAATGCATTTTGTGAGAGTTATTGGGTGCTGGGCTCTCTGTGTGCGGAGAAATAGCCTATTGTTCTTAGCTTTTGGCCTATGACTGGTTTGATGGCTTCATTTATTAAGATACTTTTTTGAGGTAGTGGGTTCTCATACCCCATGATCTTTAATGTGAGAACATCCCAAAACCTGGGTGACACTGAGGTAATTAATGTACTTCTCAAGAAGGGAGACATCTCACCAACAATGTGGTCATACTTCACAGTAGGCAATTCGCTCAACAAATAGCTACAAACAATGTACTCAGTGACTGAAGAATGCAAAGTGGAAAGAGATGCAGCTATGAGGTCTTCTGGGTATTTTAGCACGTCTTTCAAAAATCAATTCCATCCTTCTGCAGCACAATTTTTTGGTATATAAATACACTCACACTCAGTGTCTCGTATCTTTTGAATGAGATAAGACTAGAAATGAACAGAGAAGCAGTAATAGAAATAGGGATAAGTGGTTTGATACCCATGGATTTGGAGGCCTGAATCAACCTATAATTTGCTAGATTATCTGGTTGTTTGCCTTTGTATACTATAGTGATTCGTCATTATATATTAGCAACTTTACAGCTTTATGAATAACAATGGCCAAAATTGAATGCTCAAATCCTTTTGAAAATTCATAGAAATAGCTCAGGTTTTTATGTTGTTGTACCAGGCAAGGAGTGAGGGAGTAGAATATGCCTGAAAGCTTCCTCAGGATTATATGAGGTGGTAGTTATTGTAGATGGCATAATTTATGTTCAGCATTATGTAGGGTTATTAAATTCTGTTCCTAAAATCTTGTTCTTTTCTGCATAATGCTGAATGTTACAGGAAACTTTGTTAAGCCACCCTTCTATTCATCCTTGCTGCTGTATTCCAGTGTGAAACACAGCAGTTTACAAAGTATTTAGGGTGTACTTAAAAATGAGGTTCACTTTACACTATGACTCTACACAATTTATCTGATATTTATGTTCAAAAGCAGTTCTACAATACATGATTTTAGGTTCTGATGGTTGCATTTTTGTATTTATTACCCTTTGTTGGTATGTAGACACCTTGCAAAAGAGGAAACTGCCTACACTGTATAACCCTTTACACAAAAATTACTCTTGAATATTAGTGAAGGTAATTTAATCTCTGTGCTTTTAATGAGAAATATGTATGAATACTAAACAAGTTACAAAGATAACGATGTCTCCAAAACTCCATAAGATATGATTTCTGAGCAGATGAAAGACAAAGAAAATTTGATCTCGGAATCTTTGTAGCTAACTCTTAGAAACTTAATTTTTTCGTGGACATTTCATCAGAGAGGACTCCAAAAGTACTAACTTGCATCATATCCCTCTGTGGAGTAAATGTATACAGCTCTGCTTGAAGTTGATAGACCTGTGATGAATTTTGTCGTCTGGGATTTGTGGCCACAAAGCCAGAAATTCTCAGAAATTTGAATTGTAATGCAATGTTACTCTTTATCTTGCAGAGAGGCTCATGTCTCATGGTGAGTAGATTCTCTGAGTACTGCTTCAGAAAAAGGTGGCAATCCAGGACTGGCTATTGGACTGCTATGGGATTGTTATGTCTCACAACACAGAAATACAGCCAGCAGTTAGAACAGACCTGCAGTTAAACAATTTTCAGCACATGGTGCTGATGCTGAGCAATGTGTATAAAGTATCTTCTCTGGAGTGTCTTTCCAAGAAGCTTTTGCCAGGGAAAGATCAAAATGATCCAGAGAAGATGCTTTTAGGAAGAGATCTACTTAAATTCAGGTAGAGTGTGGCAATACAGATAGCTACCTATTTGGTCACTGATTGTTCTTGTTCCAGCTGGGTACCCCAAGGCATCTTAGCCTTGATCAGAAAGTCTCCCAGCTACCTGTTTGGAGATCATCTCATATCATCTCATAATCATATAATATCACATCCTCATCTCATCTCAAATGCAGTACTGTTTTCTTTTGCTCACTGTCTGAATCCTTCAGGCATGTTTTATGGAAGGGCTGGCAATGGGCAATGCTGTTTGGCTGACAGAGCTCATCACAAGCTATGTATTGATGTGATCTACGTGAAAGGAGGAGGTCTGATCAAATTTTCTTCTTGCTGTGTTCTCTGGCGTAAGGTGCTATATTTGGAAACTGCCTTTCCTATCTGCTGACTCATCTGTGTCTTAAAATAAAAGAATGATAGGCTTTTTTTAGATCAAGGGAACTTGTAATTTTTATAGTACTTGGCTTCTCTTAGAAACAGAAGCAATTCATAGTATCATAGAATAGTTTGGCTTGGAAGGGACCTTGAAGACCGTCTAGTTCCAACCTCTTTTCTGTGGGCATAAACTAGACAAGGTTGTTCAAAGCCCCATCCAGCCTGGCCTTGAACGCTTCCAGGAAGGGGCAGTCACAGCTTCTCTGGGGAACCTGTGCCAGTATCTCACCACCTTCACAAGGAAGAGCCTCTTCCTGATATCTAGTGTAAATCTACCCTCTTTCAGATTAAATCCATTCCCCTTTGTCCTACCACTACATGTCCTTGTAAAAAGTCCCCCTCCAGCACCTTGTCTGCCACTTTTTGCACTGAAAGCTGCTCTAATGTCTCTCTGGAGCCTTTTCTAGACTGAAAAAACCCAGCTCTCTCAGCCTGTCTTCATAGGAGAGGTGCTCCAGCCCTTTGATCATCCTCATGGCCCTCCTCTGGTCTCACGCCAAAGGTCCACATCCTTTTTATATTGGGGTCCGCAGAGCTGGAAGTAGTACTCCCAGTGGAGTCTCACAAGAGCAGAACACAGGGGCAGAATCCCCCCGCTTAACCTGCTGGCCGCATTTCTTTTGATGCAACCCTTCATACAGTTGGTTTTCTGGGCTGCAGGTGTACACTGCTAGCTCATGTTGAGCTTTTCATCAACTAACACCCCCAAATCCTTCTCCTCAGGGCTTCTCTCAGTTCAGTCTCGCCAGCCTGTACTTGTGCTTGGGATTGTGCTGATCCATATGCAGGACCTCGCACCTGGCCTTGTTAAACTTCATAAGGTTCACATTGGCCCACCTCTCCAGCCTGTCCAGGTCCCTCTGGGTGGCATCCCTTCCCTCCAGTGTGTTGACTGCACCACTCAACTGAATGTTATTGGCAAACTTGCTGGGGGTGCACTCAATCCCACTGCCCATGTCACCAACAAAAATGTTGAACATTGCTGGTTCCAATCCCCGGTACTTCTATAAAGTACATGTTTATCAGTAAATAAAGCAGACCTTTTTTGTGGTCTTGAGGGCAACTTGCCCTAGTATGGCTTCTGTCTGTGGGGCTACATGCATATCTGTCCCTTCTTTTCCTCACTATCCATATTGCATATGAGAAGCATGCTCTGTGACCATGTCCTTGTGTTGTCAGGGTGACAAGAGCCATAATAGGGATAGGCAGCATGGTAACAAGAGGCACCATGAGACAACGCTCATACCTGCACCCTGGCTGGTTCTCTAGTATAGACATAGCTCATGCTCCAGAGTAATTTATTCAGTGACATCCCCCTTCTGCTACTCCTGTGTTCACATCCAGATCTTCTGTCCAGATCTGAAGGAACTTGACTTTCAGCTCTGTGTCTGGAAGAGCTTTTCAGGCAGCTGTGGCTTGAGAAAATAGCCCTTATGTCAGGGGTATTGGAAGAAGCTGTGAAGGACTCCAACCCCATTTTTGGCTATATGTAGCCCGAAGGTGATTTGTCACTTGAGGTCTTTGCACGTTTGACTTACCTGACTCAGTAGAGCTGAGCGCAACTTGCTACATGAATTAATAAAATTATTAACTCCTTAATTGACTTACTTTCCAGAAGCCTGCACTTTCATATTTTCTTCTGTGTCACCTGTGCTTGTTAAATTCATTGCTGATTGGGAAAGAAATTGCTTAATTGCACCAAGATTCTGCCGGAATCCTGGAAGTACTGAAGTTGTAAATTACCTGGTCCAGGCTGCTGTGAAGTTATAATTGCATTTTAAGAGCTGACTGGATTACCACAGAGATGTCTTCTGTTAGGCATTAACACCTTCCTCAGGTGGTAAGGTCACAATTCAGCATTTCTTATTGCTTTCCTCTGTCATTGTCTCTGTTCTTAGATCCTGTGTGTTTGAATTTTCAGTGATGTGGGCAAATAAATTTACAGGCATATATCCATTTTTAAATCTTGTAATGACATGCAGTAAATGTGGGATTCTTTTGAAAACATATACACTGTTTTGTGTTAATTTTTTTCTTCCCTAGACACATGAAGGAAGAATGTATAAACACTGTGGATTACTGCCCCTCCATGTTTTGTGGTGTTCAGACATCACTACGGATCTCACATGGTAGACCCCATTTCCAGTGGCTCCACAGATATCTGCTGGAGAATCTGGGGGTAAGTATTATAGTGTTTGTACATCAGGAGGAATATGTAGCCATGGTAACCTAGGACCTAGTTTCAAAGCCTTGAAGCAGGTGCCTTGTTAAGAATATGGTGGCTTCTTAGGACCATGGAAACTGAGCTAGATAACCAGGGTTAAGTCTGTCTTGAGCACATCTATAAATCGCAATCACATCTTGAGGTTGCAATGAGACATCTACCATTGAATAACTGTCCTAAACAGTGTTTATTGTAACGGTGTTTTTTAAAAGGCTAAATCAAATTAATTCAAACTGGCACATATTAATTTTGGGGTGGTCAAAAAGCTAGCAAGTCTGGTACCATTAGCAGCTACCTCATAAGGACTATTAGAGGATAAGTGTCATCTTCGAGAAGAGGGAAAGGATAAGTGTGAGGCCTAATTTTTAAAATGGTTGAAGAAAACAGAAGGGGAAATAGAAGTAGAAGATCTGGAAAAGAGCCAACACTAGAAACATAACTAATCATCAATATGATGCTCTTGCATGGGAGAGATACCATTCCAAAGCTTCTAAACAGGACAGTTGTGTACAAGGTAATGTTCCTCTAGACGCTGTTGAGGCATTGCTGAGCTCTTGTTTATTCTTGAAATGTCCAGGAAGAGTGTGTTGGCAATTCAGAGGTAGTAAAACTAAAGCTTTCAGAAATATGCTCTTCTTGTGGTTTAAACACAGCCAGTAACTCAGCACCACACAGCTGCTCACTCACTCCCCTCTTCCTTTTCCCTCTGGATGGGGAAGAGTATCAAAAGAATGTAAACCCCACAGACTGAGATAAGAATAGTTAAAAACTGAAGTACAGTATACTACTACTACTGCTAAAGAATATAACAAGGGGAGAGAATATAAAACTAAAAGAGGAAAGACAAAAAAGCAATAAACAGCCATGATGCACAATACAATTGCTCACCACATGCTGACTGATACCCAGCCTGATTTGAGCAGCGATCTGGACCTTCTGGGTGACCCCCCAGTTTATATACTGTGCATGATGTGCTGTGGTATGGAATACCCCTTTGGCTAGTTTGGGTCAGGTCTCCTGTCTCAGCTTCCTTCCGGCTTCTTGTGCCTCTCCTCACTGGCAGAGACTGAAAAGTCTTTGATCAGGGTAAGTGCTACTGAGCAACTACTAAAAACATCAGTGTGTTATCAGTGTTGTTCGCAGACTAAAGCCAAAGCACAGCACTGCACCAGCTACTAGGAAGAAAGTTAACTCCATCCCAGCTGAAACCAGGACAGCCCTTCAAAGGAAGTATGCAGGAATTGTTCTGTGTTTGAAAAAGTAACTGAAGTTGGGGCATAGTATTTCAAGACTGCTACTAAAATGGTAATAATCCATTGGCTGTTAACATTGCAGAGAACAAGACATAGTGAACAGCAAGAGTTTGCCTTGAACAATAGGGACTGTTTTTTTCAACTGTGAATTTAGCTATACCACCAAATATAATGTTCTTAAAATTGCCATTAAAAAATAATCCTTATGGTAGACCACATCTGTCAGGTTGTGTTCTATAAATAGTCTTGTCTTATGTGGGGGTTTTTTTTTTCCTTTGACTAACTCCCCAGGAGCCAATTGGAGAAGGACATGCTTGAAAATCCCCCAAATTACATGCTGAGCTGCTGCACTGTGAAAGCCCCAGACAGGATAATGGGATTTAAATAACTAAAATACCCCTGAGAAGTATGGGTATGAGGCCTTCCAAAGTTTTAAAACAATGACTGAATAGCCCTGGATCGGAGCATAAATTGTCCCTCTGTTTTGTGAAACTATAATCCATAGAATGCTGAATATCTCCATGAGCTGCTCCAGCCCCTTTAGATTCCCCTCTGCCTCCTCAAACACTTCTGCAGCATAAACTATGAGGTCTTCATCCCTGGCAGTTTGCAGCATGGCTCCCCTGCTCTCTTTAGAAGCGTGCACATCCTCCATTGAAGTAATTTGTGCTGGTAGCCTCTGTGTTCTTGGTGATTAATCAGTCTTATGTGTACCTGAGTCAGCCTCAACTCCTGATTGTTTCTCTCAGATACTTTTAAGGGAAAAGGGCAGAAACATGAAAGGTGTAAACTGGGAATTCTGTATTCAGAAAGTCAAAGGGGCACATGCTTCTGCGATATTCACTGGCAGAAAAATTAAGCAAACAAGCAAGCAAAATCAGTTACCCATGTGATAGCTGCTCCTTGGGTTCAAGGGTAAGTCGACAACTTTCTAAAATTAAAACAAATTAAATGCATGCAGCCTAAATCTCATGAAAGAACAGGTTGCAGGCTACACACATACATCAAGGACTTGTAATTTATTTGGTTTACTTAACCTAAGGAATATAAAGCAGGAATCTTCCCTAAAACATGGAATCTCATTCCAGTGATGCTATTTTTACAGAAACACAATGCTGCTTATATATATCATTTTGAGATATTTGAATCTTAGGATACTTTTCAATTCCATTGCAAGTGTTGAAAAATATAATCATAAGGCCTTCTCCCTCAAGCCCTACAATGATATTCTCGGTTTCCCTTTATTGCTACTTTCTGTTCTTGGGGATGGTAGCATACAGAATTAATTTCTGTCATGGTGTTCTGGCTTTGTTACTTAGTGAAAATCTCTCTCATTTGCCTGGCTAGGTTTTGTTCTTCAAGATCCTAAGAGACCAGTTTCTTAGGAAAGCATGAAAGTGAGATTTTAATTATATCCTTTAAATTGTACCTGGCTATTAATGCCCCTTTAACGCCTAAAGAAATATCATGTTCTTGGAGTCTTTAGACTACATCAGTCAAATCGCTGTAGTAACATCAAGCTGTTTGAAAAGGTTCAGCTCTATACCCAGACAGTAATTAGTGAAGTGCTAGAAACTACAGGCATACCACTTTTTGCAGTCCGCTTGTTATTACTAATTCTATTGCTATGTCTAGAATGGTGGTGCTAACTAAGGGGCATTTAGAGGAAACCAGTGTGGCTTAAGTTTGTGAGTTGAGTATGGTGGTATGGTTAGGACCCTTATGCTCAGGTTCTGCTTGCTTTCCTCCCACAGCTGAAGCAACGATGAATGAAGTAGATGTTGTGTTTAGTCCTCCTTAGTTAACCACAGGCTGTTAGGAACGACTTGAAAGAAAAATAACCAACCAGAAATAACTGGATTACCAACCAAGCTCAATAGTTCTGTGAGTATAAAGGCTGACTGACTGTCACAGGGCTAATAGTACAAGTGAAGCTACTACTCCGCTATTGCAGTCCTCTCCGTCAGTTCACTTTCATGCTAAACTCTGCTTGTACGATGGTCTGGAAAGGAGCAGACCACCTTTATGAGGTGATGTGTTAGAGCCTTTAATGCACAAAATAGAAGTTACATGTTCTGCAAAAAAAAACACAGTGGGAGAGCGAGTTTCTCTTTCTGAAGTGAGACAAATGGATTGGCTAAATGGTGGCACCTCACTTTTGTGATGGAAAGTCATCTAATTACTGCTGTAGCCGGCATAGGGAATTGCTGCTTCTCACAACACTTCTTTAGATACTACGATCCCCACCTTTGTATGCTCATTCAGTTCTGCCTATGGACCTTTTTCTTGGCCCCTTGAACCTGAGGAAAAGGTCACGAGGCTGATGTGACAGCAGTCTGGAAGCTTGCAGCGCTGCCCTGGTTTAGACAAACAAAGGCTATAAGCCTCTTGACTGGATATGTAAGAGAAGGAATGAGAAGCTTTGGGAGTTCAGAGTGGGACTTAGAAAGAAGTTAATATTAATTTGGGATTTTTCAAGTGAAAGACTGAATCCCTCTCTAAAAGAAGTACTGCTGTTTGCCATATAATTACATAGATGTAGGTAGATCCATACAAGCCTATGTGAGGATGCTCTGATGAGAAAGTGTTGGCTTAGGTGTGCATACACATGTGCAGCTGTTAAACTGCTATAGTATATCAGTTTAAATTCGTACCTTGGATTAAACAGAGCACATTAGGTCTTGCACATTTTAGGGAACTTATAATGAAGCCTCATAATTGTCAATAGTAGTCATCAGTATCAGTTATGGTAATCATCTTGTTCTGGTAAGCAGTAGTGTATACAGAAATGCTAAAGTACAGATATCAGCAAGCCTCCATGTTAGAAACTTTTGTGCAAGGCTTTGTGCATCCTCAGACTTATACTCTGTAAATTGAGGAGGATTTTGAAAGGAGAAGCATTTTTATAGGTGACCAAGCATTTCAAGTAATAGTGGAAAGCATTCAGATGAAAATATGTAACCTAAAGGCAAAGGCTGTTAAACAACTGCTGAGGATCTGAACTTGATTTTTAAACAAGGTATGTGAACCTCTGCGCTCTGGGGCATAAGCTATCTTAAACTGACTGAAGGAGAGAAAAAACCTCAGTAGCTGAGCATGAAGTGCAGCCAGGTATGGACTTTATTGGACCTTTCTCTGAAGTGTTTATAGACTGGGACTTGCTTCCTATTCAGGTCTAGATGGACCGCTTCTCTGCTGCATGCTGGACATTTCATTGTCCCTGTGTGGAACTTCTAACAGCATGCATATCTGTATTTTATTGCCTTCAACATCTTCCAGTCTATGTATAGTTTGATTGTTTGCCAAATAAGCCTGGTCTTGCTGCTCATTCTGATTCACCATTATAAACTTAATCATTTGATGCTCTTACTAAACAGACACTGTAGGAGGCAACTGGTAAATATTTTAAAGGAAATCACTGCAGGATTCCAGGCTATCATCATTAATTCTTTGGTATATGATTGTGCCACTCTCTCCTCTCCCCCACCCCCCATCACAACCTCATAACAAAAGTTACTTAAAATCAAACCACCACCCCATACCCAAAAGTCATATCCTCAGTTGCTGAGAATTTTAAATATTTGGTGTCTTTAAAATTTTCCAGTGTAAAAATTTCAGTGTTCTTTCAGCATGAGGAAGACCATGTATTACACATCTTGATCACAACAGCATCTTTGACAGCATGGTGACTCAAGTATTATTTGATGGCTAATGTGAAGGTATCTATTTAGTTGAATTTGTAGTCCTGGAATCTTTGAACATGCCATTAAGGTGCGTCCATATGCTTACAAATGTAAAAAGGCCAGGCAGGCTTTTTGTCATGTTCACAAATTGCTCTGGCTACCACAGTGTGTCAAGAATGTGCAAGACAGTATAGGAAATGCAGTTATGCTTTTTGCTTCTGTGGCACATCTTATTATATTTGTGATAAATGTTGGCAGGTTTCCATGGTTAGGGAGCTGTTCATGACCACTGTCTAGCCTGCTTCTATTTCTATGGATGTTACCATGGGCACTGATGGAAGGAAATTCATATTGAACGGAAAACAATCATGGAGAAAAGGCAGGAGGCAGAAAGCGAGGGACAGTGATAATTGTGTTAGGTGTCAGGACAGTCTTGTAACTGCGGAAGAGCTGTGAAGCTGTAATGGTGTTGCATGGTGCAGAGATATTCAATGTATATATGCTGCAATTATGAAGGGCAGAGAGAAATAATAGTCCCATCCCAAGAGCAAATCTGTCTGTCATCCTAATCATCTGGGAGCTCTGACTCTTAAGCTCACAGTGCTATAATGAAAAACACAGAACTCCATAGACAATACACCGTGAGTGTGTGTCCATAATTCACTCCTTTAGGAGAAGGATGTCTATATGAAAATAAAAATAAATATAAAATATTTAATAATTAAATATAAATAATATAAAATTACATTTGTGTGCCACATGGAGCATGTCATCTTGCAAGTACTACAGCACCCAGACAACTTCACTGATGTGAGCAGCTGTTTTGCCCTCATCTCTGCCAGCACATTTGAGGAAGACTGAAAAAGCCCCAGAATGTTCCCATTCTCCCTTCCCTCCCCCCAGGAAAAAAAATATAACACATGAAAAACATCAAGCTTCTTGTGCGTTCCTTTGATCCTGGTGCTGCTGTGCAGTGTTGATTTCCCATTCTCCATAGTTCTCCTAGTATTTGAGATACAGGATGTAGAAACCTTATGGCCATGGACCTTGGCAATTCTCATAGGCACAAGCAATTCTCATGTGATTTGACATATTAAAAGTATAAGGCCGCAGTCTAGGATTTCTGGTGAGCTTATTTTCAAGGGTAGAAATTCATGTTACCAATTTTCAGTTCCGAACTGCCCCTGTCTTTCATAGCCAGCATCTCTTCTGTCTTCAGCTTTTCCACTGATGTCATCTTTATTTCCTAACTCAAAAGCAGACCACCCTTTTGTGATGTGCCAGGAATGAGAGTATGCCCTTCTGAGCACTTCTGATTTGAGTTGCTGTGAAGATTATGGACTATCCAGCAGATATATACAATTTGTTTTATTACTTTCATGTTTCTGTGCTTCCCTTTTTAGGGAAGGAGAAGTACTGGAAGTTTGAGGTTTTAATGTGAAATCTTGGAACAACATTTGCACTCTTCAGTGTAGAATCTTTTTGTTTATTTTTTTTTCTCTCTGAACAAGTAGTATTTGCGATGTATTGCCCTTCTTATTAAAATCTCCAATAACAGGAGCTAGTCGGTATGGACCAGTGCAATGCTCTTCTGATGAAATCAAGTCAGTACTTCCTTTGATGGCTTTTTCTCTAATTTATTTTGAGGAAATGGAGGAGAGAAGATTGCTTTTCTAGTTGAAAACTATGGTGGCATCTTAATAGGCCAAAGGACATAAAAATACTCATGTTTACATTTCTTATCTGGGTTTTTGTGAGAAATAAGATTTAGTGCTGCTTTCTGTTAAACATGTAAGCATAGTTCTCTCTGTACATTGAGGGAAAATAAGTCATTTTTGCTATGTTTCTGTCTAAGGGCAATCAGGGGAAGTAAACAATTTTGCCTTGAGAGGTATCAAGTACCACTGTAGCAAGCTTCATGCTTGCTGGTATAAGATGGGGTAGGTGCTCTCAAGATTATTTTCAGGAGTACTGTAGACCATGTGAAATGTTTCTCTTTGGTTTCCTGCTTTTACTTCACATTTACTTGCTTTATTTCTACTTGTTTTTCCTGTTATATTTGCTCATCATCCCGTGTATAAAAATTACTCTTGAGATCAAGTCGCAGTCCTCAATGGTCATAAAAATGTGTGGAAAGAGAAAAGAACCCAAGCGTGTCTGAGTGCATGAGCAAGGAGTGAGAAAGTGGCTTTTTTATGATTCCTTTTCAGACCAAAACACTCTCATATCAGCCACTCAGTAAGAGCTGGGACCCTTAATCTTTTTCTTCACGCTGGGAAACCAGCAGATGGAGGATGGAGGCCCAGTGTCCCGTGTGCACTGGGAGTTCATGACTCCTCAATCTCTGTGACACTTGCTCAGATTAGCCTTTGCCACAGTAGAAATAATGCTATTGAAGGGGCACATGATGGGGCAAGAAAATAAAAGAGAAACTGAGGGGTGACAAAACACTATGGAAAGGAAAGAACTGGAGTTTGCATTGGGCAGGTTACTTCTGACCATAGCAAAGGGAGCAGATTAGTCCTGGTGTTTTGCAAATTATTATAGGAAGAAATATCAGTAAACCTATAGTATACTTTATATACTGCTTCAAAAGAAGTAGGCTGCCTGGCGAGGGCCTGTTCCATCCTTCCAGCTCCCACAAGGACACTTTCCTCCCTGTGGGGTGAGGCTCTGCCTCTTGCCGTAATGGAAGGACTTGCTAGGATGATTTTGGGTTAGGAAAAGTTTTATCGTATAAGCATATTTCTTCTTTCATCTTTCAGAAACACTTTTTATAGTAAGGGACTCTGACAACAGGGAATTGAAGGACCTTCTTAAATGATATGGTTTTAAGCTAATGTAGCTTCCACTTGGTTTGACCATCGAGTTGTGCCATGCCCTAGAATCTCTCTTCTTATGAGTAGGTGCAAAGCACTTCTGCAATATATAGTGGCTCTTTTCTTGTCACATGGCAGAGTAGTGGGAACCTGTGTTTGCCCAGCACCCAGGGGCCATGGTGAATGTCCCACAGAGCAATTACCCAGAGTCTGTACAGACTTTCTGATTCCTGGTTTCCCCATCCAGGCAAAATTGTAGAGGTTTAAAAACTCTACTTCCAAAACTTAACCCAGAGCACAGCTTCTTCAAAAGTCCTTTTTGGTCTTTGTTTGTTTGTGTATTTAAATGAAGTTTAAGCTTTAACATGAGGTAGGACTCAATACAAGAAATAGTTTTAGGACCTGTTTTGCTAGAGACAGTAAATATGTTTTGGGTTTGTTCATTTTTTTCTTGGTTTGTTGTCATGAAGGACAAATGTGCTGGAATGTTACTGAATCTTTGCATTGTATTTGGCTAATGAAATGACTCTTGGTGTTGTAATCACTGTAGTGCTTAACTAGAAACCTATATTCTGAATTGTTATTTATTTTTTTTTTTCTATTTGGATTTATAATGACCACAGTTGTAACTAAGAGTGAATCACACGTGGTCGCCCTCTGGGTCTGAGATGTCATCACTTTCAACATCGGATTGAAATGTACTTATAAAATACGATGTCTGTGCCTCTAGGAGAGATGGTAAATGCTGAGCAAATGTGTGGAGGGATTCTCTTGGTAGTGGAAATGCAAGCAATTATATTTTCTTTTTTGTTTCATTTTGTCTTCTCTTAACTGATTATGTAATAGTAGAGCCATATGTTATCCATTTTCTGCCTCTTTTGAATTAATTAGAGCATGACAGTGTTTCCTGACTAAGGAGGTAAACACATTTAGGTTCATAGGTGGAAAGGTTTCCGTCAATGTACGGATTTTTACACAGCAGCAATAGCAGTTGCTGCAGTGTGATCAATTGAAGAAACTTGCATTAAGATCAGCAGTTACGCAGGGTGATAAACAGGCCTAAATGAGCATTAGAGGTTTTCTAAACACAGGCCCGCAAATGGTCATAAATGCTGGTGGTGCATTTCTGTTACTAGAATATTTTTTTAAGCATTATTTTAATGAGAGATTTTAATGTGTGTGTCTCTACTACTTCATGTCCAGGATCTTCTAAATAAAGATGGTCCTCAGAGTAATCCTGATGTACAGACATACTGAAGACCTAATGGTTCAGAATAGGGATTAAAGGGCTTGCAGAATTACTTCCTTTGCTACCGTCCTCTCCAGCAGCCATCTTGAGCTTGTTGAGAAGGGGGGATATGTTCTTCTCATATCATAGTCTGTGGTCAGGTGCAGCAGCCCTACAGCTAACAGCATGGGGCTGTTCTTAATTGTGATAGACTAATGCTATTTGGTTTGCAAAGGCCACACAGCAGAAACTGCTTCATGTTATGCTTAAGAGAGGTAGAGACATGTGCTGCGTTTTCACTGGGAAAACCTGTGGTGTATACCCCTTCTGCCCAGGACAATAACCTTGGAAAACAATTTTTGTTTCTTTCAAATTGGCAAAATTTTATATATAAAATGCCTCTGTGGGAGGCAATGCACTAGTACTTTCTCATTTGTGGGCCAAGAGAGGCGCTAAGTTTCAGTCCCAAAGCACACTGTTGCATGATCGTCAGTCTGTACCCATGTTAAGAAATGTGTTTTCTCAACTTCCTGTCCTTTTCTGGCTCAAAGTGCGACTAGAGCTATGAAGACAGGAAACTTGAAGAACAAAACACGAACACTAAAGGATTTATTTTCTGGGACAATTTTTCAAGTTATCATTATTTATTCCAGTTAATTTACATTGTTATCTACTCTTGGTTGCATGTGTTTGTGCTGCTCCTGGCAGAGTTTGTACACAGTGAAAGCTTAGCAGAGTTTAACCCTTGTAGCAAAGGGTTTGAAGTGCTCAGAGAAGGGCCAGAGAGAGGTGGAAAACAGGAATGTAGAAGTGACTGCAGAGCTAACAAACATTTGCAAAACAGGGCACTTTGCCTGTAAACCCTGTCTGTGGCACCATGGCCCTGGTCTTAAAATGACCACAGTGAAGGCAAACCGCTCAGTGAACAGGTATGGTGACCATGGGGTCTCTGGGGCTGAGTCTGCACAGTACTGTGAGATACTGTCACCTCTGCAAGTTACATGCTGTTGTGACACTGCTGTGCTTGGTGTGCTGTTGTGGTTGTGCTGCGCTGACCCTAAGGAATTTGTGTGAGCGACACTGGGTATTGGTGTTGGGAAGTAGATGCCTACACTATGTTGGAATACATAGTGTGCATGTATATACATGCTGTCATCCTGATTTCATCGTGATAGTGTTACCTTCTGTGTCTCTCATGCTGCATGTTTATGTGTTGTTGCTCTAAATACATGACGTTTCTGTCCTTTTTTTTCTGCTTCAGTGGTTAATCCCTTACCTTGGATGGTTGTTGCTGGCGTGTGTGTGTGTGTGGTGGCAGGGAGCAGTTGTCTGCCTCAGTGCAAAGATGAGATTAAATAGGTGACAAAGTGCATTACAGCCACAGAGAGCAGGTCTTTATAGATACACATATTTATATGGGATGAGGAGTCTCTCTAAGGTTGTCTTATACTTGAGGAGTGAGCCTCATGCATGAGTTGTCTAAATGTTAGTCAATTGCTTGAGCTTTGGTAGTGGAAGAACATTCGCTCTTTGCCTCTGTATGGTAAAAGAAGTCCAAACACAAAACAGAAAGTGAAGCTCACAGTGTCAGACAATACAGTAGGGCACGAAGCTCATGGCTTGCCAGGAGATGCTGTAACTTGCAGCAGAATGCATGAATGTACAGGAGAGTGCTCAAAGCATTCCTGGGTATAAGGCAAAGGTTGTCAGTGCAACTTCCTCTTCACTGCTATTGGAGGCAAAGATTTGAACCTCATACTGATCTTTCCTAACAGAAGTTTATTGGATGGATTGTTTTATTTCAGGATTCCTCTCCCCCCCCCCCCCCCCAAAAAAAAAAAAATCCAACCCCCACCTCAAAAATGTAAAGGAAACAAACAAACAAAAAGCCCAAACCAAACCAACAAAGAAATGGTGCTGGTGGGGAACATCATTGCTCATTCCTTCCAAAGGAGGAGCATAACAAGCCACGCTGTGACAGAGGAACTTTCTGCCATTTCTGTGCTAACCGGCTACGCAGCTACCAGGGAGCTGTGTGACACTTCTCATTTTATACCTGAAAAATTTCAGGACACATTGTTGTGCCCTAGAGTAATAACCACATCTTAATGCTTTGCCTTATGACACTCCCTTAGCCAAAGCAGTGTTTCAGCTGTCTGTGTTTTTACAGAGAGTCAGGGAGTACCCCTGCTTGCCTCATCTAATTTGGGATGATAGCTTTTGGCATCTGTCTTTCAAAAAAGGCTGGGCTATCTTCATATAGTCTGTTATTATTTTCCCTCTCCTCTTGGCTTGTGTTCTTCACTGTGTATCACTCTTTCAGATGTCTCCTTTCCGACTTCTACTTAGCTGTTCTTTTCAGTTACCCTCTTGACATGTTAAAAAGGAGTAAACCCATCTATGTTACAGAAAGAAAAGTTAAATTTAATATTGCAGGAAGATCTGCTTATACGAGCATTATCTCCTGGTCTACCTCACCTGTCACCACCAAGCACCGTTGCATGACACTGCTTCTTAGGACAGCCACTACCTGTGTTCCCTGACAGCTCTGGTTAGAAAAAGAATAATCTATGGAGGAGAAGTGTGCGAAGTGCTCCTGTGGGATAGTCACTTGGGACTGTGTTTCTAAAGGTGCTGACAAGAGTTTCTTTATGGAGAGTGAAAGATGTGTCATGGGGGCTATTGGCTGGCTAAACACCTCTTCACCTGACAGCAGTTAAAATGCCTGGGCTTTGTGGTGCCATTCGGCTCAGATGTGTCAGATAAAAATATGCTCAGTGAGGGTGTCTGTAACCCCTTCTCCTGGAAGAAATGGAGAGCAGATTCCACAGAGGTCTCATACTTCCTGGCACCCCTTGGGAGATTAGGATTGTCAAATTGAACAGAAGACTTATAAAATAGTGGAGAGTACAGTTAATTGGGAAGATTTATAGGCTTGTTAGCAGGAATGTTTCTTAATTTAAAATGTCAGTGTATTCCCAGAAGGGAGACATCACTTCTTGTTGAAGCTTCTTGATTGGAGTGGTCTAATTTTCAGTGTTGGAAGTAATAGTAATAATAATAATAAAAAATCTTTCAGCCTCAAATGGGAAGAGAGCTATTTGAATTTCATCAGCTGTAAAAGTGTCGGGAACACTGTTTTTAGCTTTCTTTCCTGAGGCCACTTTGCTTTACCATGAGGTAAACAGCAGCACTGGGCAATAGCGGGAAGGTGTTTTCTTCAAATCTTTTGCCTGTAGCTGACTTAGAAATGTCCTAACTTTTACTTTCCCTCTCCCCCTTCATTTAAACTGTGAAATGGTCTCATATTGAAATAGTTTCAAACATGTATACTTTGATAGGCTGCAGTTCTAATGCTCACAAGCTGGGTAAAATTTAGATGTCTTTCTTGAAATGGAATTATGTCCTTGCATGGAGAAAAATCAATAAGATTATTCAGTTATTTTTTAATGCTTTGAAATATCACCAAGGGTCAATGTCTGCAGCCAGGTCATGCCAATGGAAATATTCTAAATGGGATTTTAGTGTCCTGTAAATATGTATATGTCCTGTATCATGGCATAATGGAACGTTGTCCCATATTTCTTCTAATAAGCTTGCTGAATCCTTATTTTTCTGTTACTGTAGGCCCTTGTTCCTATCTGCTATATTAGAATCACAGAATCGTAGAATAGTTAGGGTTGGAAAGGACCTTAAGATCATCTAGTTCCAACCCCCTGCCATGGGCAGGGATGCCTCACACTAAACCATGTCACCCAAGGCCCTGTCCAGCCTGGCCTTGAATACCGCCAGGGATGGAGCATTCACGACCTCCCTGGGCAACCCATTCCAGTGCCTCACCACCCTCACAGTAAAGAATTTCTTCCTCATATCCAATCTAAACTTCCCCTGTTTAAGTTTGAACCCGTTATCCCTTGTCCTATCACTACAGTCCCTAATGAAGTGTCCATCCTCAGCATCCCTATAGGCCCCCTTCAGATACTGGAAGGCTGCTATGAGGTCTCCACGCAGCCTTCTCTTCTCCAGGCTGAACAGCCCCAACTTTCTCAGCCTATCTTCATAGGGGAGATGCTCCAGTCCCCTGATCATCCTCGTGGCCCTCCTCTGCACTTGTTCCAACAGTTCCATGTCCTTTTTATGTTGAGGACACCAGAACTGCACACAGTACTCCAAGTGAGGTCTCACGAGAGCAGAGTAGAGGGGCAGTATCTCCCTGCTGGTCACACTCCTTTCGATGCAGCCCAGGATACGGTTGGCTTTCTGGGTTGTGAGTGCACACTGCCGGCTCATGTTCATTTTCTCATCAACCAACACCCCCAAGTCCTTCTGCGCAGGGCTGCTCTGAATCTCTTCTCTGTCCAGCCTGTAGCTGTGCCTGAGATTGCTCCGACCCAGGTGTAGGACCTTGCACTTGGCATGGTTAAACTTCATATATTAGGGAAGAGCAACATTCTTCATGCATGAGCAGACATATGATTCTGGAGTAGAGAGTCATCCAAAGTCCTTTTGATGCTTTAGACTGGGATAATGTTTAGGAAGTACTTAACTGGCCATCAGTAATGGTGTATAGAATAGCCTTCCTGACAGAAAGCAGTATTTGGCTGCTCTGTGCTACTTAAGTACTTGACTGTTGGTGGTGCAGAGCTTTCTGGTGAGCATGTTCAGGCTCTGTAAGCTGCGGACACCACTGGAAAAAGCTCTACATGGTTCCCTATATCAGGAAAATGGGAATATGGCAAACTGCCCCTCCTATTGGAGGACTTTGTGAACCTTACGACGTTCAATAAGGCCAAGGGCAGGGTCCTGCTCTTGAGTTGGGGCACCCCCTGGTATTAATACAGCCTGGGAATAGACAAATTGAGAGTACCGCTGAGAAGGAGATACTCATAAATGAAAAGCTGAACATGTGTTGACAATGTGTGCTTGCAGCCCACCCAGAAAGCCAACTGTGTTGGGCCACACAAAAAGAGTGTGATCAGCAAATCGAGAGAGGTGATTCTGTCCCTCTATTCTGGTGAGACCCCATCTGGACTCCTCAGCACAGGAAAGACATGGACCTGTTGGAGCAGGTCCTGAGGAAGGCCATGGGGATGATCAGGAGGATGGAATCCCTCTCCTGAATTGGGGTTATTCAGCCTAAAGACGAGAAGGCTTCAGGCAACCTTATTGTGGCTTTTCAAGACTTAAAGGGGGCTTATGAGAAAGATGAGGGCAGACTTTTCAATAGGTCCTCTAGGACAATAATTTTATACTGAAAGAGGGTAGATTCAGATTAGACATAAGGAAGCAGGACAGTGAAACACTGGGACAGGTTGCTCAGAGTGGTGGTAGATGCCCCATCTCTGGAAATATTCTTGATCAAGTTGCATAGGGCTTTGAGCAACCTGATCTAGTAGAAAATGTCCCTGTTTATTACAGGGGGGTTGGACTAGATGACCTTTAAAGGTCCCTTCCAACCCAAACCATTCTGTGATTCTGCTGTGATTCTGTTGGGAAAAAGCTCTTCGCTAAGATGGTGGTCAGTCACTGGAGCAGGCTCCCCAGGGAAGTGGTCATGGCATCATGCCTGACAGAATTCAAGGAACGTCTCGAGGATGGTTTAATTTAGGTAGTCTTGCAAAGAGCAGGGAGTTGGACTCAACGATCCTTATGGGTCACTTCCAATGTGATTCTATGATTCTGTGTGCTCATGCTCAGGTGGAGTGTGTCCTTCCTTGTCTCTTTCAAATTTTGTTTTTTTTCTGCTTTTTTATTTTGTTTGTTTGTTTGTTTGTTTGTTTTTTTGGAGGGGGGAGAACTTGGTGTGCTTTGTTTTGCCTTTTTTGTGTTTGGTTGTTGTTTTGATTTGGATGCACCTTACAAGATCTGTCACTCAATTGCCTCTATGATTGGATCTTCCGTGACAATGAGCAGCCATAGGATATTGTTTCTTTTTCCTTCTCCTGGGACCAAATTCTTGATAATTGGCTAGGATTTTCTACTGTCTTGCCAGCCCCCATATCTGGCACAGGAGGACACTACTTTCTGTGATTACTTCTCTGCAACACTCTGATTAAGCAATAAGACGCAACTTCAGAGACCTCTGTGTGCATGAGAATGTCAGTTGTCAAATATCATAAGCATAAAGATTCACTTTCTGGATCTTCCTGTAACTGCAAGTGCCAGGCAGGGTTAAACGTGCTCCAGTCCTGCCAGCAGTTGCTGCCTGCCTAGGATGAGGGGCCCATGAGAGCTGTGGCAGGCAAGGATCACAAGGGGTGCAAGGGAGGATTTTGGATGGGAGCAAGGCAGGGGGTGGTGGTGTGAGATTTCCATGGCAACAAGGTGTCTGACTGTGGGTCATCTGTGGCTCCAGTGCAGAAATAACTCCTCAAGCCTTCTGTAAATAAATATGTGCCTGGAGCTTGATCCTTCACTAGTACAAGTTCAGACTTGTGTGGTTGCTTTTGATATATGACTCATGCTGTGAACATATAGCTTGTGGAAAAAGAAAAAATAATTTACAGTTCCCTGGTCCTTTCTTTTGTTTTTGGGAAATCTGTCTCTATTTAAATGAGATTTTTATTTTTTTTTAAATACAAACATATGTTCCTGAAAATGTAATAATTTATAACATGTAGGTTTGGTTTATGAGGTCTGCCACATCTGTCATGAAAATCTTTCATAACTTACAGTTCATGAGAGCAAGGGCAGAAGCATCTTAAATCAAATGTCTGTGAATTAAAAATTCTAACTTCTGGAGAGCATTACCAAAGTCAAATCCTACATTGCGTCATATGTGGTGTTTTTAAAAAAGCTTAGACTCCACTGCTGGCTAAGCTAACTTCTGCATTTAAAAATAAAGCTGGAAAAATGATTACAAATTGATGCCAACAGTCAAACCAATTGGAGTGCATAAGGTCTTAATCATCTGACAAAAAATAGAGGGAAGTAAGAGAAAAAAATCCTATTTAGTTCTCTTTTCAGTGCTAAGACTCAGGTAGCTTTCAACTAACTTGTGAGACCCTGCTTTTCATGTCAAACAATATTATTTTCTAAGCTTTTCAGCGTTGTAAATAGTATCAATTAGCATCATCTCTTTAGTTTCCTTGGCAACGAAGCCTATCAATTCAATGACAGTTTCAATAGCATGGAAAAGCACCAGCTTCCAGAGTTACGGGCAGAAGTACGTAAAGCAGGTAGGCTGGTAACTGTTGTCTGCAGACCAGCTGCATTTTTCTCTGATCGTTTCATGAGTTCCAAGGTGTGTGATTAAGGATAAATCTCTTCAAACTGTGCGGTACTTGTGCATCAGTGGTGCTTGATGCTGATCATAAAGGATCCTCAGATCCACGCAGCCCAGCTGTGAGGAGATTGATATTTGAGCTTTACAGCCTGATAAGCTTCTTTATCTTCATATTTTGTATTGGGTGTGTATGTGTTGGAGAATTGATTTGAAACTTGCAACATCATGGTCATGCCATGGCTTGTTCCAGTGGACAGAGGAAAGGGGCCTGGTTGCTGCTGTTGCTGCTTCTTCTACGCCTTTCCAATATAAAGTGACAATGTGCAGTTTGAGTTTTCTGTCACCCATAGCCTGCCTGAAAAAGAAATTCAGAAAGCCAATAGCAGTGGCCAATGGCTAATGTCCGTAAGTTGTCCTGCTGTCTCCACTTGTGAAGGAAGATGCTCTGGAAGGTAGATGTATTCCTTTCAAATGTCTATTATACGTATAATCCTATTTATTTATTTTTCTTAACTTTCTAGAGGGGCTGCTTTAGAGTCATGCTGAAGCTTCTGTCCAACTCTGTAAATATGCTTCTGTCTGTAGAAATGCTTACTTCTCTTAATTTGCACTGCATTGTCAGTACCAAAGTAACAGTGAGGAGGGCAGTAGTGATATGGTGGGGAGTTATTGGAAAGGCTCTATACTCTTTTCAGGAAAAGCTTATTTTTCTTCATATAGTTTTTCTCCATTTTTTCAAAGCCTGATAGCTCAATGTACTCTGAAGAAATACAGCATATAAGATGAAAACATGACTGTGTCATACTAAGCACAGACAGAACCGTTTTGATGTTTATGTTCATTTAGATCCTTAAAAAAAAGGACGGGAGGGGCTTATATCAGGCCTCTTGAAATGGGTGCTGAAGGTCCTGTGGGACCTGACTCAAGCTAACCAGAGAACATGAAAAGTCATTAAACAAGACATGTATTGCATGCTTCGCTCAGTTCTGATGACCACTGCTGTTAAATTCCAAGTTCATCTCTTAGTTCTACCAATCTCTAAGCCCATGGGCATTGCAAGCATGAATAAGATTTCTTGCAGGTTTCTGAGTTCAGAGTTTAGAAAAATAAGGTTGACGAGTCAGGCTTGCTCATGGTCATGAGTGCTGGTAATAGTACTCACCCCCTGAAGTAACAGGATGCTGTAGAATGAATCACAGGGTTTTTTTGGACTCTGCTTTCCCCCAGATGCTTCATGATTCAGTTCCTAGAGTTGCCATGAAGATGTGACAGAAGCTCAGACTGATGGCCCGGGAAAACTTTAATACTCCAAACTAATGGAGTCCATGAACTTTTTAAATGTAAGAGTATTCATTGTTTTGCTAATCTAAGTGTTGGAAGATGTTCAGCAGTCTTCCAGCACCATCACCTGAATTCTAATTGGACTCTAGTATAGCACTTGCCTGTCAGGATTTGTGTAAGCACATAATCTCATTTGATCTGAGGTGGAGGAGGAAAATAGTGTGGTCTTTCAGGCCTGTTAGAGTTGTTTCTCAATATGTCATGTGAGTGCTGATATTTTTCAACTGTTTTGGTTGAAAGGTGCAAGTATTCAGTGTGCAGGTTTTGGTTTTCCCTTCCTGAGTGTAACAGATCAACTAACTTTCATCTAGATCACCTGTCACGATCAAGTCTTCCCTTATGACTGTGAAAGCATTTTTTCCCCTCCTCCTCCACTTTTATTCTGCACCTTAATGTTTTTTTGGCGGAACTCAGCACAACAGATCTGAGTGCCGTCTCTGGTTTTCTTATTCCTTTCTACTATTCATCACTGAGACGAACAGCAGTTACAGCGAACTGCAAGTTAATGATTCAATGTTTGTATGCTTAGTGAATGTACAGTTAAATGCAATTGCAAACAGACTGTAGAGAACATGATAAATGTGGCTGATAAATACAGGTGTCCCTCTAGTAATTACCATGCCCAGAATTAGATTTTTGCATGTGCAGAATCTTAGGAGGCATTTGCAGATATGGCACTTAAACGTTCTCAACATCTGTACTGTTCACAAGGGTGGTGTGGGAGAAAATACAATTCTGACACAAAATTAATTGGGCTATGAACAGAGTGATTTTAGGTATTTGGGAGCATTTGGGAATTTATTCACAGACAAACTTCCATATACTTGAAGGGGCCAAAATGATACTTGGCTGAGAGAATTTGTGAAAGTTCTCTCAAAATTCAGAGCAACTGCCAAAACCTAATAATTATTTTGAGATGAGGTGTGCTTAGAATGAACCATAGTAGCCACCACTGACACTTCAGGTTTCTGCACTGTCCCTCTTCCATGTTAACAGGGAAGTGCAGTTTATAGGCAGTTGATGCAACAAGGTGATATTGACAAAAGCAGTCTTAATGTACATTTTCGCTTGACACACAGATACCATAGTGATGGTACAATTCAGTGGTTGCTCCTAAGAAATAGCTACATATGAGTTAAAATGAGTCTTGACCTTCAGTGCAATCCATATGCTTAATTAACACTTTTTAATTGCTATGCAAGTAGAAGGTGAAAGTCTGAGCAGCATAACAGCGACTCATTCTCTGTTGACAAGTGACATAGAATTGTGTGTATATTCATGTTAAAATAAAGGCTGCAGAAAGAACTTTGAACCAAATTAGTTGAGCTAGTATTTTTCATGCTGTTAAAGATGTGGTTCATGAATCAGCTGTCATAATACTCATTATTTCTTATAATTAGGACAAACCACACACTATGGGTGTTCTGTTAGGTTTAGATACCTAGTGATGTGGAAAAGAATTCAAAGGATACTGGCAATAATGAAGTTTCAAAGGGCTTTTGTGGAATGAGAAACAGATGTTTTTCAGACGTGGCTGTGGAAACAGCTGGGATGAATTCAAACGATGGTCGCGAGTCAAAAACACTTTTGGAAAACAGGAGGAGAGGAGTTCTGTGAGAATTGTTTGAACTCTCTTCCATTTCCATCATTAATGTTTAGAAAATATCTTCGCTCTAGTAGCTTTGTATAATCTTTAATTTCCTTACATTATAAACATTATATAAACAATTATGTACCACGTAAAGTCAGTACATGTGCATTGAACTGATAGTATGAAGTGATTTATTTTCCCCTTTTCAGGTGGTTTCCCTGTAAGGAAATAAAGTGGAATAATCTTATAACACATAAATATCAGTGGGAATATGTTAGGAGTGTAAGGACCAGAAGAATTGGAAGAACGGTAACTAATATTACATGTGAAATCTTTGCCCAGCAAATTAATCTTCAAGAGTAGTTGTATTTGCTGTAAATGAAATGCTGTGTGAAATGGTTGTGTTTGAGAAATAGCTACAACATCAAGAGATGCAATTGGGCTTTCAGAAACAGGGGAATGTTGATAGAAGCTTTTATGTCTTGTTCCACTCCATTAAAATTTGTAAGCTTTTTTTTTTTTCCTTGGGAACTACGTTATATATCAGGCACTGTGCAGCACTACTTGTGTCAATCACCTCAGTAGAGATTTGGTCACCCTAAGTGGTTTGAGCAGTCATACTTCTCATGAGAGGCTGTTACCTATACTGTGAAATGAGCTTGTTGGAAGTAAACAGCCTGGAATAGGGAATAAGTTAGTTGCTTGCCATCAGCCCTCCTTTGACAGCATACTTGGATTGAATTCTAGTCTGTCAGTGTGGTAGAAATATAAAGCTTCCTTGTCTAAAACTGTTCACAGCCACTTTTTTTAGCAGAGAGCTCTGCTGGGAAAGAGATGCCATTAACAGAGCAATGATCCTGCAAACAGCTCTCTTGTAAGCCATTTCCCATGCTGATCTCTAAAATATGTTTATTAAAAAAAAAAAAAAAAGTGGTGAATTTAAAAATAGCAAGAAAGAAAAACTTTTTTCCTTATAAGAAGTCATTATCTGGCAAAAATGTGAATTACTGCATTCCTACTGTTAGGAGCCTGCTGGGTGTTCTGCTGGATGAACAAGCTGTGCCCAGGAACCAGCACACGCATCTTGCTGCTCCTGTGCTCTCTGGCAGTGGCTGCCTTGCAGTCTGATAGTCATTTGCTGGGGTGTTTCTGCGCTATCTTTCATGGCTTCCTTTCTGTTCATCCTATGCCTGGGTGAAGATTGCCATATGCCACCCTGAGGTGCTTGAGGAAGGAGCATCTTACTGGCTCTGCTGCCTCCCTCCTTGCTGCAGTACAGTATTTTTACAAGCACAGAGAACAGAACAAGGACAGTCCCTTGTTTTAACTGTATTGCTGTCAGGCTGTCAAAGGCCATTTCAACATATCCTGTCAATTAATCTCATTGAAACTACTGGTGAAGGTTCAACTGTGTCCTTGGACCTCTGTTAGTTAATTCATTTCTGATTTGGAGATAGGTTAATAGAAGTGGCAGTGGCAAATTCCTTCCCATCACCGCAACAGAAAGGGTAAAATTCAATGATGGGTTATATACTGCAACCTAGATAGTCTTTTGCTAAAGAAAAACCATGCTATTTGAAATTAATATTTTGACCTTTAAATCTGTGATTTCATTGCTATCCATTCACAACCTGCTAGGTATGGAGTGGATTATTCAGCACCTATTTGACAGTCAGGAACTGAGCAAGGAGACTTTCCTTATGTAGTGTTGGTAAAAAAAGATGAAATTGATGGAACATTCAGGCTGATAATACAATACTTAGTCGTTATAAGATTCATCAGTTTTGGTTTCTGAGACCCGGTTTTCCTTTGGATAGTGCTAAATTTAGCATTCAGCTTAATTCCTTTTTCAGTCATCTTCAGCCCACAGTGAAATATCATTGCTCTCCTACAGGTTCATTTGAGAGCATGAAACAGCAAAACAGTACATTTTCAGAGTAAGTATTTTAATTTTGGATTGCTAATAACTGTAGTGCATTCATGACACAGTGATGTGAAAGTGCCTGTGGTCTCAGCAAGCCACAGAAACCATCAATGTTTTATGAGTTTACTACAGTGCTAACCTGTAACTGCCACAGGAATTTCCTGCTCCCTTTTTAAAATAGGATTTTGAAGAATGCTAGTACTTCCATTTAAAAACAAGCTTGGAAATGATTAAAGGGACATCTCTTTTTGGGGAGGGTGGGCAAGGGCTTCAGGTTGGGCTCTAGACCAACAAGGAGTGCTGCAAGTCTGCTGTTGGTACCTTATGGCCAGCCTGAGAGTACAGTGCTCTTACTCAGACTATGACAAGGTTCATTCATCATAGAATCATAGAATCATAGAATAGTTAGGGTTGGAAAGGACCTCAAGATCATCGAGTTCCAACCCCCCTGCCATGGGCAGGGACACCTCCCACTAAACCATGCCATCCAAGGCTATGTCCAACCTCACCTTGAACACCGCCAGGGATGAAGCATCCACAACCTCCCTGGGCAACCCATTCCAGGGCCCCACCACCCTCACAGTAAAGAATTTCTTCCTCATATCCAATCTAAACTTCCCCTGTTTAAGTTTAAACCCATTACCCCTTGTCCTCTCACCACAGTCCCTAATGAAGAGTCCCTCCCCAGCATCCCTATAGGCCCCCTTCAGGTATTGGAAGGCTGCTATGAGGTCTCCACGCAGCCTTCTCTTCTGCAGGCTGAACAGCCCCAACTTTCTCAGCCTATCTTCATACAAGAGGTGCTCCAGTCCCCTGATCATCCTCGTGGCCCTCCTCTGCACTTGTTCTAACAGTTCCATGTCCTTTTTATGTTGAGGACACCAGAACTGCACACAATACTCCAAATGAGGTCTCACGAGAGCAGAGTAAAGGGGCAGGAGCACCTCCCTCGACCTGCTGGTCACGCTCCTTTTGATGCAGCCCAGGATACGGTTGGCTTTCTGGGCTGCAAGTGCACACTGCCGGCTCATGTTCATTTTTTCATCAACCCACACCCCCAAGTCCTTCTCCACAGGGCTGCTCTCAATCTCCTCCCCGCCCAACCTGTAGCTGTGCTTGGCATTGCTTCAACCCAGGTGTAGGACTTTGCACTTAGCATGGTTAAACTTCATCAGGTTGGCATCAGCCCACCTCACAAGCGTGTCAAGGTCCCTCTGGATGGCATTCCTTCCCTCCAATGTATCAACCGAACCACACAGCTTGGTATCATCGGCAAACTTGCTGGAGGCGCACTCAATCCCACTGTCCATGTCACCCACAAAGATGTTGAACAAGACCGGTCCCAACACCGATCCCTGGGGGGACACCACTTGTTACTGGTCTCCAGCTGGACATTGAGCCACTGAGCACTACTCTTTGCGTGCAGCCATCCAGCCAGTTCTTTATCCACCGAGTGGTCCACCTATCAAATTGATGTCTCTCCAACTTAGAGAGAAGGATGTCATGGGAGACAGTGTCAAAGGCTTTACACAAGTCCAGGTAGATGACATCAACTGCTCTGCCCCTGTCCATCAGTTCTGTAGCCCCTTCATAGAAGGTCACCAGATTGGTCAGGCAGGATTTCCCCTTAGTGAAGCCATGCTGACTGTCCCCAAGCACCTTGTTGGTTTTCATGTGCCTTAGCATGCCTTCCAGGATAATCCGCTCCAAGATTTTGCCAGGCACAGAGGTGAGACTGACTGGTCTGTAATTCCCTGGCTCATCCATTTTTCCCTTCTTAAAAATGGGGGTTATATTTCCCTTTTTCCAGTCATCGGGAACTTCACCTGACTGCCATGATTTTTCAAATATGATGGACAGTGGCTTAGCAACTTCATTTGCCAGCTCCTTCAGGACCCGCGGATGGATTTCATTCATGCTTGTGAACATCAGGACATGGTTTGCAGTATAACTTGAATGAAACGAGGTGTTTTCCACCAGAGGTTTCTAACAGTCCTTTCTGAAATAAATAGGATGTCTGATATCTCTCAGAGCTGCAATTGGTGAGACAGTCCATTTTAGACAATGTAATGGTGGCTTTCAGCTTTGTTTTCTATTACAACATATTGTTGCTGTTGAAGTATTTAGTCAAGAAATACTTTACAAGTATCACAAACACTGTTTAATCTCCCTGCCCTCCCAAAGAAGCTTGCATTTGTTGTCTCTAAAGACTGGTAATGGCTAATGCACATAAACGCGTATTTGGTTAGCAGAAGAAACTTCCTTATTGACCATTCTTCAGTAGCTTTTTCTCCACAGAAGCCAAGATAAGTCTACTTCGAAATATTTAGTGAGGTTAATACACATTTATGCAAGCTAGAATCATTAGGTATTCCTCAGAAATTGCCTTTTGTAGAGTTTAAATTATTCTCTAACCTCAAGCCAATACAAAAGCATTTCTCAAGGGCATTGAACCTTGTAACGTTGGAAGCAGTTGCATAAATGCACCCTTTCAGTAGTGGCATCTGTTGCCATTTGGTTATACATGCCTGTACATCTGTAGCAACTAAGAGGCAAAGGTGCCTCCTGAGGGCTACCTGACAGCGCACTGTCACAGGCATGTACAAACATGATGCACTGGCAGTGCAATTCCTCTTGGCATTAGACCCAAGGTCAGAGTATAAAAAATGAAGACTTCTGACAGGACAAAATCAGATTTTTTTTGGTACAGATGTGGAAGACGGGCTCTTCTGTTAGCTTCTGGTATTGATGATAGCTAACCTTATGCCATTTCTGTAAAACCTAGTAAACTTGGTCCAAAAATGTTAGATTCCAGTGTGTCACAAGTTTGAGTTACAGTTGACTTCCACATAGTTCGTATATGTAGTATATTTGTTCATGCTTTTTATATCAGGCTTATGGCAGGAAAACAAAACAAGAAAAAATATGATGTGAAAGATGGTATAGGGACTAGCAGTCCCTTGGTGCAGGGAGGGGCCAAACCATATCATTTTGGATAAAATGGTGTATTTCAGTGAGAATCTCTCTCTCCAGGTGGAAGCTGAGTTTAATAGCACTGATATTTTTTGTGAAGTACTTCAGTATCTACTGATGAAAGAAATAGGTTAACACATAAACTACTGTAAAGCTCTGGAGTGGAATCATGCCTCAAAATGCTTTTTATGCCTTACTTTTCTGAGGACGTAAGTTCTGCTGAGGCAGATGTATATTTAAAGGAATAGATATAATAGCTCATTAATTACCAAATTAAGTTTCACTGCTCCAAACTTATTTTTTTCATTAGCTGAAGCACTTGGTAAACACACAAAATGTATTCTTAAACAAAGGAGTTCGTGGAAATTTTCATGTTGCATCAAGGGACTTGTACTTTATTTCAGAAAGGAACAGCAAATTGCATCTCCTCGGGCTAAAAAGAGGAAAGAACCTTTAGTTGCTTTTTTGATGATCTTAAAATGTCCTTAAATCTTCTCAATGAACATTTTTACCTGTTTCAGAAGAAAAAGAATCTTGATGTCGCTTTTGGGGGGGACTTTTTTTTTTTTTTTGTGTGTGTGGTTTTTGTTTTTGTTTGTTTGGTGGTTGCTTTTTTTTTTTTTGCCTTTTTTTATTTTGTCTTGTTCTTTTTTGTTTTAAAGTATAGGAGGATTGCACTAGAATAACTATATCCCAATACACAAAAGTTGGAACTTCAAGCACTATGTAGTCACAAACGAGTGATATGAAAGGGGTGTCATCCTGTTTTCATCAGAAGTCTTGGCTGACCTAAGCATTTATTGAGAGGTAGTAGAAATGAAGCCTGCTCTTAGCTTTCACTGTGTGAATTGTATCTGTATCATGTGCAGTTGAATAGTGTTTTGTTAAGTATAGCTGCAAAGGAATGTAGTTGGGAGTAAAGAATCTTTCTAATAGAGCTGTTAGGGTGGGGAGAAAACCTCAGTGGAACATTTTTATAACAAGCCTTTCATCAGGTTTTTTATAAAACCATAGCAAACAAGCTAAGTGTGACACAAGATCACAGCCAGTTCAGATTGCTTATGTAGGAGCTCCAAGAAAATGCAAACCTGAAAAGCCTTTGAATGCTTAAAGAATCAACAAATTCACCTGAAATTGTAGCTTCTATGAAACACTGAAGCACATTAGACTTAAATGAATTGTGTTGCAAATGAAGACATTCAAGTAGATTTTCTAATTGCTCATATAGGATGTACAGTATGAAGCATTCAGTTATGCAGAGGAAGACTAAAAAAAACCCACCAAAAAAAATCCTTGGGTGTTAATAGGGTTATTAATAAATTGTTTAACACTATGAGAGCATATTTTAGAAGTATTTTGACAGGGCCTTTGTAGTAAATCTTTACCTACTTTTCTCTAAGCCTGCAGTTTCCACTCTGTCAAACAAATGCTGCTTAGCATTTAGCAAAATGGTAAATCATCATTAGTTAGAAACAAGCTGAAGTAAGCTGAGTAAAGAGCTAATCACCCTTAGATAGGCTTCATGGGGAAGTGCTCAGAAAAGCTACAGGCACCACTCAGCTCCTCTGTGGCTTTCTTGACTCACTGAGACACCATTTACTTTTGGTTTCTAATTACAGTTAATAGTTCAATAAAAACACTATATTGAGACATGTATTCTTACAAAAAACCCTCACCATTTGTACAAAGAAAGGCATGGGGGGAGTGACATTGCCTGTGGGAAAGGCAGTAAAATGGACATCTACTGTGGATATATATTTGAGGGCTAATTAAAGGATAATTCATGTTAAGGTAAATGGATGACTTGGTTTACTTTTGTATTAAAGCTGCACAAATGCCGACTTTCACTTTATTGCAACCTTTGGTTTTTGGGTAGTGTTGCTGATACATTTTTCTTTGTCTAGGTAACAATTATGCTAAGAATAAGTCTTAATCTGCTTGCTAGGAAAGATTTGATCTACAAGTTATATTTGGAATTCTTATCACCTTAATGAGATTTGTTTAGCTTAGCTCAGTCTTACTGTGTGTCACTGAGCTCTATTTCAGTACAATATTTAAATATATAGCAGTTACAACCTCTTACCTCTGACAAATCAGGCCCAGAATATCACCTCAGCTGACCACATTCTGAATAGAACTTTAATTACCCAATGCCTGATAAAGCTTCACAGTATATTGGAAAGATTTTCTTTGAGTTTTCATGTTATTATTTAGCCCGTGAAATGTTCAATTCTCTTTGCTGCTAAGCACTGGTAATAGTACAAGATTTTAAGCTGAGAAATGAGTCCAATTATTTTTGGGAGCATTCTGGGCCCATTATAAATAGAAGATATGAGATCTTTAGATTCATTATAGCATAATATCTTTTCCCATCAGAAGCACTGGAAAACAGGATATGGTTCTGGCAGTGCACATTTTGCATTGAGAAACTGTCAGGATATAGGAAAAGTTTGTTTGGAAGATGGTACCTAATTAAAAAAAATGTAATTTTTTTTCCCCTTAGGCACTGGTATCTTCATGATTCATATTATTTTTCTTAACCATTTCAGTTCCCCTTTCCCTCTTCTACTTCGGTGTTTCTGAATCTGCTGCTTTAGACAGTTCTTGGTCATAAGCAAGTGGCTGTTTTAGAAATATTTTTATTATTCAGGTTTCCAAAAGTGATTAATTTTTTTTGTCTAGGCCCCAGCTCCTCTCCTTTTTCTGGGGGATGGGGAGTGGAGGAATTTCATTAAGCACTCTGTTCAGATGAGTCAGGGAAAGAGCGAATCTTACAATGCTGTTCAATTAAATGGGATCTGAATGTTCTACCTCATTTTGAGTCATTAATTAGCAGTAATTTGATGATGACTAGTTGCCATAAACAAACTTCAGGATTTTCTTCTTTACCTATTTGGGTGTTATCTTTTCAAGCATATTAGCCAGCACTGACTTCTGCCAGATGCAGCCAATGGTTTGGTCCCATCCTAATCTACAAGCATCATTACATTAAGGAAAGCATAATCAATTTTGATCACTAGCTTTATAGGATAACTGATAAGACATTTCCATCTTCATTCTGTAAATGCAAGCAAAAAGACAGGAGGCTGAAAACCTCATGGCATGGGGTGCTATTCTTTTTATAATTATTTTTAAGTTTCTGTCATGGAAACTGTTAATACTTCAAACACAAAATTTCCCTGAAGAAATTCAAATGTAACATTTCATTTCCTGACTTTAATTTGTGTAGCTCTAATTTTAGATGTTGAACTAGGAAATGGGGAAAATGGGCAAACAGAGTTTAAGAACCAACCATAAGAGTGCAAGACCATCTTTAGTACTTTATTCTGTTGGGAATAATCCATTGAGTTGCCAGCATCAGGCTGTCTGTAAGCAGTCATGAAAGTAAAATCAGTACTGATGTTAGGGCACTTCTGTGCTTTGGAGTATTGTCTAGCACAGCTGGGTGCTAGGCAGCTAGTGGCCTGCTTTTGCAACCTGAGCTAGAAATTCTGCTCCTTGCTATGCTGTGTCATATAACTTACTCCCAGGGTGCCCCTGAAGATGGGGTTTTGTGGTGTGTCAAAGCCAGTCCAGCATCTAACTGCAATGAAAAATGGTGGTTTCTCTGGTTTGTTTACTGGCTGCAGTGAGCCTATTAAACGAGTGAAAACTTAGGTTTCTATGTGTAAGAAGTATTTGCCATTTAGCTTTCAGCCTGTGGAAAGGAGATTGTGAGAACCATGGTCAGTGATGAAGGACGTGAAAGCAGGGCCAGTTTTGGTGGCACCTTGCTACTAGATGGCTTAGGTAGAAGCAAAACTGCTTTTGAAAGGCTTAGCTGAGATTGCTTCAGCAATATGAGAAAGTTGCATTTAACGGCTTGGCTTTTTATTCTTAACTTAGTGTTTCTTCTATTCTCTATCTCTTAGTATCTGCATACATTGTGTTCCAAGAACATTACAAAATGAAGAACTGGCCTTGGATATCATATGATAAATTGCAGGCTATGGGACAACTAGATAACTACAACCCTGGCCAGGGCAAGTTACAATACACGCATGGATAATATTTTTCTGCATATTATCAAGCCCATAACCTTGACTGATCTAGTAGTTTGTTTGAAATCATCAGATCTACTGTCACTTAAGACGCCCTACACTAGAAAGGGTTTTCTGGTAGACTTCTGTTCTGTGCTTCTTTTAGGGTTCAACCAGTAAAAACCTTTCTGTATGTAAACCTCCTATTGTTATGCAAACAAAAGCATCTATTTGGGCCATTTGGCAGACTGTTTGTTGATAATCCTTTCTACCTCTGTGTACTTTACTCATTACCATAAACTCTTTGTACTTAGACAAGGTCTGAAATGCCAGCTAGCTCACTTTCCTTCTGATAACTACTGTGGTGTACCCTTGAAGTTCTGTGGCAGGGGTTCTGCCAGTTCTTCCTTCCCCCTCTCAAAGATGCAAGTGAGATATTTTGTTCATAAGGTTATTTACAGTATGCGGAGTAGAGCCCTCCCCCCTCGAGTGCAAGTAGCAGAACTGCAGAGTTCTGCCCTGTAGTTCTCGCACAGAAGGGAACTGCTAGCTACAATGTCATGATCTGTAACTGTAGCTGCAGGGGGAAGGCTCAAAACAGCCCAAACAGCAGCAAAAAACCTCTAACCCTCAGGTTTTCTTTAAATTGTTTGTTTTCTCACTGTCTCAGCCTGAGTCGAATTAAGGCTCCAGTTGCAGGAAGAAATGGGGATTTCTAGGCATTTTATACCAGCTGAGCTCATGATGATGTTTTAATAGTCTATTGGAGATGACTCAGCCAGCTCAGAATGTGTAAAATCATCAATTATGTATTCCTAAGTTTTGTGCATTACTGGTCTGTGGAGATCATTAAGCCTGGATGAAAAACTACTGCAGAAATGCTGTGCTTAGCCTCTCTCACAATATTATTAAAAATATTAAAGTAAAGGTTGTAAACAAGGATGTTTCCTCTTGAGCAGTTGCAGACTGAGCACTTAAGGTACTATGCCTTACTCAGTATTCTGTGCTCACTCTTCCTCTCTAACACTTGCCTAGCCAAACAGCAATGCTTGCTGTCACAGTTGAAAAGACCTAAATTCATACACATTTGCTTTGCGTATTATGGTGGCTTGCTTTCCTTAATAATTCTTCCCTGCTTTTCGTTGCACAAAATCATGTTACTTAGCTATGACTCACTGGATTCCTGTTCACATGTCATTTTGCAATTAAAAATGAAATCAAATGGTGCATTCTTTCTTCTATCCTCTGGTCTAGGTGCTATTATGCTTTGCAGTTTTTAAGGTGTGATGTGGGATTTTTATCTTTTTTTCTCTTTTGGTAATGATTTGCAGATATAGCAGTGACGTGTTTGAGGAGAAGTTTGTAAAAGTGCTACCCTTTTATTTAGTCAACTGATGCAGTTAGAAAAAACAGTACTCTGTTTTCCGAGTGCAGTGAGTCTACGTGCAAGCCAAGAAACTGGTATTAGTAGTTGCTGAGAAAATCCATGCAAGGCTAGCTCCCCTGAAGTAGGATTCATATATGCAAGACGTGTGTAATACCTTTCCCTGTGTTCTTTATCTGCAGCTCTTTTTGTATGTACTTTCACTTTTAACAGAGCGTCACATGTGTAAAACAAGTGGAATTTCAATCTGACTATGACAAAATGGGGAACATGCTGCTCAAATAACAATGCCCAGTCTGTGTCGGATATTAGTGTTGCAGCTAGGTCTTTGGAAACATCTTGCATCTCTGTCAAATATTTTAGTCTGTCATCTGTCAATAAGACTTATAGCATACAAAAATACAACAGTACCTGAAAGTTAGTCTCTAGGTTTCAGGATGGCACGCAGTCTAAGGCTAGGCTTCAAGAGTACTATCCTGGGACACAAAAGGTAAACAAATAATAATAACAATAAAAAAGCCTAATTTGGGGATCTGGCTTATTTTCTACTGCATCCAAGATGACTAGTAGGTAACTCAGCAATCAGGCAGTATTTTCTTAGTTTTGACACTGTGTTTAAGACCAAATTCAGTTCTGATTATGTAGCATTAAAATGATACTCTGCATATGCTGCCTGTGGGTGTTTGTAGAAAAGAAACTGTCTAGAGGATCTTATAGTACCCTGGGACTTGGAGATGTCTAAATAGTGGTGAATGAGTGACAGATTTGAAATATGAAGATAACTGATTAAGATATTGGCTCTGAGCAATTTCACATACTCCACAGTCTGCTCCTGAGGGTAGAAGGCTCCATGCTCTCCCACAGCTTCACAACTTCAGTCAGGCATCACCAGCATGATCCTTTGTATTGTGCTAGGTTAGCGAATGCTGTAAGGGATTTCAACCTTACCTCTGAGTTTTGACACTAGGATCTTGACTTTCCAAAGTTCATGTTGGTTTAGTGCTGGGAAGCTTTTTCACCTAAAGTAAACTCACTGTTCCCACCCCGCCTTGACTTATACTAGTGAATCTAAAAGCAATTCATATTTAGGAGAAGCTGAAAACCAGTAATTGAACCCGATGTTTCCAAAATTAATGGAATGACTTAGGAAAGTTAGAACAAATATTATCAAAGAGCAAGAGGAGCTATTTACTTTCTATGTGTGTGCTCCCCCCCCCCCCAAGCCTGCACAAAGACAAAAGTTCATCAAAATGTGCATAATCAAGTGCTTCCAATGAATCATCAAATGCCATGAAATGTCATAGCAAAAAAAATGTTCCTGTGACACTTGCTAAAAACATTTTGCCTCCTGATTTCCACTGCCAGGCATGTCTCAAGATAGAAACATGAAGGAAAATGGACTCCCACTTTGTGGGACGTTTGATTTCTCTCTCTTCAAATCTCCCAAAGTATTCCTGTCTGCCATAAAAATGGTCATGCTGTCAGAGGGGCTGGTTCTTTCACTCTGCATCACTGACCATCCAGGAAGGTGCAGAAAGATCCCAGAACAGGTCCACTTGGACTAATTTCTTTGTAGGGAGAAGTTGATAATTAATGATTTTGCACCGATGTAAGCTTGATGTTTCATGCCCATGGTACAGATGAATAAGTTGTGGCTGAAAAGCTAGACATGGACCACTTATTAGCAAAGAGCATATTGAAACGTTACTGCATTTGCTTACAAAGAGCTACCTGTCTTTGCTTGCCATGATGTCATATGTAAAACCAGGCAGTGTTCTTTCTGCAAAATTTACCATGTGTGTGATTTCAAGGACTCTCCATTTGAGTCATATTTGCTTGATTATAACCTTATTGCACCATTGATGATTTATTTCTGTTTTATAAGAAACACAAACCCTCAGCTCTTTCTCTGCAGGCGATTTACTCTAATGCTGTTGATTGTTCCCACTCGAGAGCATTTCCAGTCTGCTGCTATGGAGCACGTTTATCAAGGCAGCTGCTCTGTACATGTGTTACACATGCTCTTTCACTTGCTTTAGGTTCATTTGCTCACTTTGTTGCAGGACTGCTGCAGGGCAACTTGCTCTTTAATTACCTCTGTTTGCTACTCAGGCCCAGGACTCATGTCCTAGCTGGAGAGAAGATCAGAGAGGCTGCCTCCTCAAGAGCAAGAAGACTGGCAGAGGTTATAGGGTCTCCTCAAGGCCCTCAGGGTGTGTGGGCCAAGCAGGTCTCCATCAGTATATTGATAGACCTACTGAAAAGAATGGTGTCTTTGAAAGCTGACTCTTGCAGGGCTCGGGATTCTTTTGCATTAGTGGCGTTTGAGAGTGTAAATGTAACCAAGCCAGAAGGTCAGGGATCAGGAGCACAGAGGAAGAATCCAGAGGGGACAAACTGTGGTTATGACCTGTATGGTCCAGTGTGTACAAAAATGACATTTCACATGGCGTTGCTCCTGGAGTTGCTCATCTTGTTTTCTTTGATCTTTCTGCGCTTACAGCTCTCTTCGGAGACTTGGGTACTTGTGCAGCAGCATGTTTGCAGGGATCTCCAATGTTGTCAAGCTTTTTGCAGTGCTATGTGTTTATAGGATGTAGTTTCTTGTCAGTGCTGTAGTGTGGCACCAAAACAGGGCTGTGAAGGCAGAGTGGAAAGCAGAAGCATGACATTTTTCATTTTCATCATTTTTGACAGCTGATTCATACTGAGAGCAAATAAGAGTACTAATGATGATATTTCTAGCTGAATCCAAATGTAGCAACAGTTTCAGGAGCAATTCTGCTTTACAGTTGTTTTTCTCTAAGTTTTCCTGTTTCGGAGGATAAGTAAATGAGTGATACTCCAGTTAGAAGGAGGATGAAAGTAATTTGTACTTTCCTAAATCTGACACCCTTACCAATGTAAAGCAACACCTCTGTGTTCAAAGTTAAGCAACCCTCTTCCTGAAATCTGTGTCATTTTTATAAATGCCTGGGTAAAAATGGTTTTGCCTTCAGTGTCCAAATATCCCTGTGTCCGTGCCCTCTCCAACCATTAGCAAGTCTGACCATTCCTGTCTGAGTGTACGGCAGCAGATACTGTCAGAGGAGCTGGCTGGGCAGCCTGGAGCCTGGTGGTGAGCAGTTGCATTTTATCTTCTCTGTGTTGCCTCTTGTTTCAGCTGCTGCAGCATTTCAAAAGGACAAGCTTAATGAGCTGTAAGGGGGCTATATTAAGACATATGTGGAGATATGTTAAAATTCACTCAAGAGCTGAAGGTAGCTAAAAAATATGGGCTTTTTTTTTTTTTTTTTTTTTTTTAAATTTCTTTCCTGAAGTGCAGGGTGAGTATTAATTTATTGCCTTATATTGCCTTTAACAGCGTATCGTATGTAAATGCGTTTCAGTAGCGCACAAAGGAAAATGGTTAGCAAAGAGTACATCTTTCCACTGACTTGAAATGAGTATTAGACTTCAAAGTAAAATCAGGTTTTCCTTCTCTCAGAGTGGATATCAAAACAAACAAGCAAAAACCCAGGCACATACCAGTCAATTTCCCATTAAAATCAATTTGAGAATTAGGTACTTTCCTGAGGCTTACAAGCTCAACATGAATTCAATTACGCCAAGTATTTTTGCCATGCACTGTTCAAAAGTACATTATTTTTTTTTCCTCCCTGAGTTGTCAGCTCTTCAAACCTGGTCAGACCCAAAAGAGCTTTTACTCCTCTTTTACTGTGTGAGTGGCCCCAATTGTTTCTGGGTCTGTTCATTCAAATCCTCTTCACAAGGCCAATGTTTTTAGGTTTGTGTGGTGAGTTTTTGTTAGGGGGTGGGTGTTTGGTTCTTCCCCTTCCACCCTGCCTTGTACGGTAGCTAGTACACATTTGCTTCTAGTAGTAACAAAGTAAGAGATGCCTCCTTGCAATCCGAATGTCACCATAGTGACCTTCATTTGTTTTCTCCTTGCTCAGGTTTTTCTTCATGTGTGAGTTTTTCTGTTTGCATTTTTCTTTGTTTCTTTAACCTGCTGGCCTTTTTTCTGCTGCTCCAGTCAACAACTTTTGATAATCTGAGTAAGCCTTCGTTTTTGCTTTTTTGTATATTTAATGTTCTGCAGATTAAACAGATTCAAGTTTCTATCTTATTATAGTTATAAGCTTCATGATTAGTGCAAATTATTTAAAAACCTAAAAATTAAGGACCTAGAATATGGAGCCATGTGATGTGTCAAAGTCAGTTTGCGCACGCTGTCCAATTGGCAAGACACTGTTTTTTGTCTCTAAGCAATTGTTGCTTTCTAAAGGATTATTACTAATGTAAATGCTGACACTTGGTACTGTCACTCTGCATGACTATGTACTATTCTGCTTTTGCTTTGTGAGCTCTGCTAGGGAGAGACTGGGATATGTGAATATAAAAATTGTGTTAAAGGTTCAGATTGTTATTTCTGATAATGGCTGATGCTTTAGTTGAATCAAATGCAGCCAATTATGAGATAACACTGTGATCTGATTTTTTTTTTTTCCTAATTTTTTTCAGGAGTTGATTTATGCCCTGAATAATGTGAACATTTCTATTGGTTTTGTTTTGTTTTGTGTATGTGATGTTTGCCATCTTATTTTTTTTTTTCCTATTGAATGTAATTTCATCTATTCTTATTGGGATTAGATGCTTATATAACTTCTCTGAAATCTTCTAACTCTTAACCTCATTGTAATGTTTTATTACCAGTTTTTGTAGACAAATTCCACAACTTTCCACCTTGAGTCCCTTATGGGACTCAAGAAAGCATCAAGCATAGCTTGCTGAAATATATTAATTGTGTATGCCTGAAAAGATCAGGGATACACAATTGTTATATTTCAGCAAGCTATGCTTGATGCTTGCTTGAGTCCCATAATACCAGTTTTCTTGTGTGGTTTGTCTGTTTTCTCTCAATATTTCGTAAGCCATATTAACTTTTCTCATTTATTTGTTTGTGAAGTGTGTGGTTTTCAAGTGTTGAACTCTGTATTCTGAAGAGAAATTGTATAGAAACAACTTGAATTGCAAGGGCTAAACAATGTTTTTCTGGCTGATTGTCAGGTTAGGCAAAAGATGTTACACTTGCCTCTAGTCAGTATCTTAATTTGTGTCCTGGCGGTGTCTCAATCTGTCTATGTCCAAATAACATAAGCATTTTTAATGCATGTTTATATTTGAGTCCTTTGGGAAGAGATCTTTAAAGCTGGTATCTTGGTTAACTAAGAAGTGTATGTATTATGTGGGTGATTTGACTCTCAAACCCTGAACAAAAAAATAATACACAAGAATAGGTGGGTCCCAAATTGACATCTGTATGGTTGAATCAGAACAAACAGTGCTGAATGAATGTATTTGACGTTGCAGTCTTACTCAGGCAGTCTATTCTCTAGCTGCTAGTAATCCTTTATGGAAATGTAAGCCCACCTTCAATCTGCTGTAAGTACAAGAGGATGAAGATACTGTGGAAAGTTTAGCTGAGCTATATGGACTCTTTTCAGAGCTGATAATATCTTCAAGGGAAAAATCCTTGAACAGAGTACCCATTATAGAGAATGTATTAACATGCAGCTAAAAAAATTGGAGCTGGGGAGATAGAATGCACTGCGTGGTTCTAGTGTCTCCTAAAATTTGCACTTGCGTCTACTATGGGGATGTCCTTTGCTTCATAATAAAATGGTATGCAGAACTAAATATAATGTTTCTTTATTGATCATAACAGTTCACAGCTACCGTCTTCAGCTGGAATACTTGTAGGTATAGTGAGGAACATTGTGTTCCCTCTTTTGTATAGTTAAAAGAAAACAGCCGTGGGTATCTGTCAGGTTTGTTATCTACATTTATTTAAAGATCATAAACCATTCCAACTTCCTCTACCAAGGATTTAGAACATTTATTGGGTTGACGTTATAGTTTTCAATATTTACAATATTTACTGATGAATTGTCTGATGGTTTTATCTTACGCCGTTGGGCATAATGTTGTTGTCCTTGCCTCTTAGTTTCTGTACTAGTGCCCTCTGGTGACTAAATGTTGTTATGGAGTCCTTTCTGCAGAATGGGTTTGGCTGATGACTGAATTCGGGGCTCAGGAGAAACCCCTTATGAGGGTAGGCAGCTTGGACCTTTGCAGAAGAATGAGACCTCTAACTAATCATCCATTTCTGGTAAAAGCAGTCCCAAGACTGATGCTTTAGAAAGGATATTCATCTACAATAGATTAATTTTAATGCTTGAATAATTAGCTGAACTACTGCAGTTCATAATTTGCCAGAGCTGGATAAGCCACCTGCAAGATGATTTGGGCTGAGGCACCAATATGGTTTTGGAATCAGTGATCATCACCTTGAATTTCAGTCTGCTGCTGTCAGGCAGCAGGTTTGAAGGGTGAACTCCTTGCTATACATTTGCAGTATGTTTTTGCTATATGAGACAACCCTCTAAGCCCTTAGTTAGTAGTCGTGTTAGTAGGTATGTGTTGTTACAGTGGTGTGGAACCAAAATGGAGGACTATTGAAGTCTGGAAAAGGTATCAATTACTGAGGATACTCTGTAGGCCAAAGTTGCATGCTGAGTTCAAAATTAGAATGTCAGCTTACAAATCTTGTTTGAATGTAGGCCAGAATAATGCAATAGGTATGATCACGCTCTTTTCTGTGTTTTATATTGTTTTATGCTAAAATTCAAGGGGGCTTTGTGTTAGTTTTGTACAGTGTTTCAAAGAAATCTCTGCAGGTCAGTGAGAATACCACTTACCCAAGAGGAACGTACTATGTTTCTCAATTACTGGGGTTCTTTTCAGAAATTTATCATATTACCTTAAAACATAAACAGTGCTTACTGGGTTTAAATAAAAAAGAACTATTTTTAAAACATATTTGAGTGTGCTGCTGAAGGCATTACAGTGGAATTTTTTATTGCATGCTCTGCACCTCTGCTTAGTCTGATCTTCATTTCTTTCCTCTTCTGGCTTATATGGATTGTAGGGATATAGTGGGTCTTCAGGGACTGAGTTTTGGGTTGTTTCTTTTAAGCATTGTGATACAGCTATACATGAGGTTTGTTTTTCATTTATTGGCCATTATAAGTAATAGTTGGGGAAAAAACCTCCAAGCCAGCACACTTTGAAACTGATATTGGTGTCTTTTTTATACTTATTGAGAAGACTTTGTGGATGATAATGCAGTGAAATTTAGTTACTTCTGACATACGCTGAATGATAGAATACTTTGCTTCAGATAAGGTGGTGTGAATAAGCACACTGAAGAGTCCTGAACAGCCATTCATTTAATTAAAATATACTGGCTTGATGTTCACTGTCTTCTTTGTGTGCAACTGTGGAATTTTGAATTTGTTGTACATGATGTAGGGACTTGTATTGTAGAAAGCTTTTTGTGGATATTTCACTTGAATAAGCCATATCCTTTCCCCTTGGAAAGATTCTTTGGGAGGAGAGGAAGGTACTTAGAGAAACAATACATTTATAGAATCAAGTATTTTAATCCAGTGCCACAGCCAGCTAGGAGGTAGGATATAATTTCAAATCACACGTATATAGGATGTTGCATGTTGGAATGACCATCATCCTGACAGTCATCTTATACTTAAGAAACAATTTTCTTCTTGTGCAGACTTGAGGATGTGGCTTTTGCAGTGGGTTTCGTCTTGCTGTGCATCACCTTGTTCCTATCTCCCGCTGCCTAAAAACAGATGGAGCACATAACTGTTATATTAAAAATGAGTTGCTTGTGAAAGGAAATGGAATAAGGATATATGGAAAACTGTATCTGATTACTGTCAGAGGCTAATTATGCATAAGGTCACTTCCTTTCCTTTCTCCCTCCTCCCCTTCTAATACCTTCCCACTGCAGAGTTTACAGTCCTTCAAATATTATATGTCTCCTGACTGACCGTGGATGAATGCAGAGGATGACCTTTTCCTTGTGCATCTCTAATTCACTACATTCAGCTGCCTGCTTTTGCTAGGCTGCTTTGTCAATGTGGGATGGAGCCCACGTCTGTCAGATGAATTTCCCTCACGATTCCCTGGGGAATCATCAGGTCACAGCGAACATCTGTAACAGACTGCTGTCCCTGCTGCGCTGACTCAGCCCTGCTGGTTATCAGTGAAGAACTTCAATGACAGGGGGAATGAGGGGCTGTTGCTATTTTTAAGATATTTACAGTATAATTTGCATGTATGAATAAATCAATATTTGTACAAAGAAAGAATGAGAGCAAGAGTTTTGAAGCTATGTCTCATTCTGGTTTTTTTCTTCCTTTTATCTATGCATAAATAAAAGTATAAATAATAACAGAGGAGCTCCAGCAGATGAAAACAAGGAAGAAACTTTCTGCCTGGCTGTGAGCAGATATGGGGAACAGTTTTCTAAGGTGAGAATGCTCAGGTTCAATCCCATTTCCTTTATCTTTCAAACCAGGGGGTCTGAACTCCTTTCTTTGATAAATGCTTTTATCACCAAATCTATAGGTGTTTCTTCTCTGTCTTATTAGGGATAGCTTGTCTCTCATAACTGTTAGGATATTTTAACCCATGACTCATTTAAACACGCGGTCTATAGGTTAAGAAGTCTATAGGCAAATTCTGCATTCTTATAAAAGAAAAAATTTCAGCTTAAATTCACAAGTGTGTTGCTTGAAAAGGCTGTACCTCATCAATTTAAAAGTACAGCTTTATGATTATTAACTCTTAGATCTACTTCAGAGCAATTGTAAAAGAAGCAGAATGTGGGCAGGTACCAATTATCTGTCAAAATTAATGTGCATCTTATTGTACATATTTAAGAAATTAATGACAGTGGGTGGTTAGAACTGTCTTATTACTACTAATTAATGTGATAAGTCTTTAGTAGGCCATTGGCAAAATAAGAATACCAATTAAATGTGATGTCAATAAAGTCATTAATTATAGGAGAACAGATATATTTGAAGTCCAGTAACAATAGAGGGAAACAAGCTAAGCTTTTTTCAGAGACATTGCAGTGCAACTCCTACTTGAAAAGCAAGTGTATATTTTTCTCTTAAATATTTATTTAATGGAAATTATCCCAAGAAGTGTACTCAGTTGTTCTTGAGTAGAAGAAAATGAAATTTTGTGGCTGCTTGATAATTTTCTGATCTTGCTTCCTGTATTTGCACCTTTTTAATGTTTTTACCAATAGCATGGAATAGCATATATAGAGAGCCTACACTCATAAAGGTTATCTTAATATAAACCCAAGTTAATATTTCTTGATGTATCTTGAGTTATGATCTCCTCTTTCACGTCTTCTTTCTCTACAGTAGCTGCTATTCAGGGTGGAAGGAACAGACCTACACACACACTGCAAGCAGAGCATTGGGCAGATTGGATGGAGGGTATCCTGAATGCTGCTGTGCCTGTTGTTTGATGTGGGTGCTGGTTTGTACCTGCTTGACCAAACCTGGGTGTTTGGCTCTGTTTGACAGCATGGGACTCAGAACCTGCAGTGGTGGGGTGTCACAAAGCATCTGAGGGAGCGCTACACCTCAGCAGGAGACATGAACCCTGAGGGAGCTCCCAAGGAAGGGAGCTCCCAAGGAAGGGCACAGCCTTACAGGGCTGCAGATGCAGAGATACCTAGGACCTCTTGCTGAGGCTTGGGCAGAAGAAGATGAGACCCTTGCCTGCAGGGGGTGGGTACTGATTGAGATGTGTCACCACGCTGAGGTCAGTCTGGAGGAAGTCAGCTGAAGTGCACCGTCAGGAAAGATGAAAACACAACTGAGAAGATCTTCAGAGACCCTGCAGAGATGAGACCCTGAACTCCCAAGTTCATAGAGGAGAGGCAGCCAGAAACTGTTTGGGTTTGGAGTATATAGACTCACACTACAGATAAGGAGAGTGGTAGCTTCTCCCTCTGCAGATCAGCAACTGAAAGGTAGATAGCTCCACTGCCCTAGTAGATGATGAAGAGCAGAAAAACACATCTGAGGAAACAATGGAGTTGTCTGAGGCTGAGCCAGGCAGTGGCACCAACAGGAAGCATAGCCAGTAGATCAAGGGAAGTGATTATCTCTATCTACTCAGCATTTATTAAATCAAATCTAGAGTCTCATTTTCCTGCTCCACCTCAAATACCAGATGTTGACAAACTGGAGCAAGTTTAGTAGAGGGCCCTTAAGATGTTCGGGGGCTGAAGCACTTGCCCTGTGACATGAAGCTGAAGGACTGGGCCCTGTGCAGCCTGGAAAAGAGGGAACTTCATGAGGCCCCAGTGGTATCCTGTCAGTACATCTTGGGAGCTAATCAAGAGAATGGAGTCAGGTTTTTCTGTAGTGAGCCATAGAAGGATGATACAGCAAGTATAAATTGACTGGAGACCTACAATGTCTCTTCCTATCTTAATTGTCCCACAACCCATTTTCTGTGATCATGATGAGCTTCTCCCCACCCAAGGACCCACCCTTAACATACAGTGAACTTTCAACGGTATGCCTAGTTCTGATGTACAGAAAGTGATGGAGAGTGCATGATTGTTTGACTGGAAAGGAGGAGAAACACTGAGGCAGGAAAAGAAGGATGAATTATGAAGGCAAAGGGAAAAGACTTGGACACTGCAGGATTTTGGAAGCAGGAAGAGAGTAGGGTAGTTGAAAACTATCTAATAAAGGAAGTGAAATATTTCCTTTTGGGAAATGCATACTGCTAACAAAAATCCTCAGTCTCTGAGAGCGTTACAGCAACCTTAATTGTTATATTTGAGACTGCATTGTTAATATACTACAGGATGCAAATGATTTGTCATGAGAAAAATAATTGAAGAACTGCAAGTAGCATCTCCTGATGGAGAGGCTGCCTGAAAAGCTTCATTCCAGCTGGTCTTCCAGCTGGTGTTGTTTCATGAGAGTGTTGTTTCATGTAATGGGGAAAATTTGGGGTTTTCTCAGTTTATTTCATAACTTTATTTCATTAAAGACCCTTCCGTTTGGCTTGGTAGCAGAATAACCATCTCTCCCTTTGGGTTACTAATTGCACATGGTTTTGAATGCTGTTGCGCAAGTGTTGATTCCTCTTACATTAATGAAGTTTCTGCTGTGAGGGCAGGCAGCTCTGTCTAGGTGCATTTTAGATTTTGATTAATTCTAAGCAGGCAAAGGCACACTTTTTCCAAGGGCTCGATGTACAAATCATCATTCCTTTTCTGTGTTAAATTACAGCAAAGCTGTTATTGGAAGTGGATCAGCAGCCTCCTCCCAACATCTTGAAAAATCATTTATTTCCTGCTATGACCTCAACTACCCCCCTCAATCTGTCAGGTTCTAAATGATCAAGTGTTGCACCACTTTCACTTCTGCTGCTCTGTACTGCCTTCAATCTGATGGCTGCAAATGTTCCCAAACACTTGCAAGAGAGCTGACTACTGCCATTTTAGAGGTATGAAGTGAGATAAGTACTGCCAATAAGGCATGATTAATTTAAGGCAATAATTTAGGGCACAAATCAGAGAAGAAATGGATCTTCTTTTATTCCTGTTGCTGAAAGCCGTTCTGTCTGTCTGAGGCTTTGAATGTAGCTTAAATAAAGTCATTGAAGGTGGAAAAATATTACATAGCAACTGTAGCTTTTGTGACTGCTGTGGAACTTCTTTTGTAAGGCAAATAGTAGGGCGGCATAAAGAAAATAATGTCTATGCATGCATAGACATTATTTTTCAAGTAGAAAATCAAACTCAGCTGAAGCTATTTGCTAAAGAAGGCAAAAGCCAATGCACGGCAGGACAGGCCTGGAGGTGAGACAATATTTCAAAAATATTTGGCTGCTGCCTCTCCCTGGACCAGTTAGAAACCCAAAAATGTTTGCTAAAGTTTTGACTTTTCCTTAACTCCTTTCTTATCCTCCACATACCTTCCTCCTTCCTTCTATTAATCTGTTTTCAATTTCATATCCAAATAACATTTTGATATGCTCACAGAGCAGAATCATAGAATGGTTTGGATTGAATATAACTTGGGAATTTTGACTTGGAAGAACTTTTCCCACGCATTTTTTTTCAAGATAATGAACATAAATACTTGTATTAAGGTTTATGTACTGAAACTTAAAACATCACTATAAATCTCGGTTGCATTAATTCCCTAATTTGTAGCAGTTTCAGTAGTAAATGCCTATGTACATTTTAATAGATGAATATTATGAGTTTTATAGGCTGGAAAAACAGACACAAATTGGATTTGAGATCCAGCCTCAGCTAGGACAAGGAATAGAAGTGTAGTTTTTTGAGTTCCAAATCAGTGCTCCATGCCCCAGCTCCTTTATCCGAGAAAAACAAAAACATGAGATGAAAAAGTTAAAATTGTCATCTGCATAGCTTTGACATTTATACACAAACTTATCTATTTTTAATATCACCAAGAGGAAGACAAATAAATCAGTATTTTGCAGCTAATAAGAGATGACAAAAGCAAGGTAGGGAGGGGAAATAGCAGTGTAAGAAGATTGTAAGGGAGTTGCAGCCAGAGGTGTTGAGGAGGAAGTAATGGTCAGTTCTAATTTATCATTAAATGCTTCTGCTGTCTGCTGCAGTGCAAAAGTTACATGAAAAGAATGAAACCTGGCATGATCAAAACTCTTATTGTTGAGTAATTGAGATGGTCACATGAAGACACTTTTCTAATCTCCTCTCTTAATGTAACTAGTTGATGGTTGCCATTTACCATTAGCTAACTACCAAGGGGATGAGAGTAGTCAGGTACTCACACACTTGCTCAAGAAAGTAGAATTCTGGACGTGACAATCGAGCCAGTACAGCAGGTCCCCTGGGTTTGAAGGGAACGATGCAAACATACAGATGTTACCAGTGATCATATACCAAGCACATCTGCAAGGTGGCTATCTGGTTTGTGTGTACCTTTCCCTATCCAGGGAAAGATGAGAAAAGCTTGAACTGAAGCCAAAGGGAAGAGAGAATTGGTGGGTGATATGTGAACTTGTATTATTACAGTTACAGAGACATCATAGTATTATTGCTCTGTAGAAATGGTTGAAACAAGTAGGATTTATTTTCTGGAGAGGAGAAGGGAGAGCATTTTCAGGAAATGATTTCTGGGCTGGAAAATTGAATATATCAAAAGTGTTCCTAGGTGAGTTAGAGGACACGCTTTTCACACCTGCAGAGGTGATAGAGATGCTTGGTGATGGGGCTGGTTAGGGAAACCTTTTCTGCCTGAGGAAACAGGAGGGGATCAGCTCCTCCTTGCAACTGGAAAGTTTCAAATCTTGAACAGTGATGAGGAGTCTGGTACAGAAGCAGGTGTTCTTGAAAAACAAGAAAACTCTTTGCATATTGATATTCTTTACAACTCCATCTCAACTCACTGCATATGCTTCAGATTTGAAACTTGGTTTTGCGTCTTCCTTCTTCCTTGTAGTTTTAGCAGACACTTTGGATTAACCTGTAGGGTAGTTACGTTAAGTAGAACTGTGTCTTCCTTGTTTTCAGCTCAAAGTGGAAAGTCTGCCATCTTGTGTGAATGTTATTGTTGCTCCAAAGAGGCTTCCTCAGGCTGCATGAAATGTATTAGAAGAACCTTGGTGACACCTGGCTTCTCTAGGGAATTTTGCTCTGTGCTGCACTTGTCACTCTGCTCTGTAGATGCACGATTGCTTTGTCTCCCTGCATTTTGCCTGCCTTTCAGCTTTCACTTGTATCTGAGCCACAAAGACTGTGAATCCAGCAGTGCTATGGACTAGCGAGTCCTTCATGTTGGCTGGAGCACCATGTTTTTCCCCTCAGTGTTACATACACACGCACAGTTTTGGTTTTGTAACCAACACTCCTGATTTTCAGTGCTGGCAGGTTCATAGGTAGCTTTTAGCTGTTGAACCCATGGCAGGACACCTGTGCATACAATGTGAGCTCCTCCTAGAAAGATCCTTATGAGGTGCCTTCACTTTAGGCCTTTAAGCCTCAATTAAGTGACTTCAATATAACTTTTCTAGCACTACGCATTATTTTTCCACATTCATTGATTAAATAGTTGCTGCCATCTACCTTTCATCACTGGATTTCTTAATTCCCTAATATTTGTTTACATAAATCAATCTGTACACTGTCCCATAATATAAATTATTTTATAAGTTATTTTAAAGCTTAGCTATGTTCTGCATTACTTTCTCAGAAGGTTCTTCTGATTGCAGGTTGAGTTCTTGAGTTGCTAATGCTAATTCTGACCTGAGCTTTCAGTGTTTTGATTCTTAACAAAGCCTACACTAAATGTCTAGCTAACTTGTCCAGTGATAAATTATGAGATGTGAACCATAATGCAATCCAGAAACCTTTAATCTATTTAGCTGTTGCACTAACAGCCAGTGAAAGATATCCCAGGCTTGCCTTTTTCTCAATTTTTACTTCTCTGCATGGTCTCATTACTCTCTCTGAATTGCAGTGTTGAGATTATGAATGTTTTTGATCCTTGTATCCTATTCTTTTGTGCTTGTGTGAAGCTGCTTATGTGTAGTATGGAAGTGGAAAAAAAAATCTTGGATGCCTTGTAAACAATGCATTTGTTGTCATATAGAAACTGATTTAAAGGTGGTTTCTCGGGCTTCATCTAGAGCAGATTTTTTCTCTAGGTCTCTGACACATCTGCCCAATCCATGCCTGGTGCTTCTGTCCATGGGGGCTGGAGAAACCTCACTGGCAACAAATGCTGCGTGATTCCAGTGTTTGTGAGTGGATCTGACATAGTTTCTGCACTTGCTTAGTACTAGCTCAGTGGACCAAACAAGGCTGGTTGCAAGGCAGCCCACTCTGTGCCGAGCTCGAGGGGAGCTATCAGAGACTGTAACCACACCTTCACAGGGATGCCATGAGAATTTTTCCTCTTCGTGTGCACATAGCGTGGCTTCTTGTGCCCTTTTAGTATGGCAGATTTTTCTAGTCTGAAAGGGAAGACTCTTCTGAGAATTCTTTATCTTCCCTTCATCCACCAAAAAAAGAAATGTCCTGAGGAGATAAAATACTGTTGGCTTTTATCGTCTTCTAATGGAGACTTAGTAAATGATCAAGAGTGGCATAGTATTTCTTCATCCAGTTTCTAACAGTTGATTATGTAACTGCTGGACCAAAAAGTATTACTGAATTCTGCCTAATGTTCTGCCTTAAGTGTGATTTTTTTGTAAAGGTATGTTCTCTTGCTGCAGCCATTTTTCTCTGGCTGATTAAGCGATAACAGGCAAATGTGAAAATGGGATAGTTACATTAATGCTAGCAATGAAAGATTGGTTTCTAAACAGCTGTTAGGATAGCTAGCGAGTTTGACTACAGAGAAGTTTGTGATACAAATTGAAAAGTTCGGGAGCCTGAACTCTGGTTTGCACATCTAGCGCTTGCCTGGAATTACTGGGTACCTGATGCAACATAGGAAACTGAATCCACTGTAATCCCTTTTCAGCAGAGCTGTACTCCAAGTGTTGGAATAAAGTGTTGGAATAAAGTGAAGATTAATCTAAAACACAGTTAATTTTCTGCATAATATTAGCTATTTTGTGTTGTTATGCTTCTGTTGCTATTCATGGTTTGTTCTTTTGGCACTGTTTTCTCTCCAGAAGGTCTTTTAAGCTCTCCCAACTCAAAATGTTCTGTGAAGGGCAAAAACCGCTCATATCCTGGGCTCAACACTCCCCTTGGCAATTATTCACTGAGTAACTCTTGTAATGGGGCCCTAGGTTAAAACAAAAGAACACTTAAACATTCATTTGCTTGAATATTTTCCAAAACACAAATGCTCATCGTGAGCATCTGAGCTGAGAAGATAATCTTTGGTTTGCTCATGAGCCATCAGCACTTCATTAGAGCCCTGCTTGTGAGGGGTTTAGGTGGATACAGAGGGTACATGCAGCTGGCTGAGGGAAGAGCAAACTGGCAACTGCCTTGTTCCATTCACTCATCTCACAAATATTCTTTGGTGTTAACTTGAATCACTGCAGACATAGTAGCTTGGCCCTCTTCTTGCTATTGGGAATTTACTAGGGCAAAACTCAGTTCAGTGGTGACTAAATTGCCCAACTGCTCCTGCTGAGTTGGAGGGAAAGGCAGAGGTATTATCTCAATGCCGACAATGCTGGAGCATGAACCAAGTGTGTATAACACTTTATTGGATTCATATGGGTGCTAAATACAATGCTTGACAAAATTAAAATACTCTGTTACTGGAAGGCAGCTGCTTTTAGGACAGCTGCAAAAAATCAGCCAGTTGAACCTGCCAGCATGGACCAACCAAACAAGAGTACGTGGTGATTGATGGCACTTAACAGGTGATGCATATCTGTCTCCGTGTATCACTGGTCTTCCTGTCTCACTGAAATGAGAACTAGTGGAGTCATTGTATCATTGCCAGCCATTTTTTAGAAAATCTACCTGTATGTACGCATATATTCAAATCCAGTATGCGCATCATCTGCATCTGGTGTGCTGCTTTTCTCTTCTATTTTTTTCTTTTATATAAAGAAGTATGCACCTCCCAGAAAAGTAAAATGAGATCCGGGATAGGGCAAATTAACTTCAGTCTTTCGATCACTGCATGTCATTCACTTCTGGATAATGTTATCTCTGTTTTTTAATACTAAGTCATTAATAAGTGCTGGAGTTCTCTTGACTGTCTTAGCTTTACTTGGTGCATACTGTTTCTAAACTGCAAACAACGTGCAAAGAACACTTCTACATGCATATAATTGATCTTTGTCGGGTGTTAATTAAAACCGGTGACTGAGCTATTGAAATACTATAGATTATAGAAATCACATGAATCTGTCGAGTAATAGCTTTGACTTTTATGCCCATAAGAGGGCAGCAACAATTATATTTCTGCACAAATAGTAACATTTTTTACATGAGTACATATAAAACTGTACAGTAGAAGGTTGTAATAATTGTGTGCTTTAATAAAATTTCTTAACCTTAGAAACTTTGGACAAGAGAAAAGGCAAGTTGTGGCTGAATACATTTCTACCTCTTAGCATGGCATCTACAGATACATATTCCTTATCATAATAAACAACGTTTCTTGCACAATATACCTGATATATATTCGGATGTACTAAAGGAAAAAGGATTGATTGGTAACCCAGGCAACACTAAGCCATTATTAAAATTAAAGAAAAAGAGGTGGGGGTAGAAACAGTGAAATGTCTGGTTGAAGGTAGACGGAAACATTATCTGCTTTCAGAACAGAAATTAGAGAGCAGATAACCTTTTCAAATGAAATTATGTTCCATGGTCTGGTATACAGCACCCAAGTTGAATCACAAAGGGGTTTGAAAAAACCCATCTATCTGGCAATTGTTTGCCAAATGCCTGGAGAGGCCTGATAGAAGATGATGACTGCTGTTGCTGCTTTCACAGTAGGGCCTTAGTATTGATCAAAATCCACGGCAGCTCTGAGCTAGAAATGGCTCTGTGGCAGTGCAACTAGTTGGCACTTTGCTGGAGGTCTCTTTGCCCTTGAGGTGTAATTCAGTTTTAACTCTGCTTTTGCTGTTTTCACCACCCCTGCTCCCCTCCCCCCCCCCCCCGCCCCACCATTTAATGGACAGAATGGAGGAGGGGTGGCAAGAAGGCTGCAGGAATTTGGGAAGAGCTCCTTTAGCTCACCCTCCTGCAGAGGACATGTGTTTATGAAACTGTTTAAGTACTGCAGCCCGTTCGTAACTTTCACTGAGGACTGTGTCTTTGAGAAACCCAAACCATAGCTTTCTGTCATTTGAAGAACTGCAGAAAACTGTTTAAAGCACAGTTATACCCAGAAAATGTTATTCTACCAGGGTATAGAGTCCTTTATTAGATCTCTCTTTAAAAGTGATTTAAGACACTGCTGTTTACTAAGGACACCCAGAACATGTATCATTTTTTAAAACATCTGCTCCTGTAGCAGGAATTCCCCTGTATGCTAGGTAACTTTTCTATGGGAGGTGGAAAGGTTGTAAGGTTTACCATGGCACAGAAAGCACAGCCTTTCATTTGCTAGTGTGCTCATTCTTCAGGTGTTGCTGCTTGGGATGCACCTCCGTGCTCAAGGCTATTTTCCACATCTGCCTTACAAAAAGCTGTTTCCCTCATGCAATGGCTAGAACTCAACAGACAGGCTATGATGCCCAAGCTTTCATGATTAAACATGATCAGATCAGTAGAAATGCATGGTGAGGGTGGGAACTAAAGTTTCCATTGTTTCTTATTTACCAGTTTTTTAAAAAATGCTCCAAATCCATGCACTATATTGCACTGGGGACCCAACTTCTCCAGAGGCCAAGGCTGAAAAAACAACTGCTTGAATTGCTGCCTAAATCTGAATGAACTGGTTTTGTTCTCATGCCTTACAGAATTTCTTGTCTGGGTTGTTTGTTTGTTTGTTTGGGTTTTTTGTTTGTTTGTTTGGGGTTTTTGTTTGTTTGTTTCTTTGTTTTGTAATTCCACTTTTCATTTTATTTTTTAATTCTATTCTGCAATTGTCCCTTCTTTCTTATTGCCTTATATGCCTCTTTCTTACCCAGCTCATTTGTCTCACCCTTTAATATCAGAGAGAGGCTGTATATTGTTTGGGTATATTTGAGCATAGAGACACCATTCATACAGATTCATATACAGTGATATGCATCATGGCAGGGGGGTTGGAAATAGATGATCTTAAAGTCCTTTCCAACCGTAACCATTCTATGATTCTATCTGAAGAGACTGCATTAACCGTCTGATGCAAGACCTGCTTCTAAGTGCATTGCACTTGATCCCCAGGTTTTGTTGCTTACACTTGCCTTCCCTTTCAGTGCCAATGTTACTATTGGTGACACTCATTCAAGCGTTTGAGATGAACTGAAAACTTAACATACCTTCTGTTTTATTTTAAGACTTTGCCCCAAACCACCTTCACTTGTACTAGTGTAGAGTTTCTTTAGTCTGGCAGGTTCTGTGAGCATGTTATGTGTGTGCTGATAGAGCGAATGAAGTAACTCAGGCTTCATCCTCTCTCTTTCTTGTACGGGATATGGTATAAGCTCATTTGACTTGTCTTGGCATGCCCAGGTCTGGATGGATGTCAGTACTTAGTCCTCCTTCAGCTTCAACAGGGACTCTGTAACTTCTGCTACTCAAATTCCAGCTATTAAAGCTGGAACTTGGAAGTGATCTGCCTGCCAGGTCTGCAGTGACAGGGTTTCCTGCTGAGCATCCTTGACCCTTTTCCTCATTACCTTTCACATTTTTGAGATAGGCTGCTAAGCTCTATAGCAGCTTGTGTCTGTTTTATTCTTATCTTTGTGTCTCCTCCAAAATGATTTGTTTTCTGGTAGCATGCAGTACTCCTCAAATTCCTGTAATTCTGCTGCATAGTTTTGCCTCTTGTCTGACTTAAAAAGCTGTTAAGAAAAACAAGACAGAGCAAGCTTTTATGAGCCAGCGACTGCCAGAAATGAATTTATCTTGGTGTTGTTTTTCTTCTTGCTTAAGGGTACAGCACTGTTTTCGATATTTCTGTTCTCCTGTGTGTTTTCAGAGACCTTCAACTCTCATGAAGCTTTTTACTGCTCAATTACTCTAATCAAGCTGTTTCCTTGGCCATGTCAAGACTGTGCAGCAGGAAGATGCCTCTGAGTCCACCCCTCATAAATGAGACTGGTAATGTGGCCTGCACCATGCCTGTCTCTTGGCCTAGGAACAGGGTTTCTTCTTAGCTTTGAAAATCAAGGGCAGGAGGAAGTGATAAGGGGAGAAATGCCGAGGTATTAGGTCTCATTTTCACAGATTAGGGATGTTCACCCAGGATTTAACCATGACAAGTGCAAGGTCCTACACCTGGGTCACAGCAATCCCAGGCACAGATACAGGTTGGGCGGGGAGGAGATTCAGAGCAGCCCAAGGAGAAGGACTTGGGGGTGTGGGTTGATGAAAAAATGAACATGAGCCGGCAGTGTGCACTTGCAGCCCAGAAAGCCAACCGTATCCTGGGCTGCATCAAAAGGAATGTGACCAGCAAGCTGAGGGAGGTGATCCTGCCCCTCTACTGTGCTCTCCTGAGACCTCACTTGGAGTATTATGCGCAGTTCTGGTGTCCTCAACATAAAAAGGACATGGAAGTGTTAGAACAAGTCCAGAGGAGGGCCACGAGGATGATCACGGGACTGGAGCACCTCTTGTATGAAGATAGGCTGAGAAAAATGGGGCTGTTCAGCCTGGAGAAGAGAAGGCTGCGTGGAGACCTCATAGCAGCCTTCCAGTATCTAAAGGGGGCCTATAGGGATGCTGGGGAGGGACTCTTCATGAGGGACTGTAGTGATAGGACAAGGGTAATGGGTTTAAACTTAAACAGGGGAAGTTTAGATTGGATATGAGGAAGAAATTCTTTACTGTAAGGGTGGTGAGGCCCTGGAATGGATTGCCCAGGGAAGTTGTGAATGCTTCATCCCTGGCGGCGTTCAAGGCAGGGTTGGACATAGCCTTGTGTTGCATGGTTTAGCGGGAGGTGTCCCTGCCCATGGGAGATGGTTGGAACTCGATGATCTTAAGGTCCTTTGCAGCCCTAACCATTCTATGGTTCTATGATGTTTTTTCTGGCTTCTTCACGTAGCCATAACCTTAGTTTTGTGTTAGTTCTGCTGTATGATTGAGAGGTGGGGAGCTTGTCTGAGTCTTAATGGTTTATCACTCAGGTACCATCTGCAGAGCACAACAAGGCTTTCAACTGACTCCTGCTACAACTTTGTAAAGGTAGGGTTTTTTTTCTGCCAAGTATGGTCACTGACAGATACACAGAAAGAAGTTCCAGAGTTGCTAATCCTTCAGAGCAGTTTGTAATTAGTGCAGGTGACGAGGCAGAAGCATGACATACTCTCTGGGTAAATTGGCAAGAAGCAGTATCCCATGGCTTCTGCATTCTACATAAACCTGTGAAGCTGTCCTTCAGTCCAGCATGGTGCAAACAGCTTATGGTGCACTTCCTCAAATCCAGTCTTACATGGAACTTAACTTAAAAATCCTACTACTGGTGTTGCTCTAATAAAATGAAATAAAATGCCATTTTCTGATGTCCTACAGATATTTTGCTTCCATGTGAAATGAAATTCGCAATTCAGTTGATTTATATTTTTCTTTATAAACTGCTGGAATGCATATAAAATCACTCTGCAGAACACTTTTTGCAACTAACTAAATTTCAGAATAAAATTGTAGATCTGTTGCATTACCTGTTAACTTGAAAAAATTCCACTTGAGGGGAGAAGACAACAAAACCTTATCTGTTATAGGAAGAGCTGTTTGCTCTTGTAGTTACATTTCTAACCTCTCATCACAAATATTTTTTTGCCTCTCAAAGTTTTAATACAACCAGTATTAAGATATAATGCTACAGCTATTAGTGTTGTTTACAGATAGAGAAGTACTTTCCCCTGTCTCACAAAACTTTGCTCAGATATGAGCAAGGTGTGCACTCATGGCATCCCTTCTAGCAGTTGCATGCTCAGCAGTGCCTGTGATGCACTGTTTAGCTCCAAGCAGGGACTGAAGTAGAAGTCAATGCTTGTGCCAAACCATGAGCCTAAATTTCAAAGTTTTTCTCCATTGTGCATACACAGCAATAAGATTATGTGGTCATGTCACTGAAAGTTGGGAGAATAAAACTCCTTAACACCAATGTAGCATTAAGAAGCAGACACTTCTTTATTGCAGCGCTGGGTGCCAGGTGGAATTTCCACATATTAGTCATACCCAATGCTGATTTCATTGTCATATTTATACACAAAAATTACAAGGCAGTACACTCCCAGCTACAATGATTGCTTAGTGATTTGCACACAATTACAGTATCTGCAGTGTCATTCTCTTCTGCAGCTACGCTTGTTTGGGGGCAGGGTCTTCACTTGGGTGTGGGTCTTCTTGGTCTGTGGGTGTGGTTTTTAGTATTATAATAAAGGCAGTTTACTTCAGGTCACCTTAAAAGTAAGTTTTGTTGCCAAGCTGACTGGCTAGATTTCTACCTTGTCAGGTTGTCATGTAACTCATCCTATATACAGCAGACCTTAGGTGCTTTGGTTATGCTCTAGAGAGTAAGGGCTAAGACTAGCGTATCACACAGGACAGGGACTTCAAGCTACACAGCTTCCAATTTCTAAGTTAACACAGCATCTCATGCTAACATAGAGGCTTACGTCTTGAACCAAGGTGTTCCTATAGATAACTGCTTCATAATCAAACACAAAATATAGAACAATTTTATAAAACTTAAAATAATCTGCAACAGTCACATTCTATGTATTCTGAGGCTTCCTGTCCCATTCAGCACATGAGGCAGGGTAGATGAAATACAGCCAGCCATTTGTTGTACTGATGAGCTATCCTGTACTGTGACTATATCCTGAAAGGAAAGCTGTCATTGAGAAGACACCTGGTCTGTTGTGTCCCCCAAAATCTGAGTTTGTTTGCTAGCTAAGTTTGCTGGAAAAATGTACTTACTTTTATCAATATCATTTACCAAATAAAAGAGGGTAAGGGCATTATTCTCTGACTTCTCATTCTGTTATTGTGCATCATTCATAGAAAGAAAAGAGCTGCTGCTTAAATGTAAAAATTAGTTTTTTTCCAGTATATCATAAATAGCACTTTTTGGGAAATCTCAACTATAAACCCAGCTCATAACTCATCTGGAATAATGCATGTTATATTTTTGCAGACTAAAGGTAGATTCAGTGCTAGCATGCACGCAGAAAATATTACTAATTCTCCTTATTTGTGTATGATTTGCTATGTATCATTGTACTGATAGATTAATAATGTGTTGGAAATCATCAAAAGCAGACTTGATATTCAAGTGATAACGACCTTTTACAGGTATTTTGCATTTTGTATTTTCCTTAAGAAACGCATTTTGGTATGAAAGTGATATATGTAAATACTTCCAAATTAGTGATACAGGGTTTAATGGCTCTGCTGTTGTTTTTAATTTACATACAGTTTCTCAAAAAAAATGAATGTATTTGATGGTGTTATGATGTATTCACGCTTGATTCTTCTGCTATTCTTATTTTCATGGTTTGGCTTTTAGTGTCTGACTTCAGAAATTATGACACAATGCAACATATCCGTATTGGTTCCTTCCACCCTGCTTCCATGAACCCTTTTGCTGGCAGTGACAGCATCAGCCAGACAGGTTGTTTCACATCTGCCCTTTGCTTCTGGTCATCACTTTTCCGGGGATATTGCCAGCTTGAGAGCTGCTGTAAGTTGTATGTTACATTGATGCTTAATGTAATTCTGCTGGGGTTTTAGGTGTAAAAGTCCCCTGGACTAAAAATGTGGGTAAGAGAAGTCCTATCTCTCTTGCTCACCCCTCTGACTTTGTGTTGCTATTTCCTACTGTCCATCAGGCTAGGTGTGGTCCTCTTTTTCCTGTATCTTAAACAGCAGTAGATCAAAAGGAGGAACAGGTCAGGCCTTGATCTCCGGCAAGCACATCTGTGCTTTGCCCGCTCCAGCCTCCCAACAAAGTGCTGTTGCTGTGGCTGGATCACCAGCAATGTCACAATGTGCTGTTTTAATTGAGTCAGAAACGGCCTATAGAAGACTGTCAGCAGCTGTTTCAAAACCATGGGGGATTGCTGTGTGGTTTATTGCTTCCTTTTGCTATGCAGAAGCTCTTGACACCAAAGACTCCACGGACTCCTCACCGGTCTCGTGCAATGCATCCATGGGTGTTGCATACTTCTGTTAGCATTGGGCAGCAAGTGGTGAATTAAAAGATTCATCTGCCAAGAAGAAATATATTTTATTTTTTTTTTTCCTTTTTCCATTGTTTTGTGGCTGGTGGGGAAGGAAGGTGTGGCAGGTGCTAAAGCCATTACTGCTGCCCTGGGGACTCTTGTCCTGCTTCTGTTACTGCCCTTACTGTCTCTCTTGCTGTTGCCTTGATCCAGCTGCTTGGATAGCAGTCTTGTGTTTGCTGTGATATTGTCTAACACATTTTTGGGGGTGGAGAGCTGACAGTATTTTGGAGCTGACTAGAAGGCAAGAAGGGTAGTAGCCTTCTCCTCTTATTTCTCTTTAGTGTTTTTGTTTTCTTCTTCTCCCACAACCCACAACCCCTCCCGCCTTTTCTTTTCCCCCATATGTCTCCCCTGGTTGTTTTTGTTGTCACAAGACTGTCTCACACTGTCCCCAGCCAAATTCATGTTCTCTTAAAATTTATCCCTCCAGATACCATAATGCAGCTAAGAAAGGCTTCCTTATAATTTTGCTTTCTGTCTGAACTAATTTCTAAATATCAATATTAATGGTGATGCTAATTCAGTAGATTAAATTCTGTATTTTTACTCCCTTTTCAATGCATGTTTCTGAAATGTTCCCCAGTATTCTAAGCAAATGACTCCTTCCCTTCCCTTTTTCCTCTCTGTTTAGGCTAATGGTTAAATATCAGAATTCCTTCCTATCAGAGTATCTCCAGCCAAGTAAGAAGACTTCTTTTTTTCCTTACGAACAGCTGTCTAATTATTTTAGCTGGTGATAGCTGTAATTATATTCTGTGGTCACAGTTACAAGCCGGCATAATTAGATTTCCAGTTTCATGGTATAAGTTCATCACCATAGAAATGAGGAAATACTTCCTATGTGTAGGATGTTGGGACATCGATTACAGTAGTATTTTATTAAGTATTTTTAGATGTGGTAATTCCTGTCCTGTTATAGCTGGTGCACGTATTTATCTTACAGAGTCAGATGCTATACACGTTTGTGTTGGCATTTTCTCCAGCACTTTTCTGGAACCTGTTTAATTACTAGTGATAATTTTGCATTGGGATTTTAGGCTTTACATGAATTGATGTCTCTCTAACATCATTTTCCACAGGAAATTAGCTCTGATTAGTTGCTGATTTAAGTCCATAGAAAAAGAAGAAAAAAATAATCTGTATGGCTGGGGTGGAGGGGTGGAAAATGACAGGAACTGACATTTCCTTTGTACTGTACATGCATAGCTTTCCCCCTGTGCAAAGTAAGTCTGGACTTGACAGAGCCTTGTAGGCATCAAGAGCATAATGCAGAATTAAATCAAACCTTCCAATAATCCAGTGGTTCTGGGATTGGTATGGATTTGAATATCAAAAGCCCAGTGATACCCAGATGAAAGATTCAGCCCTTTCTGTCTATGTACAGCAATCAAAACTACTTGGTAAAGTTTTTTAAAATAAAAGACTTTGTAAAGATACTTACTTTTTCTATAGCTGTGTTCTGAATGTGCCATTGCACGGCTCAGCATTTGCTTCCTTTCCAATGCTCTGCTAACTTAACCTGAAACTGGAATATCACTTTAAATATCAGGGAAACGTGCCTTACCCTACTCCAGTGAAAGGAGACAAAATATCTCTGAGCCTTCTGACTTAAAACCAAGGCAGCCTGAAAAGAGGTAGCATGTTTACAGTGTGTAGTTCATTTGCAAGTTTGTTCATGTTTTAGTGAGTGAAGTTCTTAGACACAAGAGGGTGTAAAATGAGCCATAAGAAAGATAAGAGCTCTGTTTCTCTAGTGAGATGAAATTCCACACTTTTTTGCATTGATTCTACCAAAGTAATAGTTCTCTGTGTTGCTATGTGATGGCAAAATGAGGAACCTGGAACCTTGTCTTCAGGGTCACTCCAAGCAAGGGAGTCTGGGGTTTTCTTCCTGTTGCAATGATGTAGTTTCTTATCTATTCCTAGTACAAATCTTCAGAGTTTTAGCATGATGATGGTGGTGACATTAATGGTTAATGACAAATTGTATGCATGCAGGATTTGTAAAGCCCTCGATTGGTAATTTTACGAATACATTGTGGTCTCTTGACACAAACGTACTTTCCGCTGAAAAGTAAAATACTTTTGGGCTGAATTGTAATCTCTTGCAGCCATAAGAAATAAAAACTATAACAAAACTGGCATTATGAGTCCCTGAGAATCTATGCCTGCATATTTGGGTCTGCCTCAGCATTACTTTCTTGCTTTATGAGCTAGTAGATGCAAGGTGTAGGGACAATGGCAGTGTTCCTCCTTTCCCTCTCTCCAAACTACTTTGGCCAGGTTTGCTTTAGTGGGCTGCAGGGAGTGAGTGCAGGATCTGTAAATAAAAGCTGTTATCTGGTTAGCAAGGATACAGGGAAAAAGGTCCTAAATTTGTTTTAGCAGATCTGCTCTTCAGCTGATGAGTATGTGTGCACCTGTAGTTGCTAGCAGATACATGGAAATGTTGAACCTCCTCTTCCCTCCTGATGTTTGTGATGTGACATGACTGGAGATCTGTTCCCACAGGCACTGCTTGCAGAAAGGGCACATTGAGGGAATTTGTCCTGTGAACAGAACTGAACCCAAGTAATGAAACTCCCCTTAAGAGTGGTGTAAATAACCTGCTTGCTTATACAGCGCTGCCATTGTCATTGTTCTCTGTCATCATATCCCTGACCGTTGTCTGTTGCAGTTTGAGTAGCTTTGCCAATATATTAAATGCACCACAATGTGATTTCACTTCAGACTACTCTGAAACTGGAAAAGTGTTACTGATGTTACTGAGGGCGAAATGAGGCCTTCACCAAAGCTCTGAAATTTTCAGGATAAAAGAATGGAATTAGTTCCTCCCTTCCTAGGGAGCACAGAGCCCTGGAGTATTATAAGCAACCACAACAAATTTGCTTAATTAGAAAATGACATTTTAATTTGAGAGTTTCAATGGTCTGCAAAACTCAGCAACAATGCTGAGCTCATCCCCATGTGCTGAGAGAGGCATTTTATTCTTGAGGGTCTAAAGTTTTCATAAAACCTAAAAAGTGCATGAGTCATGACAAATCAAGGAAAGCGAATCTATGGCAAGTTCTTGGAAAAAATACCTTATGCTTTTTATGCTTTTTAAACATTTCCTGGAAAGATTTTTAGTGTGCTTTATTATTAATTGTGGAAAGGAAAAGGTCTTAAGTTTCTCAGCTGCAGACCTGTGACTAGGGGATATCTGGAAATGCACTCTCATTAAAACACAGTGGTGGTGTGGAAGAGTAAACAAAAGGATTGTCCCATTGCAGGAAGACCAGATAATTTTTGCAGTAAATACTCAGTATTTTGTCCTGATTAAATATATTATTCTTCCTAATGTCATTTAATATAAAAGTGGTAAGCTGGAGCCAGTCCTATTTTAAATAAATTCAACTGCAGAGACAAAGTGAAGCAAAATTTTGTGCAATCATTTTATCAAATATAAAAGGTATAAAAAGGACTTCTTCCCTTACAGGTAGAGTTATCATCAAGGAATATAACTCTTTAAGAACTTGCTTTTGATTGATACAAGACACTTGTAATTTAACATTCTGGTGCAGCAGAATTTAAGAGCACAATAGTTTGTGAAGAACAGATTGTTAATCTGTTTGGCAGTTCTGAAAAACAGAAAAAGCATTTCAGGAATGAACATTTTAAGTGCATTGAAAATTCTTTTTTTCAGGTCTATCAGCACCTCTTTTGATCCGACATGAATTTTTGGATTCTGATTTTTCTCTTGAGTACTTTCTGCTTATAGAAGTGAGATGTTTGATGTGAAGAAACTTATTTTTGACTGCTTTTTTTTTAGTATGGGTGATTGAACAGAATGCTTGAGGTGTTTAGTTTGTGCTGTTAAAATATATTCTCTGCTCACTTCTGTGAAGGAAAAAACAAAATCAGTGTTATGGTTCTGCTTCGTTGAAAGTGTTCATGGAGGATTAAGTTCCCCTGTGCTGGCTGTATTAAAACCAAAACCAAACAACACCTCACCTCAAACCCCAAGCAAACAAAAAACAACCAACTAACCAAAAAACAAAACTCCAAGCCCCAACAAACCAAAGCAAACTCCTTCACCCCTCTCCCTCCAGTCTTCTTGTTAAATGTCTGGCCGATAGGAAGGCAGTTGCAATAGTATGTTAGAATATATGGAAAGTGTCATAGTGAGGTAAGATGGAAAAAGATGACTACTGAAAATATGAAAGATACTAAGAATGTCAGAGGGAAATTCGCTTACTAAGGCAGCAGTTGCTGGTGTTAGATTTGGAGGTCCACTCAATGTTTAGGAACTGAGGAGTTTGGGGTTTGCTCCTAAAATGATTTGTGACAGCAGCCTTTTATCAGTGAGTGGGGCTATAACTCTATGCATGTGCAGCAACACAGCTTATTTATAGAACTTCATTTTCAGTTGTGCTTGAGGGCAAAACTTAGTTTTCTTGGCTTAAAAACCAGTTACTTACGGATTTCCAGGTTCTCATCTAGACTGCTTAGGCTGACTGTTCCAGAGCTAGGAGTGCCTTGTAGAAAATGTACTTTAGAGCTAGAAGGGCACACAATATAAGTAAGTGACATTTATTCACCGAAGTATCTATAACCTTTGGAAACATCTTCTATAGCTCGTAAGACACAAAATGCATTCCTACATGGCATGGTGAGAAGGACATGATGACAGCTACTTTATGTGACTTGCCTGCTTTGTTCATGCGTTACCATTTGTGACTTATTAAGAGATGGTGAGTCATCCTGTTCCACATGACCATTGATTACATCTTTGGAGCGCTGCACTCTGTTATATGAGCCAACTTAAATATGAATAGCTCTATGACTTTCATAGAACCTACCATAGAAGCAAAAATAATCATATTTAACCACAACTTAGCAGAAGTACTGATAAAAAAGTGTGGAATTTGGTTGAAACTTCACTAAGTCCAAGTGTTCTTAATTTCACTTGATGCATCCATCTTGATAAACTGGAATCTCAGTTGCAGCTTTCACTATATCTCTCCATATCACTCTCTCTCTTTGAGGACTTCTGGCAGGAGGGAAGGTCAGCGCTCAGCATGTCTGCTCAACAGAGGAGTGGGAGAAACTGGTGGGTTTGTGATAGTCTTGTCTCAAAAGGGTGCTCATATTTATTCTCTTCTACTCTTCAGTTTACTTATCCCTGTTAAAAATAAAACATTTTTGCTAACATAATTTCAAATAGGTGAATTAGAACCATGTGTGTATTCCTCAGCACTCAATTTTGAATGGAAAGTAACGAAATTCTTCTCATTGACTAGCATCACCACTTGGAATAATTTCTTCAAAGGGTTTGTGATTTTAAGGGAAGCTAGGACTGAGGGAGAGGGGGGATGTTTTACTGGGATTCTAGGGACAACCGTGCACAATTTGAGTATAATTATTACAGGTATTTAAAGTATATCTCCTGTAAAATTGAGAGCAGATACAAGAAAATGATGTTCAGTGCTGCTATTGGATTTTCCATATGGTTGAAAATTTGCTGCGTGCATTACTCCTGTGGGAGCACTCTAAATGGTGTGGAATTTTAATTTCATTTGTTATAATAGTCAGTCAGTTCCTCAGATACTTCTCAGTCTACAATATCTTTTGTTTTACCAGTTGGAGTTACTGCAATGCTAGAAATAGTGTGTTTCATTTGAACCGCACAATAGAAAAATCATACTTGAGGTCAGAATCACTACTGATGAAATGATTCTTCTCTCAAACCCCATTATGAGCAGTGAATCTTCTTTCTCCTGCAGGGTTTAAAAAAATAAAAAGGCTCAAAAACCTTTGTACCCTGAAAGTTGAGAAATCCCCCTACCTGGCTGCTTCAATGATGCCCCCAATTGCAAAGATCACTCTGTCTTAGCAGGATGAACATTTGTCTGTCCTCAGCCAGCTACTGGTAAAATCATCAAATTGTACGATTGCAGATAGGTTTTAAATTTCAATTTTTAAGTTAAATGAGTATCTTGTTGCATTTGGAAGAAATGCTGGCAGTTACAGCATTTATTACCTTCATTCTTTTGAAGTGGTGCATGTCCTGTATAAAGTGGATTCCTTCTTTAACTGCCTTTGTCTGCTATAATAGCTCAGATGAAGAGGAACTGTATAGATGCTGTACCATTTCATGAACAAAGCACTTTCTGGATACAATATTATCATTCTGTACTAATGGAAAAGTTCTTAAAAATTCAATGGGAAACCTCCATAAAAGGTTACTTTGTAACCATCCTTTCAACTGAGCCAAAGATTTTATCTCTTCTGTGGAATGGCTCCAAAGATTGTGTAAAGGAATGAATATTGAATAAAATTCTTTAAGCCTTGATTAGTGCTCTTATCTCAGTGGAATTTCATTGTCTCCAGTGGAGTTATGTATATTTATGTTATTATGATAGGGAAAACCTCTTCAGAAATATTTAATTTCTATAGAAGGTGATTAGTTACCTCCCTGTTAAATTCTGTGGGGCTTCTCCCTAAGGAGTGGGGAAGGAGAGGGGGGTGGGGAGAAAAAATTGCTAACTCTATTTCACACTTATGGCATTAATATATGATGCTCTGGAGAATATCAAAGAAACCTGTTCTGCATGTCTTTGCCTCAGAAAAGGACAGCTTCCTCTGCCTGGCTGATTGTAACTTGTCAGGCTCCTGCTTGTGTCATCATCAGCAAGAGTGGGGTTATGGGCCTGGATAGACAGACAAACAGGCTGATCATGGTGTTGCCTTTTTGACTGCCTTGAAATACGGACATTTTATTTACAGTCTGTATAGAGCTTCATTGGATGCCACATGAAATGAAAAGAATTTGCCTGATGCCTTTTTGGCGTCCTGGCACATCAGGTATATAATCGGTAGTCTTAGGTTTTAATGTGAGAGGAAGGAAGACTGAGCATGGGAAATGAAAGACTGTTTCAGCTTGACATGGTTCCCACACTGTGTCCATCTGACAGGACGGTGCAGGAAATTTGGCAGTATAGCAATGAGCTTTTCTGACTCAGGTTTGGTCCTGCTTAGTCTCTGACATCTCCTGTGTCTGTGCAGCTTTCCCTGTAAAAATATTAAAAGCATATTTAGTGTGCAGAAAACAGTGGGAGTGAAGGGAGGAAATGGGCTGGAAGGCTGGTTGCATCTCAGTGACTCCCATGTAGGACTGGTGAATTAAAATCTATTTGCAAAATGTAGGCTTTTAAAGCATCTTTTACTTTCTTCATTTTTGCTCCTCCCTATGCCTTAACCTCAATGTAGTCGCTGCAAGCTGGGCAAAGTGGCAAATCTTATTGCAGAGTGGAGTTATTCTGGGTTGTGATGGACAGAATATGAGGTGTGCATCCCCTGACTATCCTGGGTGCTACCTGTTGTCTGATATTTTTAAACAATTAAAAGATGAAGATCTTTCTTCTCCCAGGTCTCCTTTTATCCTTATGAATTGGACAGCATCCTTCATGGACATAGCTCTGTGTTCTGCTGACCACTATCTACCAAGGCACACTGTGGGGATGGGGGAGGGAAAGCCACCTGCTTTAAAGAACATTGGTTCTGGGACATTTGCACTTGCAAGTGAAGAATCTAAAGGAAGGATGAACGGCAGAGCTACTGTGAACCAGGTGTTGTAGTTATTACTGGTGATGGTGGGTATGCTTCTGTTAATCCACAAATTGGTGTGCTGTTCACTGAGAAACAGCACTCAAGATGGACGCAATTGATTATGGAAGCATTGCTTACTGTGGGTGCCTTGGGCAATATGACCTTTAAAGAAGGCCTTCTGAAACCTGAACCCACACTCTTGCTTCTGTAAACAAATTCCAGAGCTTTACTGCAAGGGTTAATTGCAGCAGGATGCCATGCAGAGAATGTAAATCTTTGTGGAATCATTAAAAAATTAAATGTTTTGTTCTAATGTGGGAGCTGAGGAGATACACTACTACCAGATAATAAAAACTTATTTGTGGCATTTTTCTCTCTAACTTTAGTTACAACCCAGGGTCTGCATAGCAGTTCCATTTTCTTCTGCCAAAGTTTAGATGAAACTTGGATTACTGTCTTTGTTGTTACTAACCAACTAATTGGGCTATCTGACTTTTTTTTGCCAGATGGTGAAAAAGAGGCAGATTGTGTGCATAAACTTATCCATGAAACAAAGGGTAAATAGAGACAGAGGACATTATCTAGGCCTCAAGGAGAAGAGAAAGTAATGCTAAAAATGTCTTTGCCTGTTAGTTCTGAAAGGTGAGTGCCTCACACATTCCTGGTAGCTAAAGTTTGATAATGAGCTGTGTCTAGGGTGCCTTTAGCAAGGCTTGCTTGGGAAGATTATCTCTCTGTATCAGATAGATGCTCCACACAGTAAGTATTGCAAAGATCTCTGGAGCACAGAGGTGGGTGCCTGGGAGAGCATGTCAGCATGTACTTTGCTAACAATGGCAGAAGAAGGGGTGGGAGAGGAGGTACAGGGAGGAATGGTGCAAATAAGGCCATAATAGGGTCCATAGAAAGGCTTCAGGGAACTCAGCAGAGTTTAGATAAAACCTAAATGAGGAAAATCTCCAGTTCTCTGGAAGCAAAATAACATCTGAAAGAGGTAGATTATCTGCTGCTGGGTTACAGCCTGACATGAGCAACTTGCAAGCTGAGGTAAGCATGCCTAGAACTAGCAAAAAAAGAGATATGTACAACATGTGCAAGGTATGTGTTGTGGTTTAAGCACAATTGGCAACTCAGCCACGCAGCTGCTCACTCACTCCCTCCCCTTCTTCCCCCCGCTCCTGGAGGGATGGGGAGGAGAATCAAAAGAATGTAACTCCCACGGGTTGAGATAAGAACACTCCAATAACTAAGGTATAACACAAACCACTGCTGCTACCACCAATAATAACAATGACCAGGGAAATAACAAGGGAAGAGAATACAACCGCTCACCACCCACCAACTGATACCCTGCTCCACCAGAGCAGTGATCTAACAGGGTAACCGCCCACAGTTTATATAGTGGGCATGACGTGCTGTGGTATGGAATACCCATTTGGCTAGTTTGGGTCAGGTGTCCTGTCTCTGCTTCCTCCCGGCTTCCCCTCCTCCCTGGCAGAGCATGAGACTCAGAAATTCCTTGGTCAGAGTAAACATTAGTGGGCAGCAACTAAAATCATCAGTGTTATCAGTGCTGTTCCCAGAGCAAAAGTCAAAACCACAGCACTGCACCAGCTACTAAGGACAAAAATGACTGCTACTGCTGAACCCAGGACAGTATGATTAACTATCAAGTACAACTCATGACAGTCTTGACTGTGCAAAGTACTGCAGCAGTGAGAAGAGTATGCTGCTTTTTGGGTCAGTCTAGTTATGGGGAGTAAAACACAAGCGAATGTTTTAGTAATTTAGCCTCTGTATATGTTAAAAATTGCCAGGGTGTCCTATGGTGAGAGCTATAAGGCAATAATTATTCAAGAAAGGCAAGTGGCTTTTGCCCATGGTATTTACAACAGCAAGACAAAATAGCTTCTATTTCCATTCAAAATGCTGTGCCCTGACAGGGCTATCTTAAACAGGTGAACCTTTAAAGCAGTATATATTGCTTGCACTGATTGCATAAAACATGAAAATTTCTTATAGCGTGTATCATTTAGCATAAGTATCTTGCAAAAGATCTGGGTTGAAGTGAAGATTTCCACAGGTTTGTAATCAAAAGAAAATGGACTCACAAAAGCATAAAGCAGAAAAGAGACTTCTTTTGCTATAAGCATAGATGCCTGAAAAAGATCATGGCCCACTCTTCACTGCTGTGTGGATTATGGTAGAAATCTTGGAAACTGGTACTTCAAAAGAAAAAGTGTTGGAAGTGATAATAGTGAAAGGGTAGTAAAGGTATCAACTGCTTTTTCTTAAGGGAAACTGAAAAATTTTTCAACTTGAAATTCATTTTTGCCCAGACAGGATGCCAGCTAGACTGAGTGAACCACGGCCAGTTGTAGTATTTTATTTGAACAAACAATCCTCCAGATTCACATCAGTATAAAAAGCTGAGAGCAGATTTGCATGCCGTTGAAAAGGAGCTGGAAGACAGTTTAATTCCATAACTCTGCAAAAGTCTCTCTTATTTACTACCCCTTTTAAGTACCTAAATACACACATTGAAAAGGAGCTTCGGATGCTGTGTGCAGACAGATGAAATAATTTTCTTTTCTGGGAATACCAGCTGTAATAATAGACAGCAGGGCAAATCCAAGGTGAGGATCAAAGGTGGCGGACTAGTAATCATTTGGCTTCAGGAAAATGGAGCAGGATAAACAGAAGGGAGCAGATTGCCAAGTTGTGATTGAAAGCATTATATAGAAATACAGATGCTTGGCAAATAAATCAGTCTTGAAAATCTGATTGTTGTGTAACCTTAATTGTAGAGAATGAAAGGAATTGAAACCCAGTGCCTTACATGGAATATAAATTTGCTGCTGCCAGTCAAAGGGAAAGCTTGCCAGGTTTCTTCTGGTGCTGTAATCAGACACTTTAGACAGAACAACTCCATTTTGGTAACAACAGCCTGGGGATGTTTTTTGTATTGAATGCAGTAGTTAAAACTGCACTAAAAGAAAGCATATATATATATATATATAAAAGAAGATTATATTAAATTATTTCTCTGTTAATTTATGGCAGAATCGAGTATCATCATTTGCCATCCTGATGTCTACAAATCTCAGGTTACATATTGTTTTTGGTGCAGTTGCTTTTCTTCTGCTCACTTTCTGTGGTTTGGAAAGTACCACCTGGAGCAAACATTAAGAACTTGAATGTTCTTTTATACTAGAAAATGGTATCTTGGCAGCAATGGGTAAAAAACCACCTGGTTCCCAAAGGCTTAATATATTCTCAGGATTTTGGAGCCGCTCCAGTATTGGTACAGTTAACAATCGGTGAAGCAGCAATCACTTCATTTTATGCAGGTGCAGATGAGATGCCTGTATATGTCTCTCAGTAGCTGATATAAGCGTCTATCAACTTTGAGAGAACTAGTTTTAGATTATCAGAGTTGCTGAGTGTCTTACAGTGTTAGCCTTGACAGGCTGAGAAAGTTGGGGCTGTTCAGCCTGGAGAAGACAGGCTGAGTGGAGACCTCCTAGCAGCCTTCCAGTATCTGAAGGGAGCCTACAAAGATGCTGGAGAGGGCCTCTCCATCAGGGACTGTAGCAACAGGACAAGGGGGAATTGGTTTAAACGTGAACAGGGGAAGTTTAGGTTAGATATAAGGAAAAAGTTCTTTACTGTGAGAGTGGCGAGGCACTGGAACAGGTTGCCCAAAGAAGTGGTGAACACTCCATACCCGGCAGTGTTCAAGGCCAGGTTGGATAGAGCCTTGGGTAACATGGTCAAGGGTGAGGCGTCCCTGCCCATGACAGGGAGGTTGGAGCTAGATGATCTTAAGGTCCTTTCCAAACCTAACCATTCTATAATTATATGATTCCATGTTTATCCCATACTTTAAACATCCAGTGTTTCACAAGTCTCCTTCAGACTAGTTCATGAGCTGAAATTGGAATATCAGGATAAGTGAAATCAAATATAGAATCATAGAATCACAGAATAGTAAGGGCTGGAAAGGACCTCAAGATCATCGAGTTCCAACCCCCCTGCCATGGGCAGGGACACCTCCCACTAAACCATGCCATCCAAGGCTATGTCCAACCCCACCTTGAATGCCGCCAGGGATGAAGCATCCACAACCTCCCTGGGCAACCCATTCCAGGGCCTCACCACCCTCCCAGTAAAGAATTTCTTCCTCATATCCAATCTAAACTTCCCCCGTTTAAGTTTAAACCCATTACCCCTTGTCCTCTCACCACAGTCCCTAATGAAGAGTCCCTCCCCAGCATCCCTATAGGCCCCCTTCAGGTATTGGAAGGCTGCTATGAGGTCTCCACGCAGCCTTCTCTTCTCCAGGCTGAACAGCCCCAATTTTCTCAGCCTATCTTCATACAGTCTCATATTGACATTTCCAGTACATTTACATGTAGTACCGGAAAAGCAATCAGGACTGACACAATTCTCTTGCTCTGTCTTATGGCTGACCTGAGTCATGTTAGCAGTCAGGCACTGTAGGTGCTGTTGTAACCTGTCTTAATATTCCAATCCTGAAATAAGAATTGCCATATGTTGTCTTTCCTTTAAATATCAACCATTCATAAATGTGAGACGCATTCTTCTCAGCTTGTTATTGCCAAAAAAATCCATTGCTGGCTGAGGTGGCATTCATATCTATAGCCTGTCTGCAAATAGTTGCATTTATTTTAAGCAAAATTTTGCAACATGAGCACATTATAATTTTCTTACTAGGGCAGGATACTGACTTTTTTTCATTTCCCTGTTCTCTGTTTAGTAAAACTTTATATCTAGGACAGTTTATCTATAAATCACAGAATGGTTATGATTGGCAGGGACCTTAAAGGTCATATAATTCCAACTGCCTGCCACAGGCAGGGACACCTTCTGCTAGACCAGGTTTCTCCAAGCCCCATACAACCTGGCCTTTAACACTGCCAGGGATGGGGCAGCCACATCTTCTCTGGGAAACCTGTGCCAGGGCCTCACCACCCTCACAGGGAAGAACTTTTTCCTAGTATCTAATATAAATCTCCCCTCTTTCAGTTCAAAGCCATTCCCCCTTGTTGTTTCCCTACCTGCCCTTGTAAAAAATCCTCCTCCAGATTTCTTGTTAGCCCCTTTAGCTCCTGGAAGGCTGCTCTAACCTCTCTCAGGAGCCTTTTCTTCTCCAGGCTGAACAAGCCCAACTGGAGAAACTGGCTGTCCCAGGGACACCCAGGTGGTTCTTACTGCAAAACATATCAAATTGTACATAGACAAGATGCCTGTCAACGGTCAGTAGAAACTGCTCCTACAGATTCAGAAATGGTCATGTAGTACAGTGTTTTGTATGTAGGTAAGATGGTTGGGGGACTTTTGAATGCATTTTGAGATAACAGTAATGGGTCATGCATGTACTGGAGCAGACACATAGACTATGGGCCAGCTGCGTACGAGGAATCTGCAGAAATGCAGTTTGGGGAGTCTCACCTGACTCAGGTGCAAGGACTCTTGCAACAGATGCCCATCACTGTTTGGGCAGCAACTGAGTAGCCCCTTTGACAGATTTAATTCCCCAAGTGTGGGTTGCCCCATGCCAAAATCCTATGGAAACTTTATTATTATTATTATTATTATTATTATTATTATTATTATTATTATCCTTCAATTTCTCAAATTCACATCAAATCCACAGCTGACAGGTTTGGGACCTTTTTCTAGGTGCTCAGTAATTAAGGGGCAAATGTGCATATGTGTAGAGAGTGTCACACAAGAGAAGATGCAACAGCCAATGTTTATTTATACATATGCTTGCTTAAGTATTCATATATATACATGGCTTAAGGAAAAGCATGAAGAATATCAGCCTGCTTCCTAAGGAGGATTATTGTGCTTACTGTTGAGAAGACAGACATAACTGACTACAGAAAAACATGAAATCCCCATATCGCCAATGAATTTTTCATCTAGACTTTGAGGTAAGGGTTTTACTGTTTTTATGAAGAGCTCACACTATTTAATTTATTGCAATAATATATATATTTTCAATTATTAAAGACATCTATGTCCTCTTCTAAGATCTTCTATGTCTTCCTTGTGTTCTCAGAGTTTAACAAAGCTCTGCATCATTTTAACTAAAGATCTGGCTTTCAGATGAACACAGCCTAGTGTATGTTCTTATTTCGGTTTAAATGTGGCTTGCATTTTTCCCAGATACTGCATTTTTAAATAATAGTTACTAAACATTAATTATTTCTAATGGCTCTAAACAAGACAGGATTATTCTTTTCAATGGAGCTTGGCAAAGTTTTTGTTAGCAGCAATGTAGGAGGTCAGTCACCCAAGTTTTAGAAGGAAAAAGCCTAGAGAATATGCAAGTCCATGTTGCTACCCTTTCCATGAGATCCACTGATCTTGCAGCAAAAAAGGGACCTTTCTGTTTTTGGCTTTTGAAAACCTCAGGTGAATTCACAAGGACAGGAAGAGAGACTTTTGGAGGAGGCTTAAATTGTGTATTAATTTTCAAACCCAAAAGCTCTTCAAATGGACTACAGTGCCTTCAGCTAGAGTACGCAAGAACCTTCTGTAGGGGCAGATGATGAGGGCAGGACTGGGCTGGAAACTGTAAAGCCTGTTCCTGTGCCTTTCTTTCCCGTCTTTCCTTCCAACAGTCAATTACTGAGACATATGGAGATATTAATATTTGTCTCCAAATTGTTCACTTATCCTATTCTATTAACTGAAGTCTTGGTAACAAAGGCAGTAGAAATAAATTGCAAACAGATTAAGCTATTTTTTAGAATACTTTTCTGTCTGAATTGTTTGTAGACAGACTCCCAACGTTCCTGCACAGCAGTTGCAAAGCGGACGTGCACTAGAATGCATAGGGATAGACTATCATGTTTTTCATCTTTCTTAGTGCCTTTTTTTTTCCTTTCTCCATATCAGATCACTGCTTATGATTTAAACTTAAGCCCTATTTACATAATCCTATGAGGTAGGTTTTTCTCTGTAAGGGGAAAATCTAACTTTTGAAACAAATTTAGAACAAACTGAAAATGAAAAGAAACCCTAGCTCCGGAGTTTTACATGTAAGAAATAGATATGTTATTTCATTCCTGCATTTGTTGGGTAGGCACATTGTTAACAAAGGACATGCGCTTTTCCAACCAGATCAATTTTTTGACAGGAAAACACTGCCTTCACAGAAATAAAATGTTTTCACAAGTGTTATGGCTGCATCAGTGTTGGTAGCTATTGCAGACAAAACCCCCGTCTAATCTGTTAAAAATGGCTTTTTTAACCAAAAGAACCAGAAACATGTCAACATCTGTTCTTGTCATTCTCTCATCCTGAGGTTGGGATCAAAAACCTACTGCAAATTCCACCTTTTTCATTAGAAAGTTTCTTTTTTCTGGCCAGTTATGCTGAACAATTTACTGGTAGGTCGAACCACATTGTTCAGTGTACAGACTAGCCAGGCATTGACTCAGAGATGAGCCAAAAATGATCAAATCTGTCAAGCTGATTTCTCACATGGGACATATTAGTTACAGCTTTTGAAATATGGGAATTTTTATTCAGTGCTATCTCTTTTGAATAATTCCTCAGAGATTTGCATCCTGAAGTATAACCTTATCAGCATGCAGTGAAATTGTCTAACTGCGTACAAAATACAAGGACAAGGAAAAAGAAATGCTGTAATTCTTAATTATAGTTTTGCATCTTCTAAAATCTTTTTCATCCCTATGGTGTGGAATCTCAAACATCTCCCTCTTTAACCTTCTACATATAAATATGAGGGAAAAGGAATTGAGAATAATAAATAGGAAAGCAATAGCTTGCTTAAACCAAATGTCCCTCTAGCAGAATATCCTGTTTCCAACAGATTAATGCTGGATGCCATGAAAATTGTCTATGCACTGACCAGTATACAGTAACTCCCATCCCTTTTGTCTCAAGTCTTAGATTTATCTATATTCCTTAAATGTTCTATCTCCCATCTGATTTTTTTTTTTGACCAATTTCTGTTTCATGCACATCTGTTTCCTTCACTCCTTCACAATTTTTCTTATAAATTCTGCACTGTTGCTGGGGATGTGTTTTGTGTGAAAGTGTGACTCAGTTTACACCTTTAATATAGTCTTCCATATTATGTTAGCTGAAGAGCCTGTCTTAAAGATTCTCACTGGGAATAGGCAATCAGTGTGCGTGTGTGTGACAGAGAAACTTTGCAGACACTCTTGATGTTTGAGAGAGTTCATATAGGTAATAAAATTGAAGGCCTGAAGAGAGTGACTAAACAAGAGCCTATTTACCATGGTAACTCTTGAAGTGAACAAAGGACCTGCATGAGTGCATCAGCATAACAGTTTAATGACCATTTGGAGGAGGACTTCTAGGTGATTAGTAAATACTTTGAAATAGGAGAGCCAGGATAAATGTGCCTTCAAATATAAGTGACTGATGATGGATTCACTGTGTCCCCTCTATAGTACTGTCTTAGGTGCTGAGGTGCTTTTTGAGTCCTCAGTTTGCCTATATGTTAACCTTGCAGTGCATTAATTTATTGCCTGCAACCCCAGGCAAAACAGTCCCCTAGACTCTGTCTTCATTATATTTATGCCAGTCCTATTTATTTATTTATTTAAAAATCATCAGTGCTTCCAAAGTGCTTGGAAGATGAAATAAATGTTGAGTGAAGTGCCATAAACTGAAAGGTGAGAGGCAAGCAAGGGCAAGCAAAAATAAACTTCAGCACCTATTGAAGGTGTGTAAATGCTGAACACTGGTATGTGTGACAGGAGTCCTACTTAATTGTGAAATGGTATGATTTAGTAATGCTGTTATTAGTTGAAGAGTTGTGGGTTGATTTACCTTTATATATTTTCGCATAGCTTAGCAAAAGCATCCTGCAGAGGTGGAAGCCTAACCCCACTACAAGTCCAAAGGAGCCAGGTTAGCAGAGCCCTGGAGTTTAAAACAAGCTAAAATGGGTTGAAAGAGTTTGAAATAAACAGTTTTGAGTTAACCTGACTCATTGTATTTCCAGCTCTACATCCTTTTCTCTAAACTGCAGAGACATAAATTTGATGGATGGACCATCCGCTGGATAAAAAACTGGCTGAATGGTCACATGATTCTCCAGTGTGAGCGGATATTCTGCATTCTCTTCTCATGAGACCTCATTTGGAGTATTGTGTACAGTTCTGGTGTCCTCAATGTAAGGACGTGAAGCTGTTTAGGGCAAGTCCAGAGGAGGGCCATGAGAATGATCAGGGCACTGGAGCACCTCCTGTATGGAGACAGGCTGAGAAAGTTGGGGCTGTTCAGCCTGGAGAAGAGAAGGCTGTGTGGAGACGTCATAGCAGTTTTCCAGTATGTAAAGGGAGTCTACAACGATGTCAGAGAGGGACCCTTCATCAGGTGCTGTAGCAATTGAACAAGGAGTGACAGGTTAAACAAGGGAAGTTCAGGTTAGATATAAGGAAGAAATTCTTTTATGTGAGGGTAGTGAGGCACTGGAATGGGTTGCCCAGGAAAGTTGGGAATGCTCCATCCCTGGCAGTGGCTAAGGCCAAGTTGCAACCTGGTCCAGAGTGAGGCATCCCTGCCCATAAGAGGGGATTGGAACTAGACGATCTTAAGGTCCTTTCCAACCCTAATCATTCTATGATTTGACTGAAACAAGGTTAAGAAGCAGCTCAAGAAGCTAAGGTTCCTATTGCCTCTTTCTTGATTGACTTTGCTTTCTACCTTTCTCTTTCTTGCCTTTTTTTTTTTTTTTCTTGCCATGAAGAAGAAAGATCAAGATTAATCTCTTTTTTCTGAAGCTTATTTAATTACACTCAGCAGAATATGCATACAGGACTGGAGGAGTTGTTGATCTTTTGAATGAGAAATGGCTACTTTTTTCTAACCTGCTAATTTTTTATGTCCATAGCAAAAGTTTTGAAAGCAATATTTAAAGTAATATTGCAGCTGCTGAAATTAATCAGTGTGACAGTGGCTTTTTCTTCTTCCTTGATGCAACAGTTGCTTTTTCTTCATTACTTTTTATAAAGGATTATGGTAAACAACAATTATAAACTCATTAGTCTTATTATTCTAAATGGAGCAGATAAATGGGCATTTCTTCTGACAAGGATACATGTAGTAAATGACTGATAGATGAAGTTTAGAAGAGGTTTTGGTTAAGATATTTCATAGTAATGAGGCTACTCAAGAAAATAATTTACTTGGTCTTATTGATGGGAAATTGGAAGCTTCCATTCTACTAATCTGTTATGTAATATACTTAGACATGTTGACTGAGATTTTGCTTCAAGTGTTTTGTCTAAGTATCTATGATTAAATTGTGCAGTAATGACCTTAATGATAGTCATTGAAGGAGATGGCTCTTTGCAGGCCAGATAGAGTAAGTAGAACGGTTTGACAGTCTAAGTCTTTTGACTCTTGCAAAATCAGCAGAAATCAACTCATGCAACCAGCATGTGTGGAAAAACAGAGCGGAGAGAAAGGTTTCTTGTGTAATGTGAGTCTGACTTTTCTTTAACTTAGCTGGATATCAATGGCTTTGGATAGGCCCAAAGGAGAGCCTTCTTACATTTTGATAATTCTTTATGCTTTTAAAACGTACCACAACAACACCTCTGGGAACTGTAACCTCGTGTCTAGCCATTGAATAGCTGCACATTAAACACGAGTGATAAAGGATTCTGCAAAATACCTAGCCAATGGAGCCCACTGCTGACAAGGCGGGAAAACATTTTGTGAGGGGAAAATAGGAGAGACTATTTGAATAAGCAGGTATAAGGAATGGTCAGCAGTTAACCAAGAAGGCTAACTGGGACTGTCGCCTCCCACGACAGTTGTTATGTATGGAATATACATTCCTTCACTACATATGTGGCTATGTCTTTGTAGGTCCTTTATCCAGATGTATTCACTTTGCCTGTAAGGCTGATCCTTTTGCTTCATGATTAAGTTGATTTAAAATCAAAGTATTTATATAGGCTTTGTGTGTACTGAACACTTGCCCTTCAGAAGTAGGCTTTCTTGAATTTAGATGTAGACCTGCACTTCATGGCTTTATGGAGCTGTTACTTCAATACAAATAAAGAGATTGCCAGAAGTTAGTGGGCTTACTGAAAGTGGTTTATACTGGGAATGAAGAACATGAACCTGAGATCAAGTTGCATATTTATGCCATGACAAGTAATTTTCTAGTCTTTTAACCTTCTTTCATGGGTGCACATGGAAGTAGATGTTTTTCTTATGCTCAACTTGCTGCATTTGGATTTTGGTTCAGTATGGAAAGTGGAATCTGGACATGTGTCCTGGGTTCAGCAGTAGCAGTCATTTTTGTCCTTCTTAGTAGCTGGTGCAGTGCTGTGGTTTTGACTTTTGGTCTGGGAACAGCACTGATAACACTGATGATTTTAGTTGCTGCCCACTAATACTTACTCTGACCAAGGAATTTCTGAGTCTCATGCTCTGCCAGGGAGGAGGGGAAGCCAGGAGGAAGCAGAGACAGGACACCTGACAGAAACTAACCAAAGAGGTATTCCATGCCACAGCATGTCATGCTCACTATATAAACTGGGGGCAGTTACCTGGAAGGGTTAGATCACTGCTCGGGTGGAGCAGGGTATCAGTTGGTGGGTGGTGAGCGGTTGTATTCTCTTCCCTTGTTATTTCCCTGGTCATTGTTATTATTGGTGGTAGCAGCAGTGGTTTGTGTTATACCTTAGTTATTGGAGTGTTCTTATCTCAACCTGTGGGAGTTACATTCTTTTGATTCTCCTCCCCATCCCTCTGGGAGCAGGGAGGAGGAGGGAGGGCGTGGGGGGTGTGTGAGGGAATGGCTGCATGGTTCTAAGTTACCAGCTGTGCTTAAACCACGACAACATGTCTTGGAAATCTCCAGACTTGGTGTTTCACTCCACTGGTGACAGTCCAAGAGGCACCCAGCCAGCCCCCAGTCTGACCCTATCCACTCCCACTGAAGAATCATGTGGATGGACAATCCAGGCACACTTTTTGCTGTTGTGTAGGACTAGGACTGTGTGTGCAATGAGCAATTATGTGTTCTGTAAAGTGATTGAAAAGTTGAAAGTGTGGGTAAATCTTGTAAATTGGGGAAAAAGGGTGTAAATAGTTCATTTTATCCAAAATAAAGAATTGGTTTTATATCTGCCAGACGGATGTGTCCTGAAGGGAGAGAGAGATGAGAGGAACCTCTCTGGCATGGGAGGGAATCCGCACCAGGATGGTGGGTGCTTGTCATTGGGGAGTGCTGACTCTGCGGCTGGTGCCTGTGAGCACTGTGGAAAGAGTACAGAATTTACCCCCTGGGTGCAGAGAGCATGGAGGGAGATGCATGCTGATCACTGGGAGGAGATGTTGAAGTTTAAAACTCTGATATCAGAATAACATCCAAGTGCATGCCAAGCTTGGCTCTCCTATCAATGAGATTCATGGAGAAAGAAGGCAGCATGAATTTTAGCTATGGTCACAACCTCAATATAATGTGTTAGCGCATACTGCTGAAGGCACAGTCAAAACAAAGGTCCACAAACTCATGCTAATGTGTCTTAAACAACTTGGTGGATTTATTTTGTACATATCTCTTTTTAGGTGACAGTGTTATGCAAGATCTCTTCACCAAAAGGTAACCCTTTTCTTAATTCTGGCATTGCTGACCTCCTCTGCAAGTGTATGTGCTTGTTCCAGAGGATTGTTTTTGCCCTAGTCCTTCTTGTCTTCCCTTTTCAGAGACAGCAGCATTAGCTGTGTAACCACTTGTTTACATGCACAGTTTCTTTACATGGAATAGATATTTCAAGCTTTTACCAAGGTTATGGGAAGGTCCTCAAGGCCTTAATGGATTCTGAAAACTCAGATGAACTATTTTGACTGTAACATTGAAACATTTCTCCCGGAATAAGTCATTTAGCACTGGATAATGTTAAATGGTTTTAGGAAAAAGACCCTGACTCTTCTAGTCATGGAAGCAGACTACATTTCTTATAGTCTGAGACACTCTTAATTTTTGGACATTGGTGAAGCAATGAGGAAAAAAATTAAGTATTTTTCATTCAACATTACAGATATTTTCATACTTTTATTTTTCTGATTGCATTTTTAAACAAGTTTTTTGAGATTTTACCCTATTTTTATACAGTTCTGTTCAGATAACACTAGGGAAAAAAGAATCAGAACTTTTTAAGTGTGTAAGTTACAGAAGGTCTGTTTGCTTGTAATTGAACTGGATTCAGCTAACGAATAATCAATATGCTTTGCAGAATGCTTGGAGTCACCGTTCTTGATTTGAGAAAATAGCATCTGGCAGTGGAAGGTGGGGTGCCAGGAGGTCTTTAAACTTCAGCTCCTGAATCCCTTCTGCTCTTCCTCTCTTTTCTGGGCAGATGAAGGACCTGCCCTCCGGACCCTCACAGCTCCCAGTCCCTCTGGCACCGGGAATGCCACTGGATGGCAGCATTTTCCCACGCAACTCTGCAGAGAGATGGTCGACGATCATTAAAGGAAAAAAGCTGTTTAAAAACGTAAAGTGATCGGGGAAGGAAGAAGAAACCGTGTTGGAGGTTGCCACTTTGAAGACCAGCATGCACCTTTGCTTCAGTGTAAGTTATGCAAATCTCCCTTGCAGTGTTTGCCTCTCTTCTTAAAATTGCCTGGCAGATAGGATACGTAAACTGAAATGAGGAAATCAAAGTCAGGATCTGACTCTATTTTATTCAGTGCTTTTCTAATTAGCTGATCTATTCTCAAGTTGGAAGCTGGCTTCTGTTTCTCAGAAAATGGGCAGTGTTTGTGGACTTTCTCCATTCTCTTTCTTTACCATTATAGCCAATACTTTTTCAGCTGGTTTGGCTTATGCATGAACTTCAACACAAGCACCTTAATTCATTTCCATCAGCTACTGGGTTTACCTTGTGAATGACATGATACCTTCTCTCCCACTCTTGGGGGCACATATGGAGAACACTCAGGCCGTCTTCTTTCTCTCTCTGCCCTTTGGGAGCAAAGATCTCCAGCATGTCCTGCTTCCAGTGTTCTCTTGGATATATTGCAGGCTACTTCCTAAGATGACTTAAACTTGAAGTGCCCAGGAGGTTGTCTGTGGCAGCAGTTCCTATGCGGTCCATTCTGGGCTTGCCTTCCAAGGCTGATCCAGCTGCTTCTGCCCAGCTGTGTCTAGCTTTGCTATAAGCTCTCTATCACATTGTGAGTTGGAAGACAGAGTACAGAATAGAAGAGAGATCAGGCTAGTAACCCTAACAGAGGATCAGCAAAATAGGTTGTCATAAACTTTACAGCGTGATATTCTACTGAAGAATCATGGAGAGAAATATGTGTAACTCACTGTTGACAGTTAATGATTTGAACAATTAGATGGGATGTGTGTGTATACATATACATAGGTAACTATTGCATGTATAACTGAAAAACAATGGATCACATATGCTGACCTGACAAAGGGAAAATAAGTAGCTTCAGAAAGAGTTAGCAAAATCCTGCGCTTTGGAGGTTTGATGTGTTTTTTTTCCTTTTTCTTTCTTTCTTTTTTTTTTTTTCTTTGCATCTTTTTGCACTTGGGAAGATGTAATTTGGTCTAATCCAGCAGGGGAAAAATGGCAAAATTCAGTCAGACCAGATCCGCTGGCCATAACGTGATGTGGAAATGATTTTGGCTAATCAAGAGTAAGTATTTCAGAATAAGTGGTCTTCTCTAGCTTAAACTTAAGCTAACACATTGGCAGATGATTGAGCAAAATTCTCTTGCTTCTCTTTGGAGAGCCGGAGATCATGGTCTGTTTCAGTATTACAGAAAAAGCTCTTGTACTGTTTCAGGTCTTGTTGTTTCATTTTTTCCTTGTTTTTTAATCTTCCCCACCCCTCACCAGGGCCTGCCTATACTTGAAAATATTTGGTGTTAGACAACATGGTTTCACCTGGGAAATGTTAGTGTTTTAGAGGAATGACACTGTTTCTTCAAAGGGTATTGGAAGGTCAGAGAGGGGAGATAAAATTGCGCTTTCTTGCAACAATTTTCACTTGATTTTATTCTTTTTTCTGCGTCCCTGTAAGGTAGCTTTACCTAACCAATCTCATACCACAAGTGTACACAACTGATAGGTGTCTGCCAAGCATTCCACTCCGTCCTCTCTGAAATGCTCTGTTCCTTCTTCATGGATACCTAACCTAAGTTTAAAGAAAGCTCTGCACATATCGCTGGTTTCCAGGTTATGCTCTTCTGTCGGGTGTGGGAAGCGTTGCTAGTGTTATTGCTGAGCATTGAAGACTGTCAACTTATATTCTCAACCTCTTTTTATTTTCTCCTTTCATCCTGTGACATGTATTTGGTCTTATTTCTTTTCTGGTCTCCTTTGCTTCCTCTTCAAAGATATGATGCTGAACTGGCCAGAAGTTATTTTGCTCCTGACCTTATCTAGGCAGCTATCAAATTGCAGATACCAGAGAGAGAGTGAGCTGCAAATACCCTCAGCAGTGTGCCTCTTACTTGATCATTAGGATGAAAAGAAAAATGAATAACATATTGGTATGGGTGCCATTTAAAAGGAAGGAGACTGCAATTCATATAAGGCCTTTCATTTTAAAGTAAACAATAGCTCAGGATTTTTCTCTCTCTTTTTTTTTTTTTTTAATAGAAACATCACTCGTGAAAAGAGGAGCCTTTGAATGAGGTGTCTGTTGTGCTGCTCAGCAGCAATACAGAGAACTGGTGGCCCTCAGTTCTTTAAGCCCTGCTGGACAAATAAATGCCATGTGTGAGGATGCTCCTGTGCCATGACAGGCACTGGCTATTGCAGGGCTTGAGCTGCCTTCTGAGAGATCAAGCAGCTGACTTCTGAGGAAAGCAAAGAGAAGCTGACAAATCCAGGGTATTAAGGCAGCTTAATGTGTCCTTGGCTGTTGTGCCCTTAGAGCGCAGTGGGCCGATGGAGGGAAAATTAATGATGTTTGGTTGGGCCATTTATAGAAGTGTGGTTTGTGGTGAAAATAAAACACTGAATTAACTGTAAGAAATGTAAAACTTATGGAGTTAAAAACATCTGCTAGTCTCTATGTAGTGAAAACTTGGTCTGTGAGGAGAAAAAATGCTGATGCATTCTGGCTTTAAAAGTTGCTGTTGATATTTTGTGATCAATATTAAAAAAAACTATACTGGACATTTTAAAAGAAAAATAAATTGTGCTCTATACAGAATATAGATCACCATTCCTATCAGCCAAAATAACTTACAGAGCAGGCAAATTTGCTCACAGTTGATTAAAGGCTCCTTTCTTTCTCTATCTATTCCACCTGTTGTGTTAGGTAGGTGCATATAGCTGCATTGTTTCCAAGGCCATGCAGGGAAACGCAAAACCTACTGACCTCCAAAAAAATAATAAAGATTGTAGGCTTTGATTCTAGAACCCTAGTTTCAGGTCTCCGAGGTAACTAATGCCTTACCCTGAAAAGGTGGTGCATACATACAGCCAAGACTGTCTAGGCATTGTACATTAAGTACAATATGATTAACATTTTTGAAGTGGATTCCTCTGCTCTTAGGTTGATCTGCTCTTTAACCCACCATTTAGGCAAGGTAACTGCACTTGTTCTGCTCCCTTCTGGGCAGGATTAGAATTGTCCAATTTAGTGTAGTATCTGTTGGCCTGTGACTAATGCACCCACCTTTGATTGACGGTGTACAAAGCTTTGAAGCAGGGCAAAACTGGTTCTATGCCCAGTGTAAGTGGGAGGTGCTGAGCAGCCTGAGAACATGCTGACTCGTGTAATGCCTTGGCAGGTTTAGGTTTATGACACTGGGTACTGCGTAATTGTGACCCTGGTTTATTAGCCAGGTAATCACGCACATGATAATGTCCCCTGTTATGAAGCAGTGTGGAGTAGCTCCCTTGTTTTATCCAGATTAATTATCAGCCAATGTGTGGGTGTGATGGTGCTTAAGCAGAACCTAGTAAAGCACTTGCATTTGTTTTTATTTATGCCTTTTCTCTCTGTGTTTGCTTTTTCTCAGTTTTGTGCAAGATAAAAGTAGAAGAGGCAAGTATTCTTAAACGGTACAAAAATGTAAACAGGAAACTTACTCAGTATCACCACACTTTTACTGCTCTCTCATCTCTCTGCTTTTTGCATATACATGTATGTCTACATGTAAGCATATATACCTTCTAACGATTTTCTGGGGTAGAAATCCTATTTAATGATCTTGATCATATCTCCACTCCAGTTTTAATAGACAGTTATGCTGGCAAACATTCTAACATTGCAACCAGTCATTGTTAGCAGAATAAAGACAAGAAATAAAAGCCCGAACAGAAAGGCAATGTCACAGACTTTACAGCTTGCTTCCCTCCATCTCTACTTTTTTTTTTTTTAAATAATAAAACCAAAACAAATTAACGACCCCCCCCCCCCCAACCAACCAAATAAAACAAAAACCGGGATGATTTTTATGGGGCCTGACTCATGACTTTGACCAAAGAGTATAAATGACAGGGGAGCAGGGAGAAGCTTTTCTCATAGCATCCATGTCCATAGAGTGCAGGTTTCCTTGTCTGCCAAGGAAGCTGCTCTCTCCTTTCATCCACCTTGAGCCCGGTTCCAGAGCCTGGCAGCTCCCAGAGGTGCTCCCAGTGTGCAGCAGAGCTGATGTTACAAAGGCAATGACTTGAATTCCTGCTTTTATTGCTAGATGGTGCTCTTTGCATCTAGCACGTGCTTTTCTGGCCTTTTTGAAAGCATAAACTCGCTCAAAAAAAGTATAAGGACTGAAGTGACAGCTGACCTGTGCACTTTTGTGTAGACAGGTCTGTGCAGTCCCTTTACAGCACAGCTGTAGTCTGTGCCTGAGAGTAAATCAATAAATGCACAGATGTAGCAGCAGGCACAAATTCTGTGACTTACTTTCAACCTCTGTTTGCAGACTTGGCAAAACCCTGCAATAGCTGATTTTTCCTAACTCTATTGGCCTCCTCTCCCCTTGTGAAAAATGAAGAGGGGGGGTTAGAACTTGCTGAGAAAGGGTTGTTTAGGGGGATTGTGCCTGTGGCCAGCGTCTGGGAAGCAGCAGCAAAAGTAGGCAGCTACTCCTACTGCTCTCTGTGTAGAGGTGCAGCAGCCAGCCGTTTTGCAGCTCTTCAAAAGCTGTCCTAGAGGTAATAGTATACTATGAAATGATGCTTTCTTAGCCTCACTTGGACTCTAAACCTGCAATAGCTGTGGGTGACTAGTGAGAGATAAATTGCATGTTTTTCCAGTGCTGTCCTTTATAGCAATTACGTCTTAACAGTGGGAGGGAAGGGGATAGTTAAAAGTAGGTTTAATCTCAAAGGGATGGTTCATTTCCTCTAGCAACCGTGGTTGCCAGCAGCTCTTTTCTTCCCTCAACCTCCCTCCCTCTGCTCCTCTGTTTCCCCTCACCCTGTTCCTTGGCAAAGTTACCTTTGCAGTCATGGCCTGCTCATGGCAAGGATTAATGGTTTATTTGAATTTGCACACCTTACAGGAGTGTGGCATATATTCTTATGAATTTTATTGCAATGCACCACAGTATATAATTTCATTAAACTGCACGTCATGGTTATTTGCTGTTATTCCCCAGACCTCTATATGCATTTTTATCAGTCTCAGATGGCAATGAAATAAAAAATAAAATAAAATGGAATAATGTCTAAATACATGCAGAGGGGTCAAGGGACCCTATATGCTGACTGCAACAACAAATTTATCGTATCATTTATGTGTGGGTAGGGGAAGGGAGCAATTTCTTCACTGTATTTTAATTAACTGTGTTTCACTGCATGGTAGTAAAGATAATAACCGTAACATTAGTGCAACTACTACACTATCAAATGCTTGTCACTGCCTAATATTCTCCAACAATATAGCTTCACAATGGAAACATGCACAACAAAAGAGCAGCTTGTTTTATTAATTTACTAGGGCTCTGTGTTTTTGGAAGGCCAATACATATTTCTGGGAGACTGATTAAAATAGAAAGAAGTATACATGGTAGAGAATAATATTTTTACTGGTGTGGGATTCATTTAACAAAAGTGTTCCTTCAGGAAAACACAACCAAGATGCTAATGTTATACCTCATTTATTGCCAGCATATTCAGTGACATTTCATAACGTACATCTGTCAGCCAGAGATATAAATGAATGAGGTGAACCATGCAATTTACCCTCAGGAAGTTCCATTAGAGCCCCCAAAGTATAATATTTATGAGGTCAGAATCAATTAATCAGATAGCTGTATTTGCTTTTCAGCTCAGCATGCTCTTCTGTTGCATTGAGAAAGTCTTTCCTGTTTGGTAAGAGGAGTCAGTTTGCATGTACTGTATGTAGTTTGTTTTGTAAATCAATCGTTTTCCTTACACAGCCTCTACTCAATATGAATATGAACTTTAAGTTAAGGGAATGTAAAATAAATTTCTATCAAAATACATATCAGAATAGACTTGTGTGCCTCCTACTCATTGCTGCAGCATAGCCCCATGCAAATCTGCTGAAAATGAGAAAAAAATCTGGGAGAAAAAGGTGCACCTCAACCAAAGATAATTCCAGCAAACAGAAAGTCCTTTGGGGGACGAAAGGTAAAAAAAAAAATAAAAAAAATAATTTTAATTTGAAACTACTGATTTAATCAAAGGAACTCAACATTATGAAGAAATACCACAGTACATTTTGAGATGTGTCACCAAAATGGCTTTCCTTTGCAACCATGTTCTGAATGCTCGGTTAATTCCCCCTTCTCAGTTTGATTGACTGGTTGTTTGCATGTGTGAGAATGAGTGTGGTATTATTTCTGTTGCAAATTGCAGTCATTTCCTGTGCTATGTTCAGATGTCTTACAAACCACTCCTGGCGCTCTGACGCCAGTGGAGGAGCAGGCTCTTGACTCCGCCAGGCAGCTATGTGGTTGTAGGACTGAGTTTCTGGGAGATGCAGGTGCATTGTGGTCCAGCCGAAGCACCTAGACAGTTTATTCTGGCTTCTGTAGTGCAGGAATGTATGCTAGCTGCTGTGCTGCCTGCCCGGCATCAGCCTGGTCAGTGCCCGAGGTGTGCACCCTCAGTTCCTAAGAAGTGGAGTCTTTCTTGCAAAGAGATTTTCTGAAATTTACCCATAATTTGTATTTGGGGAGGTGGCACTCTGCATACAGAATGAATATTGATCATATTGTGATTTTCTGTGATTTTCTTTTCTTTTCTTTCCTTTTTTTTTTTTTTTTTTTTTTTTTTTTTTAGACAACAGATGCCAAAGAAATTTGGGTTGTAAAATCTGTGTCAATATGTTTGCACTGTCATAACTGGTGCCAAAATGTGATCCAGCATTTCTTTGAAAATGAATTTATTTAAGATGGTTCAAAAATTGCTGGTTAGCTAATAAAACTACTTTTACCAGAACACTTCTCCAGAATGAACACTGAAGCAGGAAGAGCATATCCAAAATCACTGATAGAATTATTCCTAGCAAAGGATTAGCTGGGGAAAAGTCGCAGAACAATGCTTTGCCTTTGCAGTCTTTGAGTAAAATCCATACCAACTAATGCATTTTGTAAGCAAAACTTCTCATTTTCAATATCTCATATTTTAGATTTATTTATTTATTTATTTATTTATTTATTTATTTTTAAGAATAAGCATTAGTTGGGATTTTTTTCAATTAAAACTATTGTCACAAAGTGCTGATATATCCCCAAACCAATACACCTTAGGTTGGGAGTTCTGAGCAAGGGAAGAAAGAGGGCTAAAGTCCCTGTGTACTATTTAACTCCGTGTTTGTAAGTGCTTGTTTCAGAAAGGCAGAGCAATCCTTAACACCCATTGAAAAGCCAGGAAGAAGGCCCAGTTTGGAAGAGGAGTCTGAACCTTGTTTACCTCGGGTAAGTGCATTCAATTCACCAGATACTTGCTGGCCAAATGGAGAGGAGGGGATGTGTGAAGTTTAACAGTTTCAGTAGCTGGCTGTGAGGCAGGACTATCAGTTGTAGAAAGATCAGTGGTCTAATTTATCAGGAATATAGAAAAGCAAGTTTGAGTACTTTTTTTATGGAAATCAGTGCCAATGACTTGATTGCTGCTGTTTCCATTCCCAAGTGAGAATCCCAACTATCCCTTAGGGAGTTTCTCCTTTCTTTTGGAGCTCCTGTGCATCAGAATGAAAAAAAAAAAAAAAAAGAAACCCGAAACCAAAACCAAACCCCTGAAGCAGCAATCAGCTTGTCCATGTGGCAGCAAAATGCAGAGCTAAGCATTAAGGCATTCTCTACTGTGGTAAACGTGCTTCTTTTTATCGAACAGCTAGTTTATCAGCAAATGCAGTATTTTTAAAGCATAGCAGAGTGCAGAGTCTGGTTTTATTATTTTTTTATTATTTATTTTATTATTTATTCTCAATAACTAGATATATCAAGACATGGTGAACATCAGTGTGTTTCTGTCTGCGTGCTTTGACTTTCTTTGGGCTACTGAGCATCATAGATGTGGTATTATTGACCAGCTGGAATTAATGATATTTTTCTTCTGTGTGATTTTTGCTACTGAAGCCTTGTAAACAGAGGGCAAACACTTCTGGAAAAAGAGTGAATACCCTTGTTTGCATATGAAAGAGTGTTTGTATGGACCCTTATTCCCAGCATTTATGCAAATACAAACTCATACATGTGAATGGGTGTGGAAAACGGAACAAAAAAACAGAATCAGAATGAGAGGCTGGATTCATGAAAATGTTTATTTTCCACTATTTGTCCTGCTCCCTTCATCTTTTCTGTTGGACAAGAGTTTCAAAAATTGCCCACACCAAGTGTTAGAGTGTTTTTGGTCATAAGGCTTTCTGGTGTGACCAGCAAGCAGAAGAAAGGAGAAAGTGATACCAGCGACTGTGGATCACTTTGTCACATTGCTCACCTGCATGGAGGAAATGTCATGTAATTGTTTGCAGTCAATATTCCAAGTTTTCCTGCATCAGCTACCATTGTAGGAGAGCTCAGAGACCAAAATAATTGACAGGTTTAGAAGAGAATGAGGAAGCGATCGCTTCCTTGTCAGAAATATTATTACAGGCTACTCTGTGGAAGTAGATAAGGCAGTTTAGACTTTCCCCTCTTTTCCTGAAAGTGGCAGAGTAAGTAGATTTCTTATCTGTACAGGTGAATTCCCTTCTGCAACCAACAAGGGTTATCTCCTTATCTGGTCCATTGATACAGTCCCTGTCATATCCTACCCTGCCCCATGTAGCTGGGAACTGTCTAGGATACTGCTAGCTGGCTGAGACTCAGGCTGCAGGGTGGCGTTAGGGGGCAATACACTTGATAACCAGTTTTTACAGATAAGTGTTCTTCTGCAGTGAAGCAAGAGCAATAGAATTATTCATTAGCAAAAGAATAAGAGAAGATACAAACCACTACCTCTGGTATTTGCACAATGTTTCGTGGCAAGACCTGAAACAAGTGGAGTAAGATATTGCCTTTTAATTTAATACTGATCCTTTCATCTCCCACTGGACCACTTCTTGGAGGTATTTTAGCCTAATATATATGTGCTTCCCTAGGTTTTATGCACATTTATTATGAAAGCATTTAGTTTTTTTATCTAGGCCTGCCTTTCAGGTTTATACTTTTAAAATTTTATCTAAGTTTTCATGTTAGCATGTGAAACAATTAATTACTGAGATACCACCATGGGGTTCCATCCAGTAAATGAAGATAGTGCTTCCTCTTTGTAGATCTATTCCCCTTTACCATATCAAAGGCCATAGTTTGCAGTTGATATGTCCTGTGACTGGAGATCAGATGTCCATTACTCGTGCGTGCCATGACCCCTTTTAACGCTCAGAATTACTGGTTAGCTGCTTGCTTTACAGAAAAAGCTATGACACAGTCACCTTCTCAAATGTCCTCCAGAATCACTCTGGCATACTGCAAGTAGTTTCTGGTGGGTCTTGCAAAGCCTTTTAAGCTGTATCTTAAACTAATATTTGGCTTATAAATGACAAAGAAGAGAGGCAAAAATGAAGCCTGTGTAGAGGGGGAGGAAAACAGGAAAATCTGATTGTGACACATTCTTTAAACAAGACCCTGGAAAAGTTAAATGATTGTATTTTGCTTGACTGAGGATTACAATCTTTATGTAGCAGGAAGCCTTAACAAGACCTTGAAAGTTAGGTAAGAGTAGTATTTCTGATAATTTTTCATCCTGAACAAGTAGAGTAGTGCTAGAAAGTTTGTGAAGGTAAGAAAATAAGAAAGCAACGGAGTTATTGCAAATGAACATATTTTTAGCCATCTGGGATAGGGAATGGTATCACAGAAAAGGAGGATCTGAAGATTGAAAATGAAATACTATATGACAGCAAGCTGAAAAGAGGAGTTGGGGAGTTGTTAAGAAAAATCAAACAAAACCAGGGAAACTAGTTACTACATGCAGAGGAGGATGCTGAACAAAAGAACAGTATTACTCAAAGGCTCTTTTAAATGAAAACCTTTCTACATGTAAGGCAGCATACAGTGAGAACTACAGAGAAGAAAAGGAAAAATACTTCTATGAATGAATAAACCAAGGTGAATCCTAGGATAAAAAGGTTCACTGTTAATTTTTGTGGGGAAGGTAATTCACCTGACTGTTCAAAAATTGAAGAGACTAACACCGTAAATGAGGATACAAACTCAGTTTCAGTGCTACTGAGGATGGTCTGGGGGTGGTCTAGAAGAAGATATAACAAACAGGAAAAGAGTGCGTGGTCTGTCCAACAGGATGAACACAGAAGGTGCCTGCATATCCAAATGCAGGATCACCTTGCTGGATTGGGTTTGTATGATTGAGCTGTAGCTGGGTAATCCAGACACTTGGTGTACCTCCTCTTTCAGTATTTTACAGAAGAAGCCAGTAGCAGTGCAATGATGCCTTAATGACAGGGGCAGTTAATTATTTTTGACAAAAGCAAGGGAGTGGGGAAGCTTTACTGCAAATGGTTTTTAGCATGTTTGGGTTCTGCTGAAAGAGTAAGCCCCCTCTAGGTTAGTATAACATTCCTGACTGAATACTGCAGCCAGTTAGTATCAATTCTTACTGGCCACCGAAACTTTGTAAAACATGTAAAATGCTTGGAACATTTTTGAGAGTAAAGACCTTTTGAGAGTTATCATATGCTATTCACTAACTGGCTCATTCTTGATTACCTAGTACTGTATTTTTAACCATATCTTAAATAAACCTAACATGTTCTGTACCAGCAACTTCCCCTTTAACTTGACTTATAATGTATTTTTTATATGTATCTATTCCTTTCACAAGCAGAAAAAATTCCCAATTCCCTTAGCTTTCTAATAAGAGTAATGTTTCTAAGTAGGTAGAGCTTAGAAGCTTGAGATCATTAAGAATCTAGGTGTGGATTGTGAAAAGCTGAATGTCAAAAAGTAGATTTAAACCATTTACAGATTGCTGCTTCAGCTTTAATCTGAGATGTAATGTCACAGAATCATAGGAGTGTTTGGATTGGAAGGGACCTTAAAGCTCTTTCAGTTCCAACCACCTGTCACAGGCAGGGACACCTTTCACCAGACCAGGTTGCCCAACGCCCCATCCACCCTGGCCTTGAGCACTGCCAGGGATGGGGCAGCCACAGCTTCTCTGGGCAACCTGTGCCAGTGCCTCACCACCCTCACGGTAAAAAAATAGTTCCTAATACCCAACATACATCTCCCCTCTGTCAGCTTAAAGCCATTCCCCCTTGTCCTGCTACTACATGCCCTTGTAATAATTCCCTCTCTCATTTTCTTGTAGGACTCTTTAGGCACTGGAAGCTGCTCTAAGGTCTTCCTGGAGCCTTCTCTTCTCCAGACTGAATAACCTCAACTCGCAGCCTGCCCCCATAGGAGAGGTGCTTCAGCCCTCTTATCATCTCTGTGGCTTCCTTTGGACTTGCTCATGCAGGTCCACATCCTTCTTATGTTCAGGGTCCCAGAGCTTAACAGCATACTCCAGGTGGGGTCTCACAAGAGCAGGCTAGAGGGGGAGAATCCTTGTCTTTGCCTTCTGCAAATTAGGCAGTGTGGCTGGAGCTCTTGCCAGTGAAGACCAAAGCAAAAATGTCATTGAGTACCTTGGCCTTCTCCATACCCTGTGTAACCAGGTTTCCCATTTCTTTCTGGAGAGGGCCTGCATTTTTCTTAACTTTCCTTTTATCCATATGTACCTACAGAAGCTTTTCTTGTTTCCCCTGACATCCCTGGGTGGATTTAATTCTATTAGGGCTTTAGCTTTCCTAGCCCGATCCCTGGTTGCTTGGACAATTTCTCTGTATTTTTCCCTGGCTACCTTTCTGTGTTTACACCCCTTCTGTAGGCTTTCTTTTCATGTTTGAGTTTGCCCAGGAGCTCCTTGTTCATCCATGCAGGCCATGTTTGTAGTCCTATCCTTCAGCTCATTAATGGAGCTCATTTCTCTCCTTTTAGTTATGTTGAGGTGTGCCTTACCTGTAGCATTGGCTCTGCTGATTTCTAAGGTGATTGTATGCAAAAAAAGTGGGTTTTGTAAAGCATGAAACCAGTGGAATCAGACCCTTAGTGATTTTCTTTTTGTGCAGCCTAAAAGTGCACCACCTGCCTTCCTCAGGCTGTGAAGCCTGGGATGCTACAGCATTGCACAGTTAAACCAAAAGGACATGGGAACAGGTAACTTTGTGGATACTTCAGTGATACCAGCAACTGTGGATCACTTTGTCACATTGCCCAAATCATGTTGAAGTTGCGTGAGGAGGAGGGTAACACAGAAGCCAGGAGGCAATGGGGCTAGGAAGGATTTCCTGCAAGCTTTTTAATCCGGGCTGCATATTACAGCCTGGGGAGATGAGTAAATTGCTAGCTGGTACACTGGTCACCATCTTGCCCTACTTACTTGTCTGATAGGAAATCTTTGCAGCATCTTGCTCCCTGATGATAGGTTCCTTTGATTTCATCTAGCCTGTGTTAAGGAAGTAGAATGTGTGGAGGTGGCGTTGCATGCCTGTGAGTTGGGTTTTGTGAACTGTATTCAGCATCACTGGGGTATGTGTGTGCGGTGCTTTTTTCCCTTGAACAGTAGCTTGTATTGGAATCAAAGTGCTGGGACTGTGGTTTGGTAATGCATTGGTTTTTTCACCATGGCAGGATCACTTACAAATAGCAATGTTGCAATATCTATTCAGAGTGTAGTTTCAGAAGCTTGCATGTGGAAATCTAGTTTTCCTTCTTTGGTTCTCTGTGACTTTAAAAGTCATTATCTCAAATGGTTCCCTGTCTGAAGAGTTTCTGGAGTCTGTTTTGGAATGGCAAGGGGGGTGAATATTTCTGTTCAGGCTTCATTCTTGCTGCTTTTACAAAGTGGATGAACCCTTGCATTAAGTTTGAGGTATAATATTTTGTTCAGATAATTGCATAGCAAATAATCAAATCTTTTTTTTTTTTTTTTCATGCAGGGACTAGACCTGCTGAAGGGATGTTCTGATGTTATAAACCAACTTTTCAATTCATGCTCAGGAGAATGTAGCATACTACAGAAGCTTGCCAGGCACTGGGTGAGGCTGAGAGGCTGCTGCTCCCCACATCCCATGGCAGCTGGGGCTGGCTGTTCTCACTGATCCATCAATGAATATCTTGGGCTGACTATGAAATGACCCATCTCCTGCTTGCTGCCCTCTTGTTTTCTGGCACTTAGGTTAAGTTGGACAGGTTCTGCTTCATGAGACATGGAGAAGGAAAGACCTAGACGCATGCTAAATGGTGATGAAGCCTTGCTGCAGAGGTTCAAGGATCCTTAGCATTTAAAATGAATTATGATTCTATGATTCTATGTGAACTATGTGAGTGGTCTCCAGCCTTTCCAAACTTGTAGAAATAAAGGCCTGTGTGGGCAGTGGCTAAAGCAGGGGGTCCTGGCTCATAGCTGAGTCTGCTGTAATGCAAACAAGTCATCAATCACAGACAAGCCAGACTGGATGTGTTTTGGGCACTCATCTAGCCTATACGTCAATAAACACTTCACAAAGCTCTCCAGTGGTGGGGATTCCATGTGTTAGACAGGAGTTTGTAGTCAGGTCCTGGCTGATCTGCCATTCTTACACTCTGCCTTCCCATCTTTTGGCATACCTGCTAATTTTTCCATGTCAGTATTTCTAACAGACATTGTTGATTTTTCTCACTTTCCTGCAGGGCCTTTTAATCTAGACATGATTAGGAGACCAAGTGTACATGTTTTCTATGGTGCCAGACGGTCAATGTGTTTTAGTAGTCAAGATCATAACTACCTTAAAAAATAAAGAAAAAAGGAAACACATGATTTTTAATCCTTCCTTTATCCTTGGAGTTGGATGATGAGGATGCCAAAGTGTGTTCTGTCAAAGCTTTTCTGAAAAACAATTATATATGCTGTGAATCTTAAACTTCAAATGATATGAGTATTGTATTTAGTAAATTAATTTATTTCAAAGGATTGGACTTTCACTACAGATAGGTTTGTTGGGTTTTTTTTTGCCATATTTCCCTTGAATCTTATAATTGCATCTCTCTCCTGTACCTGCAACACATTAATAATCTTCCTTTGCTTTTATCACACTCCAGTAGCTTTGCTTTGTTTTTATCAGCTGCTTCTAATCCTTTTGGATTTCTTAAATCAGAAATGAAATCTTCAGTGGCAAGGTAATATAATGATAATAATACGTAATGATGCCTTTTTTCCCCTTTTCCCTTACTACAACAACATTCACATGACAGCAAAAGTAAACAAAGAGCACAAGTATACAGAAAAGGGAAGGGCCTGGGAAGAATACAGGAATGTTGTCCCGGAAGCTAGGGACCAGGTTAGGAAAGCTAAGGCCCACTTAGAATTAAACTTGGCTAGGGATGTTAAGGATAACAGGAAGGGATTTTATAGGTACATTGCCAAAAAAAGACAGGTTAGGGACACCGTGGGCCCTCTCCAGAAGCTATCGGGAGAACTGGCTACCCTGGATTTGGAGAAGGCTTCTTTGCCTCAGTCTTTACGGGCAAATGCTCTGACCACACCACCCAAGTCTTGGAAGGCAGACGCGGGGACGGTGAGGGTGGGGACCCTGGGCCCACTGTGGGGGAGGATCTTGTTCGGGACCACCTTAGGAACCTGAATGTATACAAGTCCATGGGACCGGATGAAATCCATCTGCAGGTCCTGAAGGAGCTGGCAAATGAAGTTGCTAAGCCACTGTCCATCATATTTGAAAAATCATGGCAGTCAGGTGAAGTTCCCGATGACTGGAAAAAGGGAAATATAACCCCCATTTTTAAGAAGGGGAAAATGGATGACCCAGGGAATTACAGACCAGTCAGTCTCACCTCTGTGCCTGGCAAAATCTTGGAGCAGATTCTCCTGGAAGGTATGCTAAGGCACATGAAAACCAACAAGGTGCTTGGTGACAGCCAGCATGGCTTCACTAAGGGGAAAACCTGCCTGACCAATCTAGTGACCTTCTATGAAGGGGCTACGGAACTGATGGACAGGGGCAGAGCAGCTGATGTCATCTACCTGGACTTGTGTAAAGCCTTTGACACTGTCTCCCATGACATCCTTCTCTCTAAGTTGGAGAGACATCAGTTTGATAGGTGGACCACTCGGTGGATAAAGAACTGGCTGGATGGCTGCACGCAGAGTAGTGCTCAGTGGCTCAGTGTCCAGCTGGAGACCAGTAACAAGTGGTGTCCCCCAGGGATCGGTGTTGGGACCGGTCTTGTTCAACATCTTTGTGGGTGACATGGACAGTGGGATTGAGTGCGCCCTCAGCAAGTTTGCTGATGACACCAAGCTGTGTGGTTCGGTTGATAAGTTGGAGGGAAGGAATGCCATCCAGAGGGACCTTGACATGCTTGTGAGGTGGGCTGATGCCAACCTAATGAAGTTTAACCATGCTAAGTGCAAAGTCCTACACCTGGGTCGAAGCAATGCCAGGCACAGCTACAGGTTGGGCGGGGAGGAGATTCAGAGCAGCCCTGCGGAGAAGGACTTGGGGGTGTGGGTTGATGAAAAAATGAACATGAGCCAGCAGTGTGCGCTTGCAGCCCAGAAGGCCAACCGTATCCTGGGCTGCATCAAAAGGAGTGTGACCAGCAGGTCGAGGGAGGTGCTCCTGCCCCTTTACTCTGCTCTCGTGAGACCTCACTTGGAGTATTGTGTGCAGTTCTGGTGTCCTCAACATAAAAAGGACATGGAACTGTTAGAACAAGTGCAGAGGAGGGCCACGAGGATGATCGGGGGACTGGAGCACCTCCTGTATGAAGGTAGGCTGAGAAAGTTGTGGCTGTTCAGCCTGGAGAAGAGAAGGCTGCGTGGAGACCTCATAGCAGCCTTCCAATACCTGAAGGGGGCCTCTAGGGATGCTGGGGAGGGACTCTTCATTAGGGACTGTGGTGAGAGGACAAGGGGTAATGGGTTTAAACTTAAACAGGGGAGGTTTAGATTGGATCTGAGGAAGAAATTCTTTACTGTGAGGGTGGTGGGGCCCTGGAATGGGTTGCCCAGGGAGGTTGTGGATGCTTCATCCCTGGCGGCGTTCAAGGTGGGGTTGGACATAGCCTTGGGTTGCATGGTTTAGTGGGAGGTGTCCCTGCCCATGGCGGGGGGTTGGAACTCGATGATCTTGAGGTCCTTTCCAATCCTTACTATTCTATGATTCTATGATCCTATCTTGATATTTTGCTGAGCTTTCTTTCCTGCTGAAATGATGAATGCTAGATTAATGCTGGGCTCTGTGTACATGCTTAAGGAGTGAGGCAGAGAGATTAAGGGCTGCAAATTGATGTTCATGGCCTCTGTAGTCTGACCTTTCGTACAGGTGAGGTTATACTGACATTCTTGCACTAGCCCAGACAAAGTGGTAACTGGGAGCATGTATTATGTTTTCCAGCTGTCTTTTCTTGATTCTTGTACTGGACAGGCCAGCTGTATTCACCACCGGGACATTCCAGTGGTCCTTAGGAGCAAATGCTCTGCATAAAGAGAGATGAACAACAGCTAAGGTCGCTGTGTTTTGGTGCCAGAGTAATTGGCAAATCTGCCTGTAGCAGAAAGAGCAGCAGTACACTTTGCCAATGGTTATTTTGGAGGGAATACAGATCCTGCTGGGGCCCTGGGACTCCAGACCTCTCCTGGGACCTGAATGGCTCCTTGACTTCTTTGGTTTCATTTCCATTGTCTTCAGCTTGGGTTTTCCTTTCTGTCCATCTTCTGTGAATTCTCTGGAGATTTCAGTGGGTGGGTTTCTTTTCCTTGAGGGAAGGAAATTTGCCTCTTCTCAGTTCTTTGTGATAGAAAAGATTGCTCCTATTTCAAAAACATTGGGAAATATAAGAAGAATTAGGAACACTGAATTAAATGTATATCACAATAATCTGGGACTTTCCAGGCAAGGTTGTTACAGCACTTCATCTTATTTGTGGGTGTGACTTTTTCCTGTGTGCATTTCTTTTTCCTGTGGCAAAGCACTGACTAATGGTACAGAAAGAGGCATCAAGATACAGGACAAATGGATTATTTCTCAGAGAGATGTCCATGTGAGATACTAGTATTGTTCCTTTGTGTCACAAAAGCTGCCTCAGCTCTTTCCTTCTGCCCTATTTGTGATAGAGGGTAGATCTCAGCTCCTTATTTCTGCAGTCACAAAATTTTAGCTTTGTGTATGCTGCTGAAAACCAGTAAATCAACCTTGGTTTAAGATAAAAATAAATAGATTAATATTAAATATTAATATAGTTAATAAATAATATTAATATTATATTATTAATTATATTATATTATTAATATTATATTATTACTATTAATATATTTAATAAATATTTAATAAATAATCATATTTGATGTCTGCACCCTAAATCCTGGCTGAAAATTAAATACAGCACTTTTGAGAGGTGGAAGCTAAGGGAAAATTGGCATAAAAGTGTATTGAGGACTGAAAAGTGTTTGTGCCAGGTGGCATGCTTACTCAAAAGCCCACTGACCCTTTAAGAGATATAAGTCCTGCTATGCTCCAGGATGTTCGTTCTTTGTAGCTTTTCTTTGGTAAGAGCCGCTCACCTGTCTCAAGAAAGAAGAAATAAAAAGGCACTTCTTTCTTTCCAGGGACAATCCAACACTATTATTTATAAATGGTCCCACTGTTTATTCCTGTTTTTTTTATTGCTGCACTATCTGGTGACATAGATAATTCAAAATAACCTTACAGAGAAGTATTTTAATGCCTAGTTCCAACCCCACTGAAATCAGTGTAAAATCTGCTAGTGATTTGAATGGGGGTTGAAGTAGGCCATTCACATCTTAAATCTATGCCTCGATGAAAATGAATGTGATTTAGGTACCCAGTGCCATTCTCAGATATCTAAATTTACTGATGTGTGGAACATTTTCCATTTGTGAGCTTCAGTAGAGACTGGAGTTAATTTGTAAATACCAGAGTATAATAATCATGACTTAACAATGCTCTGACAGTGTTTCATAAGATATTTGTGGGCGACAGGATTTAATTTTCCTATTTTTTTTGTGGTGGACTACAGTATTCTGTCCCTGAATGATTTGTGCTCTTTTTATTGTCCAAGTACGTGTTTAAACCAGTAGACAGGTTCAACTTGTTTTACATGGACAATGTGTTGGGTGGCTAATGTCAAGCATTAGTGTAAACTATTTAGGAGATTCTGGATGGATTTTGACTGCATTTAATTAAGGCAGAGTTTTCTTACCTGAGGTACAGTGTGGGCATTGCTCCCATTGCATTGTCAAAGAGTGGATTGAGAGAGATCTCTCAATTTTTCGACTCTTTCTTGAAAGTGACCTCTCATCCACAGACAACATAATGATGAAAATATATCCCTTAAGAACTAACTTGAGGGGAGAGAAAAAGAAAACAAGGTTATCAGTCTTTTAAGACAGCTGGAGTCTAAAAGAGGTGTCTCCTGCGCTACTGTGTAGACAAATTAATTGCGTGAATTTTTCAGTGTTAAATAATGAATGATACAATCTCAGTCTGTCATGTCACAGTTTTTTAAGGTTTGTGTGTACTCAGAGGATTGACTTACACAATTTTCTAGATAAAAATGATCTTGGACTGCAGAAAAAAATTGCTGGAATACAGGTTGCCTCTTTTTAGCACAGTGTGAGCGTGTCTAAAGCTCAGCAGGCAGTGAAATATTATATTTTTATTATGATGCTCCTGTTTCAAACATATCATGACAATAAAGGAAGCACACTGGTCATTGCTTTTGTTCATGTTGTGTCTGGCTGTGCTCAAAGACTTCAATTTTCAAGGCTGTGAACAAGAATTTTTCAGATACACTAGATTTATTTAAAATTCAAATGTGTTTCAAAAGATGGATAAAAATATTTGATCAGATCATCCCATACTGCTGAAGGATTATATTTTCCTCTGTTCAGAAATCTGGAGTCAGTCAGTCAAAGTTACAGCCCATATGTACCTTTTGAGTGACCACAGTAAGTACAGGGGTCTAGGCTACCGTGGGGTGTTTGTACATCTCATCAATGCATCAGTGTGATGGATCTCTGCTGTTGTGGAGGCCTGCAGGTAGGGGCAGGAATAGGCAAGAGGGTGTTTGTCACTGCAGGTTACAGTGGTCTACAGTGTTGTAACACTGTGCTTTGAAAGTCTGATGCTGTATTGTTTGTCAATGAAGCCTTTTGTTCAATGAGATTTACAGACATGTTTGGGCAAATAAAACATCTAATTTGAGTGCTCTAATTGCTGACTCTAGAATGCTGTTTTCACATTACAGTGTTTAATTACTTCAGTCTAGTAGTTGTCTAGCGATGTCTCAATCTGTTATATTTGCCAGAATTAAGGACACGAGAAAGAATTTATTTGGTTATCATTCACTAAGCAACAATTGCACAAAGCAATAAATGGAGAAGCAATGTTGGTCCATTTTAATATTTTTGTGACAGTGCCACAATAGCATAAAATACAGAAAAAAAAAAAGGCAATGTAGCTTCTCTCTAAAGTTTTATGGTTCTTGACAGCGTTAATCTGTAATTTGAGAACCCAGTTCATAAAGTAAATGTTAAAATACAAACTAGCATAGACTCTTCATTGTTCCAACACAGCTCTTGATATGAAAGGAAATTGTATGTGAACATAAAGGAAAGATTATATGCAATTAGCCACATTGTGCACTCTACTTAATTCAAACTGTGAGAACACAACTTGTATTAGATTTATATATATAGCCCCATATAACTCGTAACTCTCGGCGATCCTACAGCGGTAATGTACATTCGTTACAAGGGATGAAAAAATAAGATGGCTGGCTATCACACTCCCTAGTATGTGAGTGTGTGCGTGTTTGTAATTTGCTGTCTTCTTGGCAATGCCTATCTAAGAAAAGAGCTGGAGTGGGAAGAGAATCTCTATATAGAGCTGTGCATTTCAGTATTTTTACATCAAAGGCTACCTAACCTTGTGAGGAAAAATACAAATCTTTACCCCACAGTACTTTCCCTCTGCTGACTTCTTAGTTGGTTATGAACATGGATGTTCATTTATTTTGGTCCTTTACAATACTGATTGTTTGCACTTGTGGAAATAAGTATCCTCTGCAAAGGTTTCAGCAGGCATCATGCAGTGTCTCAAAGGTTACTAAGTTTGACTAGGATGAGGAACACTGATTCTTTAGAGAAAGCTTTCTTGAAGAACAGCATCTCACATAAGCCGTGCAGCTATGAATGGTGTTGTGTTTGGAGTGCCCCTTTGTTGCCTTCTCCCATTTAATGTGCTCACCACCCTGGTAGGCAGAGAGCCAAAGAGAAGCATTTCTTTCTTTGCACAACGAGTTGGACCTTGGTGCCACATTCTTCTCTGTACAACTGGCTTCCATCGCTGCTTGGGAACTTTGGGTATGAGATTATAAATGCTGCAGGAACAATGTTATTTATATTTCTAAGAGTGCCATGTGGCATTGGTTTGTTTTGAAAGAGCTGCATGTGTAAGGGAAGCATCTGACCTTTCTGTAATTTCTCAAATCTTGACTCCTTTCCTCCCCTCCTTCCAAAAACCTCATCTGTTCATAGCTGAAATTTTAGTCTTCACTACAAGTCACAGTTTGTGTTTGTTTCTGAGGGATCTCTCCCGTGTTGGAAGACGAAAGCTAGCAGAAATATAAGCACTGAAGTATATTCCCTGAAGCTTCTCTAAAATGTTTATGCCAGCAGCAAAGTTCCTGTTTGACATTTTAGCACAACGGAGTTGAATGCAAGAGCTGCAGGCAACTGCCACACATGCTGTTGACATTCACTTGCCTGCAGTGGTTGGAGAAGGGAAAACTCCCCTTGCATTTGGGCTCTGCTCCTAATTTGCCAGATGCTAGGCTCCTGTCTTTGTCAGGCTCTGTTCTAAAACTCGTATTACTTATTGTTCAGATCACTTGGAGTGTACTTCAGGTAGCAGACACATAGTCACTCCTGAGCTGACAGGTTATGTGTTGCGTGCTGCTCTGTGGCCAGATCTCAAGTCCACGTCAGGCTGCAGAGCACAGAGTACTCTTGCTTTCTGTGCGAGAAAATTTGGGAGCACAGCCTTGAAGAAGGGTATGGGGTTTTTGACCAAATCTTCCATCTGAAAGGTGGGGAGGCAGGAACCCCAGAACATGCTGCTGCATGATGTTGGTATAGATGGTGATTTTAAGAGGTCATTCTCATTACCTCAGTCTAACCACTGCTGACTGAAAAAAATAAACAAAAAAATAAAGAAAAAAAAAAAAGAAAAGAAAAAAGACAGCTGGATCTACAAATTAAAAGCTGATGCTGATTTACAGGTTGGTCTTACGTGAACAAAGTAATCTTCAGTGACCTGCTAAGATAACTTCAAAGCATCCACACTCCTTGGATATTGTATTTAATTGAATTCTGACCTGGCCCTTCTCTCAGATCCTTTCTGCATGCACCTAAATCCCTTCTAACTCTACCCCTGCATCAATTAATAAATCTCCCACTTGGAATTTTTGTCATGTTCTAAGATATTTTTCAGTCTGTCTTTAACTAGGTTAATTTTGAGGTCTCATATGCATTATTAGCAGTCCTTTATAGCTTTGGTGTTGCACAAAGAAAGCAGATATTAGAAGCTCTTTCTTTAAATACATAGTTTAAGAGGTACCGGTACTGATGACAGTTTGGAAAAAATAGAAACTCTTTTGTCTTCTGTCCTGGGTTCAGCAGCAGTCATTTTTCTCCTTCTCGGTAGCTGGTGCAGCGCTGTGTTTTTGATTTTGGGCCTGGGAACAGTGCTGATAACACCAGTGTTTTCAGTTACTGCTTGGTGATGTTTAGGCTGGCCAAGGACTTTGTGAGTCTCATGCTCTGCCAGAGAGGAGGGGAAGCCAGGAGGAAGGAGAGACAGGACACCTGACCCAGACTAACCAAAGAGATTATTCCATACCACAGCACGTCATGTCCAGGATGTAGAAACGGAGAGCAGAGACCCGGAAGGGTGGTGAGGGTGCAGGGTGGGGGGCACTGGTGGAGGTGCACTGTGTGGTCGGGCTTGATATCGGGTGGTGAGCAATTGTATTCTTTTCCCTTGTTTTTTCTCTTGTCATTATTATTATTGGTGGTAGCAGTAGTGATTTGTGTTATACCTTAGTTACTAAACTGTTCTTATCTCAACCTGTGGGAGTTGCATTCTTTCGATTCTCCTTCCCATCCCTCCAGGAGCAGAGGGAAGAAAGAGTGGGGAGTGAGTGAGAGAGAGACTGTATGGGTTTATAAAAGTTTAAACCACGACATCTTCATTACTTGCTGCATTGTATCTTCTCCCCACATATTTCTGAAAATGTAAAATTTGATAGGTTTTTCCCTTTTATTTTCTTTTATGTTCCTTCTATTCTTTTAGGCCCAAAGAATCCAAGTTCTGCAGGAAAGTTACTTTCACAAATTCAAGATTTTGGGTTTTGAGGTAGATTCTGAAATTTCTTGGATATTTAGCCACATTCATCAAGAGAATGGAAGCACCACTAGAAGTAGTAGTATTCATGAATATTCATTCCATGTCTCAGATTAATTGAGTCAGAGAAAGTGCTTGCAACTGCTTTATGATCAAAAATATCAAACATTTACCAAAAGAGCAAATTTCATTGCAAATGTTGCAGAAAATTTCTGGAAAATCAAGTATTTAACTTTTTTAATTAGACACTGTGGAAACACATAATGTCTCTTCCATGTCCTATAAATAGCTTGTCTTTCTGATTAAATTATTAATATTGACTAAACAGAAGAGAGGAAGGGGACCAGGCAGTGATTGATAAAGCAGAAATCACAGATGGAATATGTTTATTTAGCTCATTCATGAAGCTGTTTCAACCTGCTGAGATGTTCTTTGAAAATTGTGATCAGTTTAGTATGAATAAGTGTTAAAAGAACTAAATACAATGACCACATTGAAAAATAGGGAAGGTTTGCTTGGATTACTTGATTAGCCAATTTTTTGTTTGTTTTTTTTTTTTTTTTTTTTTTTAAGGAAACGTAAGGTTTGTGGCATATGGAATGGTGGCTTAGAACGGTTAGATCATAAATTTTTCAGTTTAAACTTCATAGAATTTATTATTTTTTGGATTTAGTTTAACTAGAATTATTTGCTGCTTAGTATAAAGACAGCAACGTATACACAGATTGGGACAAATAGAACTTTTCAAAGCATTGACTCTGAAATTCTGTAACTAATATATTCAGTTGCACAACTCCCATTAAAATAAAAATTGTGCTTCATAAATATGTTATTACGTGGCTAAGACCAATACTCCCCAAGAACCACGACTCTGATTCAGGACAGAAGTTAAGTTTATATCTAGGTTATATGATTTAGGGGTTTATGGATTGGCTCTTGTACTGTTGAATTGAGTTACCTTTTTTTGGCTTCATTACAAGTAGGCCACAGATTTTCCTCAGTTAAATTATTAAACATGGATACTTGTCATGCACAAGGTTGGATTTTGTGCAGAAAGAGAAACTTGTTACTAATAATTTCATAGACTATTGGAAACAAATGTGTCCAAGACTGAAGTGTGTATAAAATATTTTGCTTTTGACAGCTTGGAATTGCACTCACTGTACATATTTTAAAATCTGGGAGCAAAAAATAAGAACTCTCATCTCTCGGAGCTTGTCAGTACTGCACCTTAATCTTCTAGAGCTTTACTGGAGTGAGAAATTTACCATGAGCTAGGGACTACAATGGAAATATATTAGTGGTAATACATGTAAGCATGTAATACAAGTGGTAATACAGTAAGCCATTATAAGCAGTCATTAGACTGTAGCCTGAAGTTTTCTTATAGAAACTTTTGTATTTGACAATAAATAAGAAGCAACTTGAAAGAAAAGATAAAAAATAATCTTTGTTTTGTTTGCTTTGAAGGTTTTAACTCTTTTTGTTTATTTATTTGTTTTTTAGTAGTTTTAAACTATTACCTCATAATCGTAAAACGCTTCCTAGAATCACTCCACATTTTCAATTCTTTAAGAAGGTATAAGCATTCACAATTTCTACATGCTATGGCCAAATTCCCTGTATCTTTTATATTTCTTGCTTTGTAATGAGTACATATAAATCACAATCTTTTTTTCCCAGACTTCAATGCTGAAACTACAAGTTTCTTCTATATCAGTATCGGCATTTGGAGTCTGTTTATATATCGGCCAACTCTGTGGATGTGTCTCCCTTTTAACTGATATAAATCAACCATACAGATGCTGTCCATTTTCAATACTTTAATTTTGTACCTATTTTAGAGATATGTCTAAAGGCAAAATCCATACTTAGGCTTTTGCTGTGCAGTATTGCAATTTTTTGCATATTTCTCAGAGTTTAAAATGAAAAAAATATGTTCTTATTTAGATTCTAAACTTACCTACAGTATACTCTGCATGTAATGTAGCTGTGCACTCTCTTTTTCTTTTTTTTTTTTTTAAATTTCATGGCTTCATTTTAGTAAATGACAGACTTTCTTTTTACCCAGATTTTCCTCTTCTTGAGAGAAAAAAAATCAACCGAAGTTCCTTCTTTTTCATGCCTTCAAAGTCACTGGAAATCTTTTCTAAGAGTGGGAGGCAATAGTTTTAGAGATTGCTTGCAGTGTCCAGAAAATTGAACCAAGTAGGTAGGAGCAGGAAGTTATGAAAACTAAAACACTGCTAGAGAATATCTGATGTCTTGCAACATGACCTTGTTCTTTGTGCATCTTGGATGCAGTTCTGTAGGAACAGAGTTGAATCCTGCTGCCACAGGTGAAAGGAATCAGTCATCTCTATAATGAACAGATGCATAAGAGAGGAGCATTTGCCACACAGGCTGCTGTGCTGGTGGTTTGTTAGTTGTTCAGCCCCTGAAGGTCCTGCCTGTCCCTGAGCTGTATGTGTTGTTCCTCTTGGAGTTGTTCATGTTTTGGCTGCTGTGCTTGTGCTGCTGCCAGCTACCTTTGCTCTTGACTTTCACTTAGTAAAATGTGAGAGCAAGACGGCTCGGTGACAGCCAAGGTCTCCTATATTTCCTGGTGATCAACATTGGTTTTGACACAGCTGGCTTGTATCTGTGGCTGGTCTATGCTGCAGAGCTGAGGGAGGAATTCAGCCTTGCTGTCTTTAGCCATCCACAAATTTGCTGACTCGGGTGCTTCTATATTAAGCGCAAAGAGAGAGAGGGAGATGCTTCCAGTCCCATGCTAAGATAAGAGGAATGAATCACCTTTCAACATGCCAGCCTGATGCACAGTCAGCACTGTGTGGAATACTTGGTGTTTAGCTGCTGAATGAATTAAGTTTTGTAGGATGATTCTTGTAAAGAAGGCCATGTCTGCAGAAGTACTTAATAAAATTGTCCTGCCAGCTAACTCTGGTTTAATTTTATTCTCCAAACAATTGTTTGTATTGAAGGGGAGAGAAAACAGCCTCAAAAACACGAGTAAATATTGGCATGTTTGCCATCAGGTGACTTAAATGAATACCCCTTCATGTTTCATGGCTTGGTACATAAACAAAGAGGGCAGAATAGTAAGTCAGAAAGTTAACTATTAGCTGAGTATCAATGCTTTCTGAGGGATGGCTCGTATTTCGCTGGTTTGGTGGCTTTCTTGTGGTGCTGGTGAAGCCAGTGTTTTAACTCAGTCATCTGTATTTGATATACCCTTTAAATAAACTCATCTATCATGACTATTCATGTTTGAGCTGCAGTTGCCCAGCTGTGCTTAGACTGTGGCATGGAATGTGTCAGAAGACGACTAGTACCACTTTGCACAGACAAGCCTAGGAAAAAGTTTCCCCAGGGTTGGTAATATCCTTGTCAATTCAAGTCAACAGATGTCTTATGACAAAGTGGGGGCAGGGGGTAGGGGAGGTAAACGTCCAGCATGAGCTAATATAAATTCAAGCTGTATGAAATCCCTGTGCGTTCCAAAGCAGAATCAGTGTTTCAGGAGGATTGCAGATAGTCCTGTGGTGACGGAGGATGAGACGGATGAGTATCTGAACAGGTATAAAGGGTTTAGCAGATCAAATGCTTTGCTTCTGTCAAACAAAACCCAAAAAAAGGCTTTTAATTAATGAACTACTTAATGAAGAAGCTCAGAGAACAGAAACATTAGCATTGAACCTCTGCCCCCTCGCAAGGGATTTTGAGTCTGTGTGTGTTTTTGCTTTATCTCTGCAGAACAGACATGGTTCTCTCATAGGGAAAACTCTGGAGATGAGTACTGACTACATTAAAATGTCATCTCACAAGCAGGGGTTTTAAAATGGGATTTTAACAAAGTATTTCCCAGGCAGGCCATGAATAGTAAGCAGAAATGTAATGTGAAATGGGACCACCTTACTTAAATGATATCGGTTTCATTAGCCAACCTTTGAACACACTAGTTACAGATAAACTGAAGTCACGTGTAGCATTCATAAGCTTGTTTTCCTACTGGATCATTTTGATTTTTCTGCTGCAGATTCATGCTTAATATGAAGGTTTCAGAATCACTCCAGGTTTAGATGATTAAACATTTTTGTGGGGAAAATTGATATTATTTTAATTTTAAGTGTAGTACATCTTTCTGGCATTAAAATATATAAACCAAATTATTATGAAGGTGATAAAAGTGACATCAAGGTAAACAAACCTGGTTCTTTAGTCAAACATGAATTTATTTAAACAGTCTGTATCTCAGTGAATGACACTCTTTCCACATATTTCTGGTATGTTTTTCTTTCTTCTTTTTCCCTTTAAAAAATTTATTAGGATTTAGTTATTTATTAAATATAGCCTCATTGGAGGCCTTCCATTTTGTTTCATTTCCTGTCTGTGAAAAGATGGCGATGCATCTGTATCTTCCTAGGGCATTGTATCTATCCTAGGGATAAATTAACTGGAATGTGTGATCTATGCAAAACCACAGAAGCTATACAGATACTGAGGTAACACATAATTGTGTATATGTTGTATCATGGTACATGGCAGTGGACCTCAGACTGGTAATGTGCATATGTAGAGACCTCTGCAGTAGCTGAAAAGGCAAACTTCACCTATGTACCATTTCCAAACCACTGTCTGTGGAGGCACTTATTTCTTCCTGTGCTATTCCATGCACCCTGTGCCCTTGATTTATTTGAAACATTTGTACTGTACTATGCATGTTGCTAGTGATGTGGAAGAGTGATAATCGAGGGAAGGAAGAGAAGCATTATGTTGCATTACTGTACATTGTACTGCATTACAAGTGCATTGTGCTGTACAGAGGCAAATATACTTAGCTATCATCAGAAAGAGATTTCCTGTACCAAAGTTTTTAAGTGAAAATCTGAAACTGTGATTTGAATTTATCTGTCAGTAGCCCTCTTCTATAGTAATTTCTCTGGTTTTCTTCTAGATTGGCTTTCTCTTTAGGATTTGTGTATTTTTTTAGACTGGAATATTTGATCCATTACCACCTTTTCATATATGTATTTATGACAAAATTATCAGCCTTTATCTCCAAAATGCACCCAATCTGGGACTATTTAGGTCAGATCACAATCAGTAAAGGTGTTCCCAGAATTTGGCTTCAGATTGTGAAATGTCCCCAGAATAAAATTCCTTAGAGTTTACAGCATATACTAATACATTCATACTGATTTGAATGTCCAGCCTTATTTCTGTCTTTGGGCTGAAGAGTCTTAAACCAATAATGTGGCTAGGGAATTATTGTTAGTTGGAAAAAAAGTATGAGCTATAGTTACACAGGTGACTGAGAACTCTGAAATCTAGAGAAAAATAATCAATACAATTATCATTTAGGAGCAAAAGGGGGGCAGGAAATAAAAAAATCCTGAGCAGTGTTCATGTATTCCATGAATAATGCCATGCATTCTGTTGGCTCCTTAAGGTTTTCCCATATTCCTCCTGTCCTATTGCATTATCCTTCTCAGGTAGGTGAGTTACTCAGAAGTTGCCTAACTGAAACTACCAGTTTTGATTTACTGATTTCACCAGATGTCAGACGGCTGCAAATCTGACTCAAATTACCTTTCTCTGAGTGTACCTGTGGGTGACTATAACTTCTGTGGACCTCAGAGAAATTCGGACCTATACCTGCTATAGAGGGCTAGAAAATGGAAGTCCTGATTCTTATTTTCTGCTGGTACAAGCAAGACCTAACTCCACTGAATTAAGTGAATTAACACTTCACTGAAACTGCAAATGAAGCAAGAACCAATAGTAGGGGTTTAGTAACAACCTATGTAATGGATAAATCAAAGTATGACAGAGGCAAATAAAGGGTGAATTCCAATTGCACTGTTCCAAGAAAATAATAACCTTATGATAAATGCTCAAAGAAGCCACAGTAAGAGAACAGTTGCTTGCATGTCTGCTTAGATATTAAGACCTGTTATTGAAAGTGTAAACACTGTCTGTCTGTGGATATAGTGCAGTTTGCATAATTGAAACACCAGAGGAGACAAATTTGGTTTTAAGGAATTGGCAATGATACCGAGTGTTCAACCCTTAATGTTCAAAAACTCCTGAAATTGGCTTAAAAATGAGACTTGATGAATAATCACTGTTTCTTTACATTTGCCTTCTGAGCCATTAGATTTGGGTCACATATTGTTTTCTGTTTTGTAATCCCTGGACTCTAGTCCTTGCAGCTTGAAAAATACCTGTTATTGTCTGCCTGACAATGAAACTGTGAGAGCTAGCAATAACCTAGAAGTGACACTGAGTCTTAAAAGATAGAATCGAATTTTATAGTTTGTCAAACAAAACTGTCATTCAAATCAATGGGACTTCAACAAAGCAGATGATTAAAAAGGGTGAAAAAAATCTTTTGATAGCTGGAAGCTTAAACTGATGCTTAGATACAAGGAGAAATTTTGGTTAGCTTTCAGCTGCAGCCTGTCTCCTGTCTAATCCAGTAGCTGCAATTCATTAGGATAACCTCCAAGAGGATTAGTCTGTATAAGCCTGTACAATGGCCAGGAGTGGCACTTGGTGCAGTGTTGCTGCCTGCCAACAAAGGCAGAGTGATTGCTGCCGGGGTGGGTTTCCAGGGCAGCCCCGGTGCTGGCGTTGCCATCCTGGCATGGAGCAGATTGGGCTTGTTTTTGTCTTCATGGTGGCTGCATGCTGCCAGTGTCACTCCAGGATGAAAAGCCTATTGGGACCGCCACAGAACATGGTGGCAGAATAAATGGGTGGGAGGCACATGTGTCCCCCTGCACCTGCTCCCTCCTCTCATATCCCAGCTCCGCTGAGACTGGTATCTCTTCTTGTCCCTCTGTTCCCCCCCACTGTCCTCTGTTCCCTTTGCTTTTTTCCCCCCGCAGTTTTCTTTTAAATCTGACTTAATCCTTCCAGCACTTGCCCCAGCTTTTGGAAACTTGTGATAAAAGGGAATTAAAAAACAGCTTTCCAACTGTAGCAAAACCCAGCTCAGGCACAGAACAAGCTATGGGTAATTAACCAGGAGCTGCTGGGTGAGCACTGGGCAGGTGGCTGGGAAGCCTGCGTGTGTGCACACACCACATCGCATGTGAACTGTGTGGAAAGCACAAGAATGTGCATTTGCAGTGATAATCTGTTTGCAGGTCCTGGGCTAGATCTTTTGCTCCCTGGACATGCAGGTGTATTTCTCCTGATGTGATTATAATTTGATCCAACTTCTTCAGACCTAATCTCTTTAACTGTTTGAAGGCACTGCATTTCATTCTCCCCAAGTCTCTTCCACACTCTTTTAGGTGAATGTATGCTCACTGCATTTCTGAATAACATTTCTGCTGCTTTGATGTGTCAGAAATGGACTGTTATGTTTGATGTAGTAGCTGACCCAAAGTCACAGCAAGCCTGAGGCTAGCACCTGTTTTATCTGTAATCATGTTAATTTTCTCCTGTTTCTGGTATACAGGATAGCAGAGAGCACTGCACATGCAGGTCTCCTTGGGTAGCTCCTGTATGTGCAGCAGAGTATTCCTGGATTTAGTGGAGCCGAGTCAACTGAGCCAGCTGTTGCTCCATTTCCTTCTTGTTGGCTATTTAGGTCCCCACCAAGAGGCAGAGGACAGAAACATGGGTCAGCTACTGGGGTAGGTGGGAATACCTTTTAAAAACAGAGTAAAATAAAGGATGTGGTGGCATTTCTTTATCAGTGTCAGCTGAAAAGCAGATACAACTGTAAGGAGGACTGAGAATTTTGAATGGCAGTTAAGGACGCAGTTACGGTTATTAGTTGAGACTTAATAAAAAAATGAGAAGTTGAGTAGAAGGGGAGTCTGAAAAGCTTTCATGGGCATCATGGCCAATCTACTCTAGGGATGAGGAGCAAATAAATGCTGGGAGGGGAAAAATGGGCAAGAGGAGCTGACAAACTGGGAACAAATTTGAGAGATGCAGGTTTTTGAGAACAACTGGACTGGTGGTTTAAATCTATCCAAGATCAGATGTAAAGTCTCACCGCAGACATTAAAAACAATTCCAAAATTGAGTCCTTGGTAAGTCAGAAGGAACTGCTGGTTTTATGTGAAATAAGTCAGTATCTGACTAATTCTCTGTTTCTTCTGTTGTTATCTATTTTGGCGTCAATAGTAGTAAAGCTCAAGAAGAAAAGGTTTTGACCAAGTCACTGATCTAATTATTGTATTGCAAGTTTAAGTATCAGGGGTAGTGCTGGCTGCATACAGTTCCAAAAATTCAGTGCACAAAGAAGGACCATACAGTAAGAGGTAGACGCCTGACAAGCGTGTAACTTTTCCTGTCTTCTGCAGCACTGTGTAAATTATGTATATCAGCACATTATTCCTGGCAAAACATTCCTGTCAAGATATTGCTCCTTGTAAATCATCGGAGAAGGTGAGAAACAGATGCTTGTGTTGCTCAGACAGGCTGCTCAGGTCCCACTTAAGAGAAAGTTCTCTGAAACATCTTGAGCCATTTGGGAAGTTTCAGGTTGCTTTGTACTTTGTGCAATAAAGACATAGTATTTTGGGTGTGGTGCACACTTGTATAAAATCATCACTGTTCTAATTTTATCCTAATAGGAATCTGGTGCTAGGGTCTGTGTGCTACAGCTGTGCTTTCAACGTGGCTCTGGCAGGGGTCCCTGGCTCTGCTCAGATTCCTTCCATGCACTGCTGCCCTTTTACTCCTCTGGAGGAGGAGGTGTTTGCAGAAACAAGCTCTCTTCCCTCCAGTCCAACCTTTCCTTAGTTGTCAGGACTGTAAAATCCATAAACAAAACACTGCCTGCTGATTTCAAACCTGCTATGTGCAGCACACCAGCAGGCACCCTTAATGCAAGATGTTTTAGCTCCAGCTGATAATTCTGCTCCATTGATTTTTACATGTCATACGGGGAGAAGCCCTGTCTGAGCTACATATATGGTCTAGCTTCCGAAGTGCAGGGAGAGCGCTGGTGCAGAACAGCAGTGGCCATTGTGCCTTGTGCTTTGATACCTTTAATAATAATAAATTAATTTTCAGGAAAGAAAACAAACCTGGTAGTGCCCTGTTAGAGGGTTTTATGTGGCCTTATGAGGCAGTGTGAATACTGCCTGAATTCTTCTAGTCCGTCTCTTTCCAGCTTTTCCCTTGAGCTCTAGTACTAATTATCTGTTTGGGGTGCCTGTGATATTCATAACACAAAAGCACATCACTTTCACTACAGCAGAGCTCCCCCAGCTCCCAGTGGGATGAAGCCCAGGGTCCAAGTGCCTCAACCACTGTCACAAGTTTGGCCATCCAAGAACAATTGATTTCTAAATGTGCCTGAACCTTGGGTGACCTAAAATCTAGCAGCAAGTATTACAAGCTGGGACATCTGGTAGACAATAAAACTTTCTTTTTTTATTTGTTTTTACATGAAGCAGCTGTACTTGAGCAGATGACCAGGGGCTGTGCAATCAAAGTGTGAATAGCTGAATTAGCAAATTATATTAGGCTTCTTAGGCACTTATTTGAATGCTGCATGCTCTTTTTTAATTTTGCTTTATTAACATCTACCAAAACCACAGCAGTGTTGGCATTATGGTTATTAGTGACTTATTTGCTTCATTAAAAATTACAGCACGTTTTACATTCACCATCTGGGACAGCTTCTCCCATGTTTATGGTTAAAAGGTAACTTAAAGCCAGGCCTAATAGTCTAAAATAAAAGATTTTATAGATAAAACTCTTTCTTCAGATGCCAGTGTTACCTCTTTTCTCTAGTGTGCAAACAGAATGCTATTTTGCCCCTTCACCGTGGTACAGCTTAGTGCTAGGATACAGACAAATATTTCTGCTTTCAATAAAAGATGTTGTATGGAATGAAAAGGTCGATCGTGCTATTACTTGGAAAGCTGCAGCTTACGGAATATGGCTGGGGCGGGAATTAGACTGCTCAGAGGAACTTCAGACCAAAGGACCTTCTGGGTCACTGAGTCTAAACCCCTGTTATTGCAAGTAACTACCTTGGATAATCCCCTTCCAAAGGGTTGGAACAAGAATAAGCAGTGCAAGAGAAATGCAAATATGTTGAAAGGCAGCACATACGAGCACAGCTCTGAACCCAAGCTGATGTGCCTCTAGTTTCCAGATTTGAGTTGCCTTGCTCCTAAGCATTTCAAAGCATGGGAAGAGTATGTTCAAATATGTCTTTGCTTAACTAAATATACATAACTTTTAATTTTTCTTCCCTCTTCCTGCTTTTCTTTACTGTTGAGTAGTGAGGATGGGAAACCCACTTTCTTATTTTTTCAGGCTGGGAATGTGGAAAAGTTGTGTGCTGAGAGGGCAAAGAGAGGGAGGGAGCATGTGATGTACTAATACTAAGAACATGTGCTTTCCTCCCTGCTTTGAGTCTGGAAAAAGTCAGCTCAAAATTAAAAAACCTTTCTTTTAATGTTATCCCCTAGAATTGACAGACCTTGAAAAATTTGTTCAACTGCTTGTTCCCCAATCTTTCCCCCCCCTCCCCCCCATCTTTCTTAATGCACTTATGACTTCTCCCGCTTCTCATTCGGTTCTTAGGTATGGTTTTTTTAGGTATCTCATATGATGGAAAGTGACAGTAACCTGGGCATTATGGGAAGTCCTTCCCCTTATATGTTTGTGATTTCATTTTGACACCTCATCATGGCAAATATTTGCAGATCCTTTCAGATTTCAGCGTAATCCTAGAAATGCAATTATGTGAGTAGACCTTTCTGCCTTTGCTCCTACAACTCTCTCTTGGGTCCAGTGTGAAGTCCAAGCTACGTCTTTTCTTCTATAAAGCTGATGTGTCTAATGGATGGGTATTTTTTCCTATTTCCTTTTTTTCCTTGAATCTCCCAATTAACACTTTTAAATTAATTGTTTACATATGGAGTTGCCTGAAACTACTTTAGAAGGGAGAAAAGTACGACTATGAATGTTTAATAATAGTCTGACCAAAATTCCTAAAGCTTTTATCTTTGAAGCAGGCTTCCTATCTTGCTACCCTTGAAAATTCACGTACAGGTAAATTATGAATAAATAAGAATGAGTGTGTAAAATAAATATGATATTAATTGTGCTGCATAAATTCAAATGAGGAGCAGATTTCAAATGGATGTTTAACTTTGTAGACACACATGATCTCCACTTCTCCTCTCTTCAGACTGCTAAAAACGAATCTTAAGTTCCTAATATGACCACAGGGCACTACCAGTTTTCTTTTCTTACTAAGTTTGTACTTTTTACAGTTTTTGTCTTGAAGGTTTTTTGGCTCGTCACCTACCAGTTTCTCGTGGTCCTCTTTAGCACTCTGTTTTGGAGTCCTTTTCCTTTTACCCCTTCCTTTTTCTTTTTACCTCTACCTATCCACAGCCGGTTTTGCTTTTCAAACAGTAACTGTAATTAGAGCATAAAAAGCCACCATCCTTGTTTTCTTATTTATCTGCTTTTGACTGATATTTTAAATCAATAGACTAGGCAAATGAGGCTGCCTGTTTGTGTGTTGAGTATGTTTGTGGGTGGATTTTTTTTCTATTTCTCTCATTTTGTAAGCCTGAGTGCTACCAATGCATGTTTGAGCTGCTCAGGGAGTCTAAACCCTCTAATGGATAATGAAAATCAGATGAAGAAGAGTTACTACAAAATAATTTTTAAAATCCTTGTTAACATCTGATTTTTGATGTGCTGGTCCTGAATAATGCAGACCAGGTGTGTGAAGATAAATGAACTTTTGTTTGCGTGTGATGTGAAGTACTACAGTTTGCTAGAGATCATCAAATAATTAACCAATTAAAAAAAATCTTATTTTTTCCTCTGCACCTGGGAGTTCTAATTGCAAACATAATGCAAGGGCTTATAACTACTAAATGAAAGTCAAAGCTTAATGTTGTTCACCTTATTTAATTGTGATGATCAATGCATAGATGCAGTTACAGGAACAGCTAAATGCTAAATTGAGTAAAGGCTCATGAGGGATATAACATAGATGTTCTTGCATTATGGAAATGCAGCTCTAACATGCTGCGCTATCTTCTGCATTCTTTAAAGCAATACTGTTAAGCGTATGAATTTTAAAGGTCTTTCTTCCCCTGGCCTGGCCAAGTTGTCAGTCTGATGTCTTGTAATTTGAACCTCTGGTCTCAGTCAGCTAGAAGTGAAATTTTTCTGACTGCAGTTGGGTTATGCCACATGTTAGTGCACAGAGAAGATGAACAGTTCCTGTATAATTTCTGTGTCAAGGGCTTATTGACAATATGGAAGCAAATACAAGGTCACAAACATGAGTAAAGTTACTTTCAAAGTAAGGTAGTTTAATTTGCTTGGTTCATCCTATTCTTGTCATTTACAGAAAAAATACAAAGGTACCTCCCATTTAGACAAGTTGGAACGATTTAAAAATAAAAAAAGACCAACAAAAAGACAAAACCACAACAAAACACCGATAATGAACTAACATAAAAACTGAAGACCTCATAATGACTTGGCAACATCATCTTCCAGTTCTCTTGGGACCCATGCATGTATCTCAACAGGTCCTATGACAGTAAGTCTGAGGGGGATACACATATTATAGTTCTTTAATTCCATTTAGTATTATAGAATGCACTGGCTAATATATGCTGTTTTTATTCAAACAGTGTAATATTTACTGATTGTGCTTCAAACCCCTCAAATGCCATCATAATGTAAGCAGTAATTTTAGAGCTAGGGGAGAAGCAGGGAGGAATGACTATACAGAAGGAAATCATAGAATCATAGAATAGTTAGGGTTGGAAAGGACCTTAAGATCATCTAGTTCCAACCCCCCTGCCATGGGCAGTGATACCCCACACTAGGCTATGTCACCCAAGGCACTGTCCAACCTGGCCTTGAACACTACCAGGGATGGAGCATTCACAACTTCCTTGGACAACCCATTCCAGTGCCTCACCAGCATTACAGTAAAGAACTTCCTTATATCCAATCTAAACTTCCCCTCTTTCAGTTTTAACCTGTTACTCCTTGTCTGACCTCTACAGTCCCTAATGAAGAGTCCCTCCACAGCATCCCTATAGTCCCCTTGAGATACTGGAAGGCTGCGATGAGGTCTCCATGCAGCCTTCTCTTCTCCAGGCTGAACAGCCCCAACTTTCTTAGCCTGTCTTCGTACGGGAGATGCTTGATCCCCCTGATCATCCTCATGGCTCTCCTCTGGACTTGCTCCAACAGCTCCATATCCTTATGATGAGGACACCATAACTGTACACAATACTCCAAGTGAGGTCTCACACGAGCAAAGGGGCAGGATCACCTCCCTTGATGTGCTGGTCACGCTCCTTTTGATGTAGCCCAAGATACAGTTGGCTTTCTGGGCTATGAGCACACACTGCAGCTGGCTCGTGTTCATTTTCTCATCGACCAGCACCCCCAAGTCCTTCTCTGCAGGGCTGCTCTGAATCTCTGCTCTGCCCAACCTGTAGCTGTGCCTGGCATTGCTCCAACTCAGGTGTAGGACCTTACACTTGGCATGGTTAAACTTCATCAGGTTGGCATCAGCCCACCTCACAAGCATGTCAAGGTCCCTCTGGATGGTATTCCTTCCCTCCAGCGTATCAACTGAACCACCGAGCTTGGTGTCATCAGCAAACTTGCTGAGGGCGCACTCAATCCCACTGTCCATGTCACCGACAAAGATGTTGAGCAAGACTGGCCCCAACACCGATCCCTGAGGGACACCACTCGTTACTGGTCTCCATCTGGACATTGAGCCATTGACCACAACTCTTTGTGTGTGGACCTGACTTTTTATTCTTTAAGTTTGGTGTAGAATAGGAGCCAGAAGTTTTCAAGTTCCTCCTGTGCCTGCCAGAATTGTGTTCTCTGATAAATAACTTTGCTGCTTAACCCTTCTCTTGTCCTCCCTTCCTTTTTGTTTTCTTTATTTGGATTGTGAATTATTTGGTAAAGAGATGTTGCATATTTATTTCAGAATTGCATAATCATACAGAGGCAATGTTTGCCCTGTATCAAAGGTGACTGCTGGGTGTACTGTACTTCTTTGTATATGTAAAAAGTAAATACATCTTATTCCTGCTATGACCTGTTGGCACACTCTTTCAACGGTGCTGTTTTATTCCCTTTAAAAGCTCCAATATTATTCTTTAAATACCAGGTTTTAAGAAGCCTATTTCAGCTGATATATAAGCTTATTTTCTTTTCTGAATGTTCCGTCATTAAACAGGTTAAGAAAGGAATTAAGAGCTTCTTCTGAATTCCTAGTACTGAAGAGCCTTGTAAGAAGCTCATATTTTTTACAAAAGAAAACAAACCAACTGCCAGTGCTTTGAGAATCTTAACCTTTTAGGAAACCTTCTTCTTTCAGCAGTTTTTAGTGACATTCTGTATTCAAATATAAAAGCACCAAGGCACAGAGGCTCTCTATCAAGGAAGACCTTCCGAGAAAGTTTGCTCAGTTTTCAACAGTTCAGTGGACTCCAGAAAACTGCAGCCTGCATAATGCCTGGGGTGAAATTTTGGTTCCAGTCAAATCAACGGGAATTTTGCAACAAAGGTAGATCAATTAAAAATCACTATCATCCTTACACAGATTTTTTACTTGAAGTGGTATTAGACATACCAACAGAATGCATGGTCTGGTGCATGGGGAAAACATATTTGCCTATTACATAGACATATTTTCCTCTGCCCTCTCCTCATCTTATCATCCATTTATCTATTTCTGTACAACAGTGTTTCTCAATGCTTTAATGGAAAAAATATTAATTTCTTATATGAAGAGAGATGCTGTATAAATAACTTTTTTCTTGTTCGGTTTTTGAAAGGATTATGCTCTCCTTTGTACGCTCTTATCACTGAATAAGAGAAGAAAGACATATTTAGCCAGCATTTTATGCATGACAAATGGCTCCATCACTAACAGTGGTCTAGAGACCAGTTCTTTTCCTTAAAGAAGAACTTAAGCAGACAGCGCTCCTCCTTCACCCTTCCTTCTTCTCTCCCACATTTTAGCCTTTGCTGTAGGGCCTTTGAGACTGGATAGGGGAAAATAAATTGCGAGGTTCTTTACCCTTATTGAAAAACATAATCTTTGAGAGCTTTATGGTATCTACCAGCAGCTGTTAATGAGGCTTTATTAACCTCAGACTATACAGCATGAAATATTATGGTATAAATAAATGTGGTGCCAGGGCAAGCTGCCTAATAAATGGCATGATAGAGGGGTCTGTGTGCCTAGGGGGTTATGAGATAGAGCCTTTCCCCTCTAAGTCACCGTTTTAAATTCACCATAGGTTGGCAGTGACTGAAGGCTACTGTTACCCAATGGCTCTTAAATAGGCTATGCGAAATAAATTGGAGGTCTCCATTCATTTCCTTAGGGAAAGAGATCTATGTTCCAGCTAACGGTAATTGTCATCTGAGTTCAAGGCTCAGCACAGGAACTACACTTTGAAAAGATGTGGCCACTGAATGTCTCTTTTGCCTTGTACACCCTGTCGCCTTGTTTGGGGCTATAGAGCATTGCCATGCTGTGGAGTGAAAGTTAATGCTGCGGGCTCTTGCAGAGGCTCATGCTTGGGATAAGCAAAAAGCTTTGTTTCAGACCATTACCAATAATATCCTCTAAGGGCTTCCTTCCATACCCTGCTCTGACAAATTAATGCCGTATTTAGTAGTACTCTTGATACAAATAAATGAGATAACTTAAGGAAATAGGTATAGCTATGGTGAATATAATGAAGAATGAGTTCCTTTGTAATTCCTAAATTCATTTATAAAGAATAATGATTTATTATAAAGTCTTGCTTGGTAGTGAGAAAGAAGATAGGTGGTTTGTAAGTCTATTTCTAATTTTTAAGTGGATTCTCATTGTCTAGTCTAATTAAATGGCATGCTATTATTTTTTAATAACCTGGAAAAATGAAATTACAATTGTATAAACCATTGACTAATGATTTCTTCAGCAGCCTCACCCCAAGGGAATTAAATATATAAACCTATAAGAAAAGTAGTTTAAATTAAAAAAGTAAACAAACAGCAAGGCAGACTCATGAATGGACTGTCTACTCAAGAAGTAAGAAGTAAAATAAAAATATTAGGAAGAAAAGAGAATGTCTACCCCCAGACACTGTGGTTTCTTCCTTTTCAATTATATTTACCTTTGTAATTTCATCTTCACTTTTTGTTTTCAAGTAGTCTATTGGCAAACGTAAGTATAAAGATAAGTGGGTTTGCTAATGTCTTCTTCTGGAGGCAAAGTAACAGGAAGCAGGTATAAAACTTTTTATTTTACATTTCATTGAGTATGTAGATTTTAAAAAAAAAATTTTTCTTCAATTTTCCTCTGGAGCTTTTTTTTTTTTTTTTTTTTAAATGAGTAATAAACTTTCATTAAAAAACGGTAAGTACCAGAAATTTGTAGATCACTTGTACCTGTAAAAAAACCCCAAGCAGTAAAAGATATGTAGAATTGTTCATGAAATTTCCATGTACCACTCTGGGAAGTGGAAGTACGAATAGTCAGATAAGGTGCTATAATACCAAGTGCTAGTGTCAGGACTGGGGTATAGTCCTAGTGTCAATTAATTTCAAAAAAGAACAGTGGACAATTATTAGATCAAAACAATCAACCAATCTCCTCAAATAAAAAATAACCACAAACCCCTCCAAATATCCGCCTTCCTTACTTGGGAGAGGAATTAAACTGCTTGTGTTCATTTATCTATTTATTTATTTCTTCCCCTCCCTCCTTTGAAATCAAGACTATAGACCTGAATGGGAGACCTCAGCTGGGACTTAATTAGAGGAGTCTGGACTGGGAAATGACAGTCTCAATACTATTATGCTGCTATGCCACAGCCTTTACTTCTGTTTCTGCTGTGAATATAATTAATAACCTGCACCTAGTCTTAATAGTGGCAGTAACTCTAGTGCGGAGACATTATTGCTTCGTGGCCCAAGGAGAATGCTTGTGCATTTCTGGGCTTAGTGTCATCCGTCAGGCAGATTGGCCTTGTCTGTATGAAGGGGCATTATGCAGTCAGTTAAGGCAGTTGTTTCCATACATCTTGTGCGAAAGTAATCATTTTTCAGAAGTATATTAGATTCATGGACTCTTTTTTCAGTGTTCTATGGCTCCTTCTCTCTCCCCATGTATTAACCAGTATACCACTATGGCATTCTTAGTTTCTGCAGAGGCCATGGGGAATCTCTTATTATGTCTCATAGGATACATTTTCTTCATCAGGGACACAAAAGGCAGAATATTGGCTTCCTGATGTGGAGCAGCAGCAGCTGCAGAGCACCTGCCAACTCACAGTAAATGGCAGTCTGGCATGGTCTAAATACTAATAAAAGAGCACTCTCTGGAAGCCACTTCAACTTCCTCAGTGGTAAATTAGCCATGAGGCTCTGAGCTTCATTCCCTGATTTGTCACTCACCAGAGAAAGAGGGAGGATGTGTCTGTAACCTTCCTCAATTTCCCCAGATACAGTGGCAGCAGTTGACTAATTGGTTAACTAACTAGTAGTTGAAGCAAGGAGGGACTGCTCAGGCTGACACGGTTGTTTAACTGTGTGGTTGGTTGGTTGGGTTTTTGTCACTTCCAGGCAAAGAGGTGACAAGTCTCTGCCTTTGGAAAGCTCTGCAGTGACAACTAAGATCAGGAGCCACTGCTGCAAGCGTGAGGAGGTCTGGCAGGAGACTAGAATCTTTCATTAGCACCGTGTGTTTGTGTGTATTTGAGGCAACTGAAATCAATTCCTACTGTACAACGGGTGAGTCGTTGTGGCATGAGGGAGAACAGGAGTTTCTTCAGCTTTGAAGACTATGGTTGATGTAAAAATAGCTGGGCTGGAGAAGTAATGGGTGGATACTCAGCACATATCAGCCAACAATGGAGCAACATATGGAACGTGTTTAGAAGAGAAAAGGAAGAAACTCTCTTCCTTTAGCTTGGCTGGATTTTGTGCCCCACTGTCCAATTTCACATGGAGGAAGCAGGATTTGTATGTAACCAGAGATTTTTCTGGCTAAAATAAAGTATAGTTGTGGACAACCATCTTGCTCCAGCTATACTCAGCCCAGATTTGAATTAATGGTGAAAGGAAGATAGAGGCACATGCATGCGCAAAGTAAAAATTGTGACAGTGTTTCTGTCCTCCCATTTTAATAAAGAGAGCACTGCTGGCTCATGCTGTTAGATGAAAGTTCATAAATTGTGCATGAAATGACAGCATTCGTATGCAAAGTTTTGAGAATGTCATGGACATATGGCTGTAATAACTGCCAAGATACCTTGCTGATAAGCACAACATGTGTGGCTAGATAGAAGCTGATTGAGGTTTGCAGGCAAACTAGTATATTACTTCACTCTCAACCTCAAACATGTATTTCTTCTATGCAGTTGTACCAAAAATGCTGTTGTGTATCAAAAGCTAGTCCTGGAGATATCTAGTATTTTTGGTAGAAATATATGTTCTACATGTAAACCCCCCCAAAAAGTCTCATTAATCATGTTAAATAAAACATTTTTCTTCTCTTACAAATTTATTTTTCTATGATGCTTGAAATACCTGGGAAGTAGGAGGAGCCTTTCAACTTTCTCATAATGTAAGGCAATACTTTATTTTTTCTGCTCATTTTTCAGGCAGCCTCTGGTGGAGTCACTGAAGAATATGACTCTTTGCTGCTCAACAGAGCAACGCTGATCAATTCCTAGGGCACATATGCTACATATGCTGCTTTAATGCTCTATTGCTGTGAACTATTGGAAATTTTACTCAAAACAATTATCTTTCTCTTGAAGAAACGTGATATAGAACCAACTTGGGTTGTGTTGCTCCAATTTAATTGAAACATATAAAATCTCTTATTTTTTTTTTTTTTTGGGGGGGAGGCTGTAGTGTATTCTTCTTCCCCAAACCCCAGGCATGATAAAGAGAGCCAAATGGTGTTTTCAAGGCTAACAGTTAAGAAACCAAAGTGCTTTCTCCACCTCTCTTTGAACTAGAGGTAAACTGTGGTTTCGGCAGGTCTATACCACAATTCCTGATATGCCCAAGTGTGTACAAGCCAAGAGGGAGATACTTCCAACAAGCAACCAAATTTGAGACTGTGATGCCCTCATATATTTTTACTCATCAGCCTCCAGAAAGTACCATTTGATGGAGGTGAGGCAGTATTTATGTTTCTTTGTTGCTGCACATTCCCTTTGCCGCATACATGTAAACCATAGTAAAAGGTTACTTCCATGTTCTCATATTCAAATGTACATGTCATATGTTTGCACTGCTTGACCTGATCAAATTGATTCATATTTAGGTCTAATAGTCAGTTTCTTCACATGTTCTGCACTGTCTATGCTCTAAATGAATGTTTTAAACAGTTTTGGGAGAAAACTAAGCTGGAAAATTGCTTTTGAGATGAAAGAGGGTAAAATGGTCTGTAAATTAGTCTTCTACGATCTCTGGTCAAAACAGAGTCTCACTGAGTGACTCTGAAGAACAACTGGGTCAGGCAGAGACCTTGACAAATAAGCTTTCAGAGACAGTCCATCTGTAATGCCTCATCTACTCCATTAATAATTTTTCTAGAGTATTTACTCATGTTCTTCCTGATATAATCACACAATTGCTTTTAGCCTCCTGTTAAGCCTAAGTTAAAGTAGATTGTCAGAAAAGGACTGAATTATTGTATTTCTTGTCTAGCAACATTGGCTAAAACTACATAGTTAAACCACTGTTTTTGTACTTCAGTATTGCCCAGAAAAGAGCAAGGTTGTTTTCTCAGCTGAAGCACAGGCCTTCAGAGGTCTTGTCAAGACTGCACAGTCTGATGAATGTTGTTGCAACCAGGTTTTTTTATTAATTATCATCAGTGCCATATCCAAGCATTTGCATGTTAGAATTGTGGCTATAGTGTGGATCACCTAAGCCATCATTTACTGCTAACAAGCAGTGTGATAAACATATCTAAGTCATAAATCATAATGAATTTAGATAGGAATGACAATAATTGTTGCTGTGCTTCCTTTTCATAATTTATATTCCTCACTTAGCTTATGTCTTACCTTTCATTCCTTGTGTGTTGCAGGAAAAACATATCTGCGCCAGAATTTACTGAATCAGTACATCCAGTTTGACCAATTATCTGTTAAATGGAATACATGATGGGTTTTTAAGATGCTTCTCTCTCCCTTTTATATATAAATAAAGCATAAATTTAGATTAACAAAATTAGCAGGCACAATGGTGTACATGTTCTACAGATTCACAGGTCATTATGAAATCTCTTCAGATTCCAAATATGTGTAGTATTTTTGCAGTGCTGTTGTAACATTATTTCCCAGTCATTATTTACCAGTCATATGTTGGACATATGAATGTTGTAAAATTAAACCTCTTTTGAAGTGATTGGCCATAAAGCATTCTTTAGACTTTTTATCTCCTTGGTACTAATGGCAAATTAAGCAGATAATCTTCTAGGCAATCTTTGTGCTGATGAAGACTTTTTGTTGCAGTTTGGAAGAAGGTGTAATCATTAGTTAATAAGTGTTTTTTAGGCCAATTTGTTTTTCAGTGCTCAGCTCTTCACCTTGGAGGAAGGACAGATTTTCTGTGCTAAATAAGAATGGAAATACTGCATCAATTCAGATTAAACCTGTACGTGACACAAAACTATAGTGTCAGGGACAGCAATTTCAACATAGCAAGCAGAAAGCTGCTGGAAAACCTACAGAATAAGTGCAGACAGAAATATAGCCAGTACATGAACGCTTTTACTATTGGAGTCTGCCCCTAAAGAGAATGCAGCTCTGAGATGTCACTATAATTTGGAGGAACATCATCCCTTATCAGCTGCTGAACCAAAATGGTAGATGTACAGCTCCCCCTGCAGCCCAGCACTTTTTCTTCAAAAGGCATTGGGGTCACAAGAAAGGATGCTTTTGGCTTTTAATGACTTTGTCATTGGATATGATGTTTTGCACCTTAGCCCTTCTCACCAGTGTGGACTTGCTCTTGTCTGTAATGAACTTGGGGTTGACATCATTGCTCTCAAGTGCATTAGCGATTCTGATCTCAGCTGAGGGTTAGGTTTTGGTTTTTTTTTGTTGTTTTTCGTTTCAGTAATTGTGTCAAGCCAAAGCTGGCTTCCTGCCTGCTGCTTGTTGGAGCCCTTCCCAGGCCACCTCATGTTTTTCATAGAGGAGTATATTTGTTAACTTGAAAAATACATAAGAAGATAACTAATGTTCCTCCTCTATCCCGTCTTCCTTTACCGCATTGTACCCTCTGGTTAGTTCAGTGCTAACTAAAATAGACAGAAAGGATCCCCCTGGTTTTGCTTTCCGTTGAGATGACAAGTTTTCTTTTACCTGTGTTTACTTTCTGGCTGCATTCCACTCTTCTAGTTTGTGCCAGCTTTCTCCCCTCATTTCTGATGCTCGTTTGTTTTGGTTTGTATCTTTTTCCAGGAGAAGAGCATCTCAGAAGGTGGAGGTCAAAGAAAGGCATGTAAAATCTGGGAATTCAGTTCCCAGTATGGTTGTACAGGGGGTCCAGGGAGCAGCTTGTGGATGGAAAATTAAAAATGGTATTTTGTCTGCTCTGATTTTTGTTTCATCAAGAAATTCACCCTGTTCCTGGAACTACATGTATAGGAAAATTGTCTTGGACACTTATTCTTGGGTAGTAAAGGTTTGTCTCTGCAGGCTGTCAGAGGTATAAATTTAAAATATCTTAGGTAAACCATATTACAGCCCTGTAAAGCCACATATTTAGCAAAAAAAATGTGGCCTAATTTCATTTTGCTTAATTTGTTTCTGCAACAAATTAATCTAAACCGAATTTAGGTCATATTTATTCTAGGCTTTTAATGTGGCTCAACTAATCCACTTGAAAGTATAATTCAGATGAATTTTCCTGAGTGTGCCATGTGGATCAGCTGTAATACACAGCACCATGCTGTTGAGTTATCTTCCCTCAGGATACTGAAACATATAGTTACGGTAATAAACAATAAGTGACTGCATACAGCAAAAAGATCAGTTAATCAATAGCAGTAACAGCATTGGGTGCAAATCAGAATCAGACAAGGTAGAGGAAGGGTTGTGGTTTTGATATGCAAATCTCCCAAATTACATCCTTTCTCACAACTAGCAAGCCCACCAAACGGACCAATTTTTGACCAGCTATTTGCTTCTGGGAAGGTGGCTCAGCTGAGAGAAGGCTAAGAAAGTAAGGATTTGGGGGCAAATGCTGGCATCTTTGTTGTGATCAAGGGAAATTGCTTTGCACACGAGAAGTAAATAAAATTTGAAGACTCATCTGGAGTGTGGGTGTAGTGTTGGAAATTCCGGGGGATGAAAATATTTTGCAGGGCTCTTAATTGGTCTTTCAGACATCCCTACATCTCTCCATTCTACCAAGTTTGGATGTGAAGATAACCTCAGAAACACTGCCTTTTTGAAACACAGTTCTTATTTCAGCTAAAAGTACTGAATATAAATATGCAGTTTGTAGATTATACATAACATTACATTATAGTGAGTGTCAAGAGGATCAGGCAAGACTCTTTTCAGTGGTGCCCAGCCACAGGATAAGGGGCAGCCGGCACAAACTGGAAACACAGTAAGTTTCATCTGAATATGAGGAAGAACTCTACTTTGAGGGTGAGAGCACTGGAACAGGCTGCCAAGAGAAGTTGTGGAGTCTCCTCTGGAGATATTTAAAACCTGCGTGGACATGATCCTGTGCAACCTGCTCTAGGTGAACCATCTTTAGCGGGAGGATTGGATTAGATGATCTCCAGAGGCCCCTTCCAGCCCCAACCATTCTGTGATTCTGAGACTCCCTAACAGGAAAAGAGGAAGCTTTATAGTGTTTTAGTATCACAGAAATAGCAGGAGATGTACTGGCACTTAGCCTTAGAAAGGTTACTGATCAGGATATTTTGCCTTGTATGCTTTGTTTATACTAAGTGAACTTTTGCACAGCAATCTATATGATGGATGAAAGACCTTCTTTTTTCTCTCTGGGTACATAAATTTTATGTTTCTTTTAGAGCCTTTGCTTTTCTAACAAAGGACAAACAACAGAGGATTAGAAGGTTTCCAAACCTGTTGTGACAGCATCCTTGGAAGCTGCCTGCTGTGGAGAGACAGGGGTATGGAAGACGCATCTGACTGTGGGATCTTCTGTTGTAGGTCAGTGGAAGGCCACTTGCCTATCACATTTGTTGGATTGAAATTATCTTTAGTTTGCACAATTACTCCAAATGGGTTTAAAAGTCTACCTCTTAATAACTTATGGCAATAAATAGAACAGGAAAGCAGCAGTTAAGCCTGCTTGCAAAAAATGTGTAGCTCTGGGTACATCTTAGCAGCTGGATGTTAAGCAGAGGACGCTTTCCCTGGAGCCTTAAGTGTAACAATGTTAGAAGACAAGATGAAGCTGCATGAATGTATAATGCTAAAAATATCAAGTTAGAGTCCTCGGGCTTTAGGTCAGTTGTTCGATAGCAGTTAGAAAGAAATCCCTTCCTACTCCCTGCCCCATATTCTGTACAGATAGGTTCTTTCACTCATACAGAAAAATGTGATGCCATGCCTTTTAGTTAGGGCTTATAAATGAAAGTGAATTGCCTTTCTTCAAGCGGGTAAACTATTTTCAGTAAAGAATCTACTCAAAGGGGAAGTTATACAGCCCACACTCTGCAATTAAACAGCAAGAAGTGCAACAAAAAAATGAAATGATGTATGGAGGAGTTAGAATGTCTCCCTCTTTGATGCAAATACGTTAGGGTGGTTGTTTTTTTTTTTTTTTTCAGGACAATAGGAATAAATTCAAAGAGAGAAAAAACCTCAAGCACTAGGCTAACAGCATTAACCCCTCCAGCTTTTTACATTTTTTTTTTCCATAAAACAAAAATCTTTTTCCTCCCCTTTCCATTGGAGTAAATAGCTGCATTTTTTTCTCTACTGACTGGAGATGGTGAATTGAAGCAGCGATAATGACAGTAGCAGCCAAAACCAAGGACATTTACAAAGGATAATTATTGCTTAGATTATGTATATCAACTTTCTATTGACATGAAAAGGATACATCTTATAGAGATATTATAAGCATTGTCATTCACAATGAAGCATGACAGAAAAGATTTCACTCTCAGCTGTCTGTAGAACCAAATCACATGAATTATTCTTTCTTCAGAGAAATGTGAAGCTGAAACTTAGAGGGATGCAGATTTCTATGCAAAAATAGTATCATTTCCCTTCCTCAGATGTGGTGCAACACTGGTTGCACTACAGTATAGGACCACAATATAGGAACTACAATACAGGAACAAGAGATGGGAAAGGTAAAGTTCTCTGGGCACTGAAATAATTTCCAATTCTCTACATGCTTGTTATCTGTCAGCTTCATTAAGTATGTCCCTGACAGGTAAGTGGGTAGGAAACTTCCAAAATACTTCCTCCAAGAAGGGATTGAGAGCCTAGATCTGAAATAGCATTTGTATTCGCAATGACAGCAGCAGTGGCAACCTCTAAGTCCTAAGGAAAGAGTAGGAAAAAGATACATATGCCTTACGGTTCAGCCAAAAATAATGGAAGTATAATTCATATACTACGTAGCATGTTTAGGTTGGAAAGGACCTTAAAAATCATCTAGTTCCAACTCCCTGCCATGGGCAGTGACACCTTCCACTAGATCAGGCTGTTCAAGTTCCGATGCAAACTGGTCTTGAACACTGCCAGGGATACATCTTGCACATGTGATATTCTGACATTCCTTTCATGTGGAAAGTAAAAATAACATATTTCCCCTTTTTCAGTTGAGCTTAAATCTTACTGTTGCTGCTTACATAAACACCAAACTCATTCCACCTATATAGATATTTTAAAGGCTCTTATTAAGAAAAATTGATGAATGCTGTCATGTATAGTAATCACACACAAAGTTTGTTGTAAATTTTATGGTCTCTCTTTGTCTTAGGCAGCATTCTTTGTGTGCTGTGGTCCGTAAAGGCATTATAACTTGACTATGATGTCAGGAAAAGAGTCTCCCAGGAAATTTATGGGCTCATATATAACCACAAGTTAAAACCAGAGAAAGTAATAATTTAACATTCAAAATGATACTTAATTTTGCTTATAAATTAGAAGCAACATGGCAATACTGCTTAAGATGGCTTCTGGTTTCCTTTTGAAGCTCAGGTGGTCCTTCCAATAAAAGTTGAGAAATATTGGCTTTAGTTTACTCTTATTTTCCACTTGTATTATTTACCTGTATTTACTGCTTCTAGTGCAGCATATTTTAGCATTTCCTGATCTACAGAAAATTTAATCTGGCGCATTAATTTTCACTGCTGGCATCTTAAAACCTTGCAGATCTGGGAAGGGATGTGCAGAAATTTCTCTCTAGTTTGTTCTATTCCACAGGTACCATACATCTTATCCACTATTCAGAAACCTTTGGGGGACTTTTGGGTCTTTGGATGCCCAAGGCACAGATCCAACCAAGGATATTCTTGCTATCTGTGTTTGATGTGGTCCTGACCCTTATATTTTGGATATTTATCTGAACTAAGTAGGGTATGTATTTACCACCTCAAAACCCTTTCAGCTCAACTGCTATCTATAAAATTTACCTAAGTCCATCTGGAGACTTACGTGAAGTAAGTCTGTGTCCAAAAGTGAGCAAAATTATTTTACCTGTAACATACACCTGCAGTGGGACTTATTCATGACCTAATGGAGGGCAGTGGGATCCTCAGCACGGATTGTTTCTTTCTTGGCATAACAGCATAATGTTTTGTAGTGCTGAGGACTTGCCAGGAGAACAATAGGATGGAACTATACTTTTCCTCATAAATGCTGTTTGTTGCAACCCTGTTTAATGATTGTTTCCTTCTGATAGGTTTATGTGGCAAATTCTGTGATGTCAATTTTTGTAAAGGTTGGCAAATTTTTTTTCTGTTCTCTGTATAAAACTGATTTTCTGGACTTAATGACTGTTAGCCACAAATTCACATGGTGTGATGATTTAGATGTGGGACAAAGAGGATCTGCTTTATTTGCTGTATAATTTATTTCTTTTTCCCTCATATGTATCCTTCTGTAAATGTGTCCTTCTACTTTACCTTCTACCTTTCTGAAGTCTTTAGGGAGCAATCACTGCTCATCTATAATTTTTTTTCAATGACTGTGTCTCTTCCAGTTTGTATTTCCATCACAACGCTTTAACCAAAGTATGCTAGGCTATGTCAGTTCTACATTTTGCATTCCTTACGATATTTACTGTCTTTGTTTTCTCTTGATTATTTTGTAAGAAAAAACAAAGCCATTTCTTTGTAATGAAACATCATGGTATTGGGAATTGGTTTTGATATTGCCATGCTGTTTTTTTCTCAGCACAATTGAACACTGAAGGAATAGATATTTACTGAGTTGCTGGAAGTCTTAAACGTATGAATAATAGCATAAATTACCTGCTTGAGAAACATCAGTGAGACAAGACGATTAGAGGGAGTGGAAATCTCTGCTTTGATAAATTAAAGTTCAACAATCTCAGAAAAGAATTTGTTGTTTAATTCAACTCTCAGCTGTATGTATAAATCTAGAGTGCATTTCCTATGCATACTGAGAATACCACTCATCACTGCACAATGAAGTACAACAGGACTGAAGAAATGGGAGATATCCTGCCTACGACTCTGTAACTTTGGTATTTTCCTGGGTGATATTAGAAATGCTGAAGCTCTGAAATCAGATTTTTCTTGCTAAATTAGGTATTTTTGACCACTGAAGAACTGAAGTCAAATTAAAGAAAATAATTTAATGCTAGAAATAGTCCTAGTGAGTTGCTGTAGGATGTCCCACATTAAGCTTTAACTATATATTGACAGATGTTTTTCAAGTAGAAAACTGATATACTGGAGTTCTTGGAGAATGGGTGATGTGCGTAAAGATTATTTAAGATGATCAAAACACTAAAAATATGAGTTACAAATTTCAATTCTTTAAAATTTTTAAAGTTAAAGATTTAACTGTGAGCACTTGTCCTCTTAGATGGTCCGAAGGACAGTTGTTGTACATACAAAATCAATAAAAATTAAAATTAAATGAAAAGGCAAGGCTACCATTATAGGCAAATTTTAAGCATTAAGTGTACCTCTTTTTCTTCTCCTTCCACTGTTAGTTAAGATGTTCCCTGCTGTCTTACCACGTATTTCCCATAGATTATCTGATGTAAAAAGCATCTCACATGCTCTGTGACAAAGGCTTCTCAGATGAAATTCCTTACTGGTAATGTACATATTGTGACAATTTTGTACACATAATCTAATCTCTTTGCTTCTCACTTAGTGAAATTTAAGCTTCTAACAGATTGGGGCACTTGTGTCGCATAACAATTTGGCTCATAATATCTGTGTAGTTGCAACTATGTCAGTTTTACTGAAAATGCAGTTGAGTTGAACTATGTCTTCAGCAAATTATGAAAATGCTGAAACTTTGGGTTACTCACAACCTGATGCATAAGGGTCTCCCTTCCAATTACAGTCAAGTACGTATATATATATATTACCTTAAGGAAGGAGGACAGCTATAATGGAAAGATAATTATCAACATTTTGATGAAGTCATTGGAATATATAAAAATGTTGAGCACTGAAAAAATGTTGCCTGGAAGGCTTTAACCTTAATGCTTGACAATGAGAATGAGTAGGTAAATTGTTTTATTTTTTTCCCCAAACACTATTGAAAGAGGAGGTCAATACATTAAAGGTCTGCACAAGTGCCTTCCAAATTTACTTGTAAATCAATGCAAGCCTTATATTTGTAATAGTCTATGTTAACCCGTATTCTATAGGCTACTTAAGGCTCCATTGATTCTGGTGGCCTGTGGATGAGACTCTGTTGCTCTCTTTTAAAATGTATTGCTGTCAAAAAGATTGACTTGTCTGGTGCAATCTGCTGTTTGTCTTTGAGAGCTTTCTTTGGAGCCTTGGGTGAAACCTCCCCTGCTCAGTGATGCATGGAACCAGTTGTATCTGGTTGAAAAGTAACAAAGATTTTTATTTCTTTTTAATAATTATTTTAACTTGCACTTTAAGAATCATAGCTCTATCTGGAGTCGTAAGTGCAGTTAGGGACAAGAAATATGTGTAAATCAGAATCCTCACTTTGCTGTACTGCATTATGGCATTCATTTTCTTTAACTCCAGTGCCCAGCATATTTTCCCCTTTGATTTGTATTTGAATAATCACTTCAAAACAGAACTTTGCAGCAATTCAACAGAAGCTTAAAAGGCAAAGTTTAGCTTCTGTTGCTCTCGTGTGAATGTGAAATACCCTCATTGCGTTGTAGCCTGGCATTACAAAACACACCAGAGAATAATACAACAGATTCTTGAAAAGACCATCCCAAATGGATCTAGGAGCTTTCAGATCTGCATCAAATGCTGCTGATAGGAGAAAAAGAGATGCTGAGGAGCAACCTGTGGTGCCCTTTGTTCTTGCCATGGAGAGCTGTGCTGTTTCTAAATGTTCATTTGTATTTTCAGGAAAGATATAAGAAAAAAAGGGTTTTAACACTGCAAGTGAGGTTTTTCTTTGCCAGGTATCAATGTGTAACACTTCTGTGACTTCAGCTGGTCGCTTGTTGAACAGCCTATTTGTAGCTTCTTGAAAAAAAATGGTTCAAAACTAGTTTCTGCCCTCAAACTATTTTTTACTTATTTTCTTTTTATTACATTTTTTACCATTTCAAGCTAATGTCAGCGTTCTTTTCAACTTTACTGCTGAAATACATATCTTAATCACAGAATGTTTCTATCTAGGGAAGTGAAGTGGTGAGATTGGCACAGTGCACCCATGACCTATATTCTATGAAACAGGAAAAAGATAACTGTCACAGGAAGATGGTGAAGGATAAGGTTGCTTACCAAACTGGTTTAAAAGCTAGTTGCCTCAAGCCATTTCACTAAAAGTAAACTGCACCAAAAATAATGGGGTTTCATGAATGAGGAAGGAAAAGAGCTATTGACTTCCTACTGTGTATTCAAAACACCCACGAATCAAGGCTTAGGAAGGACTTTAGAAGAGGGTTATTTTAAATGGATGTCTTGTTTCTGCAGGATTTGTATCCAGGCTTTTAACTACTGTAAAACAGTGAAGTTCTGTTGGAATTAGTATTTTCGGTGGAGATAAGCTGGCATATAAGTGCTGAGTATCTGACCCAGCATAGCCTGTCAGTATAATGGTGATATAGCTAGGTGCTAAACTTTCCATTACTGAACATCCACATTAAAGGGTTATTTAACTCTACCAGAAAAATCATGTCCTGGAAAAAAGCTGACAGGAAAAATCACTGAGCGAGCAATTTCCTTTTGTCCTTTGGGACCTACTTTGTTGTATGTATCCCAGATCTCTTCTAAAAACTTCCCTCACAGATCCATCATTTTTGTCACATATTAAAACCGCTAGTCTTTCACCTCTCCCTTTCTCAGAAAATTAAACACACACTGAACCCCACAGGTTGAGCCTTATTAAAAAAGAAGACTGTGTAGGTTAGAAAGGGTTGAGATAATTAAGAAAACAGTTTTATTTTACTGGCATAATTTTTCAGACAACAGACTGCTTAATATCCAACCTAGATATGAAGGTCTTCCATCAGAATTTTCAACAGTTTCTGTAAAGCTGACATAAATACAATCCTGCTTTGCAATCAAGTTTTCTGGACCAAATCCAAACGCTCTTGAACTTCAGCATGTTTTGATGCAAGAACTCACTGTGGACTGTCCAGTTTGTGATTAGAATTTTCGCAAGCAAAAGGAACTTTAGTGTTGGTAAAGAGCATGGAAATGGCTGGCAAATATGGAGCCATATCCTTCTGCAAGAAAACCTGTGTGAGGTGACAGATATGAGGAGCTCTGGGAAATTTACTTCTCAGGTTTTCTGCTTCTTATTCTCTTCAGTGGAATATGTTTGAGGATCGCCAGAGCAGAACACCAAAAAGACTTTTTTAAGGTCTAACATAGGATTTCAAGTATCTGAAATACAACTTTACTAAATCTTACTCTGCAGGCATGGAGGCAAATGATATTTATAAGAGCCTCTATTTATGACAATTATTTGTATTAAGGCAAACCTTGGAATACTTAAAATTTGGTTTCTCGTGGTGCCCAGAAACACCTTGATCAAGTATTTCTACTCAGTGTGTGGGAGATGTTCTCTCCCACTATCTGTTCTCTATGCCTGTGGTGTATTTCTTTTATTATGAGACAGCATAGAGAGGGAGGTATGCATCCTGGGCGTACCGGTTTCAAATGTACTCAGTAAACTAAAATTACTCCTTTTATTGGAGAAGGATGAATGTGAGGAATCCTGTTTGGTAGCTTGTTTATGAGCTTTACGTTTATGATGTTGTTTCTTGAGATAATGTGCTTTGCTGGTTGAGAGCAGAGTTTGGTTCCTCTGCATGGACTGCTCCGGAGTTCTGCAAAAAACATACCTGGTGCCAGAAGCTCCAGTGGAGCAAAACTGCTGCTCTCATGGAGCTGAGCTGTGGTACCAAAGTCAGTGGAGAGGTTTTGGTGGACTTCGTGGAAAGATTAGGTTATTTTGGTGGCCCTGTTGTGTTCCTTCCTTTGTTCCTCTGAAAAGCTGCAAAGGCAGCAAGGCAATGTGAAGTCCTGTGGGCTATAAAGCAGAGATTTATTGTACACAAATCATGTTTGAATAGGCAAATATATATACTTATAAATAGGTAAATTTAATAGTAATAACAAAGGAGAATGTGGCCTATGCGACATTCTTAATATTAGTGCTTATAAAAAGATAAGGTGCAATGCTCATATCTCCATCAGAAGTGGGTCTCCTGAGATATTTTGTAGTTATATCAGATTGCTGTCTTTCACTCGATCTTGCTTGCTTTTCTTAGGGAGGAACTTTCAACCTCCTGCTGAGTAAATTCTATGGGTCTGATGTAATTCAGGAAGTCTTATGCCTAATGTGTGAAACATAAACAAGGGTGCTGAGTGAAGCAGCCAATTTGGGACCATTTAGTTTTGCATATATACTTTGGATTTTCACTCCAGGAGGTAATGCTGAAATTGATGCCACAGCTGCTAAGGATAGTTTGGAAAGCAACCCAAATGGTTGTCTTCTGTTTACAGTCCTTTATCACCTCCTTTTAGAGCAGTGGGCAGTGAAGAAATAGTGAAAGAAGTGAACCATTTTCCCAGGACTATAATAATGTAGAAAAAGCCTTGTGTACTCAATAGACCATATTATCTTCTGTTTTCTTCCTTTTTATTATTTGCTCTTTAATTTAGCAGCATCTGCTTTCAAGTTTATTAGGCCAACTGTTAGAAATTGAGATTTGCCTGAAAATTTAACTTGGAACATTGCAGGGTTAAATGCATCATAAGGACGAGTATCAAATTAATTGAAAAGTCTGGTTCTGAATGTTAAGGTTACCTAGCCTCAGCAGTTCACAGGCTTGATTTCCAGATCTGATTAGTGTTTGTTGACATTGAGAAGAAGGATACTGCTTTATATGCAAACACCATTTTTTTCTTCCTTTTTCATATAGCATAAAATCATCGAAGCATAAAATGTCAGTCATGCATCATTGATACGTTATGTCCAGTAACAGCAGTGAAGTCAATTTTAATAGGAAGCTTGTGAAAAATTATACTGTGAATTGTACTATTGAAGGACTTTGTGTGATCCAGCAGAAGGTCAGTTATATGAAATCCACTATGCAATACTTTTGTCTGAACATGGCAGCCGTAAAACAATAAAGAAAGAAAACCCCAACCTCCTGGTTGTAGTGTTTCTCTTTTTCTCCAATATGACAATAGAGGTGAATCCCTGACAGGGAAATCCCATGTTTCAGGTCAGGAACACAACTGTTCCAGTTTTTGAATTAGAAATATTTTAGTTGGGGGTAAAAACAAAAAAAAAAAACCACCTCAATTGTTTTTGCTTTTGGCTTTTTTTTTTTTTTTTTTTTTCAATAGAATCTGCACTAATTTTAAAAGGATGATTGATATTGGAAATGTATGAGTTGTAATTTGCTGAAACTTTGAATCTGGGTAAAAGAAAACATATTTGTAGGAATTCCCTCTCCCCTTTACTCTCCACTCCTGCCCCCAGCTCCATTTCTTCCTTTTCTCCCCCAATTAAAATAAATTCACAAAAAACAGGTCTTTAAAAGCCATAAAACAGAGCACTGTTAAGACTTCTGATTATTTTTGTAAAGATTTTTGTCTGTGTCTCATAAAGGACGATACCGTACATTCACAGTGCTGAGCTGTTCATTTCTTTCTGTACAACCACTTTTAGGTCATGTTGCAGCTTTACACAGTGGCAATGAAGATTGCTCTCATATTCATTTTTCCCATTGCTATGCACCACCACAGGTAATGCTCAGAAATTATATGGGCCCTGATCCATAACTGTTCTCAATTGTTATTAGTCCCAGTTGCTTCACAGTGACTCTTCAGCATGTAAAAATAAACACTTAGATTTCTGCAGAATTAAGGTCTTAATGTGTAACTGCATATGCCCAAGTCTTACCCTGACCTCATGAAGGAAAATAAACCATATTAAAGCACAAAGCTCGTTAATATTTTCTTCAGTCTTTTCACTCCAGTTCAGTCACTGTCAATTTGTTATGATTGTGGTAACATTTCAAGAGTTTGCATATTTTTATTTTGTCTGAATGACTTCAAGGGGCCTTGGTTATTTTCTATTAGCTTGACCGTCACAAGCAGAATCAGACCCAGATAAAATTATGTAAATGTAAATGTCAATAAAATAAATTATTCTATTTTTGCAGATGTTCTTCATCTGGACTGAATTTGATTGTGAGTGCTTGTGTCCATGCATAATGATCCAGAGCTAAAGGATGAAAGTGTTCTTGGAGCAAAGAAAACACATTCTGAATCTTTACTGTAAATTATACAGTATACAAAATCAGTCCATATTGTTCAAACCCTTGGACAATTACAATGTTATTCTACTCACCACACTGAGTACTGTGTAATTATCATGGTTAGCAGCAGTTTGCTTGCTTTCAGCCCTGAAGGGAGATGCAAGCTTTACTGAACAAAAATAAATGCAGATGTTGAACCTTATTTTGTTTTCTGACTCAGCAACTGAAAATACCCACAAAATGAAACTTTTTTTTTTTTTTCTACTACTTAGTTGATATAGCATTAACAAAAACAGTGCTATTGATCAAATATGCACTGTGCTATACATAATGGATAGTGTGGTTAGTTGCATGATTAAGGAATTTGCTAGGTTGCAACCCCAAGCTTTATTTGCAAAAAGAAATGAAAAATAAAAAATCAGCGAGATTGTTCCTCAAGCGGGAAGATCCACTTAATAAGAACAATTCATTTTTTCATTAGTTTTCTAGTTCATAGGCTCACCCTTCTCCTATTAAGACAATGATAGATTTACTTGCATAGTTAATCACACGTGAAACATACTTCACATTAAGTCCACTTATTTTGTAAGGTTAGCTTACCAGTTCTCTTCATAAAGATGATCAGCCTTCCAGTCTTCCTAATTAAAAACTTTCCAAATCAAATTAAATTTCAAGAACTTTTTTGGCTTATGCACCAAACTTTTGAACCTCAACAACTTCTATGTAAATGCTTGAAGACTTTAATTTAAATTTCAGATACTTTCTGCAAACTTTGGGTGGACCTACTTTCCACCTGACATCAAAACTTGGAGGAAATTGCTCAGGAAATCAGTAATAGAAGACACCTTTAGCCTGATCAGTTACAGGATAGATGTGGGATTCCAGTTGGCATCCGGCTGTTTTGATTAGAAGACTTTATTTTCTTTTCTTTATGCATTTATGGTAAATTCTGTCTAATAAAAGCTAAGAAATATTTACAATGTGCTGACAAATATGCAGTCAGATTAAGGAACAGTCTGAAAGATAGCAACAACTATCCTTCTGCATGGAAGCTCTGTTAGATACTACAAAGTCTTTCTCTCCCTGGAGGGTTGATCTCTGAGATGGGAACTCCCCAAAGGTGGTGTTAGCTAAATTTAGTCTCAGCTAAATATGCAAGTCTATCTGGTTCTTGAATGTTACTGGACAGAGCGCACTGCTATAGCTAGACATGTGGAAGATTGAGGTGCTTGCCGCTGAGCACATGCCTTGTCTGAAGGCTGGCAGCCAAAGAAGGTAGGAAATTGGATTAGTTGTAGGTTTTCCTCTCCTTTCTTTTGCATGGAACAACACAAGTATTGAAGGAATTTGTAGAAACTTAATGTGTGGCCTGGAACTGCTTCTTACTATAGACTGACCTTCAAAGGGATGTGAAATTAGTAGTGAAACTGTTAGTTCTCAGTTTTTAGATTGCTGTGATACCTCTTGGAAGTGTTTTCTTTGGGTTAATGCACTTACAGCTTTGCCTCTGTATTGGCACAGATGTGCTCACTTTCTTTCCCATCTTGTCTATGTCTTTACGCATTTCTTTCAGTAGCTCCTGGCACTGGCTGCAGGTCCTACATCTGAAAGATTTTTTTTCACAGAAACCTTATTAATTCCAGGGATTGGATTGCTTGCCTTACTTCCACATCTGTCTTCCTAACTTCTAAACATGGGCAACAGTAGAAATCTTTAATTTTAAGAAAATTGAGTATTCTCAACACCAATATTCTGGTGTTAGGGTGGGAAGAAAAAGGAGTTTTCCATTTATTTTGGTGGACTTGGACTTTTTTTTTTTTTAATATATCCTTTTATACATAAATGGGATTGGGCCATTCTGTTGTTTAAGTTCTCTTGGGATTCACTTGGGCAATTCGTCCATGTTTCAGAGCAATCAAGAGCCAAATTAGGCTTTATAGGTCATCTTTTTATCTAATTGCGTTTAACAGAGTGAGAAGCACTTTTAAGAAGTATTTTATAAGCAAGCTTTATGCATGGCAATAAAGAGTGTCGATAGAGAGCAGTCAATAGAGAGTTTGTGGGTCAGGGTTAAAGGGAGAACAGCAATGGGAGACATTATTGTGGGGATCTGTTACAGATCGCCTGATCAAGAGGAATCTGTGCATGAAGCATTCTATAGACAGATAGGAACAGCCTCACACTCGCAGGCCCTTGTCCTCATGGGGGACTTCAACCACCCTGATAGCTATTGGAGGGATGGTACGGCCCGGCACAAGCAATCCAGGAGGTTCCTCGATTGTGTGGAAGACAACTTCCTTCTGCAAGTAATAAAGGAGCCAACAACGAAAGGTGCCATGCTTGACCTTGTCCTCACCAACAGGGAAGGGCTCATTGGAAATGTGATGCTCCAGGGCAGCCTTGGTTGCAGCAATCATGAGATGGTCGAATTCGAGATCTTCAGGACAGTGAGAAGAGCATGCAGCAAGCTCATTTCCCTGGACTTCAAAAGAGCAGAATTTGGCCTCTTCAGGAACCTGCTCAGTAAGGTTCCATGGGATACAGCCCTAGAGGGCAGGGGGGCCCAAGACTGTTGGTTGATATTCAAGGATCACCTGCTGCAAGCTCAGGAGCGATGCATCCCAACTAGAAAGAAATGCAGCAGGAGGGCCAGGAGACCTCCTTGGATGGATAAGGACCTGCTGAGGAAAATTCAAAGGAAAAAAGAGGCTTATAAAAGGTGGAAGCAAGGTCAGGAGACCTGGGAAGAATACAGGGATGTTGTCCGGGAAGCTAGGGACCAGGTTAGGAAAGCTAAGGCCCAGTTAGAATTAAACTTGGCTAGGGATGTCAAAGATAACAGGAAGTGATTCTATAGGTACATTGCAAATAAAAGACAGACTTGGGACAAAGTGGCCCCCTCCGGAAGCTATCACAAGAACTGGCTACCCTGGATCTGGAGAACGCTGAGGTTCTTAATGACTCCTTTGCCTCGGTCTTCACCAGCAATTGCTCTGACCATACCACCCAAGTCTTGGAAGGCAGATGTAGGGACAGTGAGAATGAAGACCCTGGGCCCACTGTAGGAGAGGATCTGGTTCGAGACCATCTTGGGAACCTGAATGTATACAAGTCCATGGGACCTGGTGAAATCCATCTGCGGGTCCTGAAGGAGCTGGCAAATGAAGTTGCTAAGCCACTGTCCATCATATTTGAAAAATCATGGCAGAAAGGTGAAGTTCCCGATGACTGGAAAAAGGGAAATATAACCCCCATTTTCAGGAAGGGGAAAATGGATGAGCCAGGGGACTACAGACCAGTCAGTCTCACCTCTGTGCCTCGCAAAATCTTGGAGCGGATTCTCCTGGAAGGCATGCTAAGGCACATGAAAACCAACAAGGTGCTTGGGGACAGCCAGCATGGCTTCACTAAGGGGAAATCCTGCCTGACCAATCTGGTGGCCCTCTGTGATGGGGCTACGGAACTGACGGACGGGGTAGAGCAGCTAATGTCATCTGCCTGGACTTGTGCAAAGCGTTTGACGCTGTCCCACATGACATCCTTGTCTTTAACTTGGAGAGACATCAATTTGATAGGTGGACCACTCAGTGGATAAAGAACTGGCTGGATGGCTGCACGCAAAGAGTAGTGCTCAGTGGCTCAGTGTCCAGATGGAGACCAGTAACGAGTGGTGTCCCCCAGGGATCGGTGTTGGGACCGGTCTTGTTCAACATCTTTGTGGGTGACATGGACAGTGGGATTGAGTGCGTCCTCAGCAAGTTTGCCGATGACGCCAAGTTCTGTGGTTTGGTTGATACACTGGAGGGAAGGAATGCCATGCAGAGGGACCTTGACATGCTTGTGAGGTGGGCTGATGCCAACCTGATGAAGTTTAACCATGCCAAGTGCAAAGTCCTCCACCTGGGTCGGAGCAATGCCAGGCACAGCTACAGGTTGGGCAGAGCAGAGATTCAGAGCAGCCCTGTGGAGAAGGACTTGGGGATGTTGGTGGATGAGAAAATGAACATGAGCCAGCTGCAGTGTGCGCTTGCAGCCCAGAAAGCCAACCGTACCCTGGGATGCATCAAAAGGAGTGTGACCAGCAGGTCGAAGGAGGTGATCCTGCCCCTCTGTTCTGCCCTCGTGAGACCTCACTTGGAGTATTGTGTGCAGTTCTGGTGTCCTCAACATAAAAAGGACATGGAACTTTTGGAACAAGTCCAGAGGAGGGCCATGAGGATGATCAGGGGACCGGAGCACCTCTCGTATGAAGATAGGCTGAGAAAGTTGGGGCTGTTCAGCCTGGAGAAGAGAAGGCTGCGTGGAGACCTCATAGCAGCCTTCCAGTATCTGAAGGGGGCCTATAGGGATGCTGTGGAGGGACTCTTCATTAGGGACTGTGGTGGTAGGACAAGGGGTAATAGGTTAAAACTGAAACGGGAAGTTTAGATCGGATATAAGGAAGAAGTTCTTTCCTGTAAGGGTGGTGAGGCCCTGGAATGGGTTGCCCAGGGAAGTTGTGAATGCTTCATCCCTGGTGGTGTTCAAGGCGGGTTGGACATAGCCTTGGGTGACATGGTTTAGTGGGAGGTATCCCTGCCCATGGCAGGGGGGTTGGGACTAGATGATCTTAAGGTCCTTTCCAACCCTAACTATTCTATGATTCTACGATTTTGTAACCACCAAGCAACATTAATCTGCATTTACTATAAACAGCCTGGAGATCTAAAGAGAAAAAAACACTGCATAGCAGTGTAGCATTGTTATTGTAATAAACTGTTTCCATGAAGCCAAATATTGTTTTGATTCTTGGTAGTTGATTGCAGTTCTCAAAAACTTGGAGCTTTTCCTACCTTTGATATATCCTTGTTCCAAGCCAGTTAATAGTACTCATTTTAACTCCATGCTCTACGCTGTTCTCTTACCTATTTTTTTTTTTCTTTTAAACTGCAATGATATTTTTCTTCTGGTTAAAATTCTTGCTTTTCCTTTAGTGTAGTCTGTAATTGCAAAAAACACAGCTCAAGGCTGTTTTCTCACTAATGTATTTTGTTTCAGTAAAAGTTCAGTCTTCAAGAGTAAATATATTTCCTAGAGGAAAAAAATTGTGTTAATTGGTATCTTGGTGATATATGCGCTGTATCCTGTTTTCAACTTTGACTTGCTTAAAATGGAGCAATCCAACTTCTAAATGGATTTTTTACAAAAAAATTTGGGCTAATGTTCCAGTGCATATGTGTATTTTAGATAGAAACAGACTGAACACACACCACCACACACATTGAGTGAATTGCTCTTGCATAGGGTGTTTACCTCAGAGTGCCACAATTAATCATGCAGAACTGAAAAATTAACCTATGAAGTGCATGCTAACAATGAATTCTCTTCAGAGCTGGACAGGAAAAAAAAAAAGTACTGTTAGCAAGTAGAATTATTGCAAGGCTTTACTTGTGCTGTGAACAAAATCAGTCATAAATGCCACAGTTTAATACCCATCTCCTGTTTAAACTAAATTATCAGGAAACCACTTTAAATTTTATTTCTGACAAAAGTCTGGAGTGGTAACTTGAAAACCAGTCATTAGTCATGGACTTTCTGTGGGAGAAGCCAGCTCCATGTGGAGCTCAGGTGACGCTGTTGCTCCTGTGAGGACCCTGGAGTAAACTAACCTTGGAGATGATCCTGCTAGGGAAGCAAAATAGCTCCTGTTAGCCAGCTGTGGGTATTTTGCGTCAGTGAGTGATGAAGGCCCTCGACTCACAGCTTCTTCTGTGTTCATGGCACAGCTGACAGACACCATGACTCCTCCTTGCAAGTAGCTCTTCTCTCTCACTTTTGTCAAGAAGTACTCATCGACTCAAAGAGAGAAAAGTGGAGTGTGCCACGCAGACACAGGGAAGGTTTCACCTGGGCTTTTAGCTCCTGCTGAGCACAACTTCCCAGAGTTGGGTGGCACCTTGTACAGCACGGAAAATACACAATACCTTAGCATTGCTGATCTTGGAGCATATCTCCACCTTTTTCATCTCATGGTAGTGTTGCTGAGGAGTACACAGTACAGCAGAATGCCCCAAAATTTAGAATGTAAAATTGCACTCCATGGTGCATGTTCTGGTTTTCTCTAGATATCTGACAAGTCAGTTACTTTTGATATGGATTTGGAGGAGTCCTGTGAAAGGTTTAGCTGAATCTAAGCTCATGGCTATGTCATCATGGAGGTGGCTGAAGAGTCAACCAGACGCCACAGGTACAGCTTTCTTCCATCTCCAAAATGAGAAATCTGTAAACAGCACAACTGGAACGTGTTTCTTTTTTTTCTATCAGAAAATCAACTGGTATCAAGTGGAGCTTAGTTGATCAGGCAGATCTGGTGGTATCTAGCACTGGTTTGCAGTCCCCAAAATTTGGTGTTGGATTTACTGTATTTTAGCCTTCTGATATTTTACCAAGGTCTTGTATGATGACTCCTGTGTTGATGAGCAAACATGTTTTCTGAACTAGCTGTGCCTGAGCTTGCTTACAGCATTCAGGACTGGAAATTTCAGACTGATAAAGCTGCTTGTGTTTAAGCAAAAATGTCTAAATTCAGATAATTTTGAAGTCCTTACCCCAGCTAATAAGCCAACTTCTCAAGTAGTGTGCATGGAGTAAAACATGTTACTGCAAAGATAAGGTTTTAAATCCAGAAATCTCGTCTACAGCCATGCTGAGGGCCTGCTGTAATGACATTGAAGTAGATTTTGTATTAAAACACTGAAAAACTGACATTCAAACATCTGTTATTACTAAGTAAATATTATTAATGTATAAGTAGTTCTTCAAAGACTTGTCAGTGCTTATGCTTTGTACTTTTATCAATCTTCTGTGTATTTGTTTTTTGTTCCTTCCTCCTGTAAGAAGGAAATAGCTTCCTTCCCTGAACTGTGGGTAAGAGAAGAGCTCTGAGGAATAACATTAATAAACTTGCACCCTGCATTGAATGGACAAGAACTTCTCTGTGACCCATAGTTTTCCCAAGATAATTCTTTGTTTGTTTTCCACAGTACTGTCTGGTGAATAAACATGACCATTCCTCACCCCTCATGTCTCACAGCTCACTATAGGTGACCAGTCAGCCAGTTGGTGCCAGATTTATGGCAGAAAACAGATTTTATTGTCCAAGTCAGCTGTGAATGATGGGACTCTCTGTTAATTCCCATGAAAGTTAACTAATCTTCCAAATGAAATACTGTATGTACATACATGCTCCCAGTCACTGGGAGCAGATGTAATACGTTTTTAAGAGCAAAATAAACCACAGACAGAATCTTTTTATTGATCATGCACGTGTGTGTGTATGGGTCAATTTCATATATTTTCTTACATTCTATACCACTGAGGCCACTTCTCTTTTATCCCAGTGGATATGTGAAAACTACAGGTCAGCCTTTCTTCTCATGGGCATGCAGTAGTCTCTGCTATATCGTTGCTGTCTCCAGTAAGAGTAAATTTAAGGCATAGAGAGGTAGTGTGGGTTTTTTTCTGGGAGACTCTGCAAAACTTGCCCAAATGTTAGACTTGAAGTTGGAATTAAGTGATATATTCTTGGCACAAAAAATTACAAAATAAACTGTAAAAATTCTTAAAAAATGACCAAACCATTAACTTCAGTGAACTGCTATTATATATCTTGGTATGACTTATTCTATTACTTGTCTGTGACAAAATTATAGATAGCAATGTATATACAAATATACCTTCAGGAATATTATCCTGTTTCAAGTGTGAATGTTTGAAAGAAAGGAAATACTGTCCAGCTACTAATGTGATTTTAAGGGAAATACTATTTGTATATATCTGTTCGTGTTGTCTTTGGAGGTTTTGGCTTAATTTAAGGCAAAGCAAAACCATTCTTATTGTCTCCAAAAGGTATTGGAGAGGATCCCAGGGGAACTGTGGCAGAATTGTTTGACTTTTTTTTTCAGTTTTGTAGGGAAGCACAAATCTTGTATAACCTGTAAAGCAAAAATACAAAGATTACTTATAGTGGAGATTATTTCTCCTTCATGGGAATGATTCCAGCCACAGAGCTATAATGGATTCAAGCTTTGAGCAAGCCTGTCCTTCCCCCTTCTGCTCATGTGTGGAGAAATAGGTACTATGTTTGAAACAGCAGCTTTTATGTGTATTTGCCCATGTACATTTATTAGCAGTAGACTATTCAGGCATGCATTTTAGAGGCGCCTTTGAATAAATAAACTGTTTTAGGAAAGAGGCAAGATTTGTGTGAAGATCTGCTTTGTAAGGAAAAAAGTCCCCAATATTTAGGTTTATTTAGGATTGGCTGTATAGAAGTGATGCATCAATCAGCCCATCAGCTTGCAGTGAGAACTAGGACCCAAGTACAGTTGCCTTGCAGAGCCATAGTATAATTTGGGTTGGAAGGGCAGGAGTCTTATTTTGTTCTATCAGCAAACAGGGGAATTGGCCAGCAGTTCCTCAGGAGTGACCTTCATACCACACTCGGCCAGGCAGAACCTCCAACCATGTACTGGACAATACTGCTCATTATTTTTTGTGCTTCAAGTATTTCACACATGTGGGAGGATAAAAACACATGCTGTTTGACCTGTTTGGTACTGATTTTTTTTTTTAAATCCTGTCCTGAGGACTGGAGGAATCTTTGACAAAGTCCTTACTTGGGATGAGTGCTGCAGATTTTATCTCCTGACAAGCTCCACCTCCCTGTGCCTTACTTGATGACTGTTAGGCCTAGCGTACATGTCCTAAAGGCAACTTGCAATGAAATCAAGCACAAGAAAATAGCTTTGACTGTTGGAAGAGGCAGCAGTGCTGGAGGTAGCAAACTGCCTGCTTTACATATGCCAGAAAACAGTCTCTAAGCTTCCTAAACAGCCACTCCCTGCCACCCTCCAATGCAGACTTCTGCTACTACTGCACTTGTGGGTGCAGGAGGTATACTTTTGGGAGAGTGGTAGCATTTGTGGTTTATTTATGGCCCAACTTTCCCCTATGCACATTAGGAGAGGGCCCTGTCTGGCTGTTTTCCATGAACCCATCCATCAGCAGCACAGGTGAGCTCTGTGTGTAGAGCAGGAACAGGAGCCTGTGGCTCCCAGAATTACAAAGATTAAGTTCAGCAGGAGGCTCAGCCACTATGAAAGACACCAGCAGAATACAAAGGCTTCTTCTAACAAGCCAAATCAGTTCATCAGGTTAATATATGTGATTGATAAATATACTTTCTATATAATTAACTCAAAGCACATTATTGATAAATTTTTAATTATTATTAATGGCTGAAGCTTTTGTAGAACTCTTAAGTATTTTACACATTACAGATAATTAGCTTATAGAGATATACATATATAGATAATTAGATATTAGTAATTTAAAGGATGAGTTATAATTTAGGGAGCCTGTTAATTGTCATGTAACTTTATAAGCTATCATTTTAACTGCCAATGACATTAATTTATATTTTTCATCAGTTCACTGCATATTTTCTATTAAAATAACTACAGGAGGAATTAGTTCATAAACAAATGCAATACAATGATCCTTTTATCTTTAGGTTACAACGTGCTGATCCAAACCCAACTCAGTAGTGACTAAAAGTTGTTACTGCAGAACAATACTAGAAGAAGAACAAATGGATCTCATTAAAAAAATCAGATTGATAATTAGAAGACAGTTTCTAACTCTCTGGAATAGGAAGCATAATTCAGAAGGCTGTGGAACTACCTTCAGAAGAATAGTGGAATAAGATGGTTGAAAATTGTTGAAGATGAAGCTTGGTAAGCTTATGCATGAGATTGTCCATGATAATTGTCTGCACTGACAAGGTGCTGAAATAAAAAATGTTCATGCTGTTTCATTTGATCCTTTGTGCAATGAGACGGGAGGAGTTGTTAGTCCGTAAGGATGAGCATCTGTGTTACAGAGTCAGGATGATGAATGCAGAGGCCAAGAAGAGAACGCACATGGATTACTTCTCACTGAGCAGAGGAGAGTTTTTGTCTACCAAAGACCTGCTCTGCTGCAAATCACAAGGAATTTCCACTGACATCAGTGGAAAAAGGATACCATCGTTAGCTGAGAAGTGTCTTCTAAGAGTGCCTTGAGAGATGATTTTGTGAGTCCTTTCAAATGCTTGCACTGTTAACTCCTAGGTGCAAATGACTGTTGGATCAAGTTTAACAGGGGAAATGGGAGTCTGTGTTGTGACTTTAGCTAACATTAGATGAAAGACTGTGTTTCATCAGAGTGTTCTATGATTTCCCAAGTCAGGTGCTTTGCTGGTGAGAGTCTGGAGGGCTGTACTGAATTCTAGTCTGCCCCAGAATGCGTACTCATTGCTGATTAGCTTTGCTGCATTAATCCTTCCTCAAATGGCTTCAAAAAAGGACAGACAAGTTCATGAAGACTTGATCCACTGACAGCTACTGACCATTGCTGAATACAATTTTTGGCTCAGGGAATCTTAATCTGCTGATTAGAGAAACTTAGAAGACAGGCAGGCATGAAGATATATACTAGTCATGTTCATTTCTTATACTTTTCTCTAGACGTTCACTAATACTAGTTATCAGAACTGGGTCTCTGAAACAGCTTACAAGCCTTACTCACTATGAAGCCCTTATGTTCATTTCTGCTCTTCAAATACCTTTTTCTCTCTGAGTTTCTTTGTTCTGAAAGAAATAGATTTAAAGCATTTTGAAAAGTCAGTGTATCGATTAACATTTTTGAAACTGTAGTTTGAACTACCAAATGACATAATGGAATATAGATGATTGTTCAACTTCTTAAATGCCATTTGCATGAAACTTTTCCTGAAAAAAGAAACAAAATGGAAAAATCTATTAATATTTTGCTGCATATAAGATTCATTTGTTGCATGGCATAAATTGAGTTGTTGAGAGTTTTTAAGTGTGAACTTCAATTCTAGTAAGTTTGCCATATAAAATGGAGCAGTCCACCATAATCTTAGGACCAGTTCACTTAGGTGCTAAACTCTCACTGAGGCTGGCAACATCAGCATGTCATAGAGTTAAATCTTTTATTTATCTAAGGAGCTTGATATTTGATTAAGTCGATCATTAGATCACTAAATGTACTTAAAATATTTTGGCTAATTTTAAAAAGTCATACAAATTAAAATTGTGACATGCTACAGAATTATCATAGAATCATAGAATCATAGAATAGTTAGGGTTGGAAAGGACCTCAAGATCATTGAATTCCAGCCCCCCTGCCATGGGCAGGGACACCTCCCACTAAACCATGCAACCCAAGGCTATGTCCAACCCCACCTTGAACGCCGCCAGGGATGAAGCATTCACAACTTCCTTGGGCAATCCATTCCAGGGCCTCACCACCCTCACAGTAAAGAATTTCTTCCTCATATCCAATCTAAACTTCCCCTGTTTAAGTTTAAACCCATTACCCCTTGACCTCTCACCACAGTCCCTAATGAAGAGTCCCTCCCCAGCATCCCTATAGGCCCCCTTCAGATACTGGAAGGCTGCTATGAGGTCCCCACACAGCCTTCTCTTCTCCAGGCTGAACAGCTCCAATTTTCTCAGCCTATCTTCATACGGGAGGTGCTCCAGTCCCCTGATCGTCCTCGTGGCCCTCCTCTGCACTTGTTCCAACAGTTCCATGTCCTTTTTATGTTGAGGACACCAGAACTGCACACAGTACTCCAAATGAGGTCTCACGAGAAGAGAGTGAAGGGGCAGCAGTACCTCCCTCGACCTGCTGGTCACACTCCTTTTGATGCAGCCCAGGATACGGTTGGCTTTCTGGGCTGCAAGCGCACACTGCCGACTCATGTTCATTTTCTCATCGACCAACACCCCCAAGTCCTTCTCCGCAGGGCTGCTCTCAATCTCCTCCCCGCCCAACCTGTAGCTGTGCCTGGCATTGCTCCGACCCAGGTGGAGGACTTTGCACTTAGCATGGTTAAACTTCATTAGGTTGGCATCAGCCCACCTCACAAGCGTGTCAAGGTCCCTCTGGATGGCATTCCTTCCCTCCAGTGTATCAACTGAACCACACAGCTTGGTGTCATCGGCAAACATGCTGAGGGTACACTCAATCCCACTGTTCATGTCACCCACAAAGATGTTGAACAAGACCGGTCCCAACACCGATCCCTGGGGGACACCACTTGTTACTGGTCTCCAGCTGGACATTGAGCCACTGAGCACTACTCTTTGCGTGTGGCCATCCAGCCAGTTCTTTATCTACTGAGTGGTCCACCTATCAAATTGATGTCTCTCCAACTTAGAGAGAAGGATGTCATGGGAGACAGTGTCAAAAGCTTTACACAAGTCCAGGTAGATGACATCAACTGCTCTGCCCCTGTCCATCAGTTCCATAGCCCCTTCATAGAAGGTCACTAGATTGGTCAGGCAGGATTTCCCCTTCGTGAAGCCATGCTGGCTGTCCCCAAGCACCTTGTTGGTTTTCATGTGCCTTAGCATGCCTTCCAGGAGAATCCGCTCCAAGATTTTGCGAGGCACAGAGGTGAGACTGTCTGGTCTGTAATTTCCTGGCTCATCCATTTTCCCCTTCTTAAAAATGGGGGTTATATTTGCATTCTCCTGACCTCCTGCTTATCACAGGCTCTTACTTTTAATCAGATCTTCAAAAGCACATGATAGGTCAAAATGTTTTTCTTCTTCTCCCCCTCCCTAATGCTTGAAGCCCTGTAGGTGGTAGAAAATGGTGTAATAATTGCTTATGCCCTAGGTTATTATTTGCCTCTGTTTTCTCCTACTTTCTAGAATGATTCCCTTAGATATATGTTGCCTTTCCAAGTTCAAAGAAATATTTAAAATAATCCTTTCATAAAGAAAGGTCTTTTTGTTGACGGGCTCTGGGGTTCAGGGCTAAATACTTTTCTTTCCAGGAAGTATAAACTTGGAGGGGCAAAGCCTGAGAGCAGTCATTTGTTTTCTCTGGGTTAATGGCTTTCAGCTGGACGTCTGTCTGCTGAATAATGACTGAGCTGCTACATCAGCCAGTCTCTTCCACTGCAAAACATGTGTTCACTTAATAGCATTGACATATTGGAAGCTGGAATGAGCCTTCCCACTTGAGTTGTTCAAACACGATACATCCTACCAGAGCAAAATTAAATAAGGAGATGTGACAAAAGAGGAGGATTCAGAGAAGATTATAGTGTGCTCGAATGTGCAGCATCAAAGAGTCTTTGGTTTTTGACATCACTTGGGCCGTTTGTTATTTAATCATTCCCATCCTGGGTATTTATTTTCTAAAGGGAAAATTGGTTTTCAAGATTTCAAGTCCTGTGGTTTTGATCTTCAGTGTATACTTGTACTACTGAGTGATGTGGAAAAATAATAAACAGTAGATAGCTTAGAGAACTGTCTCTAAAATTGCTGAGAGCAAAAATCTGAACAGCAGTTAAACTGCATGTAAAATATGCAAAATTTTTAGGTCCTTCTCTCATTGTTTAGTCATGAGATTAAATCGTATAAGTCACTGAGACAATTCAAGAAAATATCCTGGTGTTTCTAAAGGAGGGATCAATGTCTGGACACATAGTACCTGTTTGTACTATGAGGTATATTGGTTTGTGAAATTGCTTAATTTTTTTTTTTTTTTTTGTGATTACTGTTGGAAAAATGTATCGTTGGCAGCTAACAAGGAAGAAAATAGCCTCTAACATTACAAGGATTGATTTGAATAGCTATTGATTTGATTTGGTTTTGCCTTTTGACACTGTTTTTGTAAAATTAAGTCCTCTGCCTGCCCCCCAAGGCCCTTGTCCTTCATTGCTGCTAACCTGCATGATGGAAGCTGATTGTACTGTGAAGCCTGAAACTTGTTATTATTGATGTATTAGATTTCCATTCAGTCAAGCTAGCTTTTGCTAGTCTGCTTTTGTTTCACACGCAGAGGCTTCTGACTCTGTCTGCCAGCCTCCTAGGTGGGCAGAAATATTGCAGATAACGTGTGCAGCAGCATTAAGCATTCAAAAAGCAGGAGTGGGAATTCTTGACTTTCCATGTGAAAGTTCATTGGCTCCCCAGAACTGCATTCCAGAAGCGACAAAAGCTATTAGTCTTGTGGGTGCAGACCCTTTCCATTCACTGACAGTAATAATTCCACCCCTAGCTCTTTGGTAATGCATCAGCATAAACTGTAATTTTTGCCTTTAGACAGACTCTGCAGTACAGCATGACGGTTCCTACACTGTAATTGTAGGATCCCCATTAATCAAAAAGAATATTATGACATTGTGAGCTCACAGGAAAGACAACTATGACTGACACAATAAAGGCCTAAATTATGCTGCTTTGATGATTAGAGGTGCAGAATTGCCTTTTTTTTTTTTAATTTTGTGAAAATAGGGTTTTAGCAGCTGTAAGAAAAACTCTTTATAATGAAAGTAGAGAGTGTTCAGAGGCAAGCAACACCAGCCCTATCTAGAAGACACCTTTATTTCAAAAGGAAGTTAAAATTCCAAAGCTGTTTTGGTAGGGCTGTTTTTTCATTGATAAACCTGAATTTAAATCAGGATCTTGAGGAAGAAATGTGTGAGAAGCACATTGCTGTAGCACTGTGTTTAGTAGTTTATTGCTAATTTTTTAAAATTACAAAAATTTAAATATTGCTTTGGCCAGCTTACAAAATGTATTTTGGGATATATGAAATGATTAATACTCAAACACACCTCATAAATTAAATACAGTATATATATTCCTCTTTGTTCATAAGTAGCCAGAGATTCTGAAATATAAATGAAGGAGAGAGGGAAAAAAATCTTAAAGCCAAGTTTCTTCCACTGAAGGTATGTAGGCAAGCCATTGAATTTCTAGAGAAAACTGAAGGCTTTTCCAGTAAGCATTGGCTAAGTAAGTGAATCCAGTCCAGAGGGCACTCTTGGGAAGACCCAACATCCCTGAAGACAGAAGACTGAAGACTGAAGGGGTGCTGGGTAGGTGGTGTGCTCCCAGAGGAGGACCTTGTCCCTGTTAAGTTGTGCATGATGGGCCCCATGTGTTCTGAAGTGCTGTGATTAACAGGGAAATTAATCAAAACGATGTTTTCTTTCCAGGGATTCCTTCTTCCAAAACAGGCTGACTGCAGCATTTATGGTCCAAGTAATCAATAACTTAAACAAGCACTTAAGAATCTGAGAGAGTCCCCAAAAGTGCCTCCTGAGTTGGGCTCTTCATATACACACAAGTTAAATGACTTATTCCAGGCACTCTTGTCTGTCTGTAGGTATTTATTTATGTTTTTAAATACAGCCCTGACTGCTAAGGCAGCCAGATTTCTTCTGAGTGTGTTAGAAATTACTCTCAAATTTCTGTTTTCTGGAAAAAAAGATAGCTGAGGAAATGAGGGAAAAAGTTCTCTCTGAATATTAACCCAAATCCCCATCTCATTTTGCATGCTGCCCCCATGTCCATTGCTTTTGTTTGCTTGAATTGATGATGTGTAGGACAGTCAAAATTAGCCATTATATGTAACTGATGAGGAATATAGCAATTTTTGTTAAAAAATACTTCTTGAAATAATGTACATTCATGCATCGTTTTTTTTTTTTTTTTTTTAATGATTTAGATGAAGTGTTTATACAGTTTCTCTTATGACTGACCCCATGGCAGTTCATGAAAACCTTGTTTTCTTTGTTTCATGTCATGACTGATAACATACGTGCACACTCCAACATTACTTAGGAAGTAATCTGAGAGAATACCTAAAATTTTACTTTTTCTTTGAATTCAGGAATGTTATACTGAGATTCAGGGATGAATTCACAAAGGTGTTAATCTTCCTATGGTTATAGAGGAGTGATCAAGTAGGAGCTACTGAAATACCAGAGCAAGCTGGGTGTGTCACGGAATCCTAGAATGGTTAGGGTTGGGAAGGACCTTAACATCACCTAGTTCCAACCCTTCTGCCATGGGCAGGGACACCTCCCAGTAGGCCAGGTACATTAGGACACCTCCTACTAGACCAGTGTTCATATTAGGAGTTCCTTGCTTTGTCCTGATTGTGCTTTTGAAGTGAACCTCTCAGCTTCCCACCTTGCTGTGGGTTTGCACTAGGGAGCAGCCCCAGAGGCTGTAGACTGAAACTTTCCATGAACTTCACCCAGAAGTTGAGTTTCCCTGGGTTTTCAACACACAAGGCCAGACTGGAGTTAACTTCCTATAAACTTCCCCTGAAATTCATGTAGTGTGGATGTCAGGTCTTCAGCATCAAAGGTTTTAGCCTGTATGTGGGGATGTGCCACTTGTTAACAAAGATACTGCCTTGGATGCTTCTTTCCAACGGAAATCCAGTGGCACTTAACAGTATCTCAAATCCTGTTAGGTGTCTTTGTAAACACCATTAAGAAAATATCCTCAATATCTGAATACTTTTTGTATGTAACTAGCATTTATATATATCTCGAATTCTTGTAGTTGTGTTTTTGCTCTCTTTAGGACTGGACCATGGGGAGTGATCTTAAGCTCAAGCATTACTTCACTCTTTCAGGAGGGCTCCAGAAGTGCACAGCATTTGGTCTGTGGGGCTTCTGTTCTTACTTCAGTGATCACATACAGATGGTAAGAAAACACAGTGATCCAGATGGCTCCCATGGTATAAGCACAAAACTACATGGAGCAGAGAATTCCTTCTGAGAGATTAAAAAAATGAAATCATTCTTACTAAAATCTCAGTCCCCTATTTTTTGTTACATTGGGCCTATCCTAGCAATACCCGAGTAAGACTCTTGTCGGCCAGTGTTTCTTTCTCCAATTCTCCTTAGACAGCTGCCATGTACCATTGCATTGATCGGTGGTCAAAGAAACATAAGATAAAAAGATGGTTGTCTTAGTCTACTTTACCTTGAAGAGCGCCTTGGCAAAGGCCTTTTATTCGAACTTTTATTTAGAAAGGTGAATTTACTGAAGTACCTAAGTAGGAAGAGTGAAATCTAATACAAAGATACCTGCAAACCAAGACTGAGGTAAAGCTACATAGAAAACATTTGCATAATACATAAATTCATTAGTTTAAAAACTTTTTAGTTAAACATGCATAGAGATTAAACAAATCAGATCTCCAAAATGAGAAATTATTTCTGTTATCGGTAGTGATGAATTATTGCTGATGTCTAACTCTGCAGACTTGCATACTGTCACTAAAATAGACCAAATGAAGACTTATAATGATTGACACAGTTGCGTTAGGTCTTTTTTCTCTCTTAGTGGAAATTGGTCTTCCCTGATCTTTTCAACTGGATTGTATGCTCCTTAATGAGCAGCATTACTGATGTCAGACAGAGATTCACCAAAGTGCTGAAACTGCAGAAAGTGTACAAGAATTCAACAAGGAATGATTCATATTGACTGGTGGTGGCTGCAGCTGTACACATTCTTCCCACTTGCCCTTCCAAACGTTGAAATTCAAGCTATATTGGTAAACATTGATAACTTTAATATTTTCTCAGGGATTGCGTCCTTCCTAATGATGTTTTATTAACATTAAAATTTAATTTCATTCAAATATTGTGATGTATAATATTAATTTATTAAACTATATTGCACACTAATAAATATGCTAACAATAATCATATGCTTAAAATAATAAGAACTATAAGCAACATCAGAAATAAAAATAATAATAATAAGCTACCATTTTTTTTTATCATCAGCTAGACAAATTTTCTTCTTCTAGGTCTTATCCACAGTAAAGGGAAGTTAATGAAAGCCTTTGGAGACTTACTGGTTGCAAGGAAGAAATTACTTTCATTATAAAGTGCAGAATGAAATCCATTTAATCTGTTTTAACTCCTGGCTGCTCAACAACCTCAATGGGTTGAAGATTTCTATCTACATACACAGTACAGGTACTGTTCTTGGTTTCATTTTATGTTTCTGCTTTTCAATAGCCTGTGTCTACCTTCTCCAACATTTAAAATTGGCTTTATGAAAACCACTACCCTAGTAGATATGCATCTGACAGGAAAGGGCATCATTTAACAACAATTTACAATTATGTAGGTCTAGAAATACTAATGGAGGTAATTACTTGCCAATAGCCTTTATTAAAGTTTTAGTGTATTAGTCTCCATAATTAGTCACCCTATATGAGGACAGCATCTGGCTCTTCAAATCTCTTCCCAAGAAAGCACTGAGTTAGAAGTCTAGATTTGTACAGACTCCAGTTTTATGGTGCATATACACTTTTTTGAAATGGTAGTAGGACAGGTTTTTTTTTCCCATTGTTATTTAGGTTTTCAGGTTCATATGGATCTCCAGATACATTAATTTAATTGTGTTATAATAAATACCCCAGATTATTCTTACTTTTCTCTTTCTGTCCCAGTTCTTCCTCATTCCCTGTCACAGCAGGCTCAAGTCTAATTCTGCTTTGTGACATGAATCCCAATTACAGCTAATCCTATTAAAAGCTCCAGTTACTTGAAAACACGTTCATTGGCAAGGACTTTAAAATTTAGAAAGTTCTATGGGGACTTTGTGAAGCCTTTGCAGATTTTTACTTTACACATTGGTATATTAATAAAAAAAAAAAAAGAATCAAGTAGCTTTTTTGGATAATTCCACAAAAAAAAATATTTTAACCCTTTATTTTTAGCCCTAAGAAGGCCCATATCTGGCAACAGCAACTGGACAGATGGGTCAAGCTTGATTTGCCAGTTCATCAGACTAAAGCAATACGGAAATATTAAACTCTGCTACTTTCAGCACAAAGATAGGTTTCTATATTTTCATAACTCAGCAATCATGTTGAGTTACTTTGCAAATCCAGATTCCTCCGTTGTGTATTTTATCTTTCCACAGCATTGGTAAGGACAACAAAATTATAAATTCTGAGAATGGTAAGAGGTAGAATCAGCATTGAATTTAACACAAAACATTGCAATATGGATCTCACTTGCAGAGACCTGTCTTGGAAACACCGTGTGACAATCACAGCCTTTTAGCCACATAATTACTGCTCCAGAAGCTTCATCACTGCATTAACAATTTCTATTGTCCTGCTACTGTAAATATATATTTTTTTTTCTGCCATGCTAAATGTATTTCATGAGATTTCATAATGGAGATGGCACTTCATCATGCAATAAAAGATGTGCTAATATAAAGTCTTGCTGAAAGAGCTAATTATGTTGCATTATCATATTGTATTAAAAGCATTTGGGAATTTAAATGAGGAACTTTTGTCCATACAAGAGTGGCTGTTATTCAGAATTAGTGTGGTGTCAGCTGGAATGCCTGTTTAAATGGTTGAGCATAAATAATTTTATCATCTTTTCTTTTTCTCTTTCACCTCTTCTCATGTGACCTGTGTAATGTCAGGAAAGAACGAATGTAGGAGAGTTGTCTTCCTGCTGCAGTTTGTAAAAGGAGTAATATATGAGTATTTTTCCATGTTTTCAATTTAGGCTTTATTTCAAGCTTGCTCATCTGAAAGCACACCACAGTTACTGATGTAGTTTTATCTAAAAGGTACTATTAAATCAAACTGCTCCCAAATAGTCTTTTTTTTTTTTTCTTTCATTCCATATTCTAAGTGTAAGGTGTTTTAAATTAGAGGTGTTTTGTAACTCCAAATGTACTTATTTAAATCCATTTTAGGACAGTAATATGTAGAAAAGAAATCTTAGATAAAGACACCCACGTTTGGTGATAGTGATAAAAATATAATCATTTTGAAGTTCTGAAAATCATGGAATTGCCATACCTAGTTTATTCTGCACTCCCTGAAGCATTAAGGTGTTTTGCACAAACCTAATTTCCCACCAAATAGCTCAAGGCAGTTAGTGCTCAGTTTGGTTCTAAAGAATTAAACACTCTGTTATAAATTGTGATAGTCTATGTGACTCTTCAGATAAACCCATTTTCCAATACATGTGTGTCAAGCATAAAAAATTAAGATGCTTCTGTTGTACAAGGGGTGAATACAATGGAAAAAAGGTGAAATTAAAGGAATATTTCCTCCAAAGCTAATTAATAATGATTAATAAAACAGAAAGCACTTGTAAAATATAGTGAGTGAATCCTTCGAGTTGAAGAAATTAATAGGTAAAGAATATTCCATGTCCTAACCCTTATGAGTTGTAAATCTTACCATGGATATGCAGCTAGATACCTCTTTGAGTCTAAATTTCTCATGTCACAGTGATGTGGAGTGAGATGGATGGATTTTCTAGGCCACATAATCTGCCGCTATCTGAAGCTGGGAAAGGGGCTGTGGTAATTGTGACTTCAGTGTACCAATCTGGACAAAAGAGAACAGGTGAGTTGAGAAACTCAGTTCTGCATTTCTAGTATATATGTAGCATAAAAAAGTATCAGGGTCTCTGGAATCTGTCTCAAATCATACAGGGTGGATGGGCAGAGAGATAAGAATTTCAGTTTTCTAAATTTAGAGCCAAAATGAACCCAGGAGACCAGCATGGTAATAACATGAGAATTGAGATGGAAGTTTTCTCTCCAAACTACATACCCAGTGACCTTTAGGTGGGGAAGAAATAGTGATGGTAACTCACTATTATATAATAACAAATCACGGTATGTATTATATAGTACATGAGTAATTGTGGCTACTACACTGACATGTAAAAAATTCATAGATATTTTCAAAATTATACTTCAAAAGAAAAATTAAAAAAATCAGAAACAAAAAAAAATAAATCTGCAACTTAGAAATGCCTTTGAGAAGTTGAAGGGAGTTTCATCATTGACTTCAGCAAGGATTAGAACCAGGCTTTTACCCCTACAGTTTATAATAAAAGAAAATGCTCTTTTACATATCTGAGTTCTCTGTCTGGGAAGAACAAGCAGAGGGATTTTGTCTGTGGGACCCAGGGATGTCCAAAAGTCAAGTGATCACTTACTGCTAGGATGCCCTTTTAAAAGGTTGCCACTGGGGTAGGCTTTTTCCCCCCCTGTCCCTCACATAGGAATGCCTCTGGTAAGCTCTGTTAGAGGAAGTTGTCTCAAGATGTTCTGTAACACACCTGCTCCCTCCAAATCATGGTTTGATAACTCTAGATTTGCTGAAGATGTATTTTCTTTTCTCCAAAGGAAATGTGTGTTTCACAGCAGTAGGATCCAGATTAAGAGTATACTGCTGGTCTGAGGGGGTAGAAGTCAACCTAACCTCAAGAGATTTGGAGATTGCCTTACAGAGTGGTGGTATGTAGCTCCATTGTTATTATTTGTATTACACCAGTCCCTTGATAACAGAGCTGCACTGTGCTAGACATGGGAGGAGACAATCTTCCCTTGAAGAACTGATGCTCCTAAATCAGGAAGGATGAACAAGAAGGGAGGATGTCCCTGGGGTGGCATTACACACTAGTGATGGAGCTGACAACTGAGACTTGTGCTGTGAAACCTCCAGGTTTAGTTCTTGCAGTGAAACTATATGCCTCTTTTAGCCCTTGGAGGCTTGAGCTAGTTTTCAGCAGGTTTCAGCTAGTTTTCTCCTAATCAAGGTCCTATGTTACTGGGTGCATGGGTAAAATTCACTGGTGTGCTGAAAGGCAACTTGAGAATGAAAGACCATTGAAGTCCCTCTGAAGTAGAACCAGTGTATGTTGGATGCTTTGCAAAAGCAGTTCTGCAAATCCTGTGGATCAGGCTTAATTCTTTGTATGCATTCTGTTCATTAATTGTTTTTCGCCTGGGTGTCTTCCTTCTGTGTGCTATTCTTCCTTAGTTAACCTGTGATGTCTTAGTGCAACTTCATAGTGCTTACTGATCTTACAGGCAGGGGACACAGAGTTCTGACTTGTACTATACATTTCAGATTTCTAACAATTCCAGTGAGTTTCAGCTTAATGCATCTGAATTATTAATATTCACAACAGTAAGCAGCCACACTGCTAACATTGCTGCTTCAGCTCCAGTGTCAAACTCCTTCCAGAACTGAGGGCTACTGTGCAAATAGTCCTGAGCCTCACAGAGCCGTCAGATAGATACCTCTGTTTAGGGTGTATAAAATGGAAGGTCACTTGAAGTTACCTAGTCTTTGAACTTTATTTCAATTTAAACAGGAGGTTTCAATGGCAGTTTTCTGCATTTTGCATCAGAAGTAATCTGTCGCAGAGTGTAAGAGACAGTCAAGATTTTGATGGAAACAGACAGCATAAAGCTTATAATTAGTTTCTTGTTCCTCAATGTTTTTCTATTCATTTTCTTCTATAGGCTTTTCTTATAAGCAGATACTTCACAGCATGGAGCCTTCCAGTGTTGTACTGGAATATAAGCTGTCAAATGTCAAAGAAAATACACTAAATTCCATTTTAAAACTAAACCAGGATGTCATCTAATGTATTTACTGTAGAGATTGTCATTGTTGGTGTCTTTATATTTCTGCTCAATCTTGCCCTTTAGTAGGAACAAAGAAACTGAATGCTGAGCTTTTGCTCTTTGCTCGAGTGCTGCCTGTGAGGCTAGAGAAGCAGCGAATCTTGCACTGAAAAACCCCGAGTTTTATTTTCTTGGTGATGCATTTCCTAAACTATTTTTGAGGACATTTATGTTGAAATGTCAATGTCCAATCCATTCTTCTATTATACAGCAGGAACAATAATAATGAAAAAAATGTAGGTGCCAGACTGTCTGATCTCCAAAAACTCTGCCTTGTGGTCAGGATTGAACAGCCTAATTTCTGCCTGTATCTTTGAACTTCTGGCTTTTAGCAGTCAGGTGCCCATGGTGTCTTGAAACAGCAGGGAAACTTAGGTGGCATTTAGGCATCTTAACACTGCTCCATTTCCATTCAAATGCGGAGCAGGCTGTCTGAATGCTGCACACCTTCTGTGAGTGAAGTGTTTAAAAACTCAGCTCCCTATTCCTGACAGTCTTGCCTGTATATAGAAGGCTTGGGAGAGGAGGTGTGATTTTTTTTCTGAAGATATATGAAATGGCAGCAAGAGACAGAAGCTGAGGTGGGCAGACCGGCTGTGCACCCGGTAGTAACTGTGCTGGAGGGGGATAGGTGTGCTTGGGGTGGGAGGGTGCTGAACAGCCAGCTCCAGTCGGGCACAGTCAATGGAAGATTCTTGAGTCTGAAGGGAACTGCCATGCCTGGCAATATCAGAGCAGTGGATTAAGACCATGAGCTGCCTGGGAATGTATAGCTTGGAAATGCTCAAAACCTTTGTCTCCACTCTGTATTATAGCTCAGGTTTTTCAAACTGGGCTTCCTGCTGGTGCTGGGTGCTTGAGGGCAAATCACGTTTGCATTCTGCTACCTGCAGTCTATATGGAAAGCCTTGTCTTCAGACACCTGGTTACCTGACTAAAGCTAGCCTTTTTTTTCTGCAACGGTGACTGCAAAGAAATGAAAGAGGATATTAGTTATTAGGAAAAAAAATTTCTTCCCTGTGAGGGTGGTGAGGCCCTGGAACAGGTTGCCTAAAGAAGCTGTAGCTGCCCCATCCCTGACAGTGTTCAAAGCCAGGCTGGACAGACAGGGCTTTAAGCAATCTGGTCTAGTGGAAGCTGTCCCTGCCCATGGCAGGGGTTGGAAACAGATGATCTTTAAGTCCCTTCTGACCCAAATCATTCTGTGATTCTGTGATTTCTTTTAAATGCAATATTGTGGATGAAAGAAAATAAATAATATGAAAGGAGGCTCGGTTCAGAATCTGAAGTTTATAGTTTTATGGTATTATAGGCAGAAGAGAAACTTTGTGTCTTTCTTTCTGGAATGTGGAGGCATGCTGAAATGTAACTGTACAGGGTGCAAAGTGAGAAGAGGGAAGAAAGGGGTTTTTCAGGACGCTGATGCTCTCTGCATACATGGAGTGCTCTGTGGAAAATAAAATAATCAGGTTAGCACATGATCAGTGCTTTGACTTTTCCACTCAAAAGATCAGGCATGACAGAACAACAACAACAATAATAATAAAGGCTTTTGGAAACTCTTGAATTGAAAGCTTTTATTAGCCATGCTTAGGTCGAACTAGTTTAAATCTCCCTCAAGGACCACAGCTTTAATCCCTTTGATTAAGCACACTTTGTGCTTGCTTCCAATCCATTCTTTTTTTCAAGAAGATATTACACAGTTCTGCTTAGTAATATACTGTGTATTTCTTTACAGTAGATAACATTAACAGGCCACAGTGCTAGTGATGTCTCTTAACAGCCCCCCTCCTTTACTGGCTCTTTTCCCCTAGCAGGTATATTTATCATTTCTACCACTCTGACATTTCTAGCTCTCCTTCCCAGGACTGGCTTCTTTCTCTTCTCTCAGAAGATTAGTTTGCATTCTTCAGTATTAAAAAGGTTTAGAAAGCAACAGGGAGTTGGCAGGAAGAGCGTGAGTTTTTAGAAATGTCAAAAAGTGTCAAACTGACAGCCTTGTGGGGGACAGCAGCACTTTCCAATCAGTCTATGCCAGAAATAGCATCCTTAAGAAAGGGCCAGGGTGTGCCAGGGAGATGGTAATAAAACTTTATTCTGTTCTGAGCTGAGAAGGGAGAGGGATTTTTCTCAATCCTTGAAGTAACCAAGGCCCAATAAATCAAGCAGCAGATCTTACAATATAATAAATAGCTGACCTTACTAAAATAGCTCCATAGGGGTGTCTAGAGGGAAGGGCAGATACAGCAGAATAAGATGGCTTTTGGTTGCTTGTTTCTCTCCTTTCATTTGGTTTAGTCTTTTCACTGTCCCACCTTTCTATTTTCCTTCGTTTTTTTTTTGCCTCTCCTCCTTTTAGAAAGCATGGAAGACTTGCTTATAATGTTATAAACTATAACACATCCCTCCCATGGCAAAGATTAACAGTGCTATTGCTTGGTGTGGCACAACAAACAGCAGCAGTATCTTGACAGACCTCAGATCTAATCTCTTTGCTCTTAGGCTTCAGGTATAAATTCTTCGTAGTGGTGAATTAAATCCCCTGCTGCTCCTGTGTGATATGTGTGCTGGTTGTGGCCCTTTTCTAGGTGATTGTGTGTGGAACAGCTTGTGGTTCAACATCATTATGGTATGGTGGTAAAGAGAGAGAAGGGAAGGAAATCAGTGAAGGATCTGTGGGGGTCCCCAGGAAGCCAAATGAGCATCTTTTTCTCACTGAAGCTTAACCAAATCCTTTGCTTTGCCAGACCTGATTCCTCACAGCTCTGAATTCATGTAGGCCATTTCTGCCTTACAGTCTCACCCTTCTACCAACAATTTTCCTCCTTCACTCACTCCGGCACCCTACTAGCTCACCCTCTGACTAGTGACAGTCCCATGACACGAAAGGGTGATGCAACCATTATATTTATTGTAAGGACAAAGGCTTGTTTATATTTCATCTATAATCTGGGATCCCTTATTCCAGGGATCTGGCAGAAGAGCTGCCTCAACCTTTGTTCTGATAGTTGTCTCTGTTTCTTGCTTCTTAAAAAAAATCACAACTCAGTCCAGGTTTTAGAGGCTGTTTTATTCTCTAGGTAAATGCCTTCTGTACTCAGCATATAGGTTTAGCCTGGTAAAGGTTTGGAAACAGTCTGCTTCAAGTGTTCTGTAGTTTCTTATTCAGAGAGGGTTATGATTTCTCACTCATCTTAGAATAGGCTGTTGCTTGATGGGTTGATTTAAGAGAAGCTTGAATGTTAGACTGTGGATTTTTATTATACTTTTCCAGAGGAAAAGGCTGATAACTGTCAGTGAAAATGTCATGATTTGTAGGTGCTTTCCTTGGCTAGAAGGTATTCAGACAAATGCAGTACTCACAGATATTTTTCTAAATACCATAGCAACACTCCCTTAGATCTTTAACTTACAAAATGCAATCCCAAGTCCTGCAAAGATCTACATAGCTGTTTAGTCTTGCTATCAAGTTAAAGTGTACTAGGCTCAGGGCGTAAAGCTGAGTCTTTGTAAGCTCTTGCAGGATCAGAGCACAAGTGTGAATCTATATATTTAAAAAACCCCAACTTTAGCAGTGTAAGAATGCTTTTATTCCCAAAATCCAGATTAGCCTAAGAAAAAAGGAGTGAAACAGAAAAAGAATATATTTTTTAGAAGAATCACTATGCTAGTGCAAACCAAAAGACATATGTCTCTAAATTGGTAATTTCTGCATGGTTCAGACCTATGAGCAATCAAGACAGTGGGGAATTCATAAAGCAAGAACAGAATTAAAGACTGCTGAGTTGCTTAACTTTGATCCAGGCTACAGAAAGTCCTGGAAGAGGTGGCATTTTAAGTCTCAAAGATGATGAGTGTCATGGTTTAACCTCAGTCCCAACTAAGAATCATGCAGCTGCTCACTTACTTCCCCCCGAGGGGATGGGGGGAGAGAATCTGAAGGGTAAAAGTGAGAAAACTCATGAGTTGAGATAAAGACAATTTAATAGGGAAAGCAAAAGCTGCATATGCAAGCAAAGCGAATCAAGGAATTCATTCACCACTTCCCATCCACAGGCAGGTGTTCAGCCATCTCTGGGATGCAGGGCTCCATCATGTGTAATGGTTACTTGGGAAGACAAATGCCACCACTTGAGCATCCTCCCTCTCCTTCTTCCCTCAGCTTCATATGCTGAGCATGATGCCATATGGTATCGGGATCCTTCTGGTCAGTTGGGGTCAGCTGTCTCATCTGTCCCCCCTCCCAAGTTCTTGCACGTCCCCTAGCCTCCTCATTGGTGGGATGGTATGAGAAGCAAAAAAGGCCTTGACTCTGTGTAAGCAGCTCAGCAATAGCCAAAGTATCCCTGTCCTATCAACAGTGTTTTCAGGACAAACCCAAAACATAACCCCATATTAGCTACTATGGAGAAAATTGACTCTATCCCAGCCAAAAACAACATTATGAGCCATGGCTAATAACTAAGAAACAGCTTTAAGTTCTTTCTTGTTCCATCACTTTCAGACACTTTTGCAAACTAGATTTAACAGTATCATCTTTAGGTCTTTCAACATATTTAGGAAAATATGCCAAGTGTCTGCATCACAAAATAGCCATGTGTCTAGGGCTCCTTGCGGAGAAGCTGCTTTGATGTGCCATGGGTTGAAGCAGAACTCCCAAGCAAGAACTTCCAATGCCCATGCCTCTTACTTTTCTCTGGAGCTTTAATTCAGTAGCTTAATACTAACCCCCTTCCTAACTTAACACCTTAACACTGTGCTGCCATTCATTCCTTTTCCTTTTCCCACACATGTATATTTGGAGTTCCTACTGAGCTCTTGTGTCTACCCCTGAAGTGCTACATGAGTCCAAGAGGCAGTCTGGGGAAGTGGAGATGGGAAGGAGGTGGTGCAGATGGGGTGGCTTTGCGTGATTACAGCCTCCTTGTGTGATATGACATGGAGCCCATCCAAGACTAGTGCCTCCAGTGCTAGGATATGGCAGATGAATCACATGGCTTTTTGCAAGTAAAGATGGTAACTACACACTTTGCATTTTGTGGTTGCAAGGTCTGCTTTTTATTACTGCCTAATGTGTAGTCATTTAAATCCCTAGGAACTGGTGATAGGTTGGTCAAGGGAGCTGTTTTGTGGGTAGGAGGGCTCCCTTTCTCCCATGAAAGTTCCTAGTGGAGGGAAGGTGGTTTCGTTGCTCCCTTTGTTAGACAGCAGGCTGCAGTCCGAGGCATTGGGATATCCTGTGATGATTCATACACTGTGTACAAATTGTCACGTTCATAATTTGACTGTTAGGGTAGCCTGGATCAATGGCTTCACATGCAGCCTCAGATGTAAATATTGCATGTTTTCTTTGGAGTGTTAATGTTCAGGCATTAGCAGGTTCTGTAACAGCTTCTCTGAACCATCCTATAAACTGCTTTCATATAAGCTATAGTCTGGCCATGCTGCAGGCTTCTCTACATGATACAAGCACTTTTGCTATGTACTAGAGGGGACGGCTGAACTTTATTACTGCCTGTTTGATTTCAGAGAGGCACAATGAACTGTGTGTTGTACCTGGAAAAAAGTCAAACACAAAGGTCCCCCCTTTCTCCCACTGAAAGTGTGTGAAGGTGCCTCGTTAACCCCTGTGATTTCATTTCGGTCTAGGCAGCCAAGTCCTACCTTCCCAACCGGGCTCTTGCCGGGGAAGATCCTGTCCCTTCCCCCGCACCTCCTGCCTCCCAGGACGAGGGATAGAGGGGTGACGTTGTGTCCCTGGGTGGAGGCACCTCACTAGATGGCAGCAGCGCCACAGCTTTATGAAGTAGCCACTGGGCATCCTTCCCCTCCCCCAGACCTCTCCTGTCTATGACAGCAAGGTAAAAAAAAATAATGAAATCCAATAAAATCCTTCTGCTGTACACAGCTCGAAAGGAAAAGCTGTGATATGCTGAGTTCTGAGCAGCTTCATCAGATATATGCACACACATGTATGTATCCATGTGTGAACGTAAATATATATGTGTTTGCGCATGTATCTTTATGCCTAGTCTTTCCTCTTCATTAGAAAGCTAATAGCTGAGTCTGACTCTCCTGGAGCCACAGGAAAGGGAGAGACAGAGCTGGGACAAGCCACCTTTTCGCTTGCAGTCTCCCCAGTGGTGGCCCCCAGACACAGGCTGTCTCAGGCTCCTGCACTGCAGTACGAGAACAGCTAATTCTCTCACACAGATCTGTAGGAATCAGTCAGCCAGGAATGGGCCTCTTCTCCTGCCTTGCTGCTGCTGCTTTGTGGTGGGAACATGTGGTAAAGGAAGACATCTGCTAATTTGGAAGATGCTAAGATTTAGTGATGATTTTCTTTCTCAGAAACCCCCCAGCCAGTTTCCTGGACTAGTTCACAGTCTGTCACAGCTGCAGCCAATTTCTGCTGTTGTAAGATGGCTCAGCTAGTTAATAAATATTGTGCCATACATTTCATTGAGCCCAGGATTAAACATCACATCAGTGTAAGAGGATGTCACCTTTCCAGCCAGCTGCTGGCCATGACCTCATCCCCACTGTGGCCAGTCACATATAGCGATAGGCGCCCTGAATCTTCCGCAGCAGACAGGCACAGGAGTGCATGCATCAGGAGAAACACAGAAATTTAAAAGGAAAATATGCTCTTGAGTTTGCTTGGCTGTGGTACTCATCCTTGTGTGCAAGAGCAGCGCAAGAGCTGGAGATTGAGCATGGCAGGAAGGAAAGCCAGAATTTCTCTTAGTGAGGCTGTTGGCCTCTCTAAGAAAATATAGGTAAAAAATATAACTTGGGGTAGGGACAGTAAAAGTTAAATTCAGCTCTTAAGGTCATATGTGGCTCTCTACTCGTGTGAGCCTGTACTGAGTCTGGATAAGAGCTACCAAATTTTTGAAAAAGCCACACCTCAAATTTAAAAACAAACTCAGTGACCATACTTGTTACCTATACGTTACGAAGACTATTTGAAGCCAATAAAGGAGTACTGTGTGTAGTTCTGGTGTCCTCAACATAAAAAGGACATGGAACTGTTGGAACAAGTCCAGAAGAGGGCCACGAGGATGATCAGGGGTATCGAGCACCTGTCATATGGAGACAGGCTGAGAAAGTTGGGGCTTTTCAGCCTGGAGAAGAAAAGGCTGCATGGAGACCTCATAGCAGCCTTCCAATACCTGAAGGGCCTACAAGGATGCTGGAGATGGATTTTTCATTAGGGACTGTGGTGAGAGGACAAGGGGTAATGGGTCCAAACTTAAACAGGGCAAGTTCAGGTTAGATATAAGGAAGAAATTCTTTACTGTAAGGGAGGTGAGGCACTGGAATGGGTTGCCCAAAGAAGTAGAAGATGTTCCATCCCTGGTAGTGTTCAAGGCCAGGTTGGACAAAGCCTTGGGCAACATGGTCTAGAGGGAGGTGTCCCTGCCCATGGCAGGGGGTTGGAACTAGATGATCTTAAAATCCGTTCCAACCTTAACCATTCTGTGATCCTATGATTCTATGATTAAAGGGAGACACAGTTCAGGGCCATTGTATCAGGGTTATTTCCTAGTTGGAACTTATCACCAAGCAGCCTGAAATTCACTAATCCTGCTTGTGTGAAGCATGAGAGAAACAAGGAAAGGGCAATAGCCTGGGGAGTACCATTCTCAACATACAGCAGCCATTCTGGTAGAAACAAAAGAAGAAATTGTGGAGGCTTTGTAGCACAGTGTGGCCTCTTTGATAACAAAGATCTTTAGGGACACTCAGGCTGGTGGGGGGCCCTTGTCTGGATGAGGCTGAGGATGCTGAGGGGCCAGGCTCCCTTCCTCACTTCCTATGGTGCCTTTGCCTGTACTGACCTGACTGCTTGGCAGCAGGAAGGAACAGCTGCATCAGGCACTTGTTTCCCCAGTGCCCTTTAAGGCCCAAAGCCAGTTGGTTTATATTTGGCTGGCACTAACTCTTTGGGAAGAAAGCCCAGACTACTCTTGTCTTTAAATTTGGTAGCTGCAGTAGTGACAATGCACTTCTACTTGGCTGGGTGCAGGCATAGAGAAGCATAAAGCCCTTTCCATAATGTAAGGGTATTGTATGTATGACATTGTTTTGGTTTAAGCCCAGCCAGTAACTCAGAACCATGCAACAGCTTGGTCACTCCCCCCGCCCCCCCCCCCCGCTTCTTCCTCCCCCAACTTCCAGAGGGATGGGGTGGAGAATTGAAAGAATGTAACTCCCACAGGTTGAGATAAGAACAGTCCAGTAACTAAGGTATAACACAAACCACTACTGCTGCCACCAATAATAATAGCGATAAAGGAAATAAGAAGGGGAGAGAATACAACCGCTCACCACCCACCAACCAATACCCAGCCCGATCCAAGCAGCAATCTAGCCCTTCCAGGTAACTGCCCCCAGTTTATATACTGGGCATGACATGCTGTGGTATGGAATACCTCTTTGGCTAGTTTGGGTGAGGTGTCCTGTCTCTACTTCCTTCCGGCTTTCCCTCCTCCCTGGCAGAGCATGAGGCTCAGAAAGTCCTTGGTCAGAGTAAACATTACTGAGCAACAACTAAACACATCGGTGTTATCAGCGTTGTTCCCAGGCTGAAAGTCAAAAACACAGCACTGCATCAGCTACTAAGAAGGATTAAAAATGACTGCTACTGCTGAACCCAGGACATACATTATATGAGTACAAGTGTGTGAGGAATTCTTGCACTCACACCTAATCTCAAAGCCCTCTATTGGTCTGTTCAGTTGAACATGTTTTGTGGCCTCAGAAGATGAGGTGCATGGTGTCGGTGGTTGTTTAGAGGTCAGAACTAAAGAACTATATTCGCGGTTGTTCATTATCCTTTAGAAAATAAAACATACTTTACATACCACTCTCAGTCCATAGGCCAGCTGTCTCTACTGCAAGCACAACTAGTAGTGAAACAGTAATGGTGTTATAGCTTAAATTGTTCTTGCATTTCCATGTCATTACATTTTTGCTGAGGTGAAGAAGGTCAAGTTAATAGAAACATTGATTTTAATTTTTTTAAGATAAATTCCAAATACTTGGCATAGTTTGTGAGTTGTTTCAATATCTATATTAAATTATGGTTTAAAAATACTGTAATATTGGTACGTATTATTAAAATTGTATTACATGTTATTAAAATTTCTTCACAACTGAAATTACTACATTATCTGATATATTTTCAGACTCTCTGAAGTTGAGATTGAATGTGTGTGATTCTTTGGTGTGAGTAGATACAAATGTTTGTTAAAGCATGTTAGTTGAGTAAATACTTATTTAAGGTTGGGAAAAATTCCTGTCTCTGATATGGTACGATTGTTGGTCAGGATTGTTGCTCATGATGCAAGGTAAAATGTCTCTATCCAGGATAGTAATTAGCTTAAGAGCTATGCTGATGATTATGTGGTTTATGATGACTTCATGACTCAATGTCTACCCGATGTCCTGGTTAGTACCAATAGATGCACTTATATAATCAAGACAAAGTTTTCCTATGGGAAGCAAGACCTAGAAAAGTCAATTAATAGGCTTGCTCTTTTGAAAAGATCATGCTTATAGAGGGTAGTTAAACCCTTGCTAAAATGCACCCAAGTCTGAAAAAAGTACAGATCACTTAATCTTAGGGCACCTTCTTTAACCACCCAAAAGTAGCTCTTCTGCTCAGCCAGCACTGTCATGAGTGTTTGTAGAAATTTATGGGTTATCTACTGCCCTTTACTTAATCCACATGACACATCTCATATCATGCTTACACAAAACAGTCCATGTGATATAAGACTAGTGATTACTCTCACAATTTCACATGGCAAAGAAGCTGGGACACATGTGTGTTGATAGGCACTGGAAAAAGAGAAGTCTCTCCCGGCAATTTGTGCGGATGATGTGAAAGTGGCCAGGAATCCTGGAAACTTTCCCAAAACTTCTTGTTTATAGATTGTGACAACATGGGGATTCCTACAGTCCTGTACTGTGTCTCTATCACTTGTCCTTTGCCAGAAGGCACTGGTAAATATCTCACTGGAATGACTCTTTGTATGTCTTGGCCCCTGATGCTTTTATCCTTCAAAAGACTTCTAACAGGTTGGTTGGAAACACACCCCGGCTGCTAAGGTACTCCAAATTTGTCTTGGTTTCTAGACACCAGAAGGATTCTTCTATAATAGTGTATTATTGAGATTTCTGGAGGAGTTTCTGGGAAAGAAATGTACTTTGTGCTAACAGCATTACTTGAATCTTCAAAACCTGAAATAGCATTAAAAAAAAAAAAAAGTGCATTAAGAGCATCAATGCACTGATTTCAATTTTGGAAACAGAGCTTCATGAGAACAGTATTAAGAACATGTAGATGAAGAATCAACAAGTGTTTGGTTCTGACAAGAAAGTGCATCTCCTGCTGACTCTGAGAGCATCTCTGGGGCATCTCTCAGCTGTGGAAACGGAAGGAACACCACAGCACTACTGGTCTCCCACGGCTGCCTGTTCAGCATCCCTCTTTGAGGCATAAGCCCACTGTAGGGTTTTGAGGACACCTCTGCTCCAAATGTGCTATATCAGATGTATGATACTAATTTGAAAGCTAAAAGCCACGTTCCCCTAGAATCAGGTTGCTTAGCTTTGAGATGCACTTCCTTTCAGATGACCTATGTTCCTCTTTCTCTGTGCAGTTCAGCTGCATGAAGGGTGCTCCCCTGAGTATATACCAAGCATGGATAAGTTTTACTCTCTTGCATCTTTAGGATGGGGATAAAAGGAAATTACAGAATAGAAGATGCTTCTCTGAGTTTATATATATCCATACTAAGCATCCAGGCTGATGCAGTTTGTGAGCTGAAGGGATGTCTTTGCAATTCTGTGCAAAGCTGTGAAGCTGCTCAAGGCTCAAGGCATTGTTAAGCATGGGGACGAGGTTCACCAATCAGATTAGGGGGGAGATGCTTTGGCCCAGGATGTGCTAATCTTGCAAGAAGGAGGGCATGGAAGAGGGGCTTGGAGGTGGAGGTGTGATCACAAGCTCACAGGAAGCCATAGGCAATTTAATTAAAAACAGGAGGACCCCAAAGTGCCAGTACAGAATCACAGTTAAGTAAAGACAAACAAAATTGAGCACTAGAACAGAAGGGCAGAGTTTGTTTAGGAAGGGCTGACTGGCAGAAAAGAAGGAAAATGAGGTGTGAATAAAAGGATGCCTACACCAAAATAGTCCAAGATGTGAGGAAAAGTAATCATCTTGATGGTCTCAAGGTCATGGAAAAAAGAGGAAAGAACATGGATATTTCTTGTTAGTTGTCTATCATAAATCTATAATAAACCAAGGGAATTTCCATCACACCAGAAGGATCAGATGGATGTGAATTTAACTTAGCAAAATTATCCAACATCCAACTGTCAACAGATTTTTAATTACCTCTAAGGGATGAACTGCAGCTGGACAGTAGGGCTTGTCCAAAATTTTATCATACTGTGTTGGGATAAACTTTTTTGTATGGATGGAGAACAAAGGAATTAACAGGGAGATCTACCAAGTTTGATTCTGACAAGAAAGTCTTGCAGAGAATGTGAAGGAGAAAGGCAGCAATTAGGAAAGGATGGTTAAAAAAATCAATTACAAGAAAGCAGACTTCAATAAGTTGAGAAGTTTGATTTATGTTAGATCTTGAGAAAACTCTTTAGTAGTGGAGATGGTTGCATAAAGAGGAATAGTGACAAGGAGTGGGGAACGCTCTTTGCTGGGAGATTTGAGTGGATAAGGAAGCTGGGTTAGGGAGCTGGTGACCTTGCAATGAAGGAGGTTGCCCAATTGTGGCACTTCTTATGCCTATTTTTAATCTGATGATAAAGAGATGGCTATTGAGTTTGGCATAAAAATCACATCCCTGCTTGTGCCTAATTGTCTATAATAATAGTCTCTATGCCTATGAATGTAACTAACTGGTTTGTAAAGCACTTTGAAACACCAGATTACATGAAAAATACCATTAGTATGCAAATTGCTCCCTCCAAATAAACACCATTAAAAAAGTAGTAAAAGTTGCCAACATTTTATCTGATATCCCTTAACTGTTTTTTTTTTGCTACTGTACGCACCAACTGTTGTTTTTCAGAATGCATTTGATGAACAGACAAGTCACTATTAATATATATTAAAGAAAAAAATAAATCCATATTTAAGCAGCTGAATAAAAATGTGTAGCACATTAAGAGAAAAGCATAAAAAGTGGCCTGGTATTCTATAGAAATGCCTGAAAAATATGAGTCTGCCAATGCGGAAGGACACTTAATGCATTATTTATAGATATTGCTTTACCACCACAAGCCACTGAGATCAAGGTCAGTCAGTGGACTTCTGGGCAATGGGTCAAGATTTGAGAGGCAATATTGATAACAGCAGCTGACAGTTTCTTGGATGCAGCTGGTATTTTTCTAAGCAGCAGCTTTTTCTAACTTCTAATGAACAATGGAAATCTGTTTGCTGTGAAACTGCTCATGTCTGTCTTGGTCAAAACTCATTAATTGTGGTCAGTTCTGAGCTTGATGTAACTGCTCTCTTTCTTCCCTGCATCTTCCTGTAAATCAGTCAAGTAAATACATCTAATCAATACAACAACTCTAGGTGGGTTTTAGTTTTGTTTTGTTTTGTTATTAGTTCCCAGACCCTGTTTTCTCTCTCTCCCTGTTCTCTGCCAATCATACTAATTCATTGGTGTCCCAAAGCTGAACACTTTCAGTGTGTTGGGATCAAAAATAATGAAATTTAAGCTGTGGCTGAAGAAAATGTAAATAGCCTCTGTGTCTCCCAGCACAACGATTTCTCTGTCTGGACTTAAAGGTTTCCACTCCCTTTATAACCTGTTCTTCCTACTGATCATCATAACTTACACAGTTTTGGTTGGTGGAGTTTCTTTTGTTGTTTTGTTGTTGTGTATGTGTTTGGGTTTCTTTTCCTCAATGCTGTCTAACTTAATTTCTTCTCTGAGGAAGAAGTAAAGAAAAGGCATTTTGATCTCTTTAGACAAATTACATTCTTATTTAGCAATCCAAGTCATACCTCATAAAGTGTGTGGGGACATTTATTTTTCCCAAAATGTTTTTGCCTGACAAGGCCTCCTGACCACGTAGAAGCTTTCCTCAGGCTTCTTGCATATAGGCTCCCAACTTCTTCGTTACTTGCTCCTGGTTTTTCAAGGACCAGTTCTTGTTGCTTGCCTAGTACATGGGTTTGCAGTCTAACCTGGTTAATAAACTGCTGATGGAAGACTTGGTCAACATTCTATTAAATTCCATTTTTTGTGTTGTTTTGTGTGTTTCTCTTACCACTACATTTTCAGTGGCATTAAACCAACCCTATTAATATATTCATCTTGTATTGGTTAATGGATGTTCCTTTCCAGAGTAATCCATCATCTTTTGTTAACATGTTATGATTTTCATTGAAAAAATAAGCAGCCAAACCAGGTGACATCTTTTTAAGAAGAGACTAATGCACATAAATAGTGCTAACTTTCTTCTGAATGACTGGGCTGCAAACAAGCTCAACCTTCAATCCTAAGAAAAAAAAAATCTTAAAGATAAATTACCTCTTATAATTCCTATATTTCTTTCGAGACTTTGGAAGGACTTCATTCAAAGTAAGTAATAATCCCTAAGAGTAACCAGAGTGAGGTGAAAATAGATGGATTCTTTCTGTACTAGCTTTAATCACAGGGAAACACCTACAAGATTATACAAAGAAAGCTGAAATCTGGGCACTGCACCTGCCAGAGCTACTGAGTTTCCATTAGCTGCCAGAAATTGTGGCATATTTTGCTCCTAGTAATAGTGTAAATTATTCTTACTGAAATTGAAGGAGTTACACTGAAATTAATCTGGCATAATCTAGTGCAGACTTCCTCTCCTTCCTTTTCTGAAGCAATTTGGTTCACATAATTTATATACAATAATTAATTTAAACTAACATGAAATAGACCATTTAGCTTTGAAAGGATTTGGGATTAGAAGACTTCTAGTCCAATTTTCAGGATGATTTCTGTTTATATGGCAAACCACTTGCAAAAATAAGCTAGGGCAGCAGAAAAAAGAAGGATAAAATCCAACTGGGCATTGAATAGCTGTTCTGTAAAATTTGACACGAGTTTTTTTTCGTTACTTCATACAGAATTATTTCCCTGAAGTAGTTAGATAGTTTCGGTACTCTTTGATGGAGGATGTGGCTCTAACAGTCAAAAATGCCACGTCTGTAGTTTGTGGGCACTGGTGTGTGTTGTGCTACTCATCAGTCAGTGATTTTGTACTGTTGCAGATAAGATCTATATTTGTCACTTGTAAATTGCGGCTTCCAAACCAATATTTACAACAATTTTAATGGCTAGTGGCTACATGAATGTCTCTATATAGAGAGAGGCCTCCTGTTTGCTGGGGCAGTAGAGATGTGAGATGGCCTTGTAGAAGCGAAGCATTGATCATTTTGGTACCAACAGGCTTCATCAGAGATTTAGTGTAGGGATGTGTCAGTGCCTCTATGAAGAGACGGGGTGGGTGCAGCCATATATGTTGGGTCCAAGTCCTTGGCTCAGGTCATGAAACATGAAAGCTGGCTTCCCCAGAGCCCCTTAGATGTGTCTGCAGCAGGCCTCAGCTTCTGTGGGAGGTGTCTCTTGTGTGGCACATGGAAATGCAGGGAGCTCACCAGGCTGGGCACAGGTCATGTGGAAATGATGCATGTTGGGATGTGCAGACAGTGCTCCCGGTGGCATCAGCCTGGATCCCACATGCCCAGGTGGATTTACATCCAGTTGCACAGCCAGCGCAATTTCTTTGCTGTTCCCTCTGTTTTGGGGATATAGAGAGGAGACACTAGCCCTGGCTCTGAATAGGCAATAGCTGATATGGAATATTATTTATCTATTCTGGTTTCAAGCTACACTAAAGCTGCTATGCTCTTTGCAGAGATAAGCTGGCCTGGCAGCAGTTTGCCCGCTTTTACGTGGCACTTACACCTGCAAACCTGCACACGCAAAAGCATCCCTGCAGCTGGGAGGTGAGGATCCAGCAATGGGTAAGCAGGAGTTAATTGCAGGTCATCATGTGATAAGGCATAAAATGTCCAATCCAGGAACTGCTTACAAACTGTATTATAATTGGCAGGTAAGAGGTAGTGATGAGTAATAGCCACATCATCATGCAGCACATAATCCCAGCACTAAGTGTAGTCTCAGAGCCAAACCCTTGCTTCCCCCAGACACCTGTGTCAGGAGACCTCATCGTTTGACATCAAGAATTGCTCCTGCAGTATTTCTCTCCTATGTTATATAGAAATCAAGGATCTGTGAAATGGATGGGACCTACCCAAATGTTTCTCTTCCTGTATCTTTCACAAGTTATTTCCATCCCAAAATTTTGAGGCTTGAAAGCTTGCTGGCAAAGAAAAGGTTAACTTTCTCAGCTGCTTGTTTACAACACCAAATGGGAACATATCCCTTTGCCCAGTGTTTAAATTAACCTTGCTCAATTCTTGCTTTTGAGTTTGCTCCAATATTTTCATGAGTTTTTTAATTTAATTTGGAAGACCCAGTGATTGGTCAGGAATGTATAGTGAATTTGCAAATTTTTGTGATTAGAAGTATTAAATGTTTCTTCACTGTCTGCAAGGTGATGCTCTCTTCTTCATAGTCCTGACCACCATGAGCATGCCAAGTATCTCTGTTAACCACTATAAGGGGAAAACATTCAGAATAATTTTCAGCTTGCTTTGCTTTAATTGATTTTATACCATTTGCTGGGTAGAATTAGTTTTTCATAATCAAGTCTTTTTTTTAAACCAAAATCATATGTAAAAATAAAACCAAGTTGTGTACTAAAACCTGAAATCTGAATGAATACATCAAAGCTGAAAGAATAAGGCTTACTTTCCAAACTGTTTGGAGCTGTGCTCAGCTTTATGTCACTGTGGTGAAGAACAGTTAAACTGCTTTTATTTCTTTCTAATCCCAGGACCAATTGTGAACCATTTTGGTCCCTGGCCTCCTTACAATAACCTCTGAGCTCTTTTTTATGCCTCATTACCTAATGACCTGCAGGAGGCTGGTGTCCTTGAGAGGGATGTGGTATTACCAAGGTGTGGATTCTCTCTGGCTACTGTTCCTTCTTCTCGGTTATGTCTCTTGCAGTAGAAGCTAAAAGAAAGATTTTGGCAATTCTGGGGAATGGTTGGACTTGATGATCTTAAAGATCCTTTCCAACCTGGATGATTCTATGACTCTATGCTGCAGGAAGTCATACTTGTGCAAGCTGAGGTGTTCTCCAGGTGAGCTGGCTGCCTTGTGCTCATGGTGAAGCCCAGAGCATCTGGGACAGGAGAGGAGGGTGAGATTAACCCTCTGCAGCACAGCTATGTGTACTCACTGAATGTGCTGAACACTGCATGGGAGATATCAGTGAGAATTCCTGATAGGAACTAGGTTTTGCAGAATATTGAAGTGAATGCTACAAGAAAAAGTGCTACAGCAGCTGGTGGATGCTGAGGGGAGACAGTGAAACATGCAGGTAGTGGTTGCAGTTCCTGGAGATGATATTAAGAGCAGGTTGTCATTTGAACCTGTGATGTTGTGGAGTCATTCCTATTTTCCTATCTTTTTTCTAGATCAACCTTCCACCATCTTTATTTTGTGGTATTTCAAATATTCTTGCTACACCAACATATTTGAAAGAAGTGAAAATCATAGAAATTAGAAAGAGGAATGGCTGTTAAGTATAGAGTGTGTGCTGAATCAGAAAACAAAGCTCAGTTTTTTAGTCCAAATTTTAATGTTGCATCACTGTTCTACCTACAATGACAGTATATGATTCATTCCTATGCAAAGATAGATTTATTCTTGCTGTAGTATATGTTCTGGTGTGCTTTGTCCTGTCTATATGCAAATACCTCGGATGATGATATTTCCATCTATACCCTCCAGAGATTACTCTGTGGGCTAATACATAATATTGTTAATGCCTATTTTTCCCATGTGAGATTTACTTTTTTTTTTAATTGTATACATCCCAAATTTTTTTCCTTTCTTTGTTACTATTTTTGGACTTTTTATCACACGTGTTAGCTATAGCAGGAAAGAGGTCATGTTGAGAGTGGATTTTCTATAATAACAGAGTCATCATATATTTCCTAAGCTTGTGGAACAGCTAATGACCAAGTAGCCAATAAAATATGCTCGATTAATTACTCATGTTGTATCTACTATGTTTATTTTCAAAACTGTCGATATCTTTCCCACCAACCATGTTGGCCTTGTTGCTCTTATAACTCTTGAGGACACTGAATGGAGACACAGCAGCCACAACGCAAAGGCAGAACAAGATGCTCTTGTTCGCTATCATGCTGTGAGGTAGGAGACCTCTGGTGCCAATGACAAAGGGAATGCAAGGAAAAGTAGCTATGCCTTCCACTTAGTGAGTCTGAGCTCTGATGTTTAGCACTGTAAGTCTGGGTCCAATGCTTTTACCTTATTGCACGTTAAAGATGTCACTGCTGGTGGTATTACTGCATTAACCATGAGCTGCTTCTGTCTGTAGTAAGTTGCTGGCAAGTCTGGGTGGTGTGCCTTTAAACACTGAACAGACCAGCTATTGATAAATACATACAGAGAATTTTAAAGAAGCAAACTCTTTAAAAAGACAAGCCTGCAGCACATTGAATAATGATATTATCAGCACATTGAATCAATTGGTATGATAGTGACTGGCCCATGGTTTATCTCACAGACTGTGTGCTTGTAAGGCTTGGGTCAAGGGGAGAGCAGCTGTCCCTGCAAGGGGCAAGGATGGTTAGTGCAGTTGTTTTACCTGCTGGAGCTTCAGATGAAGAAAGCAGGGAATGGAAGACACTCCTAGGAACGTTTTCCATTAACACTTTCAGGTGGAGAAGAATGTGAGCAATTCAGATGCCGGGGACTAGATTCCAGTTAAAAGCAGCTGGAGCTTTTTGTTTTGATTGATATGTTAAATTTTAGCTAAAGAGTGGATGTTTGAACACTGGCTGACATGACTGACAGGATGGTTGTAAAGTTAGGACCATATAAAAGTGAAAATAAGCAGTCCATGCTGGATATGCCAGAGGAAGGGAGCTTTTGAGTGGTGTAGAGGATGGATAGCTGCGGTCAAAGGAGCCTTAGAGTGCTGTGTTTGTGGTAACATTCTGGAGAAAGCTCAGCTGTGCCAGATTACACTATACAAAGTCAGTCATTTTTCAAGGAGAGTGCAGGAGCTAGAAATGGCTTAAGGGAAGTTTCACCTGTGCAATTGCATAGGAGGAGAAAAAAGTCCAGGTGTTAGCACTGAGACTCAGACTATAATAATCACTGTGAGGCTAAGCAGTGAAGAGCTGTGCTGCCAGCAGGGCTGGGGAGCTGATCCAACTCAAACCTCATCCAGTAAAACTGGGTTACACTTCGTGTGGCAGCTCATGCTTAGACTGGCTTAAAATGATGGAAACTGCCAGCTTGGACTGCTCTCCAAAGACAATACTCATGCTGCAAGGCTGAGTGACAAGCAGAATAATGGCATTGTCTAGAGAAATTGAGAAACCAAGTAGGGGAGAAGGTATTGCAGTTCTATTTTAACTACCTTGAACTTCATCTGACAGCTAAACACCAGTGAGATGTCAGAGAGACAGGCCCAGATCTTAGCTGGTAAAGGAGGAGACAAGTCTGCAGCAGAGCGAGGTCTATAGGTCATCAGGATAGAGAGAGCAGATGAGTTTGACTTGGTGGATAAAATTACTTGCATGTTTTTCTTGCCTTTATCAGAATTTTTCCAATATATCTGTTGATATGTTTTGTTAGAAAATTGATTCACACTCAGCATATTGCAGCAGATTGATCTTCATCAAGATCGTGATGTGATGTCCTGTATCTGGACTTCTAAGCTGTGCTGGCCTCTCCTCTGAGTTTGGGGTATTGTTAATTCACACTCCGCTTGCTCTTTTCCATGCTTCTGCTCTGTGTTTCTATATTCTGTATTATTTCTCTTGTAAGAGATTAGGTGATCATTTTCCAGGGTACATTATTTAATTTCTCCAGGGGCTCTGAATTATTTCTTTCTATCCTTGCAGCAATGTATACAGTGCTTCTCATTGTGTGAGTGAAATGAGGTGTATATAAATTTGTATTAGGAATGGTATGTACACCTTATAGTACAACCCTTGTGAGACAACTGCACCAGCTGAATGAACATTAGAAGATAAGATGTTCCTTTTCAGTGACGATCCTCTGAGTATTTCAGATTATATAATTTGCTGTTTACCCTGTCTGGCCTCTTCTAGTCTCTATTTCCTTTCTGTATATACTTGTGACATTGTGTTTAGTTACTATTTCCTTGGTGATAACAAATCTTATATATACTATTATATTATTTATATCTATTTCATATAAAAGTATATCCATTTCATATGAATATATCTATTTATATATATACGTATATTTATATCTGTATATACATATACATAGAATCATAGAATAATTTGGGTTGGAAAGGACCTTAAGATCATCTAGTTCCAAACCCCCTGCCATGGGCAGGGACACCTCCCACTAAACCATACCACCCAAGGCTCTGTCCAACCCGGCCTTGAACACTGCCAGCGATGGAGCATTCACAGCTTCCCTGGGCAACCCATTCTAGTGCCTCACCACCCTTACGGTAAAGAATTTCTTCCTCATATCCAATCTATGCTTCCCCTGTTTAAGTTTGAACCCATTAACCTTTGTCCTATCACTACAGTCCCCAGTGAAGAGTCCCTCCCCAGCATCCCTATAGGCCCCCTTCGGGTATTGGAAGGCTGCTATGAGGTCTCCACGCAGCCTTCTCTTCTCCAGGCTGAACAGCCCCAACTTTCTCATCCTATCTTCATCTATTTCATATAAAAGTTATGAGGAGTCAATAACGTGTTTAAAACCATGCTGTCAATATTGTACAATGACTTAAGTGTCTTATAAGTAATTTATAATATATTTACAGAACATAACAATTATATTTTCAAGCATCAGTTATTACTGCAAACATAGACTGTATACTATATTACAAAAATTGTCCTTTATTGTAAATGGCTTAGACATGCTCTGAAAACATGTTTAATAAAATGAGTAGCCTTTATCATCAAATAAAGATAATTTTTCTGGCTGTTGACAAGTTATAATTTTTTAAAAAGCCATTCAAAATGAATTACACTATTCATGGATATACAATGAACAATCTAGTAAAGCATTAATAAAATACTGTGCATTTGAAATGTGTTGTTTTGGTTTTTTTTAAATAGAATTTTAAATTGTATTACTTTTATGAAATTTCCAAAATCCTTTAAATATAGTTGGAATAAAAATTACCTTGGAATTGTAGATTGCTTTGATCATACTTGAGTGTGTTCCAAACAAATAGAGATGCTTAAAAATGGTGTGTTTGCAAACACTTCAGTAAAATATGAAAATTTAAAAGGTATATGATATGCTACTGAAAAAACATGTAATAAAATATTTCCAAGTTCCCTAAAAAATTTCAGTGGGGAAAACTGCTATATTTTCCTCCAGTAAAATAAAATAGTGTTGCTTTATGGAATAAAATAAACTGAAATTTTATAGAATACAATGCTCTCTGGAAACAAATATTGGAAGTAGAGGAGTTATTTTTCTAATACACTGGAAGAAAGGTGAAAAGTCAATGAATTGAAAGCTGCCTTTCTGGACAAACTGAGAAGTGAGAAACACCAGGGGAGAGAAGTGTGAAAACAAGAGAGAACTTTTTCATCTTAATTGCAAACTTTTTCCACTTTGATTAAGCCCATTTCCAGTTCAGACTATTTTGCTAGGAGGAATTTTAACTAATGTTGTGAAGAACGGATAGCCACCTTACCTGAATATTAGGTTAACCCTCTCTTGCTTACTAATAGATGGAATAGAAGAATGGTAAATCAGTTTTCTGTTTTGGTTTAATTGTATCTATTGAAGGTATTTATTCATGTTTCCAGGAAGCAGTCAGTGGTTGGCAGGGCTTGGTGTAATTGTTTTATGTGGACTGATGAAAAAAGATGTACCAGCTCAAACAGGAGTTGTAGTTTGTGTGATGAAAACATCACCTCCAGACACACAACAAAGTAGACAGGCACAAGGGCTGGTGAGGGAATCTGGATAACCCCATGTCCTCACTGCTTCTAGGGCTGTCCCAGGGGAGCCTTCAGACCCATGGTGAAGATAGGAGCACCCCAGAGGCTACCCAAGTGGAATGGGGCTCACTATGGGATGCAGGGAAGAGCCTTTTGTGATTACATGAGATATTGTGGGATTTTTTAGGCGCTCAACCTTGCTACTGGCTTGACCTGGGGACATATAGCTGTGCAGCATTGCCTTGATTGGGCTACTGGGTTTTGTAACCTCTGCACACTGCATACGTCAAAGAAATCATCAAATGCACATCATACAGTGCTCTGTCAAATGTGCAAGTTTCATTTACTATTGTGTAGACCACAGCACTTTCTATGCAAATGTTCACTGACAGTGGAAAGTGCTAGTGTGTTAACTTAGTTGAAGAAGCTAGTGTTCTTTCTAGAAGCATTATATTAGCATTATTAAATATATAGTACTGATATATGTATATTTACAATTGATATATTGTATATTGTCTGTATGAACATTCATATATATAGTAGACTGTAGTTCTTTCCATGTTTCCAAATTGTGTCAAAGTTCATACCCTGTTACCTGTCATTTAGCCTCTCTCCTGTTCTTTTTGGTGTGGTCTGGATGTAAACCACAGTAATGATAGCCAGTTGAGAGCCCCACTGTTTTAGAGATAGGAGGATTAGTACTTCTTCTGTGGAATATATGCTGCTCTTTTACCCTCTTGATGTACAAATAAGGTGCATATTTACAAGCAGAGCAGACTGGGGCAGTATTGTAAGTTTTTTTTAATAACAAGGTGATTGTATTTTCTGCCTGTCACAGTTCAAGAAGTATCTGAAAGATGTTCTTACTCATACAATTTAGTCTTTGGTAGTCTTCTATGATTCTATGATTCTATAATCACCACATTAAAAGTCTTGCAAAGAGCAGGGAGTTGTACTCAATGATTTTTATGAGTCTCTTCCAACTTGAGATATTCTGATTCCATGATTATGATATATTGATATATTCCATGATATACCAATTATTATGATTAAACTCATTTCTGCTCTTCCACAGGCACACACCTTTGCACAGCACTGAGTTTGTCCTGGGTTCAGCAGTAGCAGTCATTTTTCTCCTTCTTAGTAGCTGGCACAGCACTGTGGTTTTGACTTTTAGCCTGGAAACAGCGCTGATAACACCAATGTGTTTAGTTCTGCTCAGTAATGTTTACTCTGACCAAGGACTTTCTGAGTCACATGCTCTGCCAGGGAGGAGGGGAAGCCGGAAGGAAGCAGACACAGGACACCTCACCCAAACTAGCCAAAGAGGTATTCCATACCACAGCACGTCATGCCCAGTATATAAACTGGGGGCAGTTACCTGGAAGGGCTAGATCACTGCTCGGGTCGGGCTGGGTATTGGTTGGTGGGTGGTGAGCGGTTGTATTCTCTCCCCTTGTTTTTTCCCTTATCATTATTATTATTATTATTGGTGGTAGCAGCAGTGATTTGTGTTATACCTTAGTTACTGGGCTGTTCTTATCTCAACCCATGGGAGTTACATTCTTTCGATTCTCCTCCCCATCCCTCCAGAGTGGGGGGTGGAAGGGAGGGGGGAGGGAGTGAGCAAGCTGCTGCATGGTACTGAGTTACCAGCTGGGCTTAAACCATGACAGGGGCAGACTGAAGCAACCTCCATGCTTTGGGTGCATTCAGAAGTTCCCTGGGCAAATTGTAGTGGTGTTTGGCAGGCAGTATCCAAGTTACTGCCAATTCCTTGTGCCTACGTATTTGTGCCCCACACCACTAAATTACCCCAGGAGCTCAGAGAAACTGGATCTCTAGGTGTATGATATTTTTGGCCAGCATAGCTGAATCTGAGGGAAAATAGAAGATGATCAGGAGGCTAGAGCATAATAGTTTGCCTGGCCACTCCTGACCCTGACTACTCACAGCTCAGCCAACCTGTCCTTGCATGCATTTTACAATGCGAATTACATAGACTGGATACTCTTATATCTGGAAGGACCCCCACCTCCTGCAGTGTATGTTATTGAGACTTACAAAGAAGTGACTTTGTACCACCCTCTGTATGTAAACATAAATTTTATATGAAAAAAGCATGACAATACCTTAGGACTGATCTTTGGAATTGCTTTTTTTTTTTTTTTTTTTTTTTTCTGTTTTGTTTTGTTCTGCTTTTTTATTCTGTGGAGGTTCTGAAAGACGAAGGCGGCTCTCTGTTTTTAATTACTGTAAGTGGCTTGTAAGTAGCTGGAACAGCTTTTTATACAACCTGATTTGAATATATTCCAAGCTGCAGATAGACACCTATTTTAAAGGCACAGCATGCTCATCATGGCTTTCTGCCAGTCAAACAGTTGTCACTTGCTAGACAGTCCTAAACAACTTCTGCTCCTTCCTCAATTTGCTGTCTGTCTGACTGATGGAAAGGGCAGGGCTTCTCCCTTCCCCCTCCCCTTTCTTTTCCTCTGAACCAGTGTCACCACACGGCAGGAGAATTCAGCCACTGCTGCTGAGAACAAGGCACTGTTTGTGCTGCTGGCCCCAGGGCTCCGATAAGGACCCCTGAAATGGAGTAGAGCAGATTGTCAGTGCAATTCCCCAAGAATCCTCTGCTTTCTGTAACTCCTTGGGGTGGATATGGAGGAGAAGAAGGTTTAGTTGGTTTTATTTTGCTTTTTAAACTTTTGAAGCTTTCTCAAGACAGACAAAAATGAAATCCAGATCTGTTTTTTCTTTACCCTGGGCAGGCAGATTATGTATAGATTGTATAAATACTGTGGTCTGGTCTTGTAGCAATAACACTCAGAGACCTAATCTGAAGTGAAACTAACATGATAAATGCATGGAAATACGTGGGGTTTTTTTCTCCATACTTGGTTTTATCTCCATAGCACAGTTATGGGGGAGCTTTGCTACTGTATCAGATCAGCAATGAAGCACCCAACATAGCTCAGCAACTCCACAGTAGACCTCAACTGAACTTCAGTGTCTTTTGCTCCACCTTCTCCCTTACCTCTTGTTGGTATCCTTGCTTGCTTGCTGGGCTAGACGCTCCATGCATTTTGAAGAAAGTCCTAGAAATGTTCTCTCTGGACTACTGAAAATATTCTGACTCCTGGTTCCTGATTTTGACACTTTGACCCTTTGGGATTCTTTATGGTTTTATGGACATTTTGTTTGAGACTTTTCTTTAGCCAGTGACTTTGTCTTAGTCAAAATTTGGCTACTGCCCATCTGGGGCAAAAGCACATAGTAGTCAATCCTGCCTTTTAAGGTTCATTATTATTTGTGGTTTGTAGAATTTTTCCACTTTTTTTTTTCAGGCAAGGTTTTCACAGCCTGCTTTGCTAAACTTCAGACCCTGTCATGAAGAGCAAAAGTATCTTAATTCTGATGGTCAGGATTCTTAACTATATCCTTAATATAGCTAAATGTAAAATTCTTTTTTTTCAATTAGGAATAGAAGTCTGCCGCAGCCCACCACCGTTGCAGAGACTTTGAGTGCAAGATAATTTTCTTGTCTCTTTACTCCTTTTTTGCTTGGCTTAGGTGAGATGCAACACTCCTTCAAAATAATAAGGAGAAAAAGAAGGGAAAAGAAAGGTTTCCCTCCATGTATTTTCTCTTTGCTGTACATTTTGTTTCTGACTGACCCCTCTGGAAGAGCTCAAGATGCTGCAGGAGGCTGGTGGATATGAAACATTGTTTTCTTCTCCATTCCTTTTCTTGTTTATTGTTGCTGGTTTTAGCTATTGCCTATATATTTCTTAGGACTTTGTTGGAAGACTGCAATAGTTTTTATGATTCAAATAATTATCTCCAGTGATAATTCACTACCTGCAAACCATATCCTCTCAGTGTCTATGGTGTCCTGTGCATTGTAGTCAGGTTTGTTATACTCTGGTCTCTGGACAGTTACAGAAATGAAAAATCAGAAAATGCTCTGTTAGGTCCTTGGTAATGCATATATATGATATTGTGTAAATCTTTCTATATTTCCTGTATAATATCAACTACATTCTTTAGTATTTCCTAATACTAAATTTGTTTAGTCTGTTTTCTACTTCCTTCTCTAAGTCCCAAATACTAAAGCACTTGTAGCCTTTTCCATTTCTCTGCTACTAATAGTAAAAGAGATGTCACCCATAAAATCTGCTCTGCCTCTCTGACTTGCTCTCTTGTGAGGCCACCCCATGATTATGTCTCCATAATCTATTCTATGATAGCACATGTCTATCTACAGAAATTCTCTCTATGCTTGATGTTTACGCAGTTCAAATATGTTTAAATATCAATTTGTCTTTCCATCTTTGTCAAATGTTTGCCCTCAGCTTTTTCATTTTCCTTGCAAGGCAAGTTTTCCAGGCCCTACATCTTTGTGCTCATTTTTTGGCTTTTTCTCAGAAGTCACAATCTGTCAATGCTAGAGCTAGTTTGAAATTTTCCAGTGAAAAGCTTCTGTTTTGTTTTTAATTGGAAAGTAATTTTTTGTAAAATTGGAGACAATCTTTTTGCAGAAGGTATTTGCTCCCCCTGCCCCTGAGTATATTTTAGGTTGGTACGATCAGAATAGACGCATTTAGTTTTGTGAAACCAAATGGATGTTCTTCCTTCTGGTTATCTGGCCAAAATATTTGAATTGTTCTTAAACATTTTTTCTGTGGCAGAATTCAGACACCTCATCACACGGCAGCCCCTCATCTGGTTGAAATACTGTGTTTAAAATTCCAGCAGTGGAAAACAGTGGAAGACCATGGGAGATAATACAAATTGGCCAAGGCTTCCTTCTGCAGGAAAAAAAAAAGCTCAAACCCAAACATTATGTATGGTGGCCATTAGGAAGAAAGGGACAGTTATCAAACTAAGATAAATATTGGTGGCATTGGCTGCCTTTCCCAGTGGCAGCATTACAGAGTAGTTATGATCCAGGCAGCTGTAGGTGTTCCCTAGCTTCAAACTCAGAAAAGTTCTGAACGGCTTCTCTCTGCTGCAGGTTAGCAGCAGGTTCGTTCATTACTGTTATTACTGATTTCCTAGGAAGATGCGCTTAATTAAGCTGGCTGCTATCATCACATGAATTTTAAGGCAAACTGCTAATGTGAGCTATTTATTCCATGCACAATTGAACACACTGCCAATGCTGCCTATAATAATACAAAAATGTTGTTATGATTACTAAGAGTGTGTGCTAAAAGACTGAAGACATTTTGTCACTTGGCTTCTGTAAGGTTTAAAATGTGTTGGCTAGGGTTTAGTGTTAAAAAAAACCTTAAAAAGAAAAGAAGAAAAAAAATAATTACTAAAATATCTCTGTGCTCCTAAACACAGTGTGTTGTAGCAGGGCAAATGGGTGATGGTTTTAGCTGGCTCTACCACCTCTCTCCAGTCACTGTTTTTTCTGTATTTCCCTCTTTCGCCTGTATTGGACTCACTTATATATATTTACTGCAACACAGGGTATGCTGGGACAATCCAGAGGAAAAAGAAAGCCGGGGGATAGAAATCCAAAGCCTCAGGATTAGCAATAACAAATTCTCAATTATATTGTGATGTGTTTCTTCAGAAATCTCTTTGCATATACAAGGCTTCATGAGTGAGCTCATTATCTCCTGGTATGTAGAAATGTATTTTGCCTTTGCTCAGCCAACACTAATGTATTTATTATTCATCTGATACTAGACTAGGCTTTAAGCTGTGTAATGCTTTCTTTACCATTTCATTGTTTATTTGTTTTAATGAATACCCATGAGCCACAGCCTGAATGCAGACCTGTTGTTTTACTCTTGGGTGGCAGCAAAGACTTCAAAAGAAAATGTTTTTTATTATTTCAAGGTACTAACCTCCTAACTGGAAGTTATTTAAATGACAGTACTATTTCTTCTCTTTTTCCAGATATTCATGTGCAAATAGCTTGGAGCACTTAGTACTTCTTGTGCAGTTTGACTGACTGACTGAGCTCACAGTTGGGACTGAGTAGATAATTTCTGTGTGAGCAGCTGAAGTATCTAACTTTGGCTTATATTCAACTACAAAGAGTTTAAAATAAAATATTGAGAGAAATCAGTGGGAGAATGGAAAAATCATGCTATATAAGTCAGAACATGTTCACCCTCTGTGAAGTTAAGGCAAATGATTATAGGCTTGCACACTGATAAAAACAATAGGGTTTATTTACAGTGTGTTAAGTTTCTGTTATTGTAACGCTACAGTGTATACAGGCATGTAAGTGTGGTAAAGTGACATGAGGCAGGCCAAACCTTGATAGGCATGTGAATTCTGCCAAAATACTTCAGCATGACAACTGGAAAATGTAGAGGATGAGATTGAACTGAGGGAGAAATAAACAGTGGAGAAAGCAGTACTGGAGCTGCACTGGCAGTGTGATCTGTAAAACAAAAGCAGCTTGTGTAGGAGCTCCCATGTTAATATTCCTTTTGGGTCAAAATCCATGTATTTTGTTATTGCAAAAAATCCTTTCAAAGTCAGTCTTCTGGTAAGACTAGAGGCAGAGAATAATAATAATAATAATAATAAATAAATTATGGTGAGGCTGACTAGTTATTCTTAGCACAACGGTCCCCCTGGCTGCATTTTTACTAACAAATAGAATGGATCAGGGATTGTTCCCTGGCCCTGAGGCTAGAACATATCTTGTGTCCAGAGAGCTAAATATTTGTTTCTGTAACAGGCTGCCTGTTGGCACTGGCCTTGGACCTAGGCTAGCCTGTGAGCCAGCACCAAGCACAGCTCTAACAAATTACTTCAAATGAGCCTTCTAGTTCACTTGGCCTTTTGAGGAGCAGCAGGACAGATGACCTCCAGCTGTCCTTGGCTGGGCTTCAGATGAAAGGTTTTTCCAACAGGATGATAGGCTCTTTTCAAATGCTGTTTTCTCAACAAGAAAAAAGCAATGACTGCTTGTATCAGATACAACATCAAATCAGTACAGATTACGAAGAATGAATTTTGAGGAAATATTGGGTTATTGAGATATTTTTTTCCCCCACAAAACAAAGCTCATTTTTCTTGGACCTCTGTGTCCAAGTGGAAGTGGGATGAGTGGGACTCAACCTTGCTGTGTGCTCCTCAGCTGTTTGATATTTTTTTCAGTGACTCTCCAATGCAAAAATGCAAAAGCAAATTCTTTATATGGGACCAGAAACCAGGTGTCACTCCAAACCAAAAGGTCCACTGTTAGCTAGGCCAGAGTCAGGCCCTGTTTTTCTTAGTCTGTGTCTCTCGCCCCATAAAGATGAAGCGTCACAAGAAATGGAAGCAGTTTGATCCCAGCTCAGTCTGGGCTGCCTCTTGGTATATGACAGCAATCACATCAAGCCCCCTCAGGCTGAGAGGAGCCTCAAACCGCTCCCTGTGTGAACGCTGTGCTTATATCATACAGGTGGAGAGTAGCAGAAGTACACCCTCCTCTCCAAAGATGAGACTTTTATTTCCTCTCAGGTCAAATTGAGTCAGAATTCAGTGAAAACAATAAATCTGCAATTTCCCCCCCCTCCCCCCTTCCTTCTGCTTAATCTTGTATTTTGCTTTCCAAATAGAATTATACATAATACATGAAAAACAATGAATATTTTTTTTTTCCCCAGTAACTTAAGGGAAATGAAGAAACCTTAATGTGGCCAGCAGTTAAGTTAGAGATGTTGCCAAGGTTCATCATGTCCATGAGAACAGCAAATTGCCAGTGCAGGAGACACCTTGGGTGTGATTGTCAAATCTATTGTCACCGTTTTGTAATGGGTGACAGGAGTGGTGTTGCACTGAGCCCTGCAGATTTGTGTTTGCAGCCCCGCAAGGTCTCCACTGGTGCACTTTCTGAAGGAGGTAACCCGGCGGTGTCTTTCTCATGGTGGTGGGAGGTCACAGACATGGGGTATGTCACTGTTTGGCTCAGGAAGATTTTCCCTAGGACATGAGATGGTGTTTTGGCCTGTGAAATGTGCTGCTCCTAGCAGTAGCAAGGGATGACAGGAATCTCATTTTCTCAGCAGCCGGGGTCAGGCAGGAGAGGTGGTAACCCTTTGCTCTCAGCCGCTGCATCAGCAGGCAGCCTTCATATAAAGTTTAAATTTCGGTGATTACTGTGTAGATATATACCTGGTGTCAGTGTATGAATGCTGTCCAGCCCCTCACTGAAGCCTCCTCCTAAGCACTTGTTTGGTCCAGGGGTCAGACTGCTGGCCTCAGGAGACATGTTCAGGTCATAGTTGTGCTCTGACACTCAGCACCCTTAAGCAAGAGGCTGAGCTGCCTTGTAGGGGTCATCCTGCTCCTACTCATCTCCCCAGCATATTGCACCACAGCCTGCTGCGATGTTGCCTGGCTGACATAGGAAACAGTCCTGGCTACTGTCTCTGAGTACTGGTGTAATGAGAAATGATGGTAATGACAGCAGCTTTGCATATGGCAAATAAACTTTGGCAAATGGGCTTCATGAAAATAGATATTTTTGAAAGGATTCTGCAGTTTTTGATAGACTCAGGATATTTCATGTGAAACAAGGACAAATTTTGTAATGTGGTTTTTTTTTTTTTTTTTTTTATTCACAGCTTAAGTGAAGACTCCAGAAAAATGAAAGGGACACCTTTAAATGAGTGCTAGCGATTTTCTACTGACCTCTGGATATTTCAATCCTGCTTTGGAAAAATAATAATAATAATTAATTTTTATGATTTCTTTCTCAAGTGGCTTTTTATTTAAGCAGATGCTTTCATTTATAAGATGGAAACCTTTTTTGATTTCCAATAAAATGCCAGGCTCTAGTGAAGAGAAAATGCAAATCTAAAATCACTCATCTCCTTTTTCTTGCAAACACAAAAATCTTTTGTTCCTAAACAGAAATTATGTGGGGGGAAAAAAGAAATCCCAACCTAATGGCTTGAAAGAAAATGTAGCAATACTTATCAAGCTTTTCTATCTTTCCTTAGTATTTAGAAGGCTCAATTATAATTTCTTGTTGGCATTAAAGTTCGTAATTATGCAGTTGTCTGTTTATTTTGAATAACTGAAAGACTGTGCCAGAAAAAGAAGCAGAGAGGGAAAGAGAGAGAGAGGGAGAAGGAAAAGATGAAACTTATTACCTCTCACAAACTGCTAATCATTGTAAATGGCCACAGAGGCCAGAGGAGACTGCAGAAAATTACTATCAAGCATGAAGCAATAAAAATACCCTGGACTATATTGCTGGGAAAAAGAAAAAAAAAGTGAAGAAATTTTCTTGGTGCTAAAGCAGCTAAACTGGAAAGAGTAATGGAAATAAAGCACAGTAAGGGGTCCTGGCAAGTCCTGTAAGCAAAATAAATAAATAAATAAATAAATAAATAAATAAATAAATAAAGGGAGGTAGGAAATGGGGAAAGAAATGGATTTTATTGTTATGTACTGAATATATTGGCAGAATCCATTTCTGTATCAGAGGGTCTTTTATTAGCAGGGCTCTTGAAGCCCCAATGTTACTTGGTTTTTTATGTCACTTCCTGTCTGTTTCTCCTCTCCTTCCTTTGCTGGTTGTGAGTTGAAACGCGCGGGGAGCAGCTCTGCTTCCCAAACCAGCTGGCAGTGCCCCCCTCTGCTGAAGGACATGGACTGAAAGCACCAGCCCGGCCACCTTGGAGGGGATGGCAAATACTTTTGGCTCTGGCTTTGACCTCCAGATTAAACTTTTCACCCACAGCTGTGCTCTTGAGGATGGATCAGTGTCAAGGATTATAAAAGAGGCTCGACTGGATGCAGATAGAAAGCTCCAGGCACTGAAAGTAATATCGAGGTAGCAGCCTTTGCAAGCCCTGCTTCATGAATTCTTCACAGTGCTGGCCCCCAGTGGTCCTGGAGCCATTTAAGGGGTTTATTGCTTGCTTGGCAGCCTAAGCTAAAGCGATGTTGCTATCAATCAAGTGAATTCTGTGCTAAATATTAGCACTGTAGCTAAGAAAGCTTTCCCTCTCCGGTTTTACCTCTGTCAATATTAAAGATAGAAGTAAGTCACTGGATGGGAATATTGCTCCTAGAGTCCACCAAAGAGACCTGCTGAAGCAGAAAAGCATAATTTAATGACTTTTATTTCACAAAAAGAAAAAAGGAAAAAGAAATATCTGTGCAAACGAAAGAAAAATGAATTTCATTTTGCTAAAGAATAGTTTAGAAAAAGTCTCAGATTGCACAAAAATCATGTCCTGTAGCCTGGGATTTTTTTCCTAGTTGCATTTATGGGTTTTTTTTACATTTAAAGTTAACTAACATTTAGAGCTTTCTGTTGATTGGATTCTGTTTTTGGAGACGCCAAGCTGATACAAAATCATGCAAACACTACCCAATGTCTTAAAAAACAAAAAGGAAACATTTACATTGTCTAAAAAAGCTGAAAATATACATTAACATTTGTGTTAACATTCAGCTAAGTTTCTGAAGAGAATTCCTAGAGTTCCATATGCAGGCTCCTGCATGTACAGATATTGTTTATGTGTAGAAAAATTAGGAAACAGCCAGTTGTCTAGGCGCAGTGGCGAGACAGAATAATCTTTTTGTGAAAAATTATTTGATCTCTTCTGTGTTTGAAAAAATGATTTTTTTTTCTTCAAAGTCAAAACCAGCATTACCTGTTTTGACACAAAATTTCAGCCCAACTAACATAGATTAGAGAAGACTGATAGCTCAGCCTCTTGTTAGGGCCTGTACTAGCCTCCTGATTGTGCCAAATGATGTTGATTCTGGTTAATTCTCCATCCTAAATCCTGGATGTGCAAAACATGAATGACTGAAGTAAAAGTGTTGTTAATTCCTTCTTCCTGCCATGCTGACAACAAATTTATTACTGTGACCCATGTGGTTGCCTTGATTGTTGCATGGGTGGATTAGTGAGTGGTATCTTGTAGGGGGGTGTAATTAATTCTCTGGGGTGTCATTTGGAATGGGTGTGTGTGTGTGGGGGGTCCCACGTGCGACTAATTTCTTCTGCAAAGAAGGGGTTTTCTAAAGAGATTTTGATTCCATATGTGCTAAATATATAATATTTACTTGTCTTCTCTAATTAACATGGAAAACTAGGATTTCTAAGTTTTAGGCTAGCAGAAGATCTTTCTCCCAAAGTTCTTTCCTTTTCCTTATGGTTTATGCAGTGCTGAGCACTCTCCACCACTGGGTCTAGTCATGTTCAGCAGCTCACCCCAGTGAAGTTCTTAGAGTGAGAACATGCTTGTAGATGGCATTTGTGAGGATCATACTTTCTTGTACATAAGGCAAGCTGAAGTTAAGTAAGCACACATTATACATGTGTTTTATGTTGCTATTTTATAAAATGAAAGTTTCCTGGCTGCTGTTAGCACCTATGTATTGCTAGATACAGGATCTCAGACCAGCACAGCATCAGGCTCTTGACCAATTTTTGTATGAAAACTAAATTACCTTGTGATGTTCAATTAAATTTTCTTGTGAGGACTTGGGTGAGAAATGTATTGTGTGAACACTTCATTCTGTATCATCTGGTTTAGCATAATGCTAGCTATTATTGTGGAACCATTTAGGAAAAGGGTGAAAAGACTTAAATGAAAGCATTATTAGTGTGGAGTAAGAAAAGAGCAAAATTTAGATTTGCTCTAATTCCTGAGTTTCTCCTTATGGGAAAAATGCATATAGGTTGAAGAGTTGAACAAGTTTGTGATTTGCTGTTACTTTTTATAACAGAGGCCAGTTGTTCATTGTTCTTTCAGGTGGCAGTTGATGTATTTTTATAATGAGAAGGAAAGGGAGACAAGGCCATTTTGGGGAAGATCTTGCTGATCAGGCTGGACTTTACATTCCCCCTCTGGGTACTATTGGATCTGCAGTACCATCCTAGGATTTTGTGTAAGTGCTTCTGTAACAGCTCATGTATATGTTGATCTAATGAAAACCAGAAGAGGTTCATTCTTCAAGTGATGTTCAGTTTTAGGCGAAGTTTAACAAATGCTGGACCTGACACTCTCCTTTGGCTGAATTAGTTTTTCCTTAACCCGAACCTGCTGCATGCTCTGCTTGTGAAAACAGCAGCACATCAGAAAGCTCCCTGGACCCATACTCAGGTCAGGAGTGCTAATAGCACACTCTACCTGATTCTGCAGTGCATTTTCTAACCAACACCTCTTTCCTTTCCCTTCAATTTTACTTCTGCTTTCTCACACTGTTGTCCCTATTACATTCCGTGATTCATTTCAGGAATGTGTCTGAAATGCAGCTTTTTTTGCCAGTCCCCGAAAGAGTGAGGAAATGGAAAAAGTACAACTCCATTGTAATTTTCTGGTTGTCAGCACTTGATTGTGGTTCTATGGCCTGACATCCTCTTTCCTGGGAGAAAGGAAGGAAAAACAAGTGTGTCAGAAAATGAGTATGTGCCATCCATCCATCACAAAGGTACAATCTGCTGTTTCATTCTGACTCTTGCAATCTTCTTCCTTTTTTTTTTTTTTTTTTTTTTTCCCCTGGCTGAGCTAACATTTCTAGTTTCTAGTTTCCTGCTGGTGTAGATTTGCTTTTACATCTTAATATCTCTCTGGCTTCTTTTTACCTGTGCCCCATCCACTGGTTATTATGTGCTGAGCACAGCATCCCAGCCAAAGGAGAAGCAAATACTATGGGTAGCAGTGAGCAAGCGAATAGGTCTTGGCAAAATACTCTGCTCTCCCTAGCAGGAAAAAGTCAGGCAACTACAGGCCTAATCGCAATACTGAATGGGTTGTTTGCTAGTGAGCTGGAAGTAATGTGTCATGACTGTTTTGGAGGGGTGAGGCACAGGTCCTATGCAGCTGATCATCTCAGAATTGCCATGCATATTTAACTGGTGATGTATTATGTAGATGATAAAATGAGCACTGAGTAGTCAGATTCATTGTTTTATTTTATTCTGCACACAGCTCATTACAGATCACCTCACATATGACTGATGCTTTCCATGAACCAGTTATTTGACAGTAATCTTTATTTTACATATCTCAAGTTTCAAGACATTTTTCTAAAATTCTGTTTCCCAAGAGAAGTCCTGCTGAAGAGATATGCCTTGCCAGAGATCTGCTTTATGTAAATCTTAAACTGACAATTCAGCCTCAACATTTCAGATCTGATACTTACTTTCCTTAAAAAAAAAGAAGAAAAAAAGGCATAGTGGCCTTCAAGAAGTTTCCATTCTGATATGGTGCACAGTACTACAAAGAAGCAGTGTGACCTTCTTTTAACCCTTCAAGAAAGCTGCTCTTTTCTTTCCAGATTGGAAGTTTTCCACCAGTAGTAGTAATCTGGGTTGAGTATGTTTGCTTTAGACTATGCAGGAGTAGAACAGAAATATTATGATAGTTGAACTGCAGTGGTGTGTGTTCCTTGGCACAGATACTCAGGGATTTATTTGAGGAGCTCAAGGTAGTGTCAGATGCCAAGACTCTATTCCAGGAGACTGTGCCCATGGTGTGTGTTTTGGGGTGACATAAGTCACAGAGTTGTCAGGTTTCTCACAGTGGTGTCAAGAGATACAGCGTGGTAGTATGATAGTGCTAGAGCTGGTGATGCACTGCACTTTGAGCACAGTAGAGGTACTGTACTCCTTGTGTCAATGTCTTACCACATCTTCTCTGCGCAGGACTTTGTAGCTGTGCTTGTACTATCAGCTGGAAAACTGAGTCTCTTTCTTTCTTTCTCTCTCCAGGGTGTCCCCTGCATGCATGCATCCTCATGACATCTCCCTTCAATTTCATACCCAGCCACCCTTGCACACAGCACTCTTCTTGACAAGGCAGACTAAACTTGTCTCTCTGCATTGTTAAAGTCAGTTCCTTTTGGTTGTCTGCAGAAACTGAGCAATGCCCAAGCTCTCATACTCTCGCTGGCATGTAGAGCAAGGGAAACTGTGGTCAGCTATCAAACTTCTTTGTGCCAAATGGCAGTTCAGTGCAGCACTGTGAGTTTGCCAGGTGATTTGCACATGCCTTGGTGGGAAAGGAAAACGCAAAATATGAACTTGCTCAATTTCCAAGACTCTTTGGGAACCCACTGAATGAGCTGTAAGAGCTCCAGTAAATCTGAATTACTGATTGATCTAATTATTGTGATAAACAATGGAGGATGCAGGGTCCAGCAGCAACAAAAGACATGGATACATCCCAAAAACATGAAGGGGAACATGGGTAAAATAATGTAGTCATAAAACTACACATTACTGTCATATATTTAGAATTTTTTCAGCAGCTAGCCAAAGACAAAATGTGCTCGATAGACTGAATCCACAGCTTAAAAATGAGAGGGATTTTACAGAAGAGGTACTGCTGCAAGGAGAATAGGAAGGTTATGTTCTTTATTTCCTAATGGCTTTTTAGGTAACTGGCATTTTGATAATTCATTGGAAAAGTGCTTATGAAAATAGCTGAACTGGAGATTAAAGAGTTCACATACTTCAGTCAAACTCCACTGAGCCTTCATTGTGACAACTTCACTAGAGAGCAGAATGACTGTTGCTTTTATAGGATCTGTTGGTAGTATCTGTTGTTATTCTGCTCCATTTTAAAATCAAATGTGCATCAGCCCGCTTTCCAATAGCGCCTTCTTTCAAAAGCCATTTTTTCCATGCAAGGCAGCTGTATTCAAACACTGACTTCGAGTCAACCCAGAGATTTTATTGTATGACCAGGTGATTTGAAAGAGCATGTGCTTGTTTGCAAGGGAATTGAATAGTCCTTAGTGGAGTTATTCCAACAGTTTATGACATGTGTTGTATTAGGCATGATTATGCGCATGCAGCCCGGTGTGTGACATGCTGTGCTGCACTGTAATGTGTATTGGAAGGGTGATGCTTTACAGACTATGTTCTTTGTTTTTCCTTTGTGCCTCTTTTACACTACAGGTATTTCTATCCTTGTTCGACTTCACTCTGCTTCAGCAGTCTTGCGAGCAGCCAGATTGGAGCCAGTCTGGTTCAGAAGGCCTGATTTGACATAGAGAGAAAAACGGCATGGGACTGATAAGGTGGAAAGAGGACAAATGAAAGCTACCTCTTCTGAGTTGGTGACAAACAAATATTGGAAACTTATGTCCTCCTACACCTAGATGCTGGGAAAAAGGCTTCCCAGGAGAAATTAAATTATAATTCCAGGATTTTGTTGTTGTAATTTGTAAAAGTTTTATACATCTCATCTTCTTATTCTGGTAAACAGTTTGCTACATCTTTAGGACATTCAGACCTATCTTGGCAAGCAAGTTTATGACCCAAATGCAGCCAATTGCTATGTAATGCCACTTTTTACTATATGAATAGCAGAAAAAATTGTACAAGGCATTGTTATTATCTCCACCAGCATAGTAGAAGCTTCAGTGAGGGATAACTTTCTGCAACAAGGGGAAGACAAGGTGAATTATATTTTTTTAGAAACAGTGCAGTAACAGGGTCTGTGTTGAAAGGTGAACAGGGCATCAAAGACATGAATCAAAGTTTTTCTTTGCAATAAGAATAAAGCTCATATAATTTTGTGGGAGATGAGTGACCCAGACCTGTTGGGGATTTTATTTTTATTTAATATGCTTGCTTTGCTTTTGCACTCCAGAAATCCCAGGGATTTTCAGAAAAGCAACAATCTACAATATACCATTGAAACATAGTATGCAAATTGTTCAGCTCTCATACGGCATATAACCTCACATGATTAGAACATTTGTATGTGGCAAACATGCCTTGGTCTCTGTTTTACCATGCAATTGCAGAGAACAAGAATTTGTAAAGTACTCATCAGGAGTTACAGAGTTGGCTGAGCATGTAGGGACAATCATTGGTACTCTTTCAGGAACATGTCACTTTAACTACCATGCCATGCTTCACAATAACTAAGACTGATCTCCTGTTCAGTGAGACTTATCTGTTAGTTATATCCCATTTATAGGTTCAAGCATGTTTTGAATCAGGGATAAGCTAATTATGTGCTTGTCCCTTCCCTCTTGTAAGATCACACTGGACATTTAGGTAATCATGTAACCTACAGTGTTACAGACTTTCTCATGTCTTTCTTCAGGACTGAAGCACAGTGATAGAAATTTTACCATAGATAGATAAATTGTCCTAGTTAGGAATAATTACGGAATAGAACTGGAAGTAGTAAACAAATATGTGGCAGGCAGATGATGCTTCGTGTTCACTAAAAGAATACTTGATTTTAAATTGTTCTGAACATCAAAAGCCAGGTGTTCAGATAGCACTCATGAAAAATTAAGTCAGATAATAATTCAGTAGGGTACATCTTAACCCCAACAGTAATAGAGATACTCTGGAAACTAATATGAAATTTTCAGCCCCTGTGAAATGATAATCAACAGCAAAATCAGCAAAATTAAGCAAACGAGTAATATGAGTCATTTCTTTTCCCTCTATTTGCTAAAGAGGAGTAGGAACTTAGGAAGGTTCCTAACCTCAGTTTAATAACTACCACTGAACTGTGGGGTTTTATTAAATGTTTTTGTGTCTCATTTCTTTCTGCTCAGTTAATCATTTAGACTAAATATGTCTGGTAATAGTTTAGCCAGTTCATGCAATCCAATTTGATAATCTGCATGTCAGCTCTGCAGTTTTGCTCTGATATGTGTCCACCTAACATGATAGGGACCTTCCATGCTTTTTTCCACTCAGGTACAATTTAGAACCAGAATGGTATAATATAGTATTATCTGAGCATATCCAAGGACTGATTTCTATGAATTCATCCAGTATGATCCCACTTGAAAATCTACAAACTTAATCAATAGAGTTACACATTGGTAATTACTCATTAGAAAAGTTCCATCTGGATTGAGATTTGCACATATCAATTTATTATTTCATTTTCATGCATGCCAAGAGAAATACATTTACCTTTCTGAAGCACCATTTTCACAGACAAGGTTAATACTAATTTAATTTACTTTAACTCTAATCTAAATTAAATGTCTCCAAGAAAATGAAGAATCAGAGAAGCTTCTTATGAAATACAATCAGATTCCTGCTGTTTCAGCAGTACAGCTTTATCAAATGATGGTAGTTAGCAATATTGCTTTCTTCTGTCCACACTGTTAGTTTGGGGAGAATGCTGCTTTCCTTATCTGGGCTAAAATTATTGGAGCAACCATCAAATGGTTAAACTACAAGTCTTGGTCCAGTACCCAGGATCTACACCTACTTGGTCATTAAGGGATAGACATATACAGATACAGACACATATCTATATAGATGTAGATTATCTATGTCTCTATATCTATCTAAACATCTGTCCAGGTAGATATTTATAGATCTAGGTAGCTATCCATTTAGATCTAGACATCTATAGATTTATAGATAGATTTATATATTATCTATATCTAGATGCCTTTATCTATCTAGATAGACAGATAGAGATATCTATATAGAGCTAGTTGGCTAGATATCTGTGTATATATCTATCAGGAGATAGGATATCAGGATATCTATACCAGTTTCTACATATATCTAGATATAGCGGATAGATAGATTTAGATATCTATATACCTAGATATTTTTATCTATATATGTCTATCTGTTTTTATATCTATATGTGTTTCTCTTGCAGATCTCTTCATCATGGAGGACCAGGTGATGTTAGAAAGCTCTTTAAGTATCAGTGTTTTGTTTGAGCATGGCAGGGAACAGATCTCCCAGTTCAATCTGAATCTGGATTCAGAGCCATGGTTTTGCTCATTAGAGCAGGAGGATGATCAAGATAGTCATCAATTGCTTCACCTGGAAAAGGAAATAATTAATGATGAGAAAAAGATGAATTTGCTGTTTTCTGATCTCTTGCTCTCTGGATGACATCAGTTACTGCACTGCCTTTCTACAGGGAAGGTAAGCCAGGTAAAAGCCAGCTCCCTTTTTTTGAAAGTGCAGCTTGGGAATGAGTCTCTGATGGCAACTCAGGCTGCTGGTGAACGTGATATAAGCTAACCAGTAAGTCAGTCATCCTTAGAAAGCTAACAAGTCAAAACAAACATGTTGCAGCAGTGTTTAAGCATGGTGGGTTTAATGAAAAAGGCGCAAATCTGAGGGTAAAAGTGAAATCCAGAGTCTATGCTCTAGCCCTTCACAGAACACTTTTCATGGTAGTCTCTTTCTCTCTCACTCTCTCCCCATTAGTAACCTGTCCCAGTAGTTAGCATGTAGCCTATGGGACTGCAGACATTTTTTTGTTGAGTTCTGACTGACAGCTGATAACTGTAATGTGCCAGTCTAATAATGATATGAGATCCTCTTCAGGGACTGTTAAATAGCATCTCAGGGTTGTGCAGCATCAGGTTATTAATCCTGAACAAACAAACCCAACTGATTGAGTCAGACTGAGAAATTTGATATTTTTCCATTCTTCATGCACGCACATAGCAGCAACATCAACACTAATTGGAGATGTGCATGCAGATGTGACTGCAGAAGTGACTGCTTGCTGTATGCCTCTGTTATTTATAATGCTGAAAAATTATAATCCTTGCAATTTTCACTAACAGAATATAGTTTTCATTCTCCTTAAGCCAAAAGTGGCAAAGCAGTAAATTATTAATTTAATATGGTTTTGTCAAAGAGACGGTGGGCTTCAGAACACTGAAGGGACAGACTTTCAGTGTAAAATCAGAATAATGTTTAAAGAATTTTTGGTGCAAAACAACCCTAAAGCATATCTGAAAGATTATACACAGCTGGCTTAGCAAATGTACGCATAGATACAATTTATAATGAGTTCTGTGGTTTGCCGCACATTTTCCAGGCATGAACTGTCTTTTTCCTCCATCCCTCTACTAATCTACTTGATTGTCTTCTTCTTTTCTCAGTGTAGAAAACCATCCGATCAACATAATCTTAACACCGCTTTGTAGCTGAAACCCTTAGGCTTCAGACAGCATCTTCCCTGTCTATCATGAATACAGTTTCATCTTGTCATTATAGTGCTGCAACACATATTTCCTACTGCTCTTGATCTCCAGTGCTGTGAAGAATAACACCGTATGCTTGTGATGGGAATGCAGACATCCCTTTGAGCCTGCTCTCTTCCAAGTCTGGACGTCTCTGGTCCAGAAATAGCGTGTGTAAAATAGATACTACTTTTTTCTTGAGCATTACTCTGTTGTAAGAGACATCTGACAGGCTGTGGCTAGGAGGTGTGTGACAGGAGTTGGTGGTGAATGAGGTTGACAGGGCTTCCTGGCAGGGTAAGGCCCCACCATACACAAATGAGGTGACCATAGGCACCTGCATGCCAGACAGATCCTGGGAGGTTGGGGAATATTCTCATGGCCCTGACTGTGCCATAAAGAGCCACTTGTGCCACATAGTGTGCTTGGAAAGCCTGTAGGATGGAGAACCCAAACACTCAGTGACAGGTAAATAATCCTGCAATTGCTCACCTCCAAAAAAACCCAACTTTTTCATCTCATGCTGTGTACTGCAATTATAATATTTTGTAATGTCCCCTGCTTGATACCTTCCCTTAAAAAGTAATGCAATTGAATAGAGCTGATAAAGGGAGAAATTCCTAAACAGTTCGATCACATTTTTATAATCCATCCTTCCTCTTTATTAATTTTTATGTCACCAGGCAACTGAAGCAGGCTCCCTCCAAACCCCAGCTGAGTGCACCATGCTCAACTTCCTTACTTGCAAACTGGGTGACTTGGTTTTCCTTTCCAGTCCTTACCTCTCAAAAATGTTCATGTCTCCTGTCTTTGAAAATTGTTGTGGCTTGGCTTTGCTTAGCTACCAAAAATAGCATTGCCTGACTGGGTGACCTTGAGTGGAGCTGGCTGGCTTGTTACCAAGATATTTCCTTCCATGACTTGCATACAGAGATAGTTTTCATTTTGAACCAGTCATAATGATGAGTCAGTTATTACTGCTTGGAACAAAGTTGGTTTTGCAAGGACATTCTTAAGGAGAAAAATTAAATTGTTTATTCTGTGAGTGCATTTGCATCCATCCCATATTCAACTGAGCAAAACATTTATTTTCATAGGTATATTATTGAGCAACTGTGTTATTTTGAGGTCTTCTTTTATACATCAAAATGTGGGTTTTGGTAAGACACTGAAAAATAAACGGTCTGAGATAAAAGACCTCACTTGGAGTATTGTGCACAGTTCTGGTGTCCTCAACATAAAAAGGACATGGAACTGTTGGAACAAGTGCAGAGGAGGGCCACAAGGGTGATCAGGGGACTGGAGCCCTTCCCTTATGAAGCCAGGGTGAGAAAGTTGGGGCTGTTCAGCCTGAAGAAGAAAAGGCTGCATCAAGACCTCATCCAGTACATGAAATACCCCTCCAGTGTCTGAAGGGGGCCTATAAGTATGCTGGGGAGGGACTCTTCATTAGGGACCGTAGCAATAGGACAAGGAGTAACGGGTTAAAACTTAAACAGGGGAAGTTTAGATTGGATATGAGGAAGAAGTTCTTTACTGTGAGAGTGGTGAGGCACTGTAATGGGTTGTCCAGGGAAGTTGTGAATGCTCCACTCCTGGCGGTGTTCGAGGTCAGGTTGGACAGAGCCTTGGGTGACATGATTTACTGGGAGGTGTCCCTACCTGTGGCATTGGAGTTGGAACTAGATGATCTTAAGGTCCTTTCCAACCCTAACTATTCTCTAATTCTATGATTCTATAAGTATTAATTGGATACTTTAAAGTGAAAATTAACGAAAACCTTGAAAAGCTTTTTTGTGGGGCCTGGAGGTAATTTATGGTAGTTCATATGAAACACTGTAGGTGGGAGTTTTATGCTAAGGATATTTACAACACTAGATGACATTTAACATATTAAATAACTATGCATGCTCCATGTATTTTTACTTATAAGACTAAAATATCTTCAGTAATCTTTCTCTTTGACCTGACAAAAATATTTTTCAACAAACTAACGCAAACTAAATTTTGCTAAGGGATATCTCTAGCTTATGTGGTATATGCCATGGCAGGGGGATTGAAACCAGATGACCTTAAAGTCCTTTTAAACTCTAACTATTCTATGATTCTACGATTCTGTGACAATTGTTATCAAGAGAGAATACCTATACATGCTGGGCAAAGGCCGAGCAGTCTGAGAAACAAGAGTAGTACGAATGCAACCATCCCTGCCTATGTAAGCAAGGCAGTACCCATCCTCTAAGGCTATCTGGAAATGAGCTCTATCCATTTGTTTAATGAAGCCTCAAGAATGAAAAAGTTTAAATGCAACTAATTAATTTTAAACCCCTATAATTAAAAGTATTATAACAGTGATCTAATTTGGGAGAGCAGTAATCAATATGTAAGGAGATCAGCTAGAGTGCAGCCAAAGATACCATCAAAATCTACTGAAGATATGAAAACCTCCAGAAATACCTCCAACAGAGTTTGGAAAATGCCTCATGGTATTGAAATCAGTAACGCTGTTTTGTTTGTCTGTAACTTAGGAAAGATTAGTGTGCAGTTATCGACAAATTAGACTTTTAATAATAAATAAGGCTTTGGAATTATAAATCCTGGGCTTGATCCCTATGTTCTTTCCCTGTGGGGTGCAGAGGAAGAAGAGAGAAGAAAACAATCCTGTAACAGGTATGGACTATGGAAAAGTTACCCTGGAAGCTATATTTCACCCTGAAAATTTATACAGTTAAAGCTGAATATATATGATGTATTGAGGTTAAGTGAATGTGGTATAAATATTTATACTACACATTCACATTATGCATTTTTTATACAGTACATGGGCAAAATGTCCTGATAGAGAACATTTTGTGTAAAGTGCTATGAAAGACTAAAAATTGTAGCCTTTTTTCTAGTTTAAATGTTACTATACTTCAGTCAAATGTAAACAATGCATGATGCAACTGTTGTGGGGTTATGCAGAGGGCTGATGTAAAAATGCATCAGGCAAAGGTAGAAACCCACTGAATTCTGCATTGAATTTTTTACCTGAGTAATGATTGACCTATGGCCACTCTAGCAGGGCTTTGTTTTTAATGACTGGTGCTCTATAGCTAAATAACATCCCCAGGTTATCTTTATCCTCAGTTAAATTAATCGAATATTGATGACCATGACTTCGGACTTGAAAATGTGCTGGAGAAACTTTAGCAAAGAGAAAAGCGGATTGCGCATGAATGGAGAAATTCATCATAATGTCACTGAATACCTGGGGAGTGGAGTTCAAGCTGATTTATTACAACACTGTTTTTCATTTTTACTGGACACTGATTGGGCTTAGGGTAAAGCAATCTCATCATGATCTCCAGTCAAGCAGTGATAGCGACACTGCTACTTCATAGGCACATTCTTTATAGCTTTTGTACTGCTGCTAGGTAACACAGAGCTTTTCAAGGCTGTCAGCTCTGTTGGTATATACTTCACAGTGTTCAGAGCTGAGAGGCTGCAGCAGAAACCACAGCAGAGTAATGTTTCAAGAATTTCAGCAATAAGAAGTGTGTGACTACTTACAGGATAATATAGGCTACATCATGAACACAGAGTGCCATGCATCCACAAGCCCTGAGCAGATCCCCTCTGATGATGAGATGCAGTTAGAAATGTGAGATTTTCAACAATAAATAAGGATCTTTCTCAGCTGCAGAATACCAAAACCTCACAAAATTTAAAATAAATGTAATAGAGTGGCAAGAATGCAGATGTGCAGAACTTGTGTTTTCCAGTCATCTGTGCTGGGAAATATTGAAGCTGTTGTCAAATATGGGAGGAGAAGTTCCATCCTTCAGGCTAGGAGTCAGAGCGTAACCTCTGTGCTCTCCCTTCTCCATCTTCGTTGAAGCACTTGGCTCTGGAATTGATGTGAGTGAAGAGATCAATAAGGGAGGTTGAAGTTAGTGTACCAGATTATGAACTTCAGTAGCTGAGGACTTAACCCTTGATGTTTCCAAAGCCCTTATTATGGCAGAAGAGTGGATAAAAAGCTGTAATCTCTTCAACTGCTTCTGGTTTTTGTGTTTTAGCTGGCTTGCAAATCTTGATGGCATGTGCCCTTCCACCACCCCTTGCTGTTTGTATGGCCATGGTCATTCTGGGGATGATGCTGAGACTGAAGGGTGTTTCAAGTGAAGAGGCTGAAGTCCATGCAACAGTGCAACGGGAGAGCACGTGGCACATGACTGGCCTTAAGAAGTGCTTGGGACCTGGCTCTTAAGGTTTCTGCTCCATTTGCCTGAGTACACAACTGACTCCTGTAGTTCCCCCACAACCTCCCCTGTTCAAAAGCATTGGCTCTTGTATAGGTTTTGTTTGGGCTTCTCTGCTACCCATTGTATCTGCCTCTTGCTCTGTTTACAGAGGGGTTAATACACCTCTGCATGCTACTGTGGCTTCAGTACAGGACATTAAGGTTCAACCTAACCAAAGAGGCTGAGGATACTTCTGCACATCCTGACCTCTTACTCACTTTTGCTTTTTGTGAACTCACTTGTATGGTGAGAGCTCCCCAGCACCTCTCTGTACCCATCTGAGGCTGCAAGTTTGTGCTGTATGAAGAGCCCCACTTGAACTGCCATCTCGAGCGGATGCCTGGCTACTGGGCACACAAGAGCAAGGCACAAGACAGCCAGATGCAGTTGCTGGGCAGGGACACCGTGGAAAGAAATAGGAGTGGCTGGGATGTGACTGACTCACTCATACCACCTGAGCATAGTAGGAGTCAACAGCAGTGGAGGGTCACATACTGGCTAATTTTTCCTTAGGAGCAATTAATTAGTACGGAATGATGCTGACCCTTCAGTTTGTGGCTTACAAAATAAAGTAAAAGACATTAAAGAAGTACCTCAGAGGAAGAGCAGGAATGGAAGGTACCTTTCCAGTAGGGTTTATTAAGAAAATTAAGGGAGTAAAACCTCAAGAGCACCAGAGATGTTAGTTCCTCTTTTTCTTTTGTTTCTGGAGGAAAGGCAGATGATGAGACCTAAGTAAGAAGGGATCATGTTTCCTCTGAGCCTCCATGCATGGCTCCACAGGGCAACTCCAGCTGGCAGCAGGTGGTAGTCCATTACCTATTACATCGGAGTGCCTGCCTGGAAGCAGGCAGGAACAAAACTCTTCCATGTGATTTCTGATATTTCCCCCATACAGAGCCCCTTTCTTATTAGAGTCTGCAGTTACTGTTTTTCTTTCTGATTAAAATATGCTCTTGGGAATACAAGCTATTTGTGCTGTGCTCTTAATAACCTTTCTACTGCATGGTGGGGGTGAAATGTCAAGACTGATAAATACCATGAACTGAACCCCAAAAGACAGGCTTGGATACCACATCGTTATTTTTGCCAGGCAGGGTAGTTTAGCCAAGCTGTTAAGAGTATTGATTCATATAACTTAACTATAAGCTATTTAAGTATGTGTGCATGATTGTTTGTCCAGTGTTAGATCTCTTTCTTTGGAAATTTAGAACATCACATGTTTCTTACCTTAAATTAGGTGCTTTTGTAAGAACTTCAGATTTTAAGTACTTTTCCATATTGCTTGGGGTCTTTTCTTACTGCCATTGAAAGGATAGTATTTTCTCAACAATTGACTAGTTTTTCTCAGCACTTTGGTTTTCAAATTAAAGCAGAGGGTAGATTTCATCTAGTAACAGAGGGAAGTATGTTATTAAATGTTGTCATTTAGTATTTTTGCTGGTTTTAGTGGAGAGAAAAGGAGAAGGTAAGAGATTTGGAAGGCAGAGAAAAACTGGTGGGTGAAGGAAAAACATTGGAGTGGGAAAGAAAAAGCAACAACTTAACAGGGACTTAAAGTAGAAAGCAAGTCTATCTCTTACAGAAATATGGGGGCTGTATATGTAAGCTGAGAAACTTGTTTGGAATGATGAGTTCATTTCATGCTGCTAATTGCATTTTAATTGTAAGTCTGTAATGCACCTGAGGTTTATTTTGGTTTTGTTTTCTTTGCCTAGCAATGAAATCAGGTAGGTGTGATCACTTGGAGCTGGATTCGCTTTGTCTTTTTAGCGTATAAAAATAATTTTCAGCAAGAGCCAGAGTTTTGAGAAACTTGCATAATTTAGCCATCTCCCAGATATGAATAAAACACTGAGAATGAGCATTATGGAGATCAGACATCATTGTTTAATGCAGCAGTCTGGTTTGAAAGTCTCAGGAATAATTGCAGACTGGTATGCCAGGTTAGATAGTTTAGTCTATAAAAAAAAAAACATGTCCCTTTAGGGAAGGTGCATGGCTTCTTCAGAGGGAAGTCCTGTCCCAGTTGCCTGCTCAAGCACTTGGAGGGTGTCAGTGATCATGTCAATAGGCACACAGGTGAAGGATTTTCCTGGTGAAAAAAAGTGGAGTTTACCAAAGTTGTTGTTAAGGTTCCACACCAGAGGTTATTATGGAAAATAAGTTGCTATGGGTATGAAGTGAAACCTGGTAAAATGATAGAAAGCAAATATCCGTCCTTAAAAATTACTTTTCTGGATGTATATGCATCAGCAATTTGTTCTTAGAAATAAAAATAACAAGATATAATTTGTTCTTAGAAATAAAAATAACAAGATATAATTGGGACGAAAAGAATTTTTCAGAGTTACTTTGCTCTTCTTCTGAACTAACAGCCCAAATTTTTAATGTCAGAGTGGCAATGATCTCAGAAAAAAATATACATTAACTTTATAATGCTGTGCTTTCTCAAGAAAAAATACATCCATATTCTTTCTATCAGCAAAACTCTTCCCATATGTTTCTGTGAGATTTATGCTATCCCAGGCCACATCAAATTGCATTTGGAAAAATAAGCTCTCTCTAGTTTTGAATCCAGCCCAGAATTAAAACCCAAGGAGATTTGAAGCTTAAACTTTTCCTTCAACCTTGAATTTCAGGGACAAGAGGTGTTCAGTTTTAAGGTTATGATTCAGACTAGTTTCCACTGTCTGCTTCCAGTCATTCTTAAAACTGAATTGTGCAGTTTAACAAAAAATCCCTACTCATTCAAAACAGCTTTTACTCATTTGTTTTTTCCATTAGAAGAAACAGTATGCAACCAAATGCACTGATGACATGGCAACCACAACATCAGCTAAGGTTTATAACACTATCGCAGCATTTCATAAGAGAGGTTTTCACTTGCTCCTGTTCAGGCTTGTGACAAAACTCCCAAGTGCATCCACAAGTACAGAACAGGACTTTCAGCTGTTAGTGATGTTGAGGCTATGGGAAAACAGACAGGAAGGAAGATACCAAGGTTAATTTTGTGAACATTTATTCAGGAGCTCATCACAGAGCAGAGAAAAAGCTTAAATACAAAATGGACATAGAAAAGCTAGGAGAAAGGACAACAGCTTTCTAGAGAGACGTGATTGAATTTGTTAAGGGAAAGGGAAGGAACTGCAGTATTCAAGATGGGGAATGAGAGTTTCGACTTTGAAGTAAAGGGTCTAAGAGCTTTTAAGCAGAAACTGTTAACAATTTATATCAAGTCAGAGCCTAGATGTGGCACCTCAGCACAAAGCTTGAATGGAAGAAGTCCTGCCAATAGAGGATTAATTTAACATAGATGGACATGAACCTATTGGAGTGAGTCAAGAAGAGGCTACAATGATGCTCAGAGGGCTAGAGGTCCTCTACTATGAAGGCAGGCTGAGAGAGCTGGGCCTGTTCACCGTGGAGAAGAGAAGGCTCCAGGGAGACCCTTTTATCAGCCTTCCAGTGCCTAAAGACAGCCAACATGAAAGGTAGAGAGGGACTTTTTACAGGGGCATGTAGTGATTGAGCTAGGAAGCATGTCTTTAAGCTGAAAGACAGTAGATTTATATGACTTTCGGAAAAAGTTCTTTACTGTGTGAGTGGTGAGACACTGGAACAGGTTGCCCAAAGAAGCTGTGGCTGACCCATCCTTGGAAATGTTCAAGGCCAGGTTGGATGGGGTTTTGAGCAACCTGGTCTAGTGGCATGGGGGCTGGAACTAGATGATCTGTAATGTCTCCACCATTTGATAATTCTATGATTCCACAACAGTCCAGTGACAATTGATGGTTTTGGTAGTGATCGAGGGAGGCGATCTAAGGAGGGCTGGAAGGGAAATCAGGATGTCACTTGCAGTAATGCTGAACTTCGGCAGATGTAGCATATCTACAAAGAAACGTTAAGGACACCGAGATCTAGGCTAGCAGGTTTGAGGTATTTCCTCTTTAAATATCTATTTGATTTTGCCAAACTAAGCTATGCTAATATAACAATGCAGGCAGTTTTGTACAGGTCCTTAAATTCCCATTTTCCTGTCACTCACTTTTAACTTTTAACTGAGATACTGTTTAGTGTCCTGGCTCTTCAGGGGGCACCCAAAGCTTCACACTTCAAGGGATTGGGGATGCAGCTCAGAAAAGCCGGTGTTAATAGTTTCCAGACAATTTTTAAAGCACCATAGAGTTCTTTAAGGCAAATATGTAGTGTACACAGAAAATATTATAAACTGAAACCCAGTAAATTCTATTTTGAATATCTTCAATAAATGTTAAACAAAACTTACTGGAGCATTTTTACATGTATTCCTCATACAGTCTCCCTTTGTTGCTGTTGTGTACTTCAACATGAGGTTTTGAGCACTTTGTATTGCATATAAAGGCACTCTTTTCTCATCTTGCTCCCAAAACAGTTCTTGAGGTTTATAGCATGACCACAGTATGTGTGTGGAAATGTCATCCATGCTCAGAGTTTGAGAGGACTGTCCCTTCCACAGCATTTTCCCACTGCTCGTTGGCTTTCTGAAGCCTGTCAAAAACTTTCTGGGGTATCTCATTGTTCTCCCAGGGGTTCTTGTCTGAACTGAAAATGATAAAGGTCTGGGACTTAGCCTTTTCAGCAGATGTAACTTTTGGTTCTTCATCAGTCAGGCTTTTAGGGCAGTCCATAACTTTCACAGTTATAAAGAATTTCTCACTGAGCAGCTGTGGATGACCCACCAGATGGCTTTCCCACAACGGAAAGTTTTTCAAAGCTTCAGAAACAGTTACCAAACATTTGAGTGTATTTAGTAAGCACCATATCCTATGTCTACACTTTTCTGTGTAATCTAGCTGAGCTGCTCTATCCCACAGTTTTCAAATGTTTGGAAATCAAATTAGATTCTCTTCTCTGGCTCACTTCCCTATTCTTGAGCCAGAAAGAGCAATTGCCACAGTACAGGATATGTGACTTTTCCTCTAATTCTGTCAAATGTAGCATGTCCATATTTGCTTTCTGCTCTGGCAGGTGCAAGTGCACGGGTCTTCCATCATCATGCAAGTGTTTATGGATCTGAAGACTTATTTTAGTGAAGAAGATGAGGACCATTTCTCTTTACATTCACATGTGGAGCATAACCACCCTTGAGTGAGAAATACAGTGTTTCTTCATGTTCTGCAGAGTTTTTGGTCTCTCAATTCAGGTAAGTAAAACTTAGGTTGGCTCAGTGTGTGAAAAAATTAAAAGTTACATTACACTACTGGCCTCTTGGTGTTGTATGTAACTATCATCTAATATGATCCAGAACGTATCATTTCTCTCAGCTCTGCAGTTGTTAATGTTGAGTCCTTTCTCATTTCATTAAAGCACAGAAGGTGATAAAAAAAAAAAAGTATTTTGATTTCTAACTATTCCTTCCCAGTGCAGTAATGTTGGAGATATGATACCTTAAAAACATGCTTGTAGTCTGGAATTACTTCCCATTTGAGAAACACAGGGTTGCTGGTGCAGTGCTAGTTTCTGTTACTTTAAAGGCTACTTACACCCTTTCTGGTGGTCTAAACCAGGTACTTCTTGGCTCTGCACCGATGGCATCTCAAGAAGATTCTGCTCTCTTGAAAAGCACATTTGGAGACTTGGGTAAGCTGATGCAGAGAAGCTGGAAGGTGGATGCTTGCTAGCATCACAAATGGCTCCAGTTTTTTTTTTCATGTATTTTTGCTCTCAGAAGCATATTTTTAATTGGCAGGGACAAAATCGCCAGGGGATGATTTGCTATTGATGGGAGTTGCAAGTTCATGCTGTGAAGTGTTGGTGGCTGGCAATAAAGAAGCTGTCTTGCAGTCGTTTCAGCTGTAAAATCTGAACGTTTATCAGATACATTGTTTTTCAGGTTTGAACCTGGCCTCATAAATCTAATTTCTTTTTAAGGATTAAGATATTTTTTCTCAGTTGTGTGGAAGACAACTTTCTTCTGCGAGTAATAGAGGAGCCGACAGGGAGAGGTGCCATGCTTGACCTCGTCCTCACCAACAGGGAAGGGCTTGTTGGAAATGTGACGCTCCAGGGCAGTCTTCATTGCAGCAATCATGAGATGGTCAAATTCGAGATCCTCAGGACAGAGAGAAGAGCGTGCAGTAAGCTCACTGCCCTGGACTTCAAGAGAGCATGCTTTGGCCTCTTCAGGAGCCTGCTCAGTAAGATTCCATGTGATATAGTCCTAGAGGGCAGGGGGGCCCAAGGCTGTTGGTTGATATTCAAGGATCACTTGCTGCAAGCTCACGAATGATGCATCCCAACCAGAAGGAAGTGCTGCAGGAGGACCAGGAGACCTCCTTGGATGGATAAGGACCTGCTGAGGAAAATTCGAAGGAAAAAAGAGGCTTATAGATGGTGGAAGCAAGGTCAGGCAGCCTGGGAAGAATACAGAGATGTTGTCGGGGAAGCTAGGGACCAGGTTAGGAAAACTAAGGCCCATTTAGAATTAAACTTGACTAGGGATGTTAAAGATAACAGGAAGGGATTTTATAGGTACATTGCAAATAAAAGACAGACTAGGGACAACGTGAACTGTTGGAACAAGTGCAGAGGAGGGCCACGAGGATGATCAGGGGACTGGAGCACCTCTCGTATGAAGATAGGCTGCGAAGGTTGGGGCTGTTGAGCCTGGAGAAGAGAAGGCTGCGTGGAGACCTCATAGCAGCCTTCCAGTATCTGAAGGGGGCCTATAGGGGTGCTGTGGAGGGACTCTTCATTAGGGACTGTAGTGATAGGACAAGGGGTAACGGGTTCAAACTTAAACAGGGGAAGTTTAAATTGGATCTGAGGAAGAAATTCTTTATTGTAAAGGGTGGTGAGGCCCTAGAATGTGTTGCCCAGGGAAGTTGTGAATGCTTCATCCCTGGCGGTGTTCAAGGCTGGGTTGGACATAGCCTTGGGTTGCATGGTTTAGTGGGAGGTGTCCCTGCCCATGGCAGGGGGTTTGGAACTCGATGATTTTGAGGTCCTTTCCAACCCTAGCTATTCTATGATTCTATGAGATTTCTTTCCTGTAACCAATCCAAACCAAGTACTCAGTTCAGCTTGGTAAGTTTTAAACTTTATGAGCCTTGAATTTGCTTATTAAACTAACACAAACTCAGAATTGAGATTAAAAGGATTCTTCACGTATGAACAGTCTAGAAAAACACATTTGAACTCGCTCAAACCTTTGTCTTAGTACAGACTGAGGCAGTGTTACCCTTTTGTACAGCTGAGGAAATGCTGGAAAAAGTGTGCATGTGAGTGTGTGTGTGTGTGTGTGTGTGTGTGTGTGTGTGTTCAAGAATACACTTTCTTCGTGGGGAACTATGATATAGTACTTTTATAATCCCCTTACTCATTATGTGTTGACAGTGTATAGATAGCAGTCAGACAAATGGAGGTGGAATAGGCACTTGGCTTAGAATATTTTAAAATAACATAATGATAAAATATAACCAAAGAAGAAATGTACTTGTATTCTTCAGGGATTGAATCTCTGACTACCAATTCATGGTAGTTCTGCCTCCGTCGGCCCCTTCTCAATTTTGGGTGGAATAAAAAAAGAGAGCCCTCTTAATGTGGTTTTAAAAGCACATAATCTTGAAATGATGGGATGAAGTTGTCATTTCTCCATCCTCCTGGATTCTGCAGCAAGGATGGATGGTACAAGATGTGTGACAGGAAAAGGGAGTGGATTGCAGAGGGGACACTGAGATTTTCTCTGCTCACCACCTTCCTGTGTTATCCCATTTTTCCCTTTGCTCCACCAAGTCAAAACGCAACTGGCAGTCAACACTCAGGTAAAAATTAGTGCTGAAGAAGCTCTAGGATTAAATTTCGTGTCTACTAGTGAGGCCAGCAGTGATAGTTGAGGAAGACTTTGACCTTTCTGTAGAAGCTCACTCAACAACTTAATTCGTTTTTTTGCCTCCCATCACTGATGACTGCTGCTTATCATTTGTTTAGGTCTGGGCTTCCATCCATCCTGACAAGGGCTCACACTGCATCCACTTAAAGTGACAGTTGTCAGACAACCTAGTTTTGCTTATTTAAGACAATAAGGACAGGATTATTCACCCTCTAGATTTTTTTAACTCCTTTCCTCTTCAAGTGAATTGGAATAAGCTGCAGGCTTTATAGGTCTTGGAAAAATGATTAGAGAACAGTTAGAGTAAATGCTCAGTATCTGAAGGGGGCCTATAAGGATGCTGGAGAGGGACTCTTCATTAGGGACTGTAGTGATAGGACAAGGGGTAATGGGTTAAAACTTAAACCGGGGAAGTTTAGATTGGATATAAGGAGAAAGTTTTTTACTGTAAGGGTGATGAGGCACAGGAATGTGTTGCCCAGGGAAGTTGTGAATGCTTCATCCCTGGCGGTGTTCAAGGCTGGGTTGGACATAGCCTTGGGTTGCATGGTTTAGTGGGAGGTGTCCCTGCCCATGGCATTGGAGCTGGAACTAGATATCTTAAGGTGCTTTCCAACCCTAACTATTCTATGGTTCTATCAAGCATGAAAAGATACAGAGGTGTTAGGTTAATGGTTGGAGTCAATGATCTAAAAGTATTTTTCAACCTAAATTATTCTATGATTTAGGATTCTATGATTGTATAGGACTATGGGCAGTTATTTGGAAAATGTGAGTCAGCATTGCCAGGATGGAAACTGAAGCACAAGTTATGTGACAGTATGTTACCAAATGGCTGTTGGAACTATACAGCTTGTCACAGAGTTTAGCAGTTTTGACTTAAAAAGAGACGCTAGGGACATATTTTCCAGCAGCCTTGCATTATGGTGTGTCAAAGCTGAAAGCTTATGAAAGGCTGTGAGCCCCAGAATGCTAAGACAGAGCAAGCTGAGATTTTGTCAAATTATTTGAGCAGTTGGGCATAGAAGTGAATGTTCAGATTAAAGGATGAGCAGTTGTTTCTATGCAGTCATAAATCAAAATCATCCATGCAGCTACCTGCCTTTTTAATTGGCCAGAGATACCCAGAAATGCCTGGGCTATTTATCCCTATAAAGTGCTAAGGCATGTGTTTCTGGCAGGTAAACTTACCTCAACACTCAGGCTCTGAGATTGTTAGCAGGAAAACAATGCCTTTAAAAATCCCAGTCTTTTAAGAAAGTAGCCACTACAAGTAACTCTGCTAGTGCAACTTATTACAGATTGTCTCAGATATTTCTCCCTGTGAATGTCTAGAAGGTGTATTTATCACAGGCTGAGAATAGTTCTATCTACGCACACGCCGTCAGGTTAGTACATGTCAGGGGGCTGTATGTGAGCACCACGTGCAACATCAAGAAATTGGAGGCAAAAAACCCCCCTGAAAATAAATTTAATCAGCCTCCAACAATTATCATCCCTGGTGGTTAATAGTGAATTGTGTATAATTAGCTTGTAATACTAAAGAGGCAAAGTGTATGGCAGAGCTGAAGTTAAGAGGAAGCACAAAAGTTTACACCTTATTGACTGTAGGCTTGAAGATGTGTGTGAAGCTAAATTTGCAAAATGTGACCACTTCTTGGTTTCCCGAACTGAGACATCTTTATGTTCACAGTGGTCTAAGGAAGAAACTGGCTGCTGGGTTGAGGCATCTATCCATAGAAGAAAAATGTGGTGCAGCTGTTTTCCTATGTGGAAAAAATACCTTTTTTTTTTATTATAATAGTAAAATGGCTTGTGGTATTCTGTGTTCTTTAGACTAACACTGATATACCAGACAGATCAAAGCATTGCAGTATATTTTATCAACTTGCCTGTATTCTGAATCTATGAAATTGCATTTTCTCTTGTTCTTATCCAATTTATGATTTATTTTTCCCCCAGTATAAATCGGTTTCTGTTCTATGGATTCATGGCAGGTATTCCATCTTGTTTTTCAATATGCTATGTCTAGGACAAATATCTAGTCAGTCATGGGCATATAAAGTATTAATCATACATGTTTGAAGGTATGTTGCTATAGCAATTCCTTTAGTGCAAGAAAAAATCAGCATATAGCAGGCCAGGGATATGAGAACAGTAGGAATTACAAAGCTATAATGGCACTATTGACACATTAGTACATTGTAATGATATTATTTCCTAACTATTCTAGTCCTCAGCTGGCTAATTTTCAAGACGGAATTCTTCAGCAGGGATTTTATAAATGACTCCGACACAAAAGACCCTTGCAATATGAAGAAGACATTAAGCAATCTGAAGAAAATATTTTTTAAAACAGAAAGCAGGCAATCATGCTAAATATCTTCTGTTCATGATTTGCCACATTCCCTCTCCCGTATTCCAATGTGATCTACCCTGAGGGGCTGAACATGACAAGGCTGAATAGAGGAGATTAGCAAGACCTGGCTTAAAAAGAAATACTGTGAGTTTAGCGTGTAAAGCTACAGAGCAGGAAATCTGGGAGAGCTAGCAGGAGAAGATATGGAAATGTAATTTCATCTTGTATTACAAATCTAATTGGAAAATTTTAAAACCAAAGCAGAAAAGACATTGTCTCTGAGAGCACTGTAATTATCTGGAGGAGAAAGTAGGCTGTAAGTTATGGTCCAGTTCACGTCTGAAAAAAGAATGCAATGGTAAATTGAACTGATTGGGAGTATAGGCTGAAGCATAATGTGAAAGAGGATCTAGTCAGACGTGGATACACCTAGCCTGTATTAAGGCTGCTAATCCTCTGGATGTATTAGCATTGCCTTCACTGGGGGGAAGGTAGGGTGAGCTTCAAGTAATCCCACTTTAATTCTTCGAGTTTGATGCTTTCCTCATGTAGATGTTTGCATTGCATTGCAAAACATCCTGAATTGCCTAGAATAGGTCTTACCTTGCTATTTTTTGTGTTTTAAATATAAAATCTTGAGGTCCTACTGTCTTAATATCATTTTTTGACACATTCTTTGAAGAAAACAGAAATTTTCACAAACAAATGAACACTGCAGTAGACCTTCGTATTTGTTGCATTGATTTACTGTCTGAATGAACAAGAAAACATATTTATATGGGTGGGATCAATCAGTAAAGATGAGAGGGAGCTAGCTATTCATCATGCACATCCTTCCTTTTTAATTAAAGACAAACATAATCCTTCAAGAAAAAGAAGCAGCAGTTCAAATGAGTATCAAGTTTAGTAAGAAACAACTTTTACAGAGATGGATCATTTTCTCACAGTTTTGTTGTACAGCAAAGTGACAGTAAAGAGGAAGAAAAGAAAAACCAGGAAAATTGAACCTCTTAAAGACAAAAGCAGAAAGAGAGTGTTGTTTTTCAAACATGCTTTTCAGCTTGGAGAAAGTTTTCAAAAGGGTAGGGGGTGGGGAAGAAGCATATAGATTTAAAAAAATAAAAAGAATTTAAAAGAACACACTCCCTGGTTTGGTCTCCTTGGGAAATGTGTGAAAATAAGCTAAACAGACTGCTTAATTTAAACTGTGATGGAAGGAAGTACCTCAGGAAAATATGAATGCCTAGGCATTTGGAAATGAGCAGTTGTACTTCACCACTGAGTGCTCCTGGCAAGCTGCAGCTTGCACCCACATTTAACTTTCAAGTTTCCTAAAAGTCAAAATTCAAATACCTGAAAAATTCATTGGAGCTTTCAGCAGCATCTAACATTTGTACAGCGCAAGACTAGGCTGCACTGTAGAGCAAAACTTCATCACTGTGTAGTGCCAAGCTTGTGGCAAGAAACTGTGATACCACAAATGTATGGCCTTTCTGTAAAAGAAAACCTGTCGGCATCCAGAAGATATCAATTACCAGAAGGTATCAATTACCTAAAATAGGTTATGTAAGTGCCAAACATAATTGCCAATAAAATCACTGATATTAAGTATTAGAATGTTGCAAGTAGTCCTGGCTGGTGAAACATCTGTGATCAGGGTCTGCAACATTCAGGAGGTGAGTGTGCACAGCATATGTGAGTTTGTGTTTGAACGATATGGGTGGCTGCATTATGAGTCTCATTACTGCTGTGTACATTTATTATTGCTGTTTATATGCGTATATATGAATAGTGACTGTGTATCTATGAATACCACCTACATATATACATATATAGCCATTAGATGTGAGCTGAGATTTCCTAATATGTTCCTAACTGCTTTTTCCAAAACTTTGCAAAATATTAATTTTTTCAAAATTTAAAAACATTAGGTACCTAGATGAATCTTGAATAGAAAACAGAACCTGTACACGAGGCTATTCCTACCTCTCTCTCAATTACCCCTCTCTCAAAGTCAGTTCCAAATGTCTTGAGAATGTACCTTTTTTGTTTTTTTTTATTAGAGGGCCATTTGCATTCATCAGGGAAGCGACTTTTACTGATCTCCTGAATGCTCCTTTAAATCAGGTTTCCCCTATAGTATCTAATTTAATACTGTATCATAGAATCATAGAATCATAGAATCATAGAATCATAGAATAGTAAGGGTTGGAAAGGACCTCAAGATCATCGAGTTCCAACCCCCCTGCCATGGGCAGGGACACCTCCCACTAAACCATGCCATCCAAGGCTATGTCCAACCCCACTTTGAACGCCACCAGGGATGAAGCATTCACAACTTCCCTGGGCAACCCATTCTAGGGCCTCACCACCCTTACAGTAAAGAATTTCTTCCTCAGATCCAATCTAAACTTCCCCTGTTTAAGTTTGAACCCGTTACCCCTTGTCCTCTCACCACAGTCCCTAATGAAGAGTCCTTCCCCAGCATCCCTATAGGCCCCCTTCAGGTATTGGAAGGCTGCTATGAGGTCTCCACGCAGCCTTCTCTTCTCCAGGCTGAACAGCCCCAATTTTCTCAGCCTATCTTCATGTGTGAGGTTCTCCAGTCCCCTGATCATCCTCGTGGCCCTCCTCTGCACTTGTTCTAACAGTTTCATGTCCTTTTTATGCTGAGGACACCAGAACTGCACACAATACTCCAAGTGAGGTCTCACAATAGGCAAGCAGAACACAAGGTGGAAGTGCAAAATGCTGAGGAAGCTGTCTAACCTTCCTCATACATAAAGCATACATCTACTGCATGCTGTTAATCTATAGGGCTTGTGTTTTCCAGTGAGCTACACTGGACCCTTATGGGTTAGCTATCTATTTACATTGACACTTCAAAAGCTCCACCTTGTAAAAACCCTCTGAAACTAACTGAGAGAAAAATCTGGTCCCACTGAAAGCTTTGGGAATTTTGCCACTGACTTCACTAAAATCAGGATTTCACCTTATATATTTGTTCAAGAAAGAACTGAGCCCTTTAACCACATTATACTCCTTTTGTCCTCTGCCACCTCTCTGGATACACACAAAGGCTTGCGCTCAGTGCCAGGCAGAGTGGATGCTGTTTGTTTGCTTCTATTCCCAGCTCAGCTGAGCGTGCTAAGTGAGAGATGTGCCAGCCTGCCTGCCTCATTGCAAATGGCCTTTTAATGAACTAGTCAAGGATTTAAATTATCCACAGACGTGGGAGAAAGCATTTTAAATTTAAGACCCTTTTAGGCAATTAAAACCTGACATGCTGCCATTGAAAACAGGCCAGGGAAGAGGTGACTCCAGCTCTTGAGATTCCCCACTTACAGGGAGAGATAATGGCATTTCAGGCACCCCAGGTACTGCAGCCTTCAGAGGGTGCTCAGATGTCAGCTTCATGAATTGATTCTGGTTGTGTGGCATCTTGAGTTGATCCTCCAGGCATGAGAGAGTGTTTGGTCACTGAACAAACTGGATTACTGTAACTTGGGCTAATGCCATTTCAAAATATGGGGGAGGAGGAGGGTGAGAGCAAGAGGAGGATTTGCACAGCTCAAGAGATTTGTTTCACTGGAGTAAATAGTTTTATTTCTGTTTTTGTTTTTGTTTGTTTGTTTTAAAGATGTCATATGATTTGTTTTTATTTGAGAGGAAATCAAGTTGAATATCTTAGTACGCGATATATGAAGTGTTTGGAAGGTAGCAAGTAATCTGCCATTCAGAATTTGCTAAATATCCCATCAATAATGTTCTTTAAAGAAAAAAAATTGCTAAGCTGCGCTGCTCTACAGAAACAGAATATTTCCATGGCCTTTCCGTTTTCCTCTTGTGTGGCACTGAAAGGCTGAAGTATTAAATAACTACATATATCATAATGAAAAGCTACATGGTGAGGCCCTGAAAAAATATCTTTGCAAAACATTCCCTGGTAGCTAAAAAAGCCATAAAACCAATGCCTAACCACAACGCTTCACTCGTACGCTCAATTCTCAGGTGCCGTGTCAGGGGCAGGATTGGTATACATAAACCATTCCCATGTAGACTGGGGGAAGACAGACTATTCTTGCCCTCCTGGCAGTTATATCTCATCACCCTTATGTTGGAGATAACAATTCATTATATTTTCCAGTTTAGCTCTATCTGTCTGTTACTGATGTTCTCAGTTTTTATAAGCCTAAACAAAGCATATGTTGAACCCTTAGTTTCCTGTTGGAGCGTGGGAGAACCAATCCTGCCCTTTACTGAGTTCCTTGCTTTGCATATGATCTGTCTGCACAGGTTGGGCTGGCCAGATTGTGAAATCTTGCTGACAGTTTAGGAGTGAAACATTGGAAATGACCACCCCGTTTCCTGAAGCACAGGACCAGAGCAGCTGCAAAACACTGGCACCGGCTACGGGAGTGCTCTGGTGAGGCTATATTGTGAGAGCTCATGGAGGTTCAGAAAGCAGACCTCTTCTTCATCAAAGCCACTGCTGTGAAGTCAGAGACCTTCTTGCAATCTATTTGCCTTGCCCCTTAGAACTGCATCCACATGTGTAGTTAAGATTAGTTAATGGAAAAACGTGAAGTGCTGTGTTTTAGCCAAAGCAACAATCTTTTGGGAGACAGAATAGCTCTGCTTTGGAGTCGTTTGGAGGAGGAATGCCTGGCTGTCCAGTACCACGAGTCCCCTGAAATGCATCTTCCTTCACAGCCACTCTCTAGCACTGTAGAGGGCAGCAGGATTTTCTTGCTTTTCTAATTGTAAAATGTTTTTCATGAGATAACTTCAATATTAGTAGAGAAAAGGACACCAATGCAAATGAAAATCTCAAGTTCTCTATTATTTTTCATAAAAATGTGGTTGTTTGTAGCATATTCACAGACATCGATGTACGATAATGGAAGAGGCATGAAGCTGGCTTGTGAAGTGGTTAATGAGGAGGCTGGGAAGCCGGTGGGACTAGAGTGGGAATGACGCTGGTGGCTTGACTTGACTCATAGTGTGTCTTCAAATGCAAAATTGCTTGCCTGCTGGTGATGAGACAAATACTCGTTTTAACTGCCTTTATTTCTTATTCTCTGTTTTTTGTGAAACTGTTAAACACATTTTTTTTACAGAGCACTCAGCTTTCCTGTATGACAGTCCTTTTGTGCACTAAATGACCTTTGAGATTTGGAAAGAGCAGCCTTACATGAAATAATGAAAAGAGTTCATGTCATTAATTAGCTTTTTGGTGTTATTTTGTGTTTCAGCCAAAAGTGTAAACTTGTTTCACTATTTCTGAAGCTTTTCCTACAGACTGTTAGAAAATGATGTTTTTAAGAGGAATGATCAAAAGCACTTGCATGTTATCTCTGAGCCTTGAGCTTTGAAATAATACCAGTATCAAAGAACCAGAGTAAATGGAGAGATGTGGAGACCTCTACAAGGCTTAATATTAATTTTTGCACTACATAATACTCCTCTACATAGGAAGGAATATATTCAATATTCCTTCCATGCACTGAAGCACTTATAAATCTAGAAAACCTAATGCTGTATTTCACCATGGTGTTATGTAATAATTGCTACATGTAAAGAAATGGAGGATATGAAATTAGTCAGAATAGCTATATATTGCCTTTATATATTTTCACCCAGGCCACAAACACAAACTGCTGGCTTCCGGTGCCACCTTGACTTAGGGTCTCTATTTCCAAAAGCCATTTCTACATGCATTAAATGGCCACATTTGTGGCCTTAAGTTTTGTCACTCATATGTGTATGTAACGTATTTCATCCATTTCCTGCTTCATCCCAAATCTGAATATCCACATCCCAAGAAAAGAGTCAAAGCTAAATAATTAAAATATAATAATGGATTTAAAGCAGTAGCTGCAGTTTTTACGTGATATAAAAAATAAACTGATTTCTAGTGGAAGATTTCTCAGAGTTTCTGTTGCCATTACCATTTTTACTCCCATGTAATGTTTCTAAGCAAGTTTTACTGCTCTGAGACATACTTATTCCAAATAACAATGATAAGGTTTTATGAATCTGAAAACAACTCAGTTTGAGCAGTTACGTTTGCAGCGATGCCAGCACTTAGTCTCTGAATGCTAGCTCATGGGGAGCAATAAACTTATCTTATTGCACTTCAAAATTAAATAATTAAAACCAATCCTTCTCCCCCCTATTTCTTTACGGTTAATAATTATAATAACATACTTAGACGCAGGCAGTGTTATTATCTTATAATGCCTGAAATTTGAAATGGGCCTATTAGCCACCCGAGGCGAAACGTAATTGCCCAGTTTCTGTGCATCATCAGATGCCAGATGATGTTGCTGAATGTTATTACTTAAGTATTTCAATTTTTCTTATGGTGGAGAGATTAAATTTCATCTGTGTACTGCAACAAAACACCCTGGCTTGAAAGGTATTGCTATTTCTGAAAGGTTGCAATGCTGGTACTGTTACCCTTAAAGCCTTTGGTGAGGTTGGTGCTTTAACAGTATAATTGCTGCTGAGAGCAAAGTGAGATATATATAATATACAGTGTATTTGCACTTTCAAATAGCAATAGCCTTGTGTCAGCTTTCCTAAATATATGAGGCCTGAGTCCTTTTCATTGCTGGGCTCCTTATTAATTGAGATGATAGGGCAGTTATACACCTCTAGCATCAGCCACTGTGAGTGACAGCCCTCCTGGGTAGGGGGAAGCCAAGGACTTTGCTGGAGCAAAGACTCCTCTTTGTCCATGCTCCAAAGTGTGCACAGGCTCACACAAGCGGAAGAGCAGATTTGTTTCTTCTCATCCATTGCTGCAGAGAAAACATGCATGCATTCACTCCACTAAATCATGAGACTGCAGACACCAGCTACGTGACCTCCAGCTTGGAGATGGATTGGCTGCTAAGTACTAAAGGATGATTGGTTTTAATAACGTGGGGATATTTCTTTTCAGTTTTTTCAGTACCTTCAGGAGAAATCTCTTTTGTTCCCAATTCTAAGTTCTTCTTTAATGCTCAATTTAAATTATCAGCTGCTGCTGGTTTTTTTGCCCATGAAGTTCTGGGGGACCTGAGACGAAGTGAAGTCAGCTCATGACCCCTTAGCTGGGAGGTTTTGTGGAGGTTTGGGAATGAAAACCAGTGAGCCTGATGTTGCTAATAGAGTTTGCTGGTGTGACTCAGAATGAAAGTGTCACTTGCAAAAGAAGGGGTGCATCTTGAATAACTGTGTTGCACCAAAACCTCTGGACCTCCCCCCAGTGCAGCCTAATAACAGTGACTGGGTAGAATAGACTTTGGGGCTTGACATATCAGCCTCACCTACAACAGCAAGAATAAACCATGCTTTATAATAATCAGAATGTACTGGTAATTAGCATTTCTGTGCTGCTGCCTAAGGCAGTCATGAAACAGCAGTTAATCCAAACTATTGGAATGCTGTGCTTTCGTAGCACAACTGAGAGTCAAGCTCTTTAGCGAGCTGGCTTTTTAAGAATTTTCTGGCTTTTAATTAAGGTTATGATCAGTTCATCTCTGCAGTGTCCCAGTTGTGCAACACCAGTTCACAGGTGAAGGGCTAAGTGTTCAGTGGGGCTTAATCTCCTGCAAAATGAATTCTGCCTTCAGGTACTTTGCCTTTCCCTTTCCTCAAAGAAAGAAAAACCAACAAATCCCCCTCCCCTAGAAAGCTATTTGAATTTAATTTTTCTAGATAAATTCTCATCATAATGCTTCATTTTACTATTAAAATACTAATTCAGATAAAATGATTTATTGTTGAATATAAAGAATATTTCAATTTCTTCCCCCCTTCCAGATGCTTTGGTGAACTGTACTTCATCCAGACAGGTGCATTAATAACTCTTATGAATCCATGAATTAAGGGTTTGAATAAGTCATGATTTCAGTACCAGTTAACAAAGAAAGCCCTATGATGACCTAAAATTGCATCATGTTTGATCACAGAGCTGCAGAACTTGGCAATCATGGCTGCATTTCAAGAGACTTCAGTGAGGAGGCCAAAGAGGCAGGCATCTTTCTGGCCTTGTGAGCGCTGCTCATGGTGGCAGCGAGGCTTATTGCAGACGGCCCAGCACAGTAATGGCGATGGTCAAAGCTAGCTTTGAAAAAGAGAGGAACATCCTGGCTTCACATTTTATTTTATTGCAAAGGGCAATTAGTGAAACCATGATTAGGAAATCCTGAGAAGAGAGATTTCAGTCTGTAAAACAATAGTATTGAATTGCACGGTGAGGAGAGCCAACTATCTTCCCATCCGTCCACTGTGGCAACAGCTGATGTAAAGGGCCCTTTATTTGTGCAAAGTGGTACATTGGGAAGCAGCAGAGCATTCAATTACTGGTTCAGTATGCTGAAACATATTCCTTTTGCTGTTTAGATGTGTGTACATCGAACACATAAGACTGTGATAAAAATGCTTTTTCCTAAGAATTCCTTAAACAGCATTTTTTGGCTACAAGGAAAGGAGTTATTTTATTTTCAATGTGGGGAGAAATTATGTTACCATATTTCTGCATAATGAATTATATTCATAAATATTTTTAAATTAAGGGAGACTTACATTTGTGAGGGTAGGGATAGGACATCATGAAGGAGGACAGAACCCCACTATACTTTGTTACTTAATGGATTTGAGTTGAAACCCCATAAATTATGCGAGATAAGATGAATTTTTGATCTGCAGAAAGTTTCCAGTTTAATGAAGAATGTAGTGTCTAGCAAGTCACAAGCAAATATAATCTTTTCTTCTTTCTTTGTGATTCTTCGTCCCATACTTAGGATTAATTTAATGGTCTGAGCTGGTAAAGGAACTTTGGATGACGTTTTTGTCTATACACATGCCCTGGACATTGGGAAAATAAGTGTAACAGTCTCCAATCTCTGTAAACACAAGGATGTCACACCCAAATGCGAGGTATACAGGAGAGAAGCAGCTTTATCTACCCTTCAGCTTACTGGGAATCAGTATAATACTGGGAAAAATCCATTTCTGAGGCCCTAATTCTTCTCTCAGGACGTCAATAGAAAAGTGAAGAACTTCACTGGAAAGCAATTGTTACAGAAGATGTAAGGTGCAGCTTGGATATTGAGTGTGACAAGTCTGCAAAGTTCACAGCTCCTGCTAACCTCTTTCCCCTGGACCTTGTTCATAGTCTGTGCAAAACAGGGAGGATCAGTATTGCTAAGAGTTATGCTCATCTCATCTCAAAGGAGTGCTTTAAAAGTGCAAGAGCAGACTAGCTTACAAAGTATGAACAGATGAACAGTTAGTAACTCAAATTTGTTTTTAATATTCATCTCCCAGTTGTTTTGGAGAGGATTTAACAAGACTACTCAAAAATTCTGTCTGAAAACAGCATAAGGGACTGTGCTTTGGCAAAGTTGCCACTGAGCTGTCCAGAAGCCCTTCGCAGCACATCAAATTACCAGAGTGGTATAGTTTCCTCTTGGCAAGGGCATTTGATAGTCCACACACTTCAGTGCCAGAACTGGAAAACAATATAATAAACTATAAGCTATAATGCAAAAAGGAAAAAAAAATGAAAGAAAAATTATACTCATTGTAATTGAGTCAGCTTGTTGAGAGACATAAAAATCTAATCAATTGTTTTTGCATAACAATCAGTTGTCATGTTGGGCTCTAATTGAGCAGCCAGATGGAGCCTGGTAGTTGTAGACTGTACTAGTAGTATTCCTGGGACACACAAAACCACATGAGGCGATGAATGTTAGGTTCATCTTTCTATTAATGTGTAAGGAGAGCTCCACTTAACAGGCAAAAACAGATTTCCCAAACCAAACATATTCAACTTGATGTGCTTCTCTCCCTTGCATAGCAGAGAGAACCCTTTCTTTTAGTGGATCCTTTCTCAGCTTATAGGTATTACTGAAGTTGGGACGCAGGTGGTTTTCAAACACCCAGATGACATGGAGGATCTACAGGAACTTAATTTCCTTTCTAATGTTTTTGTATATTCTCCATATGTGTGACACATTTAAAAGGACACTGAGAAGACATTTTTCATAAACATTCTGTTCCTTAACGTTTATAAAAGCTTCTTGGAAAAACTGAAACCAAAATCCCTTTCTTGAGTGAATTGTTTTTCTCCATCTGGATACTTTGATTTACCTGGATGTGGGCTTTCTATTAGCAGCATAAACAAGTGATGAGATATTCAAAGTATTTAACAATTTATATCTAAAATAAATAAAATGGGGTATAAGTTATTACTGGAATTTTAACAAAAAAAAAAAAAAAAAAAAAAACAAACAAAAACAAACCCCAAGTCCTATTTTGGGTCTGCAAAGCTTGGCAGCATTCTGTCAAAGAGGATATTGAATCAAATATGGTCAAGAAATAAAAATGACCAACCAAAACTCTTTGGTGTAAATACAATCTGGGTTTCTTTTTCTGTCTGTGCCCCTTAGGATCTTCTCAGTCCAATACACTTCATTGCCTTTGGAAAGGGCTTAGCAGAGCAACACCAATGCCTTTTTAAAATTTAAATAAATCTTCTTGTTGGAAGGTGGGTGAGTAGGCAACAGTTTTGACTCAGAGATCTAGGAAAGGAATTAAACTTGCTGATTCTGTTCCTAGCTTCCAATAATAATGAAAGTGATAATAATAATTGCTCTAAAATTGAATGACACCTCTCTTTAATGGGGGAGAACTGCTAAGGGCAGCTTCCACTGCTGCACTCCATGAATTTAGCACAATGTCTGTTGGGATGTGTTGTTCTTTTGTGAATTTGCAGTAACTGTATGCATTGCATGCCTGCTTTGGGCAAGCCACACTTCTGAAGCTTTGGTCAGCCTGCCAGATTCACCTCCCATAGGTAGACATTAACCTATATTTAGTTTTAGTGAATTAAGATCCATTCTCTTCATTGTGAAAGCTTTTTTTTTCCCCTCCAGTCTCCCTCACAGGTAGTCTTTGGATCACATTTCTTTCTGCTCTTCTCTTATTTTCAGTTGTCTCTCTTTTTTTCTCCCTTTTATCTTCTTCTACCCTGACTCCAAGTTTCATGGTTGTGCAGACTATTAACAGCTGTCATATTCTTTCTCCTCTCCCCTCCTGCCTCTTTTAGCTGAAGATGAAATATACATCCTTTTTAGGTGGCAAAGATATGCTGTGGGGATTGCACACAGATAGTAAGGATCAGTTCTGTTGCTTTCATTGCTGTAAAACAGTACTTGAGAACGACTTACAAAACTTAAGTTCTTCTAAAAATTCATCCTTTAACAGAAGCCACCTTGATTTTGTTTCTTGGGAATTTCTCTATGTTTCCCTTCACTGTAATTTGCAGTTACAATTCTGTCTGATCTACCTTCAGGCTTCCTACCAGGAACATGCTAAAAAAATTTCATTTGAACAGTTTTCTATTTTATATGTATTACTGTATTGAAGTAACATATATATTGTGATTTTTTTGTAATTATAATACTGCATTAAAACAATGCATAGATAACAGAAAGTAGTACCTTTTCAATACACTGAAAATAGATTCATTGTCAAAGAGATGGAACCTTGTTATTATCTAGTCATTTCTTATTGATTGAACTAAAACGAGCGAGTCAGTGCTTTGTTCCTCTGAGAAATCATTAAGAAATAAGCTCTTTCCTCACATCTCAACTCAGGACTTCAAGACTTCCACATACCTGCAGGAAGGCTGCCTCTTTTTTTAGGATTTCTTCCTTCTATGCATTTCTGAAACATATGTAAACCTCTCTTTTCTTCTACCCTCAACATGTAGATGTAGTTACAGATGCCAGAAACCCACATTTTTTTGTAATTTGTTTTTTTGTCTTGGTCAACACTTTCCAAGTGTGAGATGTTACAGTTTGGGTAAAGTGCAAAGCAGTGCACTTTATGAGAAAAAATTATGAGAGAAAATCTCTCTTTATGAGAGAGATTATGAGAGAAAAAATACTTTCTTTTAGAGTGCTGCTGAATTGTTTCATTAATATTAAAATACAAAGATTTACTTTTTTCTTCTGAGCTGGTACAGCCCTTCAAAGTAAAAATCCTGGTCCGTTGCTATTATGCTGTCATGTTAAAAAAAACCCTAAAAAGGTATTTTCCATTTTAACAACTTCTTGGCTTTTTACATTACAATTATAGATTTATTATAGCTTTCAATCTCACTTTTTAATGTGCTTTTTTATTGTCGAAGATGATAGATCCAAGGGGATTTTCAGACTTGGGGTAGTTGTGTGTAAGCCTTTGGAAGTGACCTGTAAGAGACAGATGCTACAGATAAGCTGGATGCTTCAGACAAGCTTAAAACATCTGGAAAGCAATCTGCATGTGGGTTTTGATAGGGTGTGCCATTAGTAGCTCCAACCACCACCCAGAGATTGAGTGAACTCAGAGTTTGCTCCATGTTCTTGACCCTCCTCTGGTAGCATGTTTCTATTGGGGTTCTTTCTGAGACAGTGGGGAAAGGAAATGATAAGTGATCCTCTTGTAGGAGCTTGAAGTTCCTTGGCCAGATCTGTCACTATGAGACAAATTCCCAAGTGTTATCTTCATCCTACAAGCTGGTCAGCTCTTTGATGTCTGTATGTGAAGACACACAAGCCAGAACCTCTGGTAACATTTTGGCTTGTGAGATGGTTCTACTGTGGCTATGTTTTTTTCATCCTAGGCATACCAGGGTGAAATATTAGACTACAAGTAATTACCCTACTGCTGTGCATAGAGAATCCAATCTTCTTAAAGTGAAGCCTCTATAACACCCCAACCTCCTCCTACCACAGCAGGCTGCAGAGGTATCTGGAAGTACTTACAGTCTATGAGGTGTCTGGTGTCCACATCCGGTCTCTTGGGACTGTCCCTTTGTTGTACCTACACAGCCTTTTACAAAAGAAATAATTGTGTCCTAATGTTTCTTCCTAGAGGAGCCTGAGGTCATCTGTGTGCCTGTTCCATGCTCCCATGTGGGCTCTGGGGCCTCAACAGCAGCCTTGGAGAATTCTTTATATGTCCTTAGACCTCATATTCAACCTAATCAGCCTGGCTGAGCCTTGCAGGAACTTATGACAACCTCAGCATGCCAAGCTCAGTATTGGCAGCTGGAGAGAACCTGTAGAAAAATATCAGTGAAGAAGGCTTCTCAGGCAATTGTGAAAGATACATTCATATGAATGTCTTGAGCTGTTTGGAACTGGAAATTTTCCATTGGCAAGACTTTTCCCAGAGAAATATACATTTTTTTAAAAACCTTTCTCATGGCAAAATTTTTATTTGCAGTTTCTCATTTCCTGGATGACTGCCACAGAGAGCAGAAAAAAGAATTCAGCCTTTGAGCAGAGGAAGGAAGCTGTATATGTGGCCACCCAGCTGTTGATCTGCATCTGTTGTATTTAATACATTTTGCTAGTCAGTAGTGGAAATTGCAAACCTGAAACATCAAAATAATATACATGCCCAGATTACAATGTAGACTTTTTGCCAGATGTCTGATAGCAATCTCCCCAAGCCATTTGGTCCAGTGCTTTAAGCAGATAACAAATAAAGTAAAATTCCATATTCTGTCACTGAAGACCACAAACAGTGTCTTACCAATATCTGGAAATGGAAATTGCATGTGCCTGTGTGTGGCCTATCCCATCTTCATCAATTTCCTCTCTGCAGAGCTGCTTTTTTTTTTTTTTTTTTTTTTTTTTGATGAGGTTTTCTTTCAAAATCTACTGCAAAAAATGGAAGGAAAAACCTTGCTTGTGGCTCTGTCAGTTTTACTACCTGAGGAAGAATGACCTGTGGGCATTGATTTCCCTGAACTTCAGCTCCTGGGTGTTTTCTAGGAATCCTGTTATAGTAAAAAACTCTACCATGTTGACATTCTGATTGCTGCTGCTGTCTGCATCAATGCTTTTTTAGCGTCCTCTATCCTTATATGCTGTCTGCTCTCCAGGCTTGAGTTTTGGATCTAGATTTATTTCATGAGCTGAAATTAAAAAAAAAAAAAAGGTGTCCTTAGGTGGATCACATCACTTTCACTGCAATATCGTCCTAAAATTACTTTATCCCTAGTGTAACTTCCCCAGAAATTATTTCTTACCTAAACAATCTATATTGCAACAAATACAGCTGTCTGTCAGGTAAAAAAAGAAAAGCAACAGATACAGGCCAGTTTGTGTTCCTATAATACTCCTCATATAAAATTAAGGCAGTGCAACACATACACACATACAAAGCAGTAAAAAAAAAAAAAGAAAGAACATTAAATTAGTGATTCAAATTCTGCTTCCAATTAAGTTGTTGTATACCCAGAGCAATTCCACAGATTACTGCATTATTGCTTTTGATTTATTCCGGTATAATTAAGAAAAACTTATGTCATCAACTCTAATGGAAGACACAGCCTGAAAATCCAAACTAGAGAAATATAGTTTAATGTAGTTTCTACCTAAATGAATTGCAATATAATTCAGTATCAAAAGAAGCAGTGATTTAATACTAGCATCCTTTCATTGTCTTACTTAACTTTGTATTCTAGGTATGCATTCCAGTTATGAAAAAAAACAAAGTGCTAAGATTAGAAAAAAAGTATTTTTAATTTACTTTTATATTACACACAATGTTTGCCTGTCAATCATTCAACAGGTAAATTAGAGTAGAAATGAGACTTGTAGCAGAACAGACTCAAAGAAGAAGTAAATTATACCCCACTGAAGTCCAAAGTAACCACATTTCTGCTGCCTTTTCCTCATGCTGATGCTTTACTTTTCTGATATGTTTCTCAATATGTATCTGTCCATGCATATGCCTCCTTATACCTGCTCAAGTCACTGCTTTTTTTGCACTTATCTATCCCTCACATCCCAAGTTGCACTTATCTATCCCTCATTCCACTAATGACCTTGGGAGAATTACTGCAAATTTGCCTCTCATAAAACTAGACACCTTTTCACCATTAATTCTTCATTACCGATGAGTCAGTTAAGCCTTACACTGAATTATTTCAAATGTGCTCTCATACTTGCTGAGGGATTATTAAAACCTCTGTCCCGTCATAGGCAATTTTGGTGGCAGTATAAGCATGACCTGGTATGAGATTTTTTTGGGTAGTCCCACAATCTGCAGTGTCACTGATTTTTGCTGAGCATGAAGTTTCTGTCTGCACCTCAGTCTTAGAAACCAAATTAAATATGCTGACCACTTAGTCAAGTACCACACATCCTGCTACAAAATCTAGTAATAAACTAGCCAGAAAAGGCTATGGTTCTGCATTCAGTTTATTTTTATGCAGAGGGGATAAATGTCAAATTTACAGAGAGAAGCTGCTGTTTCACTACAGAAATAATTAGATGCACCTTTCTTGACTTCTGGACTACAGAGTAAAATTCTGCTAGGTAACAGTGCCCTTTGTGCTGTTTCAAAGAGTCAGTGACTGATGTCTCCTCTTGCAAAGGCATGCTTTCCTCTGTGATTAAATATTTATCATAGTGAGAGACCAGCAGAAGAACTAAGTGCCTCCAATTAACTATTGTGGAGGTTCATAAGGGACTACGCTACATATATAAATATTTTAAAAGAACAGGTCAGAGCAATGCCCACTTCAGGCCATCTCGCTGTAGATCAGGGTGTTCTGCTTATTGCTAGGCAGATGCATGTCTACTTACCAACAAACAAAGCCTTCGCTTTATTTGCCGTACCTTAGCTATAGATCAGTTGGTAAATTATCTCATTAGTCATGCATATGAAGAGCTCTGCTTTACCTGGTGATTATGAAGGGCAAGCAAAACATAATTAAAGGTGCTGCAATCTGTTTCGTTTGTCCTGGGTGTTGTTATTTTTCCAGGGTTCATCCACAGGAAGGAAATTCATATTTAATTCTCTGGACCAAGAGGTGTCTGAATTTATGAAGATCTTTCTTACCCATGTGGGTACCCTGTGTCTGCTTTCATTGAAAAACAAAAGACAGGACATCTTGTCCCAGGTCTGCTACCAAGAGCATTTGGAGGAGGCAGAAGAGAGTGAATAATATTCTTGCAGGCTGGTTTCTGATCCAGGGCATTAGATTGTGCTCCATGGGGAAGGTTGATTGGTCCTTGGCTTACATCTTAGGGAAATGGATGCTCATCGACAGGGCTTTGGAGTTCACGGTGACTCACAATTTTTTCACTTCTCTGTGAAGAACAGCTTTAATCTGGGTCCGTCTAAAACCTATGGTTGTGGAATTCATCTGGTCTGCTAGTACTCCTACAGACCCCAGGGCTTGCAGTCTGGGGTTCTCATCCTTGTGGCCACATCTTGTTTGTGGTAGTAGAAAGAGCTGTAAGGAGGAAAAAAAAAAAGAGGGGAAAAAATAACCCAAAACAAAACCAAACCTGAAATAGTGACTGTTGCAACAGATTTGGAGAATCAGAATAATAATTTGTTCTATACTGAACTGTGGTGATGTAAACACATACAGTCACGGAGGTGATCAGGAAACTAATTAATTAGCAGTTTATCAAGCATATGCCTGAAATTCAAGTATGAAACAAAGAAGTTTTTATGCAGTCCTCTGAGATTTGGGAAAATGTCTTTATAAGGTGCTACAAAAGCTTACAGCAGTTTAAAGTGTGTGAAACAGATTCATTGCTACCACAATGACAGGAATATATTTCAGGCAAGGGTTATACATTTCTAGGTTTTGAGCGCACTCCTTTAATAACGACTGTATTTTCAGTTTATCCATCCTGGTCATAAGGCATGAGTTTACTTCAAGTTTAGACTCTCTATGCTGGATCTCCCCAGGCAGACTTGTGGTTTGGGCTACATCATAATGAATTTGGAACAGTATGGGTTCCCATCAGCCATGGTAGAGCATTAATTCACTGTGCTTCAAGCCCCATATGGGAATTGAGTAATGTTGTGAAAAGCTCCCCGTATGGGCACCCCACTCCCTGGGGGATTTGGAGCCTGGAGGAGAGGAGCTAAGCTGCAATAGGGCATCTTTAGCCATCAACTGCATTAATGGACATCACTTGGAAGCAGCAGGGACTCATTAGCTTTCCTCAGACCCCACAGGCGTAAGTGTGGAGAGTCAACTGTTGTGGGTTTCTGGAAGCCCTTGCCTGTCAGGCTATGAAAAGGCTGCTTATGATGATGGGACCTTTCTACATGAGCCTGCTTTGCAGGTGCTGAAAGGTGTTTTACATGTTGGTTATTTCTGGTGGATAACAGGGCCCTCATTTCAGCAGCTTTTCCTGCAGAAGTGGAGTGGTGTCATTTTCAGATTAAACAAAGGGAATTTATGGAAATGTGAATATTCTGAAGCTTAATGAAAAGTTTGGGTGATAAGAAGAGGTCACTAACACTCCTTACATTTAACACAGAGAAGCATTTTCATGGGTAGGATCTCCTGAAGGAGCGAGGAGGTAACCTAGTGCTAGAACTTTTCTGGAGCACCTTTCGTAAACTGCTCTGCTCGGTGAACAGGAACAACATCTCTGTCCCCTGTCTGCTGGAAGGACTACCTGGGTCTCAGCAGTACAACTATTGTGGGCAGAGCAACACCAAGCGCCTGTGAAAAAAAGTGGAATGGGGCAGGCCAGCATTGTAGGGCTTTTCTTTTGCCTGAAGAAAACTCAAACTGCGCTGTAACTTCTCCGTGTGGTAGCACTGTATCTCCACGTGCATTTGTGTAGCCTTGGCCATGCCGAAGCTGCTAAGCAGGTCAGACAAACCTTACAGAATGGAAAACAGCCTCAGTTGTAGCAGGGGGCTGTGCAGCTGTGACACAGAAAACAGGCTGCAGCAATGCGCATGGCTGGTGAGTCACCTTCTTTTTCATATTTAGCAGATGTACCCCTTGCCTTGAAGTTCAGACATGCACACATTGTAGCCAATGCACACAAATCAGGACATACCTTCTTCATAGGCAGAGCACGCAAAGGCAGAATTCACTTTTGGATTACACTAAAGAAGTGGGCTACTTGAAAGCGTGTGAATAACTTTTTCTGTAAAATATCAACAGATGTGCCCCTTCAGTGCTCTCATTTCTGTGGTCTGTTTGTCTAAACACGGGAAATTTAAAGCTATGCTGGCAGCCCACAGACTTCAAGGTAAAATGAAGCTGTGCTACTAAATGCCTCAAAAGCAATGCTTAGCTAAGGCTGCTGGGATGAGCCACCTGCTCAGATGGAAACTGGTACTTCCCTGGACCTGACTGCTCCAAGGTACAGATGCATCAGGCTGTTATTTCCTTGAACATGTAGAGATATATTTTGTAATTGTGATGATGTTTGTTTTCAGTAAATCTGACTGAGTGGGGCATATGAAAATACATTTCAGGTGTCATCTATTACAATCTTGGCAACTACATAGTTACATGAAACACCTGAGCAGGTTCATATCTAACACACATCTTACAGGCCATCAAGCCACCAGTGACTAGAATGGCCAACAAAAAGATTTCCTCTGGATTATTGTTATAAAAAAAAATCAGAATAATAACTATCTTTTTCCCCATTACAACATGTACCCAGCACTGTAGGAAATTCAAATTATCCTTCTTAATATATTAGTAATTTCAAAGTTTTAATTAGTAATAATTTACTATTTCAACCCTATGAAATTCTCAGGACAGTATAGGGCTGTTACAACCTGAACATGTTCATTCTCATGTAAAAATGTTTTGACTTCAGTAGTACCCAGAGATCTTACACAGGGCTGTGATGATAAACATTCTCCAAGATGTGGCCAAGGGCCAAAGAACTGTTGTTTCAATGCTTCACGCTTCCATTCTTTGACAGGATCTATAATAAAGCCGTGTCTCCCAGGATGGACCACAGTCTTGTAAGCTATAAAAGTTCATAGTAAGGGAATTAACTACAGGAACCCTGGAGTGATCTGAAAGAGTTTGTTTTTTTTTGTGTGTGGTTTTTTTTTTTTTTTTTGCTTGGAAATATTCTGTAAAATGTTCCTGCATTAAACAAAAAGGATTAAAATTCCCCAACAAAACCACCCCACCACACTTTTTTTTTTTTCTGGAATTAATGTTGATAGGCTCCAAATATGTCTACATGGGTTAAAAAAAGTGAGAAAGGAAGAGGGATAAAGAAAGAAGAAATAAATAGCGGCAGAGCACCTGGATTGAAGGGCAGATGGGGTTTGCTATGGAAACCAAGCAAGGAAGGCTATGACAACAAGAAGAATTAGATTTTAAGGGTAACTGTGTTTCTTGGAAAGCATAGTAAGACAAATGTGCCTATAAGAAAGAAGTTTATCCTGTCAACATACCCTGTTTTATGCCATAATTATTCTTATTTGTCTCATGTGATACAAATACATTTCTTAAACAAAAAACAGGAGAAGGAGGTGCAAAACAATGAATGTCATCCTTTAAAAAAATCAGAAGAGTAATAAGCCAGAAGAAAGGGAGTGACCAGACTTTTTCGTCTTTGAGTTCTTCAGAGAAGAATAGAAGGAAATGCTTGCACTTGCTGATGAAACTCAGAGGATGCAGAACTCAAATCCTCCAGCAAATTAGATAAGTTGTCGGAAATACAGATTCCCTTAGGTCTCTACCTATGTCTTTCATCTGGAGATGCCAAAGCACTTCTTAAGGCTTCAGTAACTGCTTTCATGCTGACATCTGGGAGAGTTACTCCTTAAAATTATTTTCTAGAAATATTTTGGCATGAAATCTCACAGAAGTTAGGTCTTGTAAAACTGGAGGTGGTGGTGTTATTTTAATTACAGGAATGGTAACAGTCTACATAAAAACTCATTGTCTGAAAAGTAAAACTGCATCACCAAAACTATTCAGAAACTTAGGAGAAATCCTGGAAATTTTTTCCACACAAAACTTTAATAATGATACACTGGGGATAACATAGCTGAGGAAACAGATGCAGAAAATACTGGTTATTCCATTGAACAGCTTGAAAATGTAGAACAAATTCAGACAATGAAAAATCTACTTCCTAGTGGAAAACGGAGCGCAAATGAAATGGCCACATGACTCAAATGAGGATAAAAGCAAAGCAGAGAGCTGACTGAATATGTAATGGCTGTAACTTCAAACCCAAGTATGTAGCTGTGGTGTAAAGTACTGTGGGGACCTTGCAGGTGTACAAGGTGCTTAAGCTGTTTTTCTGATTAATGAAGAGAATTTAAGAACTATTCACATGTTTTAACTAAAAGGGACATATAACTGGTAGCTGTCTGGTTTAATTGTTTTGTAAAGTGTGATGGGTCAAAGAAATTATGCATATAAAGTAAAAACATAATACGCTTTCCATTTGATTTTTATCTGTCAGAGTTTCAAAGAGGTTTCAAAGTAACCATAGATCATGTTATTCATAACAGGACAGTGACTGCTGTGGAAGCACAATTACAGCAGCCTTCCTCTTGGAACAAGATTAAGGATTTCTTCTGAATTTTTAACTAGTAAACACAGATATATTTCAAGTAAACTAAGTGTGTTTTCAGGGGTTTTGGAAGAATTCCTGAGAGGCAGAAGAGCAGGTGTTTCCATGTGGTTTGAAAGAAAGCAGCAGCACAAGTGGAGAAAGGACATGTGGAGCAGCTTGGGTTGATTGAACGTTCTGGTATTGTGCCAGCCTTATTCAAAGCAGAATGGGGGCATGAAATTAGTATGGGAGGACTGGTGTGTAAATATACAGAATATTATACAGTATACTACCTATGCTACTTCCAGTTTATGGGATAAAACTAGACAGTTTTCCTTTTTCGTCATAATGGAAGCTCCTTGAAGATTCTTCAGAAACAGTGAAACTTTCACCTCAATGAGGTTATTGTGTTAAAAAGACCAAAACCAGGTATTTATCAGGGTTTGCAGCAATAGATTATAGCTAGAAAAGCAAATTTTTGAGGTAAAACAAGGCTTCAGGTTCTAGAGCTCCTGCGGGAAAATGCATCAAGATTTTGTCACTTCCTGCTGAACTAAATACATCTCCAGCACCTGAAATGAGCTGTTGCCCTCACTAGTGCTCACAGTGACAACTGGAGATACCCGAGCATTAGCTCTGAGCAAACATGAGTAGCTTTTGCACAGAATTCATGCAGTGTATACACAGCCTGACTGCCAGCCTAGCACAAAAGCTATAGAAAAGGGAATAAGAGAACTTTCCTAAAATTTACAAATATCAATGATAACACAGGAGCACAAGGGACAAAAGGAATTAATTCAAATAAGAGAGGCCTAGATTGGCCTCATGGGAAAATCTTTTTCCGCATGAAGGCAGCCAAGAAGGGGCACTGAGATATTGTGTAGTCTGAGCAGGGTGTAGGGTGTGAAGCTTCTAAGATTCCTTCCAACCTGAGTTACCGTAAGATCCCAGGCGTAGACTTCTCAAGTTCATAGATATTGCTAAAAAAAAAACCCCAAGACTGGAAACAAACAAACAACCAAGAAACAAAAAGAAACAATCAAAAACCCTCAAAAGCATGAGAAAGCTCTTTAATATGCAGTGCTCTGTTGAAAACTAGAAAGTTTGTCTGTGTGGAAAACACAGACAAACATCAGTATAGCAGGCTTTATATATTATATATGAAAGAAAGTTAAATTGTTCTCTCTGTAAGAGACTAAAGAAACAGAAGAAATTTGAATCAAACTTAGGCTCTGAGCTTGCATTGATTAGAACTTTCAGACAGAATGAGCTAATGTTTTGAAAAAGTCACTTGGTCAAGTGAAATGATTAAGTGGAAACATTTTTAAAACGAGTGAAATGCTTGCTAAGAGGATATGACAATCTGACAGAAAATAAGCAGCTGGTAGCAGACCGAAGTGAGAGCAGCTATACAGAAGACAAAAAAAAAAAGGAGTATTTTAGTTTGGTTTCAGTGCAAGAGATCAATTACAGGTTCTGGGGTGGACTTGCGGGGACTTGCTCTACAATTGTGATACAAAGGTGCTTAAGTACACTATAATTTGAGCTGTGTTCTTATAACAGCACTAGAAGAAGGGAACTTAAACTAATGTTTTTAAAACTCTTTGGGAACTTTAGGATTTCATTTCTTTATTATGACAGACACAGTTTTCATAAAATGAAAATTTTCCCTAGCTGAATCAGAAGATGATAAACGAGTTTTTTTCACTTGGTTGAACTTGAGGAGCACATTTATACCTGCTGTCAGAATGGGATCCCATCCACCAAGGAGCGTGTGGACCTCTGTATGTAGACTGTGGTTCCCAGAGTTACCCAACACTGATGGAGAACACAGATCTGTGCTGAACATACCCCAATCGCTCCCCAAAGTTTTTATGCTGTTATGTGAAATGAGAAAACTTTGCAAATGACAAAATATTTTGACTCACTTGGCAATGTCAAACTTAATTTTGACATTTCTTAGGCATTTCTATGAAACTGAGCCCTTTTGTGAATCATTTGAAAGTGTGGATTTTTCATTTTAATTCTGGATGCAAACAAACACTGCAATATTTGAATTATCCATGAGATGAAAACTTAATTTGGCCAGCCCTATTCAGTATTCAGTTTAGGCACTGAATGGGTTTTAATGGTTCACACAACTCCCCAAGGTATGTCAGATATTTTTGCTCTCTCACTTGTACTTTGAACAAGGTGAAATGTATGAATTTCTCTAATCTTAGTCTGATCTGCGACGATCCAGTCTAACACCAGTACCTTTTGTTCTCTTTCTCCTGTGTAAGCATATTAGATCTTGCTTAGTAGGAGCTGTGAAGCACAGTTGTTTATTAGGAGTATTTTTTTTAGAGTGGAGATGGCCCACGTAACATTCAGAGTAATGCAGTGTGAAGCTGCAATTGAGCTACCAGTTGGCAGTTTGGTGTCCTAGATGATAATCCATTGTATGGGATGGGGGAATGTGGGTCTTCTTCTAGTTATCAAAAGTGTAACGATTTACTGATTGCACAGAAGCAGATGATAGATTCACCAGTGTTTGCTTATAAGATCATATAATGGGCATACAGACATGTTTGCACATAGTCTGTCTTACCTTTTGCTAAGGCAAGTTGATTTAGGTACTTATCTGGAGCCCAATATAAAATTCATCCATTCTTCACTTTTCTTGTTTTTAGCTTCTTTCCTAAAGTAATTCCTTCCCTTGCTGTTAGAAAAGGCTTCCTCTGGGGACAAGGAAGGAATCCTGGATGAAATTATTGTGTTATTTTTCACTTATTAAACTTTCCACACTTTTGTATCAGCATTAAAATCTCAGACAGTGCACACGCTGAAATGTTTCCTTGGCTGTCAGGAATACATCCGCTTAGACAACCAGCCAGCAGTTTCTACAAACCTCACTGCATATGAGGCAAGTGTGTACCCAGGCTAAGTTTTGTTGACATAATTAACAGCATTAAGAGATGGTCTTTCTTGGAAGTTTATACCAAGCTTGAAAGTTATCTGTTGCTGGAGTGTTGGTATACAACATCAGTAAACTCTGCGATGTGAAGCTGGAGATCTTGCTGTGAATAATGACAAGCCTAAATGTGATCAATAGCAATGTTCTAAAAAGACTGTGCACAGCAGGTGTCAAAGTAGGCATATTTAGTTTCCTCATATCTCTGTTTAGCTTTATACCATGATGTGCATCCATGAGCAGATTAGATTTTAAATTTCATGCTACAGGTAGTGATGACAGCTGATCTTCAGAGTAGATCTCAGAAAAAGAATAGGGGATAGGAACATTATTCAAAGGGCTCAGCATTTTCATCTCCTTTTGTCTCCTGCAGTGGTAGAATTTAGATTGTTCAGTGTCTTCCAATAGATGTTATTAAGGAAGTACTCAGTTCCTTGGCTCTCACCTTTCACAGCACATCAAAGGTCAGCAGAAAATTCCCATCTGTTTTCAACAGGCCTCTCTAGATATTGCTTAGAATAACGAATATTAGAAGCAATGACTTAAAACTGATCAAACACTGTGCAAGTGTAAAAGCAAAGAGAAAGATCAGAAAGAGAGCCAGAGGAAAGCTCTGATAAACATTCCTATCTTTGTAGAATAGTTTCTTACATTTTTAAGCTGTTCTTGAAATGTACATATCAACTTTAATGAGAAAAATGACCTTATGGCAGAAGAGAATGAAAATAGATTCTGGGAGAAAAATGCAAAAAATCTTGTGGATCTTTATACAGAATGGGGAAAATTGCAACTATTTCTTGTCTTTGCAGTATAGTTCTAAGCTGGGGATGAGCTATATCACTGAGTCTGTGCTCAGAGCAGTGGCTTGGAACATGGTGAACTGTGTAGGATTTTATTTTATTTTTTAAGGATAACTACTAATGGAAGAAGTCCCAGAGACAAGTAATAGTTGACCAAAAGCAGGCTAATTTGCAAAGATCAGTGGTCTGACAGCACTCATGTATCATCTTGAATATGTGTGCATGGTAATCAATGGTCACCCATCTCTTTCTTGTAGGTCAATTAATCTTTCAAATTTTGTAGGCTTGCAGCCCTAGTAATTTTCACTTTTCATAATACCTGCACAAGCTCTTTATATATATATGTGTAAAAGAAAAGGATGAAATAAAATGTATATGGTGTAGTTCTTAAAGATCTAAAGGGACTAACAGCTTGAGGTGCAAAGTCAGCTGACATCTTCTTCTTCCTCACAGAGTGTTTTAAATGTCTTTTAATTTTAAACTCAGTTAAATGGCAAAATTTTTAAACTGTGCTTTTGGTTTATGAGTTGAGCAAATTAATGTTGTAGGATGGCATAAAGAGAATGCTGTCAGATGAGACTGGTGCAGTCTTGAACTTGCAGCAAGATCCATCTTTCTGGGGCAGAAACATTATCAACAATCTGAAACAGGAGAGAGTTATGTTAAATGTACGTGCCTCTGAACATTTAACTTGGCAATAAAACTGACCATCCTCCTGATAATTTTAGATCTCCGTCTTGATCATATGGACCTAATCAACTACCGTTCAAGACAGACCTTCAACTAGGTGGAATAAATGGCCACCTGTCAGTTTATAAGTTATCTTGACAAGAAAAGAACAAGAATTGTCCTTGGAATACCCCCCAACATGCAAGCTACTTAGAGCAAGGTATTATCTTGCTGATAACACAATCTATGCAGCCCTAATTCAAAAGACGTTTCAGTTGGAAAAAGGGTGAAAATACTTAGTTAAATTATCATCTTGCACAACACAAACAATGACTCTACATTTTTCTATTTGTTTTATGCTTTGTGTAAGAAACGCATCAAAAGCTGTATTATCAGCAGGAAATTCTAAAATTAGATAACTAATTAGTCTTTATTAATATTAGTCTCATTTTGATTGTTTTCTCTTTGATATACCTTGCTCTGTTCTAGTGCAGCAGGGTCTTCCAAGAACATGTTCCTATTAGGTTCTATTTTTATAAGTGCTTAATGCAGAGTGAGGATAGATGGAATAAGATATGCTATGGGGATAAGAAAAAAGGTTTAAATCACACTTTACTAAGTAGTTTACATATGTCTAATGTTCTTACAGTAGTATTTTATTAAACTGATATAAATTTTAATTGTTAAAAAAATAAGTAAGTTCTTCAAGGCAAACATTAAGGCATTTTATCCAAGAAAGATTGACTACAGTTATATAACAGAACATTGATTCTGATAACAGAATACTGTTATCACAAAATGATATAGCAGACTGGAAGCAAAAATAATCCATGTTTAAAATATGTGGGTAGATATTTCTTGGAGATTTTTTTTTCAAAGAACCTCTTGATGAAGAAGAAAGCAGTGGATCCTCCCTGAAGATATGCTGCCATTTCTTTAGTACCTGAACTCGGATGTGTCTCAGAGTGATTAGCACAATTGAAAAATGCAGACAGCAGGTTGGTGCTATTCATCTAACACATTTTGCCACTTTCTGAACTAAACTCTTCACATAATTGAAGAGTAAGCTATGCAAAATGCATACACACACAAACCCCCGAAAAAACTCAACCAAACGCTCATATCTTGGTTAGTATCTCACAGGAAGACTGGCAAAACAAAGAACCCAAAAGTTCCAGGGCTTGGATTTGTTCCATAATAATTTTCACAGAAGACAAGTGTCACTATGCAACTGCCATTCAAGCTAAGCGGAGTCTGCATTTCGTTTTGACTCTGAGGTGTCGATGTGCTGATTAGTTTTCTGATACAGCTTGGTTGTCAACATTTAAAACATTTCTTGGAAGAAGAAAAATAATTTTGAACAGAAGGCATTCTGTTATACCTATATTTATACATATTTCCCTGCACCCTCAAAACTCAGTTTTGAAGCTGCTCATTGGAAGAGCTGTCAGCATCACCTTGGAAACTGGTCCATTGACAGCATGTATCAATCAGTCGTCTCACAAGTATATAGCTTTCTTAGCTTTCTTTATTATTTTTTTTTTTTAAAGCATGTTTGAATAGTTTCATGCTTTCCCTGAAATAGGAAAAAAACCAAGCTAAATTCAGCTTGTCAGCATGGACTTTTTGGAGTGTTCATTAAACAGAATAACTGACAGATTTTATTTATTTATTTTTTATTCCAAGTGTTGTAGGTCTTAAACTTGTAATCAGCATACTTGCATGGGAGGGAGAAGTTCCAATCTGTGCTCCAAAGGGTGCTTCTGCTCTATCTGAAATAATCTTTGATGGTTAACCTATCTACCCAGTATCTACTTGTCAAGGCGCTTTTACTGTCTCCATTTTTGCTGCAGAAGGGGAGAGTACCATCTTTCCAGAGTAGCTGGTAGCTTTAACATGCTCTTGGGAGAGATGTAGCTGTGAATACTTTTAGGCTGAAGAAAACAGTGAAAGAGGCCCTTCTGTGTTTTTGAAGGAAGAAAGATCTATTTATGTAAAAGGGTGAGGCTGTGTCCTACAATAGCTGTGCTTTTCAAGGGGAAAAACCCCCCGATGTTTTGGTTTTGGAAGGGAAGAGCTGAAGCTCTGACTCTGGAGAGAGGGGAGTTGTCTTTTGTTTGCACTGCAGAAGGCACGGGGCACCTGTCAAAGCAGGAGGTTTAAGACACATAACTGCCCATATTGGCCTTGTTGCACTGGATACCTACCTCTGCAAAGCCCTGGGGTGATCCTTAAGCTTCTCAGTGTTATGATTTCTCTTCCAGGACTTTGACCCCTCAAGCTGTCCACTTCGGTGCTCATCATTGCAGGCTAAATCCAGTCTTGGAACTGGGCTTTAGTCAATCAGTACTTGTGAAAATGAGGCCTGATCTCAGATGGGACCTGCAAATCTGGGATATAAGTTTTTTGCTTTTGGATGAGAAAAATTAAGATATTTCCCTACATTATAAAGGCAGCTAGAAGAAAAATGCATAAAGACAGCATCCTTCTTGCTAATGTATTCAAACATTTTTTATGGAAATAGTACTGAATGAAAGAGATTAAGGTTTATCATGCACAAAGTGCATGTTCTGCTCATTTTTCCAGGCATACCATCAACATAGCAACATAAGTTTTTTCTGATTTTATTATTGCTTCTTGTTACAAGTAGCACCTAAACTGCTTTACAAAAAGAAGATTAAAGAAATGTTTGTCTTTTAATTTAACTATTGTCTCTTGGCAGTGTTTCGTGCATGGTCAGATTTGAATTCAATTATTTAGTCTCTCCTTTTGTGTGCTGGTCTTTTACAAAGCAAAAAGGGACAGATGAGTCTTCTAAAATGTAAATATAATCCTGAGAAACTGGTGAGCTGATTCAGTAGCAGGTAAAAACTTCACAACTACTTTTAACTCTTTGTTTTAGATCAGGCTAATTTTCAGCTTAATGGCACCTGTGGGTAGATGCCCAAGGCACCTTGCTGTGGCCTGTGGGGGCCTTGAAGACTCACTGTTTGCATTTCCTATATACCTCCTTTCAAAGTAGGTTGCATATGCATATTAATATTTACATGACTCCAAACATGGGCTCTGTCAAGTCATTGGCCCAATCTACTGCTAGAATAGACTGACAGCCTCCAACCTGTCAGGTGATTCTGGTGGCTTTCTTGACAGTCTTATGGTAGAATGGTTTAGGTTGGAAGGGACCTTAGAGATGATCCACCTCCAGCCCCCTGCCATGGGCAGGGACACTTTCCACTATACCAGGTTGCTCCAAGCCCTGTCCAACCTGGCTTTGAACACTTCCAGGGATGGGGCAGCCACAGCTTCTCTGGGCAACCTGTGCCAGGTCCTCACCACCTTCACAGGGACGAACATTTCCTAATGCCTAATCTACATCACTCCTCTGTTAGTTTAAAACCATTCCCCCTTATCCTATCACTACATGTCATTGTAAAAAGTCCCTCTCCAGCTTTTTTGTAGGCTTCCTTTAGTCACTGGAAGCTACTCTAAGGTCTTCCTGATCCTTCTCTTCTCCAGACTGAACAAGCCCAATTCTCTCAGCCTGCCTCCATCGGAGAGGTGCTCCAGCACTCTGAACATCATGGCTCCCCTCTGGACTGAAGCATCTTCATACCCCTCTTGTGTCAGGGGCCCCGAGCTGAACACAGTACTCCAGGTGGGGTCTCATGAGAGAGGAGCAGAGGGAGAGAATCTCCTCCCTCAACCACTGGCAACGCTCTTTTTGATGCAGCCCAGTATATGGTTGGCTTTCTGGGCTGCAAGCGCACACTACTGGGTTATGTTGAGCTTTTTACCAATCAATGTTCCCAGTCCTTCGGCAGCATCCATGTGATCCAGGATAGAGATGCATCCACAGCCCTCCTTCTAGGGTGATTTTTCTCATAGAAGCAGTTAAAGCCCCCATGAATTCAACCATCTGTGCTATTCTTTGTGATGACAGGGCACACAGAAACGAGTTCACAAAAATCACTTGAGGTGCTGTGCTAGGGTGTCAGGTTCCTTCTCTGCAGGTCAGGAGCTTGTGAGACAAGCTTCTCCACTCAAAACCAGGAATCCAAAATCACTTCCCTGTAAGGCCCTTGAAATTAAGTGATAGTGCAGCCCTGAACCAGGATCTTTCAGTTGACCTCACTGAGGGTAGCTGACAAGGAGGAATTCTGCTAGAGAGGTGCAAGGGAAGGAGCTAGTTCTTGCTATTTGGAAGACAAAGCAAGACATGCTTGTCCTGTTCAGGAGTCCAAAGAGATGGAGAAGTTCAGAACCCCAATCCCTTTCCCCACCCCACAAGTCTGTGAAGGACCATGTCCTGCAAAGCCTCAATGGGCCATGCCGTAGAACGAGTTTTTTCCACCTCTGAGGCGGACAGTCCCTCCAGATACAGTGCTCCTTTAAGAGTTTTACTAAATCTGCACGTGAGCTCAATCTGCCTATAGAAGAATTTCCATTTGTGCAGATGGTATCATTTGGCAAATCACTCTGATGTTGGCAGCATTGCAGAGGTCATGTTTGTGCACAGATGGACTGTTCTTCATCTGTTTCTTTATTGTAATAGACCCAAATAGGTTTTCCGACAATAGTACATATGCACATTACAACGCTCCTTGTTCCCTGTCAGACAACTTAGTGAAAGCACCAAAAAATTTCTGTATCTCCATCTTTCTCATTGTTTGCTTATCAATTTCTCTTTTATCTGATTCCTTGTTTTGGGGATGGAGGGTGAGGACTAAGTAGAGCTATTAAGGATCTCAATATTCCTGAGCCATAAAATCTGGTGATCTAGAAGTCATCACTAAGATGATATTCAGAGGAACTCCAGGGGGTTCTCGCATATAGATGTTTTTTTTTTGTGGCAAATATTTTTTGTATATTGCACCTGTTAATCACAGTTCCTTCATAAACCAAGAGAACTTACAACTGACAATGTGAATGGACATTTGGAGGGATTGGAGAGACTGGGGAATTGATAATTCAGAACTGGAGATTTGGAGCCAGGGCAACGATTCAGTTTTAGTAGTAATAACCAAAAGCTGTTATCATTTGACAGCTGTTAAGAGAATTATGTCAAATGTACTCATTATTGGGTCATGAGATATTCACCTTTTTGAAGTATCCATTGTCAATCTCACTTGCAATTTCAGTGTGGCAGCAATGAACTGAGTAGATATCTTCAGAAGTTGCCCTGCCAGGACTGGTTTATGGCACAGCAAAAGGACATTTTGGAAAACTTGCACTGCTTCTGTTTTGCTTTACACAGGCACTTGCTTTGTTAATGCGAAACTTTAACCCTGCATCTTATTAATGATAAACCTGTCTTCTTGTGATGAAACGGAGACTTTTTCAGTTGTTACCAACCTTGGCTTTTCCTTCTAACTTGATAATCTAACTAATGTAGTTAAAACTTCTCTACTCAGACGTCACAGGTACTGCAGATTTTCTGTATGCGTATTGTTTGCTGTACACTGTGTGAAAGAAGTTTATACAGTGTGTAAGTGAGGTCAAAATAGCTAGGGAGCCTGGGCAGAGAATTTCTTGACATTTATATACCCAGACTTCTAAATATAGTGTGTCAGTAATGTAACTCTTCTTGACACGTAAGACAGCATATAAAGTACCCATTTTTTCTCAAAAAATGTACTGTTTGAAAGGAAACTTGAGGTTTGTAATATAAACACATTGCTGAAAAAGCAATTCCTTCTACAACTGCTTCTAAATGAAAAATACTCCTGCTTATTTACTGATTTATTTTCAACCTTCTGACAGCCTAGTGAACAAATGGTATGAACTGGCTACCATATGAAGCATTTTGAATCAAATTAGGAAGAAAGTGTGAGTAAAATTCCAGCATCAACTGCTAAGTAACTTCTTGGCTGTACTGGGTAACAGGGAGAACAAAATTGCTGACTGCAGCTAAATAAAGGTTACTTGGGAAAGATATAAAATCCCAAAACCAACAAAACGCCCAAACTTTAATTTCATATCCATCTGTTAAGTCTTTGTAATCAGTTCCTAATTATCTACTTGTTAATCCATTTCTGGTTGTCCTGACACCTTAGGAATTTTTCTATGCATTTTTCTATGCATATATTTCTTGCCTAAGGCAACAGAAAATTATGCATGTTGCTATACATGCTTGGATACAGCTGGTTTCTGTTTTGGGGTAGTTTTGGGTTTTTTTCCATCACAGTTACTGAACATATCTACACAAATAGCTACACTGAATTTTGCTTTTTAAGTAGGAATCTGGAGCTTGAAAAGCAGTTTAAGCCAGAACGTTCCTAGCAGAACTGTCGCTACAGGGAGCAAAATACTGTGGAGAAGGGGACAGGGATACAATTTGTAATGTAGTTCTCCAGCATGTTATGATATAATGATATGTTGATGTAGAGATGCAGACCAAAAGTGAAATGCTTCTTGTGCTGGAGGTTTTGGCTTGTTTTGAAGGCATTTAGTCTTTTCTTGTTGAACAAGAGACAGATCTTTCCTCCAGGTTTTGAAAGGCATACTACAGGCTGTTTCACTTGCTGGAAGGTTTGCCCTCTCCTTAGCTCTGACTGATGCAATGTGGCAAGCATTTCAGTCAGCTCACTTGCTAACTGGTTTCCTCAAATTAGTCTCTAACAGCTGAACCTCTTTTCCAGATTACTTGAAGGTTTTAGCAGTTTGTGAAGCCACATAGGAGAGGACTTTCCCAGACTTACTGCAGACTAGCTGTACAGGGCTTCTCACAGACTTCCCATCAAAGCAGTAAATTTGCAGGAGATGCATTCTAGAGAAGATTTTACTTTTTTCTCTCATTCTGCAAAACTGAAATGCTAAATATCTTAATATCTGTGAATCTTAAGACCCAAACAGCACTACAATAGTGTAGTATACTGGCACAATAAAATAACAAAATATTCTTCTGCCCACCAGAAGGTAACAAGAACTCGAGATATTGGTGTCCTTCTCTCTGAAGATGAGTAGCAGCCATGTTGAAGCTGAACTGTATTACAAGTAAGAGCAAGCACAGGCTGGTGATATGTTTATCACAAGAATTAAGATGATAGTTAAAATAAGTTTTAGCAAGCAACAGTTTGTAGATCTGGCTTTACGAAGCTCAATATCCATCAAAGACACATGGTAAAATAAAGGAAATTTTAATGGTAGTTTTAACCCAAATCATGTGCCATACTAAACAATTTTAGAGGTATAGAATGAAGAACATAGAGGAGAACATAAAGCAATTAATTCCAGAGCAGTTATGAAGAATCACTTCATATTGCAAGAAATGGAGAATGACTGAGGCAATGTAAGGGCTGCATCCATACCAGCTAACCATTCTTTAGCCTTGCTATCTGCCCTCTTTTGTATCCTTTTAATGACAATGGGAATAGTTCTATAGCTATATATATAATAACTGGTACTCAGACAAGACTGAGGGTTAGTTTGACTGAGGCTGATAGCAAAGGTATTTGGAGTGAGTGAGAAAAATGAAACCAAATAACAAGTAAAGGTGGAAGTGTCTTTCAGTTTTGAAGGAAAAAGGGGGATTTCCTTTGATGACTCCACCCTTCAAAAATATTTGAGAAGTAGAAGATTAAACAGTATATGGAGTGAGTCTGGACTGACAATAATTCATTGCAGGCCTAATTCTAAGTATAGGAAGTACAGGCAATGTGTTCAGGGTGGTGTGGACAGCTTGTATAGTGGTTTAACCCCAGCCAGCAACTAAGCATCAAGTAGCTGCTTGTTCACTCCACCCCAGTGGGTACTCACAGTATGAGTTCAGAATAACCTAAATACACCACTGTTTGTCTCCAGCTTCTTGTGTATACTATCAATATGGTGCTTAGGGGGTCATGCATGGGCTCTGAAGTAGAGTGGAAGAGAATCCTCCTACTTTACAGTGGCAGTATGAAACAGGAAATGCAGAACAAGAAGAGTTCTTTTTGAATTCTTCAGCCTTTTGGGAAACAGCTTTCAGCATGAAGGTGCCTGATGCTGCATACAGTACATGTTATCTGGAGGTCCCCAAGGGCTTGCCAAGGAGTCTTGAGCAAGCACTCTGCTCCAGGAAATGTCAGGGTGCCTGCATTCATGTAGAAGTAGTCAATCTTGTGCTTAATTTTTGCCGATATGAGTTTTTTGGTAAAAGATGCCAGAATGAAATAGAGGCCTAATACAAGCTGACTTTATACGCACTAAGGTAAATCCAAATTGAAGTAAATGAGATGTGATTCTGTGTTTTTCATGCTGCAAAGGTCTGAAATGTTCTAACAGACACCCAAAACAAGTATTTTAGTCAGCTGTGTATATTTCTGTCTTAGAAAGGGGGAAGAATTGGAAGATATTCTATGATTCTATGCAGGCAACTAGCATCATAATGGTGAGCTTTCTCAGAATTTCTATTATCAGAGTCTGTTTATAGGTTGCAAATACTCCCTCTGGGCCAAAACTTAAAATTCAAGGTCATACACAGGAAATGATATTTATCTTTGCTAAATTAAAACACTGGTTCAGCAGCTTCAAAAAAAATTATAATCGCAAGAAGATCCTCTGGAGTGCAAGGAGTTCAGGTACATCTACTTCTTTTTTTCCAATCTACATTTTCTTTCTGCCTAAAAAACATGGCATATGCTGAATATTTTAAAGCCTTAACCTGTTACTCTGACATTAGTAGTAAAAAATATATTGAAATAATGTACTGAAAGTCTCACCCATGAATGCACACTTTCTCGACGACATTTTCTGCTATTTTGCTTGTCAAGCTCTGTAGTGTTCAGTGTTTCTTCTTCATATTTATAAGAGGATTTTATTACAAATATGTCTTATCACTATGCAAATAGACTAATTATTTGGCTCATATTAGCATTTCCTTCCTTACACAATAATAAATATATCTTTGAAATTCTCAAGTTTTGAAGGTAGTGTGGCAATTAAAATGCACTTAAAGATTCCTAATTTGCATGGAAATCGTCAAGGTGAAGGAGAATCTGAAGATACACAAAATAATATGTAATTTTCAATTACATATATATATCTATTATTACTATAAATGTCTTCCAACATTTTTTGACTCCTGATAGCATGTCATCATTTTTCTTGTGATTTAAAATATAATTTCTGATTTGGATTACTAAGGAGTAGACAATTTTATAGTCTCCAGTATCTTTTCCCCTCTAATTCCAAGTTGAGCGTGAAAGAATTCATCTGCACGGGGCCAGTCAAATTGTCTGTGAATAATTATCTGCTAAATAGCATTCTGGCAAAGACTTCCTCATTTTCCAGAGATTTTAACTTGTGTTTACTGCAGCTGATTGAATACTGTCCATTTACTATATTGACACATTTTGATGATATGACTGAATACATTATTTAATGAATCATCTTTGTAATATTAGACCACTTCTAGTTTTTGCACAACAGTACAAGACCTGGTGTGAATTCACTTACCTTGGAGCTCTCTGTGGTTTGATAAAACCTTTTCACCCACTTATTCTGATCAGAATAATAGACATTATGTTGTTCAAACCAGGCTGTTGGGTTTGGCATTTTGCTCCCTTTTAACTCTATACTTAAGATAAAGATTTTATTTTTTTTTTTTCTCTTGGGTATCTAAAAACTTGTTCTGTGTAAATTCTAGAGCTTTTTTCTATGAACTGGATGTAGAGACACTAGTTTCTGAGTTAACTCTTCTTCATTAGAAATATTTCCATTCATTTCATGGGTGACATGTTTTTTTTCTTGCCTGTTGACTGAACAACACCTGTAAAGCCTGACCAAATTGTATATATATTTTTTTCTCTAAAATGTACTAAAAAAACAAAGGGAGAGAGTTACGGTTTAATTTAAATACAGCCTGCCTTCTTTCTTAACTACCTGCTTTCTCAGTGCCTATTATAACAATATTTAACTTGAATCATTCTAGAGCAGGCTGCTTGAACAGGTTGGTGAAGGACAACTTTGCCTACCCTGACCATTATCCAAATGGTGAATAGGAATATATTGCAGACCTGAGGGATGAGGTGGCTATGCCACCCGGAGCATTTCAGCAATACTTAATTTCAAATAGGAAGCAGTGTATTTTGCCTTATCTGTCAGGATTCCTTGAGTAAATTGTCAGTGGTAGCTTATTGTGGAAGGAGAGGTTTACACACAGAAGACAGAATGTCCTGCCAGAAGCTGATAAATTAGGACATGAATCAGGGGGCTGTCAAGATCCCAGACACAGCTTATCACAGTGGTGATTAAGAATGATACAACAAGTCAGTTTTGAAGACAAAGACTAGACTTAAAGCAGGAGGCTGTGATGTGATCTTTGCTTTACACTGGTATCATAAGTATGTGTGGCCCAAATGCAATGTCACACAAGTCTGTTTTGGGGGGTGGGTCATTTTTCACCACAGGCACCAGAAGTGGCATTAGGACAAGAACAAGAAAAAGGACTGAGAGTAAAAGGGAATTTGAAGAGTCTGGGAAAGTATTTTATAATATTTTATGTGGCGGATTCTGCTTTCTCCCTTCAATGTGGAATGAAGGAAGTCTCTAAAATACACTCTAGAATTATAGATGCTGCATAGCCAAGTATCGGATGTGAATGAAGCCTTTCATTTATTGAAGATAGTTCAGAGGTGCCACCTTCCCACTGGTTCACTGGTAACTGTTGCCTACAAGGTATATTTATGTTGTGGAGATGTGGTGTCTCTTGCCTTCAGGAGCTGGCTCACTTTTGTCAAGATGTTATTTCCTCAGCTGCAGCTGTAAGTGAAAAAAATTAAAATGCACTTGAAGTTCCAGGTGCTCCTGTTTTAACAATATACTTTTTATGGCTATAAATGCTTCCAAATTAGTATATGTTTATGTTCACCCCAGTGAACATGACTGCTGACCTACTTAAGCTATCATTAAGGCACCATACAGCTTCTATACAGCTTATACAACAATACTTAGCTTAAAATTAACTCAAATTTGAGTTGCAAGACCTACAGTATAGTTATATCCCTAACATATTTGCCAGTGAGGTGACTTCAATTGAAGGCAGAGAAGATGGGATATTGAAACTACCAGGCACAGGCATTCAACTAATATGCCTTAGTTAGGAGGTTAATTGTCTCTGTGCTTATGGTATAATCAATACTGAGAGGGAAAGGCTCCTAAAAGGGCAATTTTATTCCCTCAAATTAAGCTTCTGCTCTGAACAGCTATTCAGAGGAGACTATTTGTCTACAGTAGCTGCCTATGGACACTAGCCACCTAACATAGGCTTGGAGGCGGATTCTTAAATTTTGGAGACACCATCCTCTCTATGTGACAGCTGTAAGATTCCATTATAGTGCAAAGGCAAGCGCCTGTCACAGAATAGTGAGCACCAGACTTAATATGACCTAAGCTCAAACATCATAAATATGAAAGCCGTGGTCTAAAGATAGTGACTACTTGTTACTAGAATTTTGAATGGAAAGACAATTAAAAGTTCATTTGCCTTCTTGTTCTTCTATAACAAAACAGCTCGAGGGACCTCAACTTGAAATTTCTGCTATTATTGCTGTTAACATGTAGTGCATACTTAAAAATGGGTTCTATGGAGAAGTGAATATACATGAAACTGAATTATTAAAAAGCAGGGAAAAATATTTCAGAATTGTATGATGCAAACAGTGTGATGGAATAAAGGTCAGCTTAAGTTACATCAGAACTTAGGCCTTGTTTCAAGTCAAAATCCATTTCAAGCAAAACCAAATGAAATCATGCTGAGAGAAAGGCCGCAGTAATATTTCAACACCTCAGCATATTGAAACACCATTAAATATTATCTGATCAACCAGAAAATATTCAGTTAGTCTATTTGGATATTTTAGTAATATTTAGTATTTTAAATTAGGAGATTATAATAAGTATTCAGCCCCTTTTAATTAAATGTAGCTCATATGAAGTCAATATTTCAAATTTTCAAGACAGTTCTTTATGAAAATAATTAAAATCTCTAGACATCTTTTAGTGAGCTGGGGACTTAGGTGCTTTCTTTTCCCTTCAACTTCTCTTCCTTCTTAAGAGTGAAGGTATTGTCTCTTTTTTTTGCATTTTTCTGCAACAGTTCCTTCTTTGTTTGTGTGAACACCACGCAAAGACCTCTGATGTATACCTACAATGTAAGGAAATATAATGGTTTCTTCTGTAACAAACTTCAAAAGGGGAATTCAGGGTGAAATTAAATGCTCCAGGAAAATCCCCTTCAAAGATCCCATTGAATTTTTCTAAGGCCAAGATTTCATATTTTTGCCAGTTCATGTTCTTGGCCTGATCATCTTCTAAATGAGCTCAATTTGCAAAGCTCTTTTGCTGTTCAAACATAATCCAAAACTTTATATATTTAATAAGAAATGCAACGAGTAAAATAAAATTCAGAAAAAACCCCACCAAGCTATCACATTCTCTCTAGCAGCCAAAATTGTATTGTGTGGGTTTTTTGTGTGGTGGTTTGTTGTTTTTTTTATATACACAGACAAACTGGCCAAGTGAATATACTGCAAAACTGGTAATGATGAATATCTTAGCATAAGTTCAAATTCTGCTTTAGATTGATGGTGTACCTGAAGTCTGGAATGGGGATTCTCCTGTGCAGAAGGAAGCTTTTGGCCAAGTATCAATAGGTAATGTCAAAACAAATGCTTTTACTGAAAACAAGTGTGGTTGCAATAGCTCATCTGGGCTACCTGGTCCTCATAGCTGTGTTGGGGTAGTCTCACTTGCACCTTCCTCAGAAAGAGAAGGTCCCTATGGATCAGGGAGGTATTTCCTTCTCCTCCAGCATCTCAGTTAATGTCAAACACTTCTGCAGATCTTTCTCAGATAAACAGGCTATCTTCAGCAAATCATAATGTTTATGGCAAAAAATAGAGGCTCTATTTTAAAGATATTAACAGATTTTTCCATTCTGCTGGCAGATATCGGTTGTTCTGGGAAAGAAGCGCGGATGTTATGCAGATATGCTATTATGGAGGACTCATTATTCCACATGCTTATAAGTGTGGTAGGAGCAACTCTCTCAAGAAAAGGGCTTGGATCAAATGAACTTGAAGAACGAAATTTTATAAGCAGTAAAACCTGGAGAGATTTGACCTGATCTTTATTGCTTTCCTGCTTCCCCCTCTCCCAGTTATTAATAAACTCACATCTCAGCAGAAGAAGGAGTTTAGGCTTTACTACAATAAGAATTATGTTTCTAAGCAGGCCAGGGAGGATACCTGTTTATATTATTTTAAAAACAGCCTCAGGAGATGAACAACCAGGCAGTCAGCTGATGTACACTGTTACAGTCCCAGAAAGTTGGTGAGCTGTAAAGCCAGTTGCAAACCTGGATCACTGACTTATGAAGGGTTTGAGAGTCTAACATGGAAAAAGCAGGCAAGGCAATCAATAGATGAAAGAATAATAATATAATAACATAAACATTTAAGGAAAACAATCAAACAAAAGGAAAGCAAACAAACAATAACAAAACAAAACAGAACAGGGAAGAATTTGGCAAGCTGAAGTAATTTTGTACTGCTAGAATGAGTGTCCACCACTGCCTTTTTTTCCTGATAAGCTTTTTCAACATAGGTTTTGAACACCAGTATGATCTGATCTGATATGAAGGCATCTTAGTGCTGGTTCTTATTTGCTGTACTGATGCTGACTGTGAAATTATGGAACAGTAAACACACAAGCCTTGCAGAAAACGTGTTGGTGCGTGGAATTATGCATATAGCCATGCAGTCCCAGGTGGAGAAAGTTCAACTCTGCAGCTGAACCAAATTAAGAGGGTAGGGCAGCATATGGAAACAATGAAGGAAGAGGAAGTTGGAGAAGGTGGTGGGGAGCTGTGGGAGGTCCAGTGGAAGGGTTGAGGGAGTGGTAGAGGCATTTTGCCTCTTGGCTGAGGTTGGGTGAGTTGCTGAGGTCTGGTTCAAGTGCTCAAGAACTGGCTTCTTTGAACACGGGTGGGGACTTGGACAAAGCAAAAAGCCCTGAAGGCCGGGGAGGGAAAAAGCTGTCTTAAATTCTCACCTCTCTGAATGACCTAGTGAGCAAACAGACAACTGGAAATAAGGGTAGCTGATGTTTAATTATGGTGATAGGCTGTGCTGCTAACAGAGTGAGCTGTTGGTGAAAGGGTTTCTGGTGTACTTGCTTAATGGTTTGTGTGTGCCAGGGTGCCCCAGGCAAGAGCCCTGGAATTGGGAAGGTGCCAGGGTATTTCAACTGGTCTCAGCATGTTATTTACTACTGCAGGAGAGTGGTTTGTTCCTGAGATGTCTTTAATTTCTGGTGGTCTTTAGACTTTTAATATAATGATAGCTCCTGGGTGGCAGAGTTGTGCTTGGTTTCTGTGTCATTTTTTTTCCTTATTTGTTGCTTATGTTATGCAAGGGCATGTGTGAAGTGGATGATTTGTGGGCTTTCCTGAGCTAAATATTTATTATGCAGTTGCAAAGGGTTGAATGCTGTGATTGTGTGGTCCTTTCCAGTCCTATTGCCCTTTTGGGATTCTGAAGGGTTGTGCATGTGTTATGTATATATATGCTATATATATCCTGTGATACTGAGAAAAAAAAAAAAAAGCCAGTGGAACATTAACAGATATAGGAATCATTGGAGAGGATACTTGGATCTACAGAAGATATTTAGCCAGCTTATAGGAAAGTTATGCATAATAGTTTTAAGGGAAACCTTAACAAACTAAGAATGAGCAGTTTCAGGGCACTTGCCAATTTTCTAGTGAAAGTTATTTCTGTGGTTAGATTGTTCAATGAAGTGTATTCTCTCAGCAACCTTTTAGTTTTATTCTCTTCTCACCTCATTACTCAATGCCAAAAAAACACCCTTGGTGTCCCCCACAGTAATCTGTTGCTCAGTCATAGACAAACCCAGAATGAAACTGGATTTCCTGTCCCCAAAAGTTTACTGTCTAATTATAGCCAATAATAAATGTGTTTACTTCTGCATCTCTATCTGTTAAAGGTGTATCATAGTTGCATCATTCAGTATCATAGGCAGTTGTTGGAGGCTGCTGGAAGTCTTCCATGGGTTTTATTGCAAAAAGGGAGTCTGTATTGGTCTTGAAAAGAAAAACGTCAATTGTTGCCCAGCTCAACTATTTAAAAATAATGTCATCCCACAAGGATTATAAGAAAATAAGTATAGGCAACAGAACCACTAGTGCGTACCTGCCTTAAGAAAAAGAAATCTCAGAGTAAGCATATTAGCTTTATCTTGCTAGTATTTTCCCAATTGCCTGTACTCACTGTTTGTTGTGATTTGTATTTATCTTTTTGCATGTCCAGTGCTTGTAGGTAAATCCACTAACGGCAGCAGCATTCTGTATGTTTGGAGAATCAGGGCCTAACATTGGTAAGAGAATGACTCTTTCAGGGAAATGAGGATGAAGAGGGTAAAAGGTCAAATTTTCCTTCAGTTTTTATTATGTTTTGAAACCCTGCCAACACAAATTAGGGAATCGTGTTGAATCCCATGCTGACCTTTCTTTTGCAGTGGAGGTGAGACTGGTTGAAGGGGAAAAACCCTTATGTAACTTATCAGGAATTCCCAAATAGTTCTTGAGACTCTCCTCTGGAAGAAGGAAAAAGCAATGAACAGTTGAATTTGACCCTGATTGTCAAAAGCTTCAGGAGCTAGAAGTCAGGTAAGTCTGTCCAGTGTGTGATCATAAACTTTGGCCTCACCCCTGCTGTGAGCATAAGGCATGAAGTAGAGTCAGCTCATCAGCTGTTCATGCAGTCAGAGGATGGCTAGCAGGGTGTTACTTATCCTGTAGCTTGTTATGTGAGATTGTGAACCTCTGAATAACAAGGTATTACAAAGGAACTGCATTTTCTGCCATCATCCTGCTTCATTGTACATAGTACATCAGTGCTTGGGTGTTAGTGGGTAGAGTTGAGGAGGGTTACAATAGCATTTGAGCAAACAGCTTGAAAGGTTACAATCTGGTGTTGTTTTGTTGGGTTTTTCATTTTCCGTTGATCTATTGTCAGCTTGGACTTCTGTCTCCAATTGCTCCAAACCTGGATCACCTCATACTTCTGATGCATTTTAGCTGAGGGTTTCAGGCTCCCGTTCACTGCAGCACTTTCTTGCTGTACTTTTGTCTGTGAGATTTGAAAATACCTGCTTTTAAGAGTCCTAGAATGCAAATAACACACATGAAAGTGTGTGTGAATAACTGTTCATTAGTGTTAAATATTCTTCAGCCTGCTGCCGAGAGGCAAGCCAGTCAGAATATATCAAAAACAAGCACAGCACTGGCAAGATTAAACAGCAGTGGATTTGCACATGTAATAAAATTGCTACATTGACTTTAATCTATGTGTAATTTGGAATAGATAAGGCTGGAACTGAATGACTGCACAGGGTCTGCCTCAGATTGAGGAGGGGCAGGAGTAGTAGCCCTGAGCAGGAAGGTGAGGAGGGTCTGCAGCCTTTGGTTTGGCATGAAGCTGCTGGAATAAGGGGTAGTTTTGTTGTGTTTTATTGTGAGAGGCATTAAAAAGGAGATGCAATGTCAATGCGCTACATGTACAGTAAAATGCTTGACTATTCAAGAACTTCAAGTGTAAACAAGTTGTTTTCCTCCCTTGGTTATGGGAGTTAACAGGTTTTACCTGGGCTTAGTGCCAAGAAGTATTGCAGATGTTTCCAATCTGTCCTTATTTGCCTAGTCTGACTATATAATAGAGTAAAACTGAACAGTGAGGCTAGACTAGCTCTTACTCTATTGTTTTGCCCTTTCCCCACCGTCTCTGTTTTTCCACTCAGAAAGGAAAGACTCGTGAATGATCCAAACTCCTCCCCTTACTACTTCAAAAATCATAGCACCTTGGCCAGTCAGTATCTGTGCTGGCTTTAACTCCATTCTCTGCTGACTGCTTGGCAAATGAGTGTGATGTTTGCCCCTGTTTCAGATTCCTTCACAAACCTGATGGTATCTGTTGGGTTTGGATTTTGCCACTATGGAATGCATGAATGTACAAAATTTCTTGCGTTTTAAAATACATGAGAAGATGTATGTACAACATTTTAAAATATTTTCTTCATTCTCTGTAGTGCAATTTCTCTTATGTAGTTTCTCCCTTTTAAGAGTATTTAATTCTCCATCTTCATAATTCCCGTTTTCCACTGTTCCTCCTCATTGGCTGTTGCTAATGCATCAGTGCTGCTTTTGGTAGCTGTCAGTGTCAGACTTGATGCCATCTTGTCTCTTAGAAAGCTCCCTCTGCTAAGCTTTCTGTCTCTATCCCTGTTGTCTGACTCCTGTACTCATCCTCTCCTCATGTCCTTCTGTAGTCCTAAATATCTGTTCTCCCTTCGATCTCCATGTTTTCCCTTCTGTGGTAACCCATGCAGTTACCACCAGCACACAGCAGCTCAAGGCAGGCATTAAATGCATGTACAGCCAATCTTTTCCACTTATACTTAATAGACCCAGTAGGCTTGTAAGGATATTCTTAGCAGTAACAGAAAGATTTAACAGATGCTTTAATATGTTTAGCTCAAATCCAGGCAGCCCACCCTAATTTCCAACCATTACAGAAACTGGAGGATAAAAGGGCCAACATTTGTCACACAGGACTTTGTTTCCCTCAGTTACTTTGTTTCTTTTAATTCAATTAGCATAGCCCACTTTTAGTTGAGGATCAGGTTTTGCAATGATTTCACATGGCTCCACAGCATGAAGCTGGAGTTAGAAGACTTGTACCAACTTTCAGCAGCCAACAAAAGAGATGGTCAAAAAAGCAAGAATTCATTAGTTGGCAAAGCTGGAGTCAGGCTCTTTTTTTATCCGCTGGCCAAAACAGGTCTGCCTGGCCTGGCACAGGGAAATTTGGTGTTATCTGAGCAAATGCAGACGTAGAGGATTTTTTTGATAGTTTGATGCAGTGTGCACCTTCCTAAGTGACGTTGGTCTCTGGAAAGGCATTCCTAGGTGTGAGATGTCTGAATCCAGAAACAGTGTTTCTGAAAGCCCCCACTCAGCTGTTGCTCAGTTGTGTAGGACCTTTTGGCTTATTTCATCTTGTTTTCTGGGTTTTGTGTGTGTTTCACTCAAGTAGATGTTCCCTGAGACAGCCCAACATGCAGTGATAGAACTGAGCTGCTTGGAAACGTCCTTGGGGTCACCACTTGTTTTCAAACTGTAGTTTGTAGCAGTGTAGTTCCTGGCCTCTTGTTTTACTCTGGTAGTGCCCAAGCTGGTGGGAAATTTTCAGGATGGTAAGACTAGATGGGTGCTCTCCAGACCTCTGCAACTCCTCTCAAGCTGTGCAATCCTGTTGAAAGAACCATGAAAAATTTAGGAAGTTCTATTAGACAATTATCTGGTGAAACTGTAGGGCAGCGGTTTTAAAAGCTATTCTGTTCTATGGCTTACGTGTTCACTGACATTTTGGGTACAAGAACTGTACAATAATTTTGCAAATTAGGTTATGCTTTGTAACAATTACAATAAAGTGTAATCTAAAGCCTCCGGTTATGACATTTTATGTCTCTTGCTTTATTATTTTTGTTATTTCAGACTGTATAATTTGTGTATTTCAGTTTGAGTGATGTTGGCTGTATGTTTGTGCCACAGGACTCAAATGAGCAGCTTAACAGATGAATATGGATTTCATATGATTAAATTGGTTTCTTACTTCAGTGCTGTCACCTCCCCCCCCCTCCCCACCCCTTAGTCTGAATTTCTTCATCATATGTTTTTCAAAATTGTTGGTATTACATACATCTCTTATGGAGTGTCCATGTTACTGCGTGGTGGTGATTCAGCTGCTGGTAATCACATGGGAATTGTGGTCAAAAGGATGGCAAGGGAACTAAAAATTAAAGGAAAGTTTTGAGTAAAAAAACAGTTTAGAAAAAAACCAACACAACAACCTGCAAATGCACCACCCTGGTGTGTGTAGGAAGGGTCAGTTTTCCGCCTGAGACCATCTCTTGCTAATCTTTATGCCAGGGAGTGTAATAGGGTAGCCTATGTATTTATCAAAGCTCTGTACCTAGGCTGGTGAAAGGCAATGTTGGATTGGTCCCAAGTCCCTGTTTTGACTGTTACTGGGACCATGACGTCTGTCCACCACTAAGTGTTAAATTCTCTGTCCATATTTCTGCTCTAGGTATTACTACTCCATGTGCAATGTTTTTGAATGCTTAATAGGTTAACAAAGACCAGCAGAATGGTCTGGCTCTAGCAGGAGAAAGAAAATGCATGTGCTGAAAGCATCCTGCCACTAATTTTATAGTTAGTGCTTTTTAATGTGTTATGGAGAACATATAATTTGCAAACAAATATCGATGGTTTCTTCAAGATGATCTAGGAACCAACCTGGACTGGATCCCCTTGTATTTTCGGAGGTGGCTACTGGATGTGAAGCACTCTCCTGCCTTCTCCTTGCTCTGCACTTGCTTGGGACCTTCAGTGACTGTGTGTGAAAACCAGTTTTGATTCACATCTGCAACTTGTACTGTATTTTCAGGACTCCCTTATCCATGAGGAGACTGTGGTGTTGGGAAGTAACTTGTCTGCATTATTGCAAAGCATTTTCTGCTTCTTGGGTGAATGAGTCCCACTCTGTCTGTCTAGCAGTGGAGGAGGCTGACAAGTTCTAGGTCTAAAGCTTGACTCCCTCCCCAGCTCCTTTGTAGAACTCTCCTAGAAATGAGGCTCATGAGGAAAAAGGGGTAGGTGACTACAGGAAATTACGTGTAGTCACTATTTATTTGCACTTTTCTGTTTTAAACGTATGGCTCTGTTTTGTCTTTTTTTTTTTTTTTTTTTTTTAACATCTTTTCCAGGACAGGGTGAATGTATTGGAAGAGACCTGTAGACCTAAGCAGAGGGCTTAGAAAGGGCAGAGACTTTATTGCCGAAGGAAGGCTAGCAACAGTCCAAAGGTGTTTAAATTCTGGTCTGTATAATTCATGCTGGGCCAAGACAAGCTGTTTGTTGGGTTTTTTGATTGTTTGGTTGGGAGTTTTTATTTATTTGTTAAATATGTAAGCATCTAAAGTGCATGTACAAACTTAAAATATTTCAAGAGCACAAGGGCCGTTGACCTTCACCTACATCTTTAAATCCCTCAGTGAGGAGAATCAATTACTTCCACTTTAAAAGTAGCTTCAGAAAATAAACAGTAGTTTTCTACAGTGAAAGATCCACTGAATCAAGAATAGGAAGCTAGTCTGTGTGTATGGGTATATATATATATATATATGTACATATATATATATTACCCCCCCACCAAACATTGCCACTTGGGGAAAAAGAATAATCCTGTTACTTTGTGTCTTAATGCTTGTTATTTTCTATTTTAGATTATTATCAACACTTTTGCAATATAAGTCATGACATTATATTAATAATACTGGATGTTTTCAGCTGCCTGCTGTTGGGTATATAATTTTCACTGCATCTGTCAGCAAAAATTCTGCACTGACTTGTGAGTGGAAGATACAAAATCCGTGTTGGCAAAAGGATATATTTAATTTCTGCTTGTATGGATATGGTTTATAAGTAACTTTTGTAAGCGAATGTAAATATGCTTTATATTTTTCTGTGTGGTGTTTTGCATTCATGATAAGTGAAGTTTGTTTTTTTTTTTTTTTAAACATTTGTCAGTACGGTTTGGAATTATCACATATCAGTAACTACTATGGATGATTATAAATGTTCAGGAAAAACCTCCTTAGCATATTCCAGACTTCATGTGTGAATACTTCACTAAGATGGTGAGTTGTGTAGTGCATTTTAATTATATTGTAGTGTCTTTCTATAGCACAAAACTTCCATTGAAGTCTGAAATGAGTCTGGCATGACTCAGAGTCAACATGATAATATGTTCTTGGTAACATTTACATGCTGATAACGGTTCAAATACACTACAGGATTTTGTCAAGTTATGTTCATTTCCTATAGGTGTTAATATATTTGGCAATTAGAGTTCAAATTGTTACTCTTAAACGAGTGCTGAATCTGGATCAGTGAGAACTCTAAATTGAGCAATTTCACCAACTGTTGCAGGATGCTGCAGCAAACCTTCGAGCTAAACTGTGCTCCTGTGTGCTGAGAGCTGTAATTTAATAAGAGGCAGGCAGGCTGTAGCTACTCGTCTTCCTCCATGGGAAAAGATGGAAATTACTTAGGTTGATATTGCTATAACTTTAAAATTTGAAGTAGAGAAAGTACAGCCTAAAAATGATTGGCCTGTCTCTTGCTTCCTTTCCTTTTTCTGTTGAGTTAAATCCTTACCAAGATTTTTCTTGGCCTGCTTTCATGTGGTTTAGTGCAAATTCAGTTTTCCTGGATATCCTCATTGTTTGAAGACAAATGTAAAGAAGCAGTTCTGTGTCAGGGAGAGATGTTCCTCTGGCTCCACATTAAAGAAATACCAGTGGTCATGTTGGGTGTTCTCGCACAAATAAACCAGATTATTTTAGTCTGTGTTGCTCATTTGAAAGGGAGTGGTGTTTGGTTAAGAAGACGATGGCTGGATAAGCTCTTGCAGCAATGCTCATTGTTTTTGACATCTCGGTTTTGGATCTATAAGAATAAACATTTGAGACTGGAGTCTGGTTTTCTGTTTGCTTCAAGATGCAAGTCAAATGGTGAGATTTCCACAGGAAAACAGAGAAAGAGCTGCACTTTTTCTGTTCTTTTTTTTTTTTTTTTTTTTTTTTTTTTTTTAACGTGGACAACTATAGGTTGGGTTGGGTTTTTTTATTTTCAGAGCTTCATAGTCCCGTACTAAGGATAGCCATGACGTGTGCTTGCTTAGTGCAAGAGTCTTCCTTTAAACTTCTTCATTAAATGTTTTTTGCAACCTACTTCTATAATCATATTTAATATAAATCATGTAAGAATGATATATACAGCATCCTGCGGCAACCTATGCATGGAGTCATGCCGAAGTCTGTCCAACAGTGTTGCTTTCTTGAAACTTTTTGCTACAACAGCTGCTTTCATTCGGATCAACCAAATGCTTTCCATTTTCATGTTCAGTAGCCCAAGAGAAAGTCAGACAGTACTTGAGAATCAGAGTGTATGTAACACAGGCTAACAGATGGCCTTGTATGTTTGAAGGTTGTTTCTTGAGGCCCTGAATACAAAATAAACAGGTGAAGGAACTATTTCATTACTTGTATATGCAGGAGGAGAGAGGAATAGTAGAAATGTGCTTACATGCTGGAGTCTACAGATGCCTAAATTGCATGGCAGCAGTTATAGCAATTTTGATCTTCACACGTAGTAACTGTCACTGGCAGGTAGAAATGTAGGCAGGAGTCTGCTGAATGCTCTTTCTGCTGCTGTTATCCATGCAGATTCAAGCACTTCTGCTTACCACCCCAATTATTATTTAGACTTACTTGGAAAAACTCAGAAAGAATGCAGCTAGGGGGCCAAGCCCAGGAGTAAAACACTGACGCAGTCTTTAAGAAAAGTCCCTAGCAAGACTTTATGTAGGACAGTGTTTGAAAAGGTGATTGGAAGTGGAAGGAAAGGGACTATTTCATGCTGTCTGCCTTACTGCTGCACATGTACAAAGGACTTTATGTTAATAGGTGAGATTGCAGGAAAGGCATTCCTAGTTCCACCCTAGATTTCTCCTTCAAATGGAAGCAGCCCCCAGAACCCTGCAGAATGAGGGTGGGGAGACAAGAGCAATCTGTTTTGTTCTCTCAGATATGTTTTGGCACAGATGTTTTGGTCAATGTTAACTTTGTGATAACGATAGTATGGGAGTTCCCATGACAAAATGCTCATCTCTAACCTTGAACAGCAGGGTTAATCCCAACCCTTCAGGGTTAATTAAGAGGTAATTGCATGGGCCTCAATCCCCGTTTAGCTCAGTTGCATTTGATAGAAAGGCACTGGAGATTAATTTGGCATAGTGCCTCATCAAATTCATTAATTTCATTAAATGTGAAAAGATATTTAAAGTGTGAGGTAACAGCTGTGACTATTCTACCCTATGATGGGTTCTAGTGGCACCAGACAAGACCTCAAATACTTGTCATAAGGCTATAGAGAACTGCTACTCCTCCTCTCACCGGCTACAAAAAATCTTGCAAATTCTTGAATCATGCAGACCTGGTCCAATGGAAAAGTCAGGACTTCTTGAACCCCTGATGATTTTGATGAGAATGGCAAATGCTAGCTCTCCCTCTCTGAATCAGGCCCTTGGCTATTCGCATAAGAGCATGCATTTACAGGGTGATACGTATGTTGTGCAACACGCCCTGCTCAGTCTTAATTAAGGTTCTGACTGAGAGGGTGCCGAAATGTTTTGTCATTATTCTACAGATTAATGAAATCTCACTAATGAGATTTGACTCTAACATCTGCTGTAACTGTAAATTTAGAGCTAGAATTCATACGTATTAAATGGCTCAGCAATGAAAGTATGGTTAGAGCAACCCCATGTCAGTTTCTGTAGATAATTTTCAACACTCGGAAGTAAATACCTGGCTGAGGGTGACAAGAGGACTCGGACAGGAGGCAAGTTACTAGATTTTCACTACTTGTTTTGGTTAGTCTTACTCCTACAAGCCCTGTTATTACCCAACACCAGCACATGCCATAAACTGCTCTGGTTTCACTGACTTTCCCACTCTCACTGACTATCCTTCGAACCACAAAATCTGTGTGCGCTGTAGCTACAGTATATACTCAGTATGAAAGCTGACTCAACTTCTGCTGCAGCACACTGTACCAGGCAGCTTTCAAGAGATGCTGCTGCTATTTATCACCATAAACTGTTTCATATTGGAACAAACAATACTCATGAGGCAATCTGGATTCAAATTAATTCAAAAGCACCATAACTGAAAAGTGAGCAGTCTCTTTGTGTTGTTTCTTTTAACAAGATTTTATGATATGACTAGACTACAAATAGCTCTATTCATGATAAACTGGCAACTTTGCAAATTGTATATGCTAAAAGCTATTTGTTGAACAAGCTGTTCTGGAGCAAAATCTTAAATTAAATCTTCTGTGCCATGGGGATGTGAGGCATCAATTGCGCGAGTGCTGCCATGAGCGTCCTGTTTCAGGAGCCCCACAGCTATGGGGGTGGTGGTGAGAAAAGGCCATCTAGTCCAAAAATCTCTAATCATTCAAAGTCAATCACTGCATGGCGCTAGAGAAAAAGACGACAGGTCCATTTGAGACATTTTACTACTTTAATGGGAAAACCTGTAAGGCTGAAGGATGACAAAGAGGTAGAATAATTACCTTTTGTCTCAAATATTTGCATCTGTCTTTATGAAATTGCCATGGTATGCTTTACTTTTGAAGGCATAGCAATATTATCTTCCTTCAAAATGCCTTAGAAACACTTCCACTTGAATGTCTACTAAAACTCCCACTATTATCTTTCGGAGATGTGCTGTGATTTCAGCATGAGACCAGGACATAATTATGGCTGGACTTCCTTTTCAAGGAGGAGTGAACTAGTGGTAGAGACCAAATATGTTTTTAATGTCAGTAAACACCTCGATCAATGTAATTGATGGCACGGTATGGAACAAGCCATTAATGGATCTTCCCTGTAGACATTATTACAGGAAATTATATCTGTATTTGGAGATGTATGTTTCCCAAATATTTGCATAGTGAACTTAAATACCAAGTAACGTGCCCTATCATGCAACCAAATGTTTTTGCCACCAGAGAGGGAGCCTAAATTATCCCTCAAGAACTACTTCTGTAAGATACATTAGGGTGTCAACTGTGATCAGCTGATAAAGTTTTAGTAGTAACAACACAAGTATCTCAGGGCAAAAGAAATTAATTGTGTTTATGCTTTGGTGCACTTATCAAATCATTCCAATTCCAACCTCCAAGTAAAATTATGCCTCTTGCAAAACCAGCACCATTTACTCTGGGCCTTTTTTTTCAAATTATTTATACTTATAATAATTGCAAGTACATTGGTGGTTAGCAGCTTTTGAGAGCTTCTAGTTGCTTTACAGATAGGTCTTGAAGAGAATTTGGATTTGAATATGAAGTAACATGGGCTAAAATTTCTATTGCACATTCGAGAGAGATCTACAAAATGGCAATATATGTGAAGGCATAGTGTAAGCAGTTGGAGTCAGGGAGGAGTTAGGCATCTGAAGGTAAAGCCTCAAAGCTTTTTCAGCTGATGGCTAACTCTAGAATTACCTAGATCAGGAGACGGACTGTGTCAACGGTGATTTGAGGCACGTTACATTCTGCTTCTAGGCAACTGCAGAAGTTGCTTCCTTTTGGCGGGCATAAACCTCATTCAGGATTATGCTCTACAGGAATCCTCAAATTAGGCTGTTTTGTGAGAGGAGCTTGGTGTAATGAGTGTTTTCTGTATATTTTTACAACAGCAAGGTTTCGATCAGATGCCAAGATGATGTGTCCTGTTTTCAAACCCTGATGTAAAGAAGTTGGTATTACTACCTTCTCTGCTTATCGGATAAGTCAGCATTTACAGCACATGTCCAGATTGTGGAGTTGGAGACTATTCATTTAGGCAGCAGCAGGTCAAATCTGGATATCTCATAAGAAATAGCCTAATTATTGGGATAAACAGTTCAATGAAATAGAGGAGGCTCTCTGTCCCTGCTGTTACGTGCTTCTACCTGTGAAAGATTTGAGCTGCCCAAGGCCCTTGCCCTGAGGCTTAATCAGCTCTTACATTCAAGGATTGATTCCTGCTAGGAGACTAGTCTTGGCGCAGGAGTTGAAGTGCAGGCATGTCCCTCCAGCCAATGTGGCGATGTTTGCTTGGGGCTGCCTCTCTGCACAAGCAAGCATCAAAGTATTTTGTTCACTATGAGGAATCTTCACTAGCACAGAAGCAGCATGCCACTGCCAGCAGTGGAACAGATGATTGCTTCCCTTCTATGGAAAGGAAATGTACCTTGGGATTGCTTACTGAGCCTCTGGATAAAATACTTGAAATCAGGAAGAGGAAACCAATCCTGCTCCACTTTGGTTTTCTTTAAGCTATCTTCCATCTAACAGAGCAGGGCTCGGGCAATGATACCCATGTATAATTCCTGAAGAGGATATAGTCAGCTTTCAGAAGGCTAGCTGCAGTCCCAGATTAAAAGTCTGGGGAAGGATGAAGCCCCCTTCAAAACACCAAATAGATGCTGAAGGGGGTGAGAGGTGGCGTAGAGTTGGTCTTCCACTACAACTTCACATATACTGTTGTTTGGTGAGGGCAAAAAGGTGGGTACCTTACAGCCATGCGTTCTCTTCCCCCTTCCAGCCTGAAGTCAGCAGGGTGTCACAAATGGGGAGGATAGGTGGGATGCAGAGATGTTTTGGGTTGCAGATGGCATGGTTGAGGAGAGCCAAAGGCATGACAAGAGCTTGCAGAAGGACTGTCATGGACCATGGAAACTAAGACAGCCAGTAAGTGTCCCAACTGGTTCCTTTTTGGTCCGTGTTGTAGGCAGCTGTGTGGCTGTGGATGGGTGATAGCTTATGAATTTCAGTGGAATAGAAGAACACAGGCCCTGCATAGAAATTTAGTGTTCAGCTTGCAGCTTGGTTAGATGCATTTGGAAATCTCAGACTAAATTTGTACTTACTGTATGGATGACAATAAGGAAAAAAAAAAAGAAAAGGTATTCATTAAAGACTAAAACTGAAACAACATAGCTGGAATCAAAATCAATCCCTCAACTTGGATTACCAGTATATGCTGTGCACTTCATCTGTATGAAGTATGATTGTAATTATGATATCTTTGTTAGTCTAACTCCTAAGAACAAAAAAGTGCTTAGACATTAGCTGGCTATCTTCCTGATTTTTAAAGCCAAATATCTAATTAGAGCACTTCTGTTTCTTACATTTATTTTCAGTTCTAGAGAGTGAAAGACAAGAAATCTCAACACAGCTGTAACTCTTTTATAAACTTCAGCTTATTAGAGCTTTTGGTCAAATTCTCTAGTGGTGTAACTCCACAGACTTACATTTCTACTAGTGTAAATTCAGATATTTATATAATTATCTGTATACCTGTCCACACGTGTGTTCCTATGTATACACCAAACCCGTACCTGGTACAAATCACTGTAGCTCTTTTGGCTTCTGTGAAAATATACTGATTTCTTACCAGCTGGGTATCCGGTCCACAGCATCTGGTTTTCCTTTTCCCTCCCTTAATAGCACTGATGAATCAGAATTCCTTAAGGAGGATAATACTAAACATAATTAGACAGGATATGTTCAAGAAGAAAATTTAATTTGAAGAGGTTTGCACAGAATTTTTATTGGCCTCAGGTGGGATGCTGGGACTTTATCTTAATGAATCCTTTCTACAGATCCATTTCAAGAACTGCATTATGCTATAATGTGATGGAGTATACTCTAACAGTGGATTACACATATGTTTATTCAGTTGGATTTTAAAGTTCTTTTGTAGATTAGTATAATTATTCTGGGCTGCAAAAGAGAAGTATAATAACATAAGCTGAAATTTTAAAATACCTACACACAGAGAAGTCTATTTAATCTTTGGCACCTACATACATTTAAGAAAGTCCTGTCAGTAAACCAAATATGGGACTGTGGCTTGGAGCTGTGCTTCGAATTGACTTGCTGGTTAAGTCATGGGCTTTTTTTTTTTTTTCTACTTTGTGTCCCTCATTTTCTCACAATTCAAATACTAGCACATTATTATACTATAATAATTTGTAATTTTAAAATCTTATCTGGGTGTTGCCTTTTTCTTGAGATTGTGTAAGCACAGTATATTCTGTGATTGTTTAGATAAATTCCATTATATTTTGTAAAAGTGTTCAAGCTCGTGGGTGAATTATCCTCTGCTCTTCCTGAGTCATATCCATTTGCCTTTTATCTTCAGAAAAGCTTGCTAATGCTTATTGTTAATAACAACAGGCCACATCTAGCTGTCATTTACTATGGTATAATTGTATTCTAATTAGGATGCACTGTTTGGGGGACTTGTATTAGAAACAGTTATGGAAAAAATATCACTTGATGTGTAGTATTGCAGGCTCTCTATTAAAGATGTTAAGAAGAGCAAATGGAAAGAGGTGGAGAAAAGAAAACTGATAAATGATTCAGTAGCCATCTGTCTGGTTGAGTGCTTCTGAGAAAAATGGTATGGAGCGTTTCTGCCCACTGTCTGCTCCCAGTCTTGTTCAACATGGAATTGTGCGAAGGGTTGTGAGGGCCATCTTTGAGGCCAGCATCAAGGGAGAAAAGGCAAAGGAAAAGCAAATTACTTTTAGGCACCAGAAGGGGGAGAAGAATTAGTGGAACTGCTAGGTCTGTTTCTCTTCTTCTATAATTGTATTCAAAATGATGGAACCTTAACAAGGAAGTATGGGAGCTGCTGTACAAAAGCAAGTCACAAGCTTCCTCTGTCCTGGCACTGCAAAATGAGATTTACATGATGATAAAGTCATATGGAAAAGCAATGTCTTCAATGTCCCTGGTATTTGTTTGCTGACTAATTAGTCTAAGTTTAGGGGTCAGTAATTTTTTTTGTAGCTTCTGTGTTAACACTTCTTGAATAAAATTGCAAATCTACATTCTTTTCTCTATGTGCCTAAGACATCCCATCCAGCTGGTGATTGAGTTCTCGATGAATCTAAGCATTGCAGTGAAAAATTACTTTGCAGCCATTACGTATTCAGAACATTCAATCAAGACATCGAAATATAACTATTCAAGGCAGTTAATGAAGCTTGTAGAGTCCTGCTGAACACCGCAGGCAAACAGAGCAGTAACCTGTACTGCTGTCTGCAGACTTAGATTGTTTAAAAAAAAAAAAAAAAAAAAAGATAAAAAAATAATTATGGGGTATATTGTATTTGAGAAAGTATTTTTTTTTTTTATTAGGTCTTCTGAATAAGTCTCAGGATAGGATTTGGAGCAGATAACTGCTGCCGCCCCAGAATCAGGTGTTAAGAAAACATTTGTCAAGGATCTGACATGGGAGTTAATCACCAGTTTGCAACATGTTTTATAGCAGCTTGGATCACCTTTTTCCATGAGTCCAAATGATGAATGAGTGCATCACATACTCTGACTCCATGTGTTCTCTTTAATCTAATTAACAACTTGTTTTCTAGCTCAGGTCCAACCACGGTGCAACCTGATCACAGTGACAAGCGAGGTTCTGTGCCTGTACAGACAGATCTGATGTTTTTAGATGGTTCACCCAGCAGATGTTTCTTCATGTTGCAGAGCTATTCCTTAATTTACATACAGGTGAAAGATCTAATCTCTACTCATCTCCTCTTCCAAGTGTTTTGTACTTTTGTGGACTTGGAAATGCTCGCATCTCAAAACTGAGAAGGAACTTGGGCCTCTACTATTGGGGGAGGAGTCCTAATTTGACTGGGAAGAGGAAAAAAGGCATTGCATCCAGAAATGCTAATTAGATCCTTCTCACACGGCTTCTTTCCCTCATTATGAGCACTTTCTAAAGAGTTGTTCCACTGGCTTCAGTAAGGTAAAATCAGTGCTAGCCCAAACATCCTACCTTCCTGCTTCATTTATTATCCTTCAGGATGGGAATGGAAGGAATTTGTTTCAAGAGAATTAAACCCAAAACTCTGAAATGTGCTGTGACAATAAGAAAATCCATATTCTTACCATTAGATATCATACTTTGCAAAGGTGACTGCTGTGGTTTAAACTCAGTCGGCAAATCAGCCAGGCAGTTGTTAGCTCACTCTCCCCCTTCCCGCTCACAGAGGGATGGGGAGGAGAATCGAAAGAATGTAACTCCCACGGGTTGAAATAAGATCAGTCTCGTAACTAAGGTATAACACAAAACCACTACTGCTACCACCAATAATAATAATGACAAGGGAAATAACAAGGGAAGAGAATACAACTGCTCACCACCTGCTGACCGATACCCAGCCTGACTCAGCAGTGACTTAACCCTTCCGGGTAACTGCCGCCAGTTTATAGAGTGGGCATGATGTGCTATGGTATGGAATACCTCTTTGGCTAGTTTGGGTCAGGTGCCCTGTCCCTGCTTCTTCCCTGCTTCCCCTCCTCCCTGGCAGAGCATGTGACTCAGAAAGTCCTTGGTCAGAATAAGCATTACTGGGCAGCAACTAAAACCATCAGTGTTATCAGTGCTGTTCCCAGGCCAAAAGTCAAAAAACCAGCACTGCACCAGCTACCAAGTAGGAGAAAAATGTCTGCTACTGCTGAACCCGGGACAGTGACAAAGATTCTGGCCCAGAAACAAGTTTCAGGGAGTCCTTAGCATGTCAGGGAACAGAAATCTCTTGTGTGTCTGTGTTGGATATCTGTTACTGAAAAGCATCCACTCATAAGCTGGAAAGTAAACAAAATCGAGGCAGGGAGCTTACTACTCACTAGGATGAGAAATCTCTGTATCCTTATTTTCTTTTGTCCTGTCAGAATAGTGAACACCACAATGCTTATGGTGTTCGGTGTTTACAGGTATCTGAGAGAGCAAGTCGTAAGTCTTGGCTGTTAACGCAGGGGCTATGTTGTGGGTATTTTCAGCCTTCAACTGCACCTGGGGTTTGCATATTCTGGGGTAACTGATTTAAGGACAGATCTATTCCCTGTGATGACAAGGGGGTCAGGAGATGGGGACTTGCGAAGAGCTTAGGAGCCCAAATTGAGTTGTATCAATCTGATCTGATTCCTTCCTCTTCCTTGCATTTTGTATTAAGAACTTGAAAGTTTACATTAAACATTCCACCTCAATCAAAGTTCCACTTTTAATAATTTGACATTTCCTGGTGAAGGAGTTCTGACAGAAAGTGTGCAACATCTTCAGCATCAGTGTTTCATGCTGAACTGAGGAAACGTTTATCTTTCAGGCTGAATGATTCAGCATTACAGGGGTTAAACACCATTTTTAGGAAATAGATTTAAATAAAAAGTCATGAACTAAAAGAGACTCTGTTATCTGTACAGCTTCTGTCTAAAGCAGGTTAGACTTTCTTGGTTTGAGGGATCCCTATTGACAAGGGGATCACAACCAGAAATGTTAGAAATATAAATAAGGTGACATTTTATGGAAAGCAGAGGTGTCTGTAAATAGTTGCTGACCAGAGCAGAATTCTGCAAAAAATAATCCCTTTGTCACTTTCTAATCAGAAAGCTAAATTTGGTTAATGGCATTCTTGCCACCTGAGTAGTATGACTTGTGTTTAGGAAGTGTGTGCAAACCCTGCAAAGTCCACCTAGTAGCACTAGTGCAAGACTAGGGTAAATATATCCATTTGGTGGGACTAAGGTAATTTTGCTTTACTGCATTTGTCATGAGTGTTTGATACCTTAATTATGCTTCTTTTTTTTTTTTTTTTTAAATTCTTTTTGGTTGACAAAACATAAAAAGATTTCTAAGTGTATTTATATTTAGCAGCGTGGAATACTAAAAAACCCCTTGACTTTCATGCCTCATAGAAGGCACTGGTCTGGTTAACTTATTAAAACAGAAATTGCTTAACAAAGCATTTGCTAATGTTATTTCTTTTAATTAAGACCTGAGATACGATTCCAGACTGAACTCAAGTCCATCTAGTGGGACATTAGAATCACAGAATCATAGAATGGTTAGGGTTGGAAAGGACCTTAACACCATGTAGTTCCAACCCCCCTGCCATGGGCAGGGACACCTCCCACTAAACCATGCCATCCAAGGCTATGTCCAACCCGGCCTTGAACACCGCCAGCGATGGAGCGTTCACAACTTCCCTGGGCAACCCATTCCAGTGTCTCACCACCCTCACACTAAAGAATTTCCTCCTTATATCCAATCTAAACTTCCCCTGTTTAAGTTTAAACCCATTACCCCTTGTCCTATCACCACAGTCCCTAATGAAGAGTCCTTCCACAGCATCCCTATAGGCCCCCTTCAGATACTGGAAGGCTGCTATGAGGTCTCCACGCAGCCTTCTCTTCTCCAGGCTGAACAGCCCCAACTTTCTCATCCTATCTTCATACAGGAGGTGCTCCAGTCCCCTGATCATCCTCGTGGCCCTCCTCTGGACTTGCTCCAGCAGTTCCATGTCCTTTTTATGCTGAGGACACCAGAACTGCACACAATACTCCAAGTGAGGTCTCACAAGAGCAGAGTAGAGCAGCAGGATCACCTCCATCAACCTGCTGGTCACACTCCTTTTGATGCAGCCCAGGATACGGTTGGCTTTCTGGCTGCAAGCACACACTGCCTGATCATGTTCATTTTCTCATCAACCAACACCCCCAAGTCCTTCTGCGCAGGTCTGCTCTGAATCTCTTCTCTGCCCAACCTGTAGCTGTGCCTGGCATTGCTCTGACCCAGGTGTAGGACCTTGTACTTGTCATGGACTTCATCAGGTTGGCATCAGCCCACCTCATAAGTGTGTCAAGGTCCCTCTGGATGACATTCCTTCCTTCCAGCATATCAACCGAACCACACAGCTTGGTGTCATCAGCCAGCTTGTTGAGGGCACACTCAATCCCACTGTCCATGTCACTGACAAAGATGTTGAACAAGACTAGTCCCAACACCTGTCCCTGAGGGACACCAGTCGTTACTGGTCTCCAGCTGGACATTGAGCCACTGAGCACAACCCTTTGCATGCGGCCATCCAGCCAGTTCTTTATCCACTGAGTGGTCTCCCTATCAAATTGATGTCTCTCCAACTTAGAGAGAAGGGTGTCATGTAAGACAGTGTCAAAGGCTTTACACAAGTCCAGGCTGATGACATCAACTACTCTACCCCTGTCCATCAGTTCCGTAGCCCCTTCATAGAAGGTCACCAGATTGGTCAGGCAGGATTTCCCCTTAGTGAAGCCATGCTGGCTGTCGCCAACCACCTTGTTGCTTTTCATGTGCCTCAGCATGCCTTCCAGGAGAATCCGCTCCAAGATTTTGCCCGGCACAGAGGTGAGACTGACTGGTCTGTAGTTCCCCAGCTCATCCATTTTCTCCTTCTTGAAAATGGGGGTTATATTTCCCTTTTTCCAGTCATTGGGAACTTCACCTGACTGCCATGATTTTTCAAATATGGTGGAAAATGGCTTAGCAACTTCATTTGCCAGGTCCTTCAGGACCCGCGGATGGATTTCATCAGGTCCCATGGACTTATATACGTTCAGGTTCCTAAGATGGTCTTGAACCAGATCCTCTCCTACAGTGGGCCCAGGGTCTTCATTCTCACTGTCCCTGCAACTGCCTTCCAAGACTTTTGTTTTGATTTTTTCTTTTCCTGGTTTGGGAGGAACAGGTCAGCTTCTAATGCTCTCATTTACAACCATCCATGTGGCTCCTTTCATAGAAAGAACTCCAGCCTTTTCTGAGTATATCCTGTAAGTTCGGTTTCATAGCAAATAACTTTGTTGTAGTACGAGTTGTAAGAGACATGAAACCCCAAACAGGGGTGAAAGATTGGGTTAAGGTGACATTTTCTTTAGAAAATGCCTGTCCACCAAAATTGAAAGTGTCATCATAACCTGCTGATTTTTATTACAACTTTTGTTTGGAAAGTTCTGTGTTTTGGCTGCTAGATCAGAGACAGTTGCTACAATAGAGCCGTGTTGCAGCTTTTGGCTCAGGCAGATAAGACTAAAATAGATTTACTCTTCCCAGGCTGTGTCTGCTAAATTTGAGTTTTTCACAGGGAAAAATCTTGTCTGTCAAGGTGACTAGGTCCGTTTCTCTAGTGTATCTGATTAAAATATTGAAAGATGTTGATTATATATGGACACAGGAAAGACATACTTTATGATCAATTTGAAGTAGTGAAATGTTTTCTCCTACCCAGATTTACTCCCAAAAGAATATTTACTGGCCATTCTGTACAGTGATGCAATCTATGTACACAAATATAGATGCAAAGACAAATAATTTTCATAAGAATAGTTATTCTAAAATGATTTACTGGGAAAGCAAACCTCTGGGGTTGCACTGACTTTTTAAAACTGTTGTTTTGCTTAGAATCAAGCTAAGAACATGAAGGAAACACCCGCACCAGGAGACTGATGCACTTAATTAGGTCTTGAATTTGTATTCAATGCTAACTTTTCTTTCTCTCATATACACCTTTTTTTTTTTTTTTTTTTTTTTTTTTTTTTTTTTTTTGGGGGTGGGGAAGGGGGGGAATAGCAGAGGGGGAAGGGAGGGAATTGAGTTATTCCATTTATCTTCCCAGAACTTGAGCTTGCTGCTATATACTGTCAGCTACCACAAAACAAGCACTTCGTTTAAAATACTGTTGAAAAGTTTGGTTCAGTCCTGTTGCATCTGGTATGCAGATGGGATGCTACTTTTTGTTCAAGTAAACAGAAGAAGCAATTAAATCCCTTTTGGAGTAAGATATCTGAAACAATAGGAGGCACCATCTGAAGCACAAGCTCAATCAGATGCTGAATGATGTAGTTTCATAAAAGGTTGAATACAAGCCTAGATTTGCTAAATGGGTGGGTCTTTTTGCTTAATTTTCCTTGGGTTTGGAATTATTTGTGTATGAAAAAAGATACAGCCAGAAGCAAAGATGGTGGCAAGAAAGGCCAGAGAAAAAAGTCCTAAGTCCCCAGTTTTGTTATCCAGTGTCCCGACTACTCTGAGAGTGCAGACCTGACAGCAGGCTTTGCCGGCTTGCCTGGCAGTGCTGTGTAGGACCCCATGGCCCACAGACTGCCACTGCTGCAGAGTGATTGCTGGTGACTCCCTGTGTCTATGAAAAACCAACTGTTTGCATCTCTGATAGTGATTATTATTTTTTACATTTGCAATTAGTTTCATGGCAAGAACAATCCAGTACTGGTTTGTTTTCCTTGTGATCACTGCTGACTGCTTTCAGCAGTGGGATATTTGTCCCAGTGGAAGAATAGATAGGCGATGCGAAGGAATATGTGTACGGCATAGGAATATATGAAGTCCTCTTGGAAAAAAAAAAAGATACACTGATTCTCCTCAAGAATGTCATACTGGCATATGAAGTGATAAATACAAGCCCTTCAGTTTATGAAGATGACGTATCTTCTTTTAAAATAACCCTTTGTAAGGTCTATCTCAGAAACACAGTAGTCTTCATGTTGCTTTTTCTGTTTCTTTTTTCTTTAATTTCCAGAGGAGCCAGATGCAAACACCCTCCCCCACCAGTTTCTACTAATGGACGAATGCTTGGATACACTATTTTCTTTTTTTTTTTTTGAGTGTGAGCTATTTAATGTGTATTTAATGTGCACAACTTCCCATGTTTTCCCACGAAGTGTGAACAGAAGATTTCTCCACAAAGGCTCCGCTTGCCCATTTTGGAAAAGCTGCTCCATTTAATGAAAACCAAGAAAGTTTAGTGGCTGAGACATTAACATCCATCTTCCAAATCCTACCCTCATGTCAATGGCAGTGCAAATGATTGACCACTACTTTTAAAGGTCAAGTAGATGCAAACAGTTCATGCTAAAATAAAATATAGATTCTTATTGTTAGCATCATAAAAAAGTAATGATAAAAGATCCCCTCTGAAGGTAGAAATAGAAGTTTCACAATGTTTTTGTAAAATGTCTAAATATTTCACGTCTACAAATGAAAAGGAATTAAATGTAGGAGGCAGAAACTATTTATCTAATTCATCTTCAACCTGAAAATAGTTTTGGTGGTCCTAGGATTGTGTTCTGAAAGCAGAAAATTGCACCCTTTTTTGATTTCTTATACTGCCATAGATGTGTCCCATAACCCAGATCATGAGATCTTTTTGGACCTGTTTCCCATCTGCAGAATGGAATTAGTATTGCTTTCTTAACCTGTAAATTCACTTTGAGAATACCCACACCAATAATAACAAGGTGGACACAGTTCTGCAAGTGCTGTTGATAGGAAATGATAAATCCCTGAATTCTCAAGATTAAAAAAAAAGAAGGAATTTAATATATTTTTGTTCTATTGATGTAGTTTCCTAGGATAACAGTGCAATGATGATAAGTATTTAGCTGGCAAAGCACAGTAAATAAAAATGAAGGTCATTGGAAAGAAGACAAGTCAAAACTTCAACCCCCAAAATCTTATTTTTCTGAAGTCCTCTTATGCATGACTATTTGTGTTGGTATTCCTATTGGAGTTTGGATTATCAAAAGATATAAGAAACAAAGAGTTTTATTATGCAATAAAATATCTTTTATTAAACCAGATAACACATGTGAGGATGGGGTGGAAATAGATGAGTTTTTTGACGCACCTTATGCCTGAAATATGGTCGGAGGAAGATCTTGGGCGTATGTCAGCTTGTCCATCTGTCTAATAAGAGGTATTACATCTTCTTACAAATTTTGTCATATGCCTTATAGTACACAGTTAAAACACAGAAATCAAAATCCTAACATATAGAGCTGGATAAATAGGAGCTAGAGCAAAAAAGTTCAAGAAAACACTGTGGTTAAGGTCAAACAAAACCAGAATTTTGGAGGGTTTGAGTAAAATGAAAATGTAACTTCATATAAATTTAAATTCTTGGGTTGAAATAAAATGTTGCTTTCAGCTGTTAGTAATCTTTTGTTTAATCATATTTCTACAGGTCCTTTTTAAATGAATTATTGGTTTAAAATTAAAAATTGAGGCTTTTACAAATAAATCATGGCTATGGCATGAAATATTTTGCTTGAAATGTCAAAGACAAATGTTTCATCTTCCTTAATAAATGATACCCTTATCTTTATTGGTAGGACCCATAATCCAAACTTGCCACATTTGCAAATAAGATTTGTTCTCTCCATCAATATTCGATTTAGCAGTTGATATTCAGCACCCCCCTTCCCTTGAAGCCAGTTTTATTAGAGTTCAAACTGTGTAGGACTTCAAATTGTTAAATTACATATAAAATATAGTGATGCTGACACGCCTCTGGATTTCTATCTGTACATATAATGAGTTTGTGTTATACTCTTGTCTGTATGTTGGTGCATTTACTCCTGCTTTTGTTGATCTTATGATACACTGCTAATACTCTCTGACTTTTGCAAGCTGTGATGAAAATTCCTGATACAAAGCCATGGAGCTGAGAATGTTTAGGCAAAAACCAGACGTTATGAAATCATGTTCAGAATCATTTCCATTGATTAATATTCAACTGCAAAGATGAAGAGGGAATTAGATAAAGACAGAGGGAATCTTGAACTTCTGTAATCCAACAAGTGGTTGTTTATTTGCTGAAACATTCCTTGTTTTAAACGTAAATCATAGCAAGTTCCTATAACAAGTACTCCCAGGGTTGCCTTGTTTATTGTGGTAGGTATTCTGGGGCCAGACAAATGTAATATGCTTTCAGATGACTCCTTTTCATCCAACAGCAAATCTGAGGTTTGTTTAAAATGCTATTCAAGTCAGAACTGAGCAAACTTAAAGTATGAAGTTGGTATACTGTACTTTCCATGAACCTGTACAGCAACTACCACCGAATCTCTTAACAAGCACACATCAATAGAGCCAAGGACTATGAAGACTGACTTCACCCCTCTGCTGTAGTCCTAAACCCTGACATGTGCTCCTGTTTTGAGGTAAGCCATCTCTCAGGCAACCTGTTTTTCCCATGTCTCCCTTGCTATCCTCTTCTCCCTTCATATATAACGTCAATGCTGAGAACTGCTGATGTATTTGTTTCCAGTAGAATGCCTTTAGCACACAGGTTTATGAGTAATAAATTAGTCTAATAAAAATATAATTGAAACAAATGACTTTACTTAGCTCTTAACGCTTCCAATTACCCTATCAAAAGTCTTGATTTAAGGGAGTGAAGGAATATGAAACCAGTGTTTCATACAGGTATGAAATGTTCATAGCAGGTTTTGATTTTTTTTAAGTTTTATTTTTAATGGTTCTTCCTTTTGCCAACAGAAGATACTCATTTATATGTCATATTCCACTGATTTGCATAACAGACCGCTACAATGCTGCTGTATAATATTCTGCTATTGGATGAGTATTAGCAGCAAACAGTTTGATCATAGCATGCTATGACTGCTGTAGGTCTAGTTCCAATAGGTCATACATTTGCAGGAGGTTTCGTTTTCTTTTTTAAGATTTGAAGATGCCAGAAACAGAAAAGGATGTTAATGTTGTTGTTTGCAGAGTAGGAAGTAAATGTTGTTGAATGTCCCATGTAGGGTTGGATTAATGCTACAAGCCTCTTTTTAAAATAGCTATGCAGTGCTAAAAATAGAAATCAATTTGGTGGTGTCTGTAAGCTTTTATGGCGTTTTTTCTTCCTATGAAATGGATGAAAAAAATTATTTTTCTAGCAGGAATGTATGATAAAACCACCAGCTGTGAAATAGTATTTGAGAATAATTGTAGGATGAATGCTACATAGCAAGAACCTTTAACAATGAAGGGACAGTCATACTCAATGACCTCCATCAACAGTTACAACAGAGCTCAAATCTGAGCAGCTGTTTACGAGAAAAGTGTAGAATAATGACTTTGAATAATGAAAAGATTGTTCCCAAATGGATTGCAAATAAATTTATGCAGAAAGTGGGCTATAACATGGTTGCACTGACTTTTTATTCTCCTATGGTTTTGGAGGTTGACTTTGCCCCCCTTTTGTTTGCAGTTTTGTTCTATAATTGTGGCTCTTACATTATAAACTACCAAATAAATTCTGATGGACCTTAAGTAATTTTAGTAGGAAACTTCAGGATAGAAAGGAAATGTAATAAAGGAGGTGCAAAATATCTTGATCTACTGGTAACATACAGTGAGATTTTAGAAGAAAATGATATACATATCAAAAGAAAACAAACTAGTAAGTTGCCTTGTTCATTGCACTTAAATCTTCTCTTGTCATTAGAAGTGAAGGGTGCATTTCTAGAAAACTAGTCATGTTTGTCAGAGGAACCCAGCTAGCTACAGAGAAAGATTTTCCATCTTCCTTGATTTTCCCTTTAACAGAGTATGTGGCAAACTAGCTTGACTACCTCAATGAGCAGACTTGTTAAGGAAATACTTTCCCTCTATTAAATCTTTTTTTCACCTCTTGAGAGTTCTAAATTATGGTGGGTTAATAGTTATCTTAAGAGAATTCATGAAAAAGGCAAGCCTCGATTGTCATGTACTTATCTGATGTCCATCTAGAATTGCCAGGAAAAGGTCCAATGACTCTCTTTCAAAGTTAGATCGACTTTCTACTCTCTTTAAATGAGATGCATTTGCATCAAGTAGGCACACCAAAGTGCTGCATAAGTGCTGTCTGTATTCCTCCCTGGTTAAAGCACAATTTGACTAATGATTCTAGATCACAACAGTTTGGTAGCCTTTATCAGATAAAAGAGCTATGAAATATGCGGGTGGTCATTTATATTATCCCACTAGATTGTATATACAAAGGGTATCTTTTGGGCTGAATAAATAAAAACAAATGAAGAATATCTGTAAGGAAAACCAGCAATAAACGTGAATGTAACGAAAACAGAAAATGAGTTAGTTACTATTTAATGTTTTTGTGTCATAGTTATAGGTAATCAGATTTTTATAATAATATATTTATATAATCATAGTTTTTCTAGCCTGTTGAGACATACTTTTTTTTGTTTTAAACCCCTTAATGTTAATCTCAGCACTGTTCGCCTGCTGAATACTAAATCAAGACCGATTGTCTAAGTTATATCTCATTAGAAGAAGGGAAGACGTAAGTTAGAGACATTTGGGAGGAGTGAAGAGTGTTAATAGGGTTCATATGGCCAAGATGAGGCAGTCAAAAAATGCATTCCTTGTGTTATAAAAGAAAGCTACCTCTGCTTTGAAAAGTGCTTCTCCTTACCACTCATTCCCATACTTATATTTGTGCTGCCAAATGAAATACTTAGAAATACTGGCTATCTTAAATCAAAAATAGCAAGAGAGATGACAATAAGAAAGGAAACCCCAGCGAAACACAGAAGTTGCGGATGATTCGCTATGAGGATGGTGAGGCACTGCAACAGGTTGCTCTGAGAAATGGCTGCTCCATCCCTGGCAGTGTTCAAGGTCAGGCTGGACAGGGCACTGAGCAACCTGGTCTAGTGGAAAGTGTCCCTGTCTATGTCAAGAGTGGTTGGAACTAGACAATCTTTAAAGTCCCTTCCAACTCAAACCATTCTAGGATTCTATGATTTGACCCACCTTAAGAACACAAGATATTCGTTTTCCTCTGCGATATCTTGAAAATAATTAGCAGATTTTTTTTTCCTTTTTTTTTTTAATGTGAAAGAAGCATCCAAATTCTAGCTTAGCTTAGGCGTGTTCTCAGTGTAGCATCCGAGCGCATGGGTAATTATCAGCAGGTATAAAGTAAGCTGATTTTTACAATAATGGCAGATAACCGTCATTAAAAAGACTCATAACTGTCTCTGTAACTATTTATTTACCTCGCTGATATGGCCATATATATAAGGATAACCGGGTTAGGTGAGGTTGATGCAGTTTAACTGTGCTCTACTGAGTAAGAGCAGGTTTTCAGAAGTGAAATTATCATTGATTTCTTTTTAAGTTGTATGCACTCAACCATTGACTCATTAAAGTAGTTCTGGTTGGCTGTTTTTTGCATATGGATTTTTTATCACTTTTAGAAAAGAAGTACAATACTGTCCACAGATATCTCTGCTTTTTCTTGCTATGTAAAAACAAATGTTCCAGGTACCACTTTTGCAGAAAACAAAGCTATCTTGCAATTGAATATTGAGCAAAAGTGGTGACCCAGGAAACTACAGGCCAGGGTGGATGGGGCTTTGAGCAACCTGGTCTAGTGTGAGGTGTCCCTCTGCATGGCAGGGGGTTGGAACTGGATGTGCTTTAAGGTCCTTTTTAACCCAAACCATTCTATGATTCATCTTAATGATGTGATTCTGGGCAAAAAAAAAATATGAGGTTTTTTTAAAGTCTTTTCTTAAAAAAAAAAGCTTTTCTTTTAAATGGAAGAGCTGAGGTCATCTTCAAATTACCTCCCATTAAGTCAGGTGACTTTCAGAGTAACTGCCAATGGACAGAAGCTGTTACCTCCTTTGCTTTCTGAGCAATTCTGTCACATTGCAGTCCCTCCAGGAATCTGCAAATTAAATGGCAGAACTAAGAGATGAAGAATCATGCAAGCTGTAACTTCAGCCTCCTAACTACAACAGCTGGGAGAGGACACTTGATTTTCTAAAAACTCCTCTAGATTTATAGAGGCAATAGTGGAAGTACCACTGGCTGTCAGTTCTGACAGCTGTCAAAAAGTGTTTAATAGCAGTAGCTTCTATATTTGCATCCAAAATTAAGGATTTTCTCTTTTTCAGTGTTTTTGCTAAAATGATAGCTAAGTATTTTGCAAAATTATTTCTATTGATTATATATGTATGTATATATACACAGTAAAATGGAATATTGTAAGTAAGAGCTACTGTCCCTCCCAAATCCTCAAACTAATTAGGAAGCATCAGAGTGGTTTAGGAAGGATGGGATAGTTTTCTGGCATTTCTAATAGTTTCTCTGTAACTGCAGCTGCAGCTGGAAGTGGCAATGCTGTGCGGCCTCTTCAATATGCACTATGCCTTTGCACCACTCCAAGTGGGCAGAAGTGCTAGTACCAAAATAAGTTGGTTATTTTTGTCCTTATTCTGGACAAGTCTTAGGGGTGCAGAGTTTCTTAGGAGCAATGTGTTACTTTCCAGGCTTGTTAAGATATGCTGGGAGGCAGCAAAGATGGGATTTGAATGAACAGATGAGGCCAACCATTCACAAACCCATGGTACCTTATGCTAGCTTGCTGTGTTTTCTTCTCATTCTGAAACAAAGCAAAAATAAACCCAAACCCCACACAAATCAAAGCATAGAGATTATAACCTCTTCTGAAAACAGCCCTCACAGTGATAGAGTGTAATGGTTTAGCCCCACCTGTCAACTAAGCACCAGCTTAGCTTGCTCATTTCCAACCCGGTGGGATGGGAAGAAAATCAGAAAGGTAAAATTGAAAAATCTTGTGTGTTTAGATAAAGACAATTTCATAGATAAAGCAAAAGACACGCATGTATGCAAAGCAAAACAAGGAATTCATTCACTACTTCCTCTGAGCAGGCAGGCGTTCAGCCATCTCCAGGAAAGCAAGGCTCTGTCACATGTAGTGGTTTCTTGGGAAGGCAAATGTCATTAACTCCAAATGCCCGCCTTCTTGCCCCAGCTTTATAGCCTAAGCATGATGCCACATGGTATGGAATATCCCTCTGGCCAGCTGGGGTCAGCTGTTCCCCCTGTGTCCCCTCCTAACTGCTTGTGCACCCCCAGCCTCTTTGCTGGTGGGGTAAGGTGAGGTGAGGTGAGAAGGACTTTTCTAAGTCCTTTAGCTCTGTGTAAGCGCTGCTCAGCAGTAACTGTCTCTACTGCCAACACTATTCCCAGCACAAATCCAAAGCATAGCCTCATACTAGGCTTTCTTGAAGAAAATTAGCCAAAATTGTCACACAGATGAAGTATCTTCCACTGTTCTAAGATGCTATCCACCAGGCTGGCTGCAATGAAACTAGAACTGTTCTTCTGTGTATACAGTCCTAGGAAATTACTTGAATACTGAACCAAAACTACTGTGTTTCCAAAATAATTGGTCAGCAGGCACAACTGAGACCAAGACAGAACCACAAGCATTTAATATCAGCACCTAAACAGTCATTCTGTTGGGATCAAAGCTCAGTAGCTTATTTGGTTTAAGGAATTTCACAGATTGTGAGCAGATGCATTCATGGGATGGGAATATACCCATGTTCTTTCAAGAAACATAGCTGATTCCCCGCAAGAATGTTGGTCTTTGGATAGCCTGCTTGGCAAGTAGGGACCTGGATTTGCCCTATGCAGTCTTCTACCAGAAATTTTAGGGTTTCTTAGAGAGGGCCGAATGTAGACAATATTCGGCATGGTTGAAAATTGATCACAACATTTTTCTTCTGGATTAATGTATCTGTGCAACACTGTAAGGAAGGACTAAATGTAACTCAAATAATAATAAGTGCACGTTTTGGCACTTTGGTGCCCTCTTTTGAATGTGTCTACTGACATTTCTTTGAAATAGAGTAATCCTGATAGTGGTCACTGATTGCTTTCTGTTTTTTGTAAAATAGCCCCTTGCAAAGGGTTGAGCAACACCAGTGATTGGAACAAATTGCTGTCTAAAGAGTCTGCTTTCTTGAAAAGCAACTGCGATTTCAAACCCCTCTCAAGGCACTGCAGAGCTAGAACACAGCAGCTGAGAAAAGTCTTTGAGTAATTAGATCTCAAACATAAATAAAGAAGGGTGTTTTTCTTCATGGGTACACCATTACTTTGACATTTTCTCTTCTGTTAAAGTGGATAAAAGTTTACATTTCAGCTATCCAAGTGAAAAATAGAAATCAATCCAAACTAAACTGTTAGGTTTAGACTGAAGTTTAAAATCACAGCTCTGCCATCACTTCAGAAAAGACTGTTCTGGTGCCTGAGTCAGGCAGCAAACCAGAAAGCTGACAGTGGCTAGAGCTGCCCTGGGCACCATGTCTGCAAACAAACTGCAGGCAGATGTAGAGAGTGAAGTGAGAAACCCCTTGTAAGCCACTCTTGCAAAATGTATGCTTGGAGAGAGATGCTCTCATTTCAAGAATATTGGGAGATTCAGCATGGGGTAGTGGCTCAGCATGTAACAGTGAACATGTAAAAGATGTCCTCATGTAATAGTGAACATGTAAAAGATGTCCTCATGTAGCAGTGAAGTCAGGATGCCCTGGTTGATCAGGGTGTAAGCAAGAGATAGTTAAGAAGAGAAGCTATTTCCACCTTAGGTGCGGAAGTTGAGGTGAGTATCAGGGGACACTCCATCCTTCAACTTACACTGTTTTGAAAAGAAGAGAAACCCCAGACCAGATAACAACACATGGAAATTTTTTTACCACTTAAGGAAGGGCTTACAATATTTGTTAGCTGCTGGGGAAAGGGGTTTTATAACAGGAGATGCTAAGCAATATTGTATATGACTAGAGATCCTAGTTCATTGTACAGTGATGAATTGGTGACTACTCTCAGATGTTCTCAGTCTGTTTGTAGCATGAAGACATGAAGACTTTTTACCTTTCCTTTTTTTTTTTTTTTGGGTCGAGTAGGGGAAAGGGTTGGGGGACGGGGGAAAAAGGGGATGTCATGTTGGGTTTTCTTGTTGCCAGACAGCTTGCTGAGAATTTCAGTTAATTTCTCTCACAGCTCCTATCCCAGAAGAGCTCAGTGTGCAGCAGATGTCTTCAAACAACAGCCTGAGGGCAATGCACAGCCGGCAAAGGGCAACTGAGAGATATACTGATGGGCTGCAGCCTTACTACCCCTGGAAACTGCTCACTATGTTAGGAAAGGGTTATGTCTGACCCAAGCCAGTCCTGCAACACCAGTAAAACCCAGCACTTGCAGCTCTGGATGCTTTCCTCACAACAGTGTCACCAGCCAGATACCCTCCAAAGGTCTCTGCTCTGCCCACTGCTACCTTCCTTGGGACACCCCAAAAGTAGTGGAAGGCCCTCGAATAGTCAAGTCCTTTTCTGAAAACCTTTATTGCTCAAAATAGTGAAAAGGGACAAAAGTACTTTTCTACATCAAAGGAACCTCGCAGGGCTCTCTGTGCATATATTTATTTACAAGCTCTGTTTCCCACTGGCCTGGAGCTGCTTCCCCTGCCTCTGAACTGAGTCGTGATTGCAGACGGCCCTCCTGGCCTGGGAGAAGAGAATGAGGAAGCAGATTGAGAATGAGGGATTAACCAGTCTTTGGTGAGGGAGGCAGGTATGTGTGGAGGCAAGAGATCTCACAGTGTTTTCAGGCTGCTTAGAAAGGACAAGTCAATAACTGTAAAATGTCGATAGTTTGAGGGAGAAGTGCTGAAGTGCTAGAAAGATGGACGTTTACGTGTTTCCACACATAAAATAGGATGCTGTGGGGCTAAAATATTGCATTTATTTTAATTTTGAAGCATTGCAAAGATTTTATCAAATAATATATATACAGTCTCAGGAATTTTCTCATTTGTTGTTTATGTGTGTGTAGTTTTTGTTGGTTTACAAAAAAGAAACTGTGTGGATATGAGAAGAATTCTCTCAGTCTGCCCTGAAAACGGTCTTCAGCGAGTAGTTATTTTAGTTATTATAGATTTTATAAACTAATGTTACTTGCTCTTTTCTTTTTCGCCCTTTTTTTTTTTTTTCCTTTAAGGCTGAATTTTAGCTTGTGTGTGGTAAATACACATGGAAGGCAGAGCAATAGCACATGGTTATCAGGAAAAATATTATTACTGAAAGTAATGTTAAAATCCTAGAAGGAATTGTTCTGGTTTACTCTTTTGTACATACTTCTGAAAAGGCTCTCTGCTCCTTCCCCTCTAGCGTAATTGTGATCTGGAGCCTAAATTATTCAAGTAATGACCCAAACACACACAGAAAAGAATCAGTATTGATACCATGTCACGTCTGGCAAAAGCCAGAATTAAACAACAAGTCATTTACCCCGTGGTGGTATGAGGATATCAGGTTCAGATAGATTTAATTTATCAATAGGGTCAGGCTGCACTGAATATGAAATCAAATTACACCGAAGCAGATGTTGAAGTCCAAGACGAGAAGGTGTAGATTGATTGGGTAAAGGCAGCCCATCAAAGGGGCCTTTGTCCGGGTTTGACTGGGTGAAGCAGCTGACAAGTGGCCATTAGATACTGCAGCCAGGCAGCTGCATGATGGGAGTTTGACAGCTGACTTCATTAGGGCCCCTAGGACATGCACAGGGATAAACCTGTCCTTTAATTGAGCTGGGCCAGGAAATAGCACTGAGAGGGCAAATAGGAGTGAAGCAGGCTGAAAGGAACCCAGAGGATAGATAAGTAAATTTAATGCTCTTATGATATTTGTTGTATATGTTATATTTATATGCATTTTTCACCAATCTTAAAAGCCTTCAGAAATCAAAGTGCATATGCAGTAGACAAGTCATTGGGAAACTTGCTGCCCAGGTGCGGTGGAGGGTGAAAATGTACATTGATCTGGGATTCCCACAGGCAATGACTGTATGAATGGCCTTCTACAGCCCATCATTCAGGGAAGAAATCTTGTCCTATTTGTGTTAATAGCGTAATTTCCTGCTTACTTAGATAAAGTCTGTAAAGCAAATTCTGAGGCTTCTGTGCAGTTCTGTTTACAACTCAGAGGTGTTTTCTCCTGGTGCAATACTTCAGGAACCTTTCTTGGAGCATTTATCTCTGTAAAAAGCCTAGACAGAGTTAAAATGTTAATACAAACTCTGTTAGCCTGCCTTGCCTGGCTTTTCATCTCATGTTGCCTAGAGCCTGGGTTGATTTTTAAACACAAAGTGGAGGTGATGGATGCTTTGTAGCGGGTGGAGGGAGAAAGTCCTTCAGTTCATCTTCAGGCAAAATGCTGACAGAAGGCAAAGCTCCCATGGAAGGAGACAGGAGTTTGTTGTAGCATAGATAGTGTCCCTATCAAAATAGCCTTATGTGATGATGAAGCTGATTAATATTCAAAAAGGATTGTGGTACAAAGTTGTAACTTGTAATCTGAGTCCCCTAGCATCAGTGACACTTAGATATGTATACCAAGTGAAGAATAGACTCCTTTCTGTTCTCTCTGAGCATAAACGTGTGATCAAAGAAATAACATGCACTACAGCTGCCCTTAAGCAATGACCCTAACCTTATGCCTCTCTTCCCATTGCCAGTATCCCCAAAGCACTCAACAGATGTCAAATATAGTTAAAGTGGAACATATCCATGCATCTAATTTGGAGTCAGAGTAATTGCTGGCAGAGGTTGCCAAATTCTGATGTGCTTGTTCAAAAGATACCTTGATTTACACACCTCTGAGCAACAGGGCTTTACAAATTATTAGTATTGAGTAATAACCAATACATTTTGAATAGTGAAACATCAGTGACCAAATTTAGTTCTAAAATGTGTAGAAGCATAAGCTGTGAGCTATCTCAGTCTAGGAAATCTGTTGATTTTGTGTCTGTACGGCAATTAATTTGGGTGCTACCCCTACAACCTATTGCTGTTCATGCAATGTGTAACAGTAAAATAGTCCAAAATCTGCTCTAAGATGAAGTGTTGTTAAAGTGAACATATCTGCCTTGTACAGCATATTTACAGGGTACAACAACAACAACAAAAACCTAAAACAAAAACAGAAAAAACATACTCAGTTTATGTATTTGTGCTTTTGAGATTGCCCTGGTCACTTTGTGGAGCTTCCTGTCTTCCAGTCAAGCAGTTTGCTCCTGCTACCTGGGACAAGTAAACCAGTTCTCAGTTTTATTACCTTCCTGGTACGCTTCAGCAGTCTTTTCTGTGAGGCTCTGCAGGGCTTTCATTCAAAGGAATGAACCCTCTGGACTGGACCAGGACATACTTTTCTCCCTTAAGACACAAAAAATATACTTAAGCAGCTAGTGTCCATGGAAACTCTGCAGGAGCTGGACACAACTCCAGAAGTCTCCCTCTTTGTTTTATAAGCTCCTCAAAAAGAGAACTGGGAGGGGACGAGGAGAAAGGGAGAGGGTCATTTTCTGCTTGTTGAGGTTGTTTTTCTCTCCACTGTGGGGTAGAGGTCTTGATTCCCAGGGAGCTGTTCAAGGGTTAAGAGCCTATTTGCCAGAGAAAGCAGATCTGATCCTAGTCTAGTGTCATTTTTAGCTTATGCTACAAGAGAAGGCATTGAAAAACCTCCTCCATGCTGAAACTCATTGTTATCCAGAAAGCTCTCTCCCTGGTACTCTGGCCACACATTCAACAAATTAATGACTAAATTTTAGCCAGAGACCTAAAGTAACCTCCAAAAACTGTGGGCCAGGAATTTTTTCAGTTCTGGTCTCTGTGATGATTAAGTAGAGTTCCCTCCATGAGACTGCTCAGGTCCAAACTTTTATATAAATTGTTTTGTGATCTGGTTAGGCTTGATGCCAGCCATGCTTCCCCATGTGAAGCATGTTTACAGCTGGAGTAGGGCCTGGAGGTGGAGGGAAAGAGGGTGATTTATCTAAAATCTGGTTTGATGCCTGGAAAATAGGCATATTACACATAAAGAAAATTGCGTCCACTTAGATTGCTCCAATGTGCTTTACTTTCTTTCCCCTTATCTATAGAAACACTGACTCAGGATACAGATGTACCTAAGAAAGATTTGTGGTATATGCCTTCCCTTTGGCTTCTTAAAGCAGGAAGCCTTGCCACAAGTATAATGGACTGGAGAACAGAACTGAAAAGCAAATCCATAAGACAGGTAGAACTGACAAAGCCTAGATATGCCAAGGCTTTTTGAGCGGGGCTAAACATTTCTCCTTAACATACACATCAGCATTTATTTAATCTATACCATGAGGAAATTTCAGTCAGCCAGCACAGCTGTGCCTTGCAGAGCTGCTGCAATCTCAATTTGAGCCCCGGTGGCTGGCCAGACACAGCCCCTCTCCCAGTGGGGCTCTGCCCCTTCCCCAGCTGGTGCAACTGGGGCACCACAGACCAGGGTGGCCTTGTGCGTGGCTGCCTTCTGCTCATGGGAGATTTGCTGCTACAGATAGCATGTTAGGGGCTTGGATGTAATACATGTGGTCTCTTAGAAGGGAAGTGACTATAATCTGTTCTTGTGTTTTCCCAGAGACCGGCAAGTCTGATGTGAGCTATGTCTAATTGATTATTCTAACTCTGGGATAATTGCTAATATCTCATTTTTCTTCTAGTTTTTGTCCCTGCTCCATGCTGTCTTTTCCTGCCTTTTCTTTCTGTAAGTCATACACTTTTTTCATCTTTGGCAATATTTGTGCTTTTGATTACTACACTTTTATGCATAAGACCCAAAGGCAAGGGGATACAGAACACCTTTATGAAGAAGAGTGCTTTTATTGTGTTTAATATTTTTACTCCTGGCAAAGAAATACAAATGCTGCCATGAAGTGGTGAGCAAAATCTCAGTTCCAGCTTTTCCTAGCATTAATAGTGCATGCACTTTGTGGTAGTTTAGCATAGGTTTCACTAGGAAAGCACATTCAGACCTGCTAATTGGTATAACACGTGTAAAGTTGTTGCTTGCCTTTATAGGCCTCCTCAATAATTACTTTAAAACATTCTTATCCTCTTTTTTTTTGTACTATTGTACTATTTTGTAGGTTTCTTAATGCGATCTGTGTATTTTTTGTGTACAAGCAAATTCTTGATTTTGATACAGCAGCTTTTAGACAGAAACATGATACCCTTAAAAAAAAAACTTTTTTAGATAAGCTGTAACTGGGTATGGTACAATTGTTGAAACAGCTGGTTCATTGGTTAATAGAGTCACTGCTGAAACCTAATATAATAAACCTTTACTCAATACTGTCTGATTCAGTAATTCTTTGTAATGGTGTAAAGAAAGTCAATATTCTCTGAGTAATGGCATTACTATATAACAGATTCGTAGTTTAGAAATCCACACAGTAAATTGACAGCAAAATCAAGTAGTTTGGTGTATTTTGGCTGGTGGAATGAACCAAAACTTATAGAAAGAAAGGGCAATAAACCAGGATTGCATTCTGGGTTTACACAGCAATGCTAACAAGTAGGTAGCTGCCATTAAAACAGTTCAAAACCTCTGAGCCTGCTCTCTGTTTTGTTGGTCCCAATGCCAGTGCCAGGAAATAGTTACTTTTTGTGTCAGCCCAGTATCTTTGTGAAGAAACTCAAGCTGCCTATCTCCAAAATAAAAGATTGAGGAAATTGGATCCTAATTACATTTTGGAAGTAGATATAGGATCCAGCAAATGATATCAGCGAGACAAATTAATTCCTGGTGTAATTACATTGACGTCAGTGAAGTTAATTCAGGGATAAATTTGGCCCAATGTCTTCAAGCATTGTTTGCACAGGAGAAATCTAAACAACAACAACCCCCCTTCACTGAATCAGTAAGCCACCATGTTTGTTGGAGTTGTTTCTATTGTAATGGCCAAAAATAAAAAAGAAGATGGGCCAAAACCTCACAATATTTCTATTTGAGGTGAAAGTATGGAGTTACATTCTTTTGTTTGCTGAACTGTTAAATTCTACTGTATCTTTCTTATCTTTCTTACTATTTTTAAATTTATTTTAATATAAAGCTGTTAAGGTACTCTGCAAAAGGACAATTTTGTTCTCTTGAGGGAGATCCTGTAAGTTCTACCCAACAAAACTAGTCACAGAGTTGGAAGCAGGAGAGAAATAGCCATCCTTGAGACTAGGCTCCCAGTTTCCTGTCTTCAGTAAGCCCTTTGACAGCCACCTTGGGAGTTTCAGACTTAAAAGATCATAGAATCATAGAATAGATAGGGTTGAAAAGGACCTTAAGATCATCTAGTTCCAAGCCCCCTGCCATGGGCAGGGACACCCACTAAACCATGCCATCCAAGGCTATGTCCAACCTAGCCTTGAGCACCACCAGTGATGGAGCATTCACAACTCCCCTGGGCAACACATTCCAGGGCCTTACCACCCTCACAGCAAAGAATTTCTTCCTTATATCCAATCTAAACTTCCTCTGTTTAAGTTTGAACCCGTTACCCCTTGTCCTCTCACTACAGTCCCTTATGAAGAGTTCCTCCCCAGCATCCCTATAGGCCCCCTTCAGATACTGGAAGGCTGCTATGAGGTCTCCACGCAGCCTTCTCTTCTCCAGGCTGAACAGCCCCAACTTTCTCACCCTATCTTCATAAGGGAAGTGCTCCAGTCCCCTGATCATCCTCGTGGCCCTCCTCTGGACTTGTTCCAACAGTTCCATGTCCTTTTTACGCTGAGGACACCAGAATTGCACACGATACTCCAAGTGAGGTCTCAGGAGAGCAGAGTAGAGGGGCAGGATCACCTCCCTCGACCTGCTGGTCACACTCCTTTTGATGCAGCCCAGGATACGGTTGGCTTTCTGGCTGCAAGCGCACACTGCTGGCTCATGTTCATTTTCTCATCAACCAACACCCCCAAGTCCTTCTGCGCAGGGCTGCTCTGAATCTCTTCTCTGCCCAACCTGTAGCTGTGCCTGGCATTGCTCCGACCCAGGTGTAGGACCTTGCACTTGACATGGACTTCATCAGGTTGGCATCAGCCCACCTCACAAGCGTGTCAAGGTCCCTCTGGATGGCATTCCTTCCTTCCAGCATATCAACCGAACCACACAGCTTGGTGTCATCGGCCAGCTTGCTGAGGGCACACTCAATCCCACTGTCCATGTCACTGACAAAGATGTTGAACAAGACTAGTCCTAACACCTGTCCCTGAGGGACACCACTTGTTACTGGTCTCCAGCTGGACATTGAGCCATTGAGCACAACTCTTCATGTGCAGCCATCCAGCCAGTTCTTTATCCACTGAGTGGTCTCCCTATCAAATTGATGATCTAGGGAGTTTCAGAAATTAGCTGATACAGGACACATTGGCTACACCTGCATCATGTTGATATCCTGATACAGGAGCTCAGGCCACACCAAAATAACATCACCAGCCACCCAGGTTTAAAGGCAGTCTTTGGAATTAGCCAGTGGTGAGAAACTGGCCCTACCCTCCACTTCAGAGCAAACCCAGGTGCATTGGTCTGATTTCCCAGCTGCTTTCACGTTTTCCTGCTGCTTTACCAGTAAAGTCCTGTGGTCTTTCTTGGATAGACAAAGTGCTATGGGGTCTTTCCTTGTTTCTGTCCTCAAAGGCATTGAATGTTTGCAAAGCTATGCAGCTTTGTTAGAGGTTATACAAGCTTTAAACTTTCTAGCCTGGCCAGTTCAAGTACAACAGAGAAATGCTTTACATTTGCAGGTTTAACTTTGTCAAGCTTGAGTGCTTTGGTACAGTTTTCAGGAGAGGTCTCTATAATCTATCTGGCTCTTGGTAACACTTTAATAAAAAGAGCTTCCTTGAATGGAGCAAATCTTTGGTTCCTTGCTACAGTTTTATTTATTACCCATATATGATTACTGTGATAATATAAGCCTGCTGTGTAAACAGCATGCCACCTCCACATGTAGACACTGATTTATACATCTCATCATCCATTGAAGATAAAGCAGGGAACAGAGCAGCCAAAAAAGATAGCCAGCTAACCTATTAGCTAGTAAAGCACATCTTTTGTTCAGTTGATGTGCTGTTTGGCTCAAAACATAGAATAGATATGCTGATAAAAAGGATTATCACATAAATTTCTTCAAGTTGGTATAACTGAATGCAGTGCTGGAGCCAGCAGTTCCTAAATTAAATTCTCCCTTCTGCGATGGAGTCAGTAGATTAGTGACTAGACCTTCAACTTTCCAAGTTCTAAGTTAAACAATTGTAGTCATACAAAAGGGGTTTTGGAAAAGCTTGCTTTTCACTTGCTAATTTATCCTTGTAAAGTATAAGGAGTTTGGTTTGGTTTCTTTCCAACGAGGTATGTGTCCTAATGCACTAGACATTTATTAGGGAGCAGAATTTTTATATAAATGTTGGAAGGCAGATGGTTAAAGTAAAAACCCCGCAGGCTGTCCATTCTAATATATAAACAATGGGATCTTTATGTTTTGCCTGTTCAACGTTTCTTGAAAGTTGTTCTTCAGCAAACTGCAGCACCTGCAGTAACCAGAGGCAGCTCTCTTTCACTCGCTTCTCTTGTCTATAGCCAAGGTTCATAAGGTGCTGAGTGCCCAGTTTCCATCACCCGCGCTTGCTTTCTGTGCCTGCTGCTTTCAGAGAAATTAACAGGTGTTTGACAGGCGCTCTGACATAACAAAATGTATGTCCCGTGTTTATCAAGAAAATGAAAATAAGCCTCTGCTTCAGTCTTACTGAAAGGTATACATCAGCCAAGCCTTGGAGAGGAAAGCGCTTTTAGGTGCTGAATTCTTCTTGAAATATAGCCCATCACTAGCTCACAACCAGTTTATAATTTATAAACCTATTTTATAACACATGGGAAGAAACTGTGTAATAAACTTATAGGCATAGAACAAGGTAAATAGGTAAAATGTTGTACATAGATCAGAGACTGAGCCTGTTAACACACAGTTAACAGTCCCTTTCGTTGTTAACTGGAATGGCAAAATGCTGCAAGTGCGGCAGTAAAACACGGAGTACCTGTGCAAGTACCAAGTTGCAGAGGCCACCTTTGTTAGCTGACTCCTGCTCGGGTGTACTGAAAGCAGTTAGCTTGTTAAAACACTTCTACTCCTACTGTAGTGCACCCAAATCCTTTCCATTCCTGTAAACTAACTAATCAGCTTGTTGCTGCGACTAGCAAAAAAAAAAAAAGGAAAGAAAAAAAGAGGAATTCTGCCAGTCAGTCCCATCTGAGCTTTATTCTCTCGAGTTTCATACGTCTATCACAGATACTGTGCCCCTTGGAATAATAATTGAGCCAGGCAGCTGAGTCTTGCTGTGGATATCTACAGGGGAGGGGTCCCCGATAAAAGGCTCATCAGTTTCGGCTTAGCTCGGTAGACATCTGTGCAGCAGAGGACCTCGTGATGATCCTGGCAGCAACTCTTTTCATTTGGGTTTGGCTTTTTGTGCTGAATGGTTTTTGTACTGAGTCCCTGCACCAGCCTGTCTCAGCACTTTCAGAGCCAGAGCTTTTTCTCTTCATAAGCTCCAGGGTTTTTTTTTACAGGCCACTGGGTCTGACTGGAGCTCTATCCAGAATTACAGAAAGCAGCAACCACCTGTCACCAGGACATTGTGCACAGTGGAGGGGGAGAGGAGTGGGGTGGGGGGGAAGGCACAGGGAGATGGAGTGAGCCAGCTGATTGCAGGGGATTTCCAAGAAGCAGGACTCTGCTTATCCATTTGCAAACACACGAAATGATAACAGCAGTTGTAAGACTTGGAGGGACTGGGTGAAGGGGAAATAGAGCAACCAGAAAGACAAAGATTAGGGGTTAAAAGAGACCCTGCCCAGACAAGTTTGATAAATTAATCTTTTCAGATTCCTCTATCAGTTGTAGGATTTGTTCTACGTATGATACGCTCTTAGCTCTGGCAGGATCTACATGCACTTTGTGTGTTTCTTGCATTAGCATAATTAGGCAATTGATGAAGAACTGGCTTAGTGAAGACTGTATTGCCTTCTTCAATACCAGAGTGGGTATCAGGTAAAAAATATTCAATTGCATATGTCTCCTGACATCAATTGCACTTTGGACTTTATGGTGATACAGATTCAGTAGTTTTCTCATGCAGAGGATTTAGAGTTACTTTCTATGGGACCCCTCAATTCTCACTTCTTTCCCTTGAACAGCATTTACAATGGCTGGTCAGTTTATTTGAAATACTACTTTGAATGATGCAGGCTGTCTTAATAAACCAGAGCATACTAAAAATATTAAGCCACTTCTGTGGAGAATAAGTTTGTTTTCTAGCAAATACAAAAGTGCATTGAAATTTACTTGGACACTTTATTAAAGTATTGTTGATAAAATCTGTATCATCCATGGAAATATCAAGTCCTTATTATGGAGAATAATATTCTGTTCTATAAAGTAAGAAGAGAATTTTGCCCCCACCACATTACAGAAGTGTGTAATAAAAACATTTGTACGAAATCCTAATGTTTTTTGCCTGTAAAATTTTCTACTCATACTGCTAAGGCAGATCTTTATTGATCTGAAATTTAGACATCCGAACTACACCACCCATTTTGCCTCCCCCTCTATCTAATGCAGAAAGTATTGTTCCAGAGGTTAATCCAGAGATTAGGCATCGTGGAACAGGACAAATTACCCAGTGGAGAGGGTGGTTGCTCCCTTTGGGTATAATTTGCGCTCTAAAACTGAGATCTAGTTAGGTGCTTGACTTTTAGATTATTGAAGTTCAATGAGGTGAATCCCAACCCAAAACCCACTTCTGTCCCAGTGTTATTAAAAGAAAGGCATGCCAGAACATTAGGCTGACATTTACTGTATGTCATCATGTTTTTGGTCTTTATTCTGTGTATTGTGGAAAGCTCACTGACGTATTTCTTTCAAGTTCTGTAATACTGAGTCTTTCTCTGAAGTTATTCACCAGGGGCTGCTGCCAGTCACAGGGAGGAGAGCAGAAGGTAGCAGAAGGAGGCTCCGCCAGAGCAACTCTGTTACTTATCAAAGGTATGTGTCCTTACAGTCCTGGGCTTGGTCTCACTCCTGATTATCTCACTCTCAGTGAGAAAAGTGGGACCTTTTGACCTTAAAATGGAGACATTAACAAGAATGTAAAACAATGTGATGAGGTTAATTTGCTCCTTGGTAACTCAGTAATTTTGTGAGTGGTACAGACAAAAAGACATTCCCTGCTTAGCAAATCCATCTTTAGCTTTCTCTGTTTCATTCTCCAGCTCAATATAAGACCTTAAGAGTATGGGACAATAACAAACAGAAATATACTCAGTAGTCAAAGTAGGACTGTGGTGGTGAGTGCTCCCAAATCAGGACAGCAGTACGTATCCTGGGTACTCAAAGGGATATAGTTTCACACTAAGGGAGAATTGGGCCAGTCCAAATTTATTTAATCTTGTGAAAATATGTAAAAGAGGTATATAATTAATGTATAACCTTATGGTGTTTTCACAAAGGTATCAAAGGTATAATCTACTTTTAATAGATGGGGTAACGTGTCTTCACCAGGGACTTAAAGATGCAAATGACTAGTTCTCACCTTCACTGATGACAGGTGACTTCTGCAGATGTCATAAGGCTGGAATATTATTTTGGTGTTTCCTTGGTATGACACTTAATCATTAACATCAAAAAGTAAAAGATGCAGTATAATATGGAATAACTTGATTAATTTCAATTCCTGTTTTTACCAAAAACATTTACCAAAGACTCTGGAGGCACAAAACTGTAGAAATGTACTGTGAAAACTGGGAAAAAATAGCTGTACCTTTAGTAACATAAGGCTCAGGTTTTACCAGTGACCTGTCACTGCATATATGTTACAGTTTATTATTTACTACAGGTGTGACTGCATCATACAGCACAAATACATGCAAGTATTTGTGCCAGCAGGTGGCTGATCTCTCTTCCCTAGTAATAAGTAACTAGGACAAGGGTAATGGCCTCAAGCTGTGCCAAGGGAGGTTTACCTTGGATATTAGGAAAAATTTCTTGATTGAAAGTGTGATCAGGCATTGGAACAGGCTGCCCAGGGAAGTGGTGGTATCACTGGTCCTGGAAGGGACCAAAACACATGTAGATGGGTCCCTCAGTGGTATGGTTTAGTGGTGGATTTGACAGTCCTGAGGTAAAGGTTGGACTTGATGATCTTAAAGGTCCTTTCCAACCCTAGCTATTCTATGATTCTATGATTCTATGATTCTATTTGTTACCCAGTTGTATTGAATTTTTTTTTTTTTTTTTTGCTAGTTTTAGTAACCAGTATGCTTGAGAACCCAGGAGGGACCGCAAATTTAGTTGATTTCCTGCATAAATAAGAAATTAGTCTTGCAAGAGGTAACATAACAGAAGGAGTACAGTATTATTGAGGAGATGAAGAGGACACAAACGTGCTTGTGATTTACTTATCGATTGAGAACAAATTTGTTTTGACAGGTGATTTCTTCCAAACCAACAGTGTTCTTACAAGAGTTGCTGAGTGCCAGTGAAAGACAACTTGATAGAGCATCTTTGTGCCCGGTGATGTTGCATGTTTAGCTTTAACTTGTAAATTAGATGGTACTGATGCATTCCTCGTCTTTGTTCTTTTCAGTACTGTGTATGGGCTACAGTAGGCCACACACTAAGTTGGAATTTTGTCCTTGGCTTCCATCAAAATACAGGGGAAGCATTATTGAAATATATTAGAGAATTTCACTAAACTAAATGTACTTAAACTTTCAAGGATGTGTACCTGCACATGAAGTTATTAAACAAACTATCCCTAAACTAAGAAGGTGTTCTCTTCCTCAGATATCTTAGCAAGTTAAAACCAGGGGAAAGGGGAGATATACGTGAATCAGGCATAGCTGTTATTGAAACTTCTATTCGCTGCTGGCACCTACCCATGACCAACATAGAGACACTGGAGGAAACAGGTTTCCTTCTTCTTTCTCAACAAAGTCTTAAGGCTTACTTCTATCTAACACTCAACTGGGGTAATATGAATAACTAAAATTCCTTTAATAGGTTCACTGAATGACAGTGATTCTGTTTGTACTATTTAATGATAAAGCATACTTTTTATGATTCTTCTCAATCTTTATGTAAAACTTTATCTCCTGAATGAGCTTGTTAGTGTGAAGTGTTGCAGATAAGTTTTGAGGCTCTACTCATTTCTCAGCTATTTGGGGATTCTTAAAAACCTATTTCATATTCCCACTTTGTCTTTATATATATCTTAGACTAGGGCATTTTTTTCCAAGGATAGCTGAAACTTTCAGCTTCTCCGGGAATTAGAAAATACTTGAGGTGAATATTAAAATTTATGAAGCTTATCTTCCTGCCATTAGACCTGGCTTCAACAAATAGGACCTCTGTGGCTTTGTTTTTGAAAAAAAAAATAATAAATCAGTGCAGATATCTGCATCAACAAAATACATATTTATAAAATACCATTTTTCATTTAACCACAAAAATGTTACTCTTCAAAGATGAAGATTTGTATGTCTGTAGGAGACATACCAACATTGCTGCAAAAATAAACTCAGCCATCCTTCCCCTACAAGGATGAACATTTGTTTAAAGATGAGGTTACCGACTTCAGCACACAACATTTCACCCCACACCCAACAATAGCTTAACGGCCTTAAAAGCTTCGTATAATCATAACAGATACCAGCCCCATGGCAATTCCAGTTCGCTGTGTTAGAGAACTTGTCTGTTCTGGTCCCTACTGGAAGAATAGTAGCCTCAAGAAATAATGGTTTGATTAGTCTGGAAACTCAGCAATATAACAGAAACAGTAGGAAAACACCTGCTTGAAACAGAAGATGGTAATTCTGTTTTAGAACTCTCTTTCCAGCTACACACCCACCTGGATGAAGATACCTAAGAAATGTTGGTTCTCCTACGTTTCCTTCATTGTGCTTACAATACAATATCTGTTTCATTATGTGGGGGAGTAGAGGAAATGAAGCTCAGTGAGAACAGCAGCAGCAGAAATAGCAGAGGCAATAGTGAAATCAATATATACTTGGGAGTAGGCTTCCTCCTCATTAATTTTCAAACCATACCATTTTACCTCTTAAAAAGAGTATGATGCCATATTTAAAACACAGTCTGAAATTTGATCTCTGGGGCAGATAGGAAAAAAATACTAAAGTTGTACTTTGACAGCTGGCATAAGCATAGGTAACTCCTGAGTGTTAAGCATGATGAAGATGGTGGAACCACACTCTGACCTTCTTAAGGTTAACCTGAATTTAAAGTGGGTGGTGCTGAGCTTTTGCAAATGACAGCAGATGGCTGTGATGAGTTTGCAGAGAGGAAGTGCTGAGCCTGAGGAGAAACCAGGAACCGATGTGATGGATTGTTACCCAGGGAATTCTGAACAAAGATTGAAGATGATCCTGAAGACATCATGGGAGTGGCATAAAGAGGTAAAGTTGGAGTAAGATGGCTTAAAAACCCCTAAAATCAAAGGAATATCTTTGAACCTGTCTGTGATTCCCAGGTCATTCTTCAGTGCTAAACCTGTATGCTAATCTTGTGAGCTATGCCTGTTTTTTGACATACTGTTAGGCTGCGATATGGTGTACCTTCATTACACTATGCTATTCCAAATTTTAATCCTTCAAATGCTGCCTGAAGTAGGAGGAGGTTTGGATAGTCCTTCAAAAATGGGCTGAAAGGTGACACACAATCAGATGACTGTAAAGATGTGTTGGATGACCATACAGCACATGCAATCAGGCGTAATGCAATCACACTTTTGGGACAGGGAGTAGCTGTTGCATATGCAGTCTGGCACAGTGGAATTTATGAATGGGGCACAGTATGTTCTGTGCATGTTCTTACAGGACATAACTTTCAATGGCATCCATTTGTTTCTGCTGCTTCCCTGAACAGTAAAAAGGCAAATTGTAGTGAAGAAAATTGTGTACTTTTTTCCTAATAATTATTACTGCATTATTATTTTTGCTATTGGCTTGAGACACATACACCTAGGGGGTTCTTCTGTGGCTGAGAATTTGGCTCTAGCCAAGTCAACATGGTATTTGAAGTAGCTCAGGTCATGGCCTGTAAAAGTCAAGGTCTTGGCTGACATACTGAATTATCAACATACTGGATTACCAACATTTCTTCAAAGCTGTTCCCATTTCACGCTTACAGATTTTGCATCCTAAGAACTCTTGTAAAGTAATGTTTATGGACATGTAGTTAAATGCATAATCAAATGGCTCTTAAGAAACCCAGAAAAGGATCATTCTTGCCACTTTTGTGTTTGCTTTTCCCATCAGCTTAGACCCATCTCCTTCCCTCTCCCCCTTCCTGGGGAAGCAGGCTGTTGTGAGGGGGTTGTGCAGCTGCAGGACAGGGTCTGAATCTCCGCTGTGGGAGCATGGGTGTGTTGGGTCACTCTCTAGCCTGCACCCACACTCAGGAAACTGATGCCACTCTTGGCCCCCCAGTGATCCCAGACCATGCTGCCCAGCTAGATGCTTTCTGATCCTCTGTCGTGCCATGTTTGTCTGCTCCTGTGGCACTTAAAGAGCTTCCTTAACTCACTTGTTTCTTCTTTTGCTGTTGAGCATGATTTTTAGCAGGGGGAAAGGAATCCAAGAATTCATAACAAAAACACAGAGGAAAAAGTGTCTCCATTGAAGTTAATAATCAGCAGGGTCCAAATTACCTCTTATTAGCATTTATTTTACAAAAGAGGCAGGGTATAATTTCACGATAGATGCAGATTTGGAGAGGGACTATAATCAGCCTCCTGAAGAGCTCTGCCTGAAGTACATGGCTGCTTATTTCTTTACCAAATTGCACCGCTCTCTTTGCCTCTCTCTCACTTCCCCCACCCTCCCTGGTCTCTTTCTTGATCTCTTTGAATAATGCAATCACTTTGAATAGCCCAGACAGGCCTGAAGATTAGGGAGCCTGTTTGTGGAGCAGGGGGCCAGCTGAATAGGCGCAGGAGGCTGGCTCCTCGGGAAAACAAGGCGCTGGGAACTAGGCCAACTGTGAAGAGCATGTGCTGGGAGGGACTGAATAGGCAAGCAGCCGGCCAGCCCATATGTCAGGCTGTGCCACAAAGACTTCTCTGCACATCTACCATGACAAACAGGATTACCGAAGACAATTAATCTGGCACGCTTTATCAAAATCAAGCGCTGACCCCCAACCTCTTCCCCAGTGTGCAGCAGATGCCACGCTCCAGTTCAATGGAGCTCAAGTGTTCCCTTTTTTGCCGCTGAAAGGCATCCAAAGCCTGAATAAGGTTGGCGTGGACTAATTGCAAACACAGTCTGATGGTGACAGTCTTAATCAAATGAGATGAGCTCACCTTTTCTATAAACTTCTAATGGGAAGGCTGGCGGTAGCTCCCCATCAGCTGCTGAGAGAAAGAGAAACGCTGGTTCTGAATGGGTTTTCCCCTCCTTTTTCCCCCTCTCCCCTTGCTGCCTGATGGAGGAAGGGGGGAGCACATGCATCTCTTCCACTTGAGCCTTTTGGCTGTTGAAACATGGGGGGGATGAGGAGGGAAAGGATTGGAGCCACCTCTGTGCAGAGGCAGGTCTATGCTCAGCAGCTGCCAAATAGGCACGAAAGGCAGCATGTTGATGCTTGCTGCCATGCTAGAAACCAAGCTAAACCTCCAGGCCTGAGTCCTCAGCTGATGTCTGTGGAGCTACAACCCCATCCCCCTCAGTATTTGAACCTGGCTGTGGGATGTTCGTGTCAGTTCTGCAGTACTGAGTATAAACTTACACTCATTATGATCAGTCATTTCTTCTCATCCCCCTCCTGCTTGTTTTATTTTACTTACATTTCAACATATAGGAATTTCAAAAGCGTGTGCCCAGTTGACCTTAATAGAAAATGAAAAGTGCAGTTCAATAAGAGAGGGGGGAAAGCAGGGGAAAACTAACAGTATTTTATCTTATTGCTTTTGTATTTACCTTACTGCTGTTCAAATAAGCAGCTCAGATGCTTGCTGCTCAGCCCAGTAGGCATGAGGCCTCATGAGCAGCCTGAATGGCGTTTGTATTTCCTCATAATCTGTTTTCTGATATGAAGTTGACATCTGGGTATTATTTCTCTACCTAATTCTATGGATTTCCTCAGCATAACACCCGATGTTTCACTAATTTGCATAACTATAACTTTCCTCTGAAAGTAAGAATAGTAAAGAACACATGCACCCCATGTGCAGGAAAGGCACTGAGAAGGAAGGTGTTAAAGACTACCTTGATTTCTGAAAGCAGCCTGTGAGGGTTGGGAACCACTTGGGTCAGAGTTTGTCTCTGCCTGTGAAACCGCTGTTCCTCTGCATACAAACCTGTGGTAGTAGGTCCAGGAAAGGTTCACATGTGTCCACTAGCATCTGAGATCGATGCTGAGCAATGGTGACTAGGTAGCTACTTCCTAGAAACCACAGTGCCTTTGATCTACATTTTTCCTGAGTAGCAATTCTCAGCACACTGTCCTAATAAAAAAGAACAAAACAAAAAACAAACAACAACAACAAAAAAAAACCCAAACCTGAAATGAGAAATCTGTGGGCTGACACCTGCGAAAGCTGTTGCTGTGGGAAGGGAGCTTTCACTGGAGCAGCACTCTCTCATCTTTAGCTGAAATAGGCAAGAGGTTCTTATTAGCAGCACACTGTTATGATGTCCCTCAAACCTGTTAATGCTTCTTCATCCTGCACATCAAGAATGGGATGTTTAAATGCTAGTTACAGATGGAGGAGCAGCTGATTTTGATATTACAATGTTTACACTCCAGCAATATGTTCCAGCATCTGAAAAATGCAGTACTCAAAGTGGGTCCAAGCGGGAAATCAGAAAAAAGAGCTAATATTGCTCAAGGCACCCAGCAAAGGCCAGCTGCAGATCACGCAGCAGCTCATTGCTGTGATCCTCTGACATCCCATAGCCCAACACTTTCCAGAAATCAAAGGCCAGGTTGTATTTTAATGCAGAGTGCTAGGGTCGATTTCTAAGAAGTCTCTTGTAATGAAGTGACATAGGGAGAGCTGAACTGTAGCTTATGGCTGCGGTGCAAGAAAAATGAAGGAATGAACCACAAGTCCTACTTAAAAAAAAAAAAAGAAAAAAAAAAAAGAGAGAAAAAACAGGAAAAAGAGCACAACAAACACATAAAACTCAATTCACTGCAGGCTAATGAAGAATGAAGTGACAAGATATTGATCTGAACTACCTATGAAATAGAAGACAGTGTCTGCATCTCCACGCTGTGAGAGGAGAAGCTGCCTGCAGGATGTAAGCTCCATTGCGCAGTCTTGCTGAGGGGTGATTGGGGTAAGAGCATCCCTGAGGCAGCCAGAGGCTTGCATCTGCACTAGAAATGAACACAAAGCTCTAGTGGTGCCTCTCTTCAACTTAACCTGATTACTGGTAAAGTGGAGAATAGAATCATAGAATCATAGAATCATAGAATCAATAGTTAGGGTTGAATAGTTTATTTCATGATTAGATTAGGAAAGAGAAAGACTGTAACCCTTTTGATTGCAGCTAAAACATTTCTTTAAAAACTGGGGATGGTGCTTACACCATTTTTACACCTGTTTTGGAGCAGCTCAGTAGGTCACAGTAGCGTACATCAACTGCCAGAAGTACCAAGATGGCTAAGAATCTAGAAGGTGGAGCTGATATGGTAAGACTTAGTGACATGGATGGGAATTTCTCCCAGCCATTAGCAGAAGTAGGAACTTGCTTTTAAAACAAAGATTCATGTCAAATGACATTTTTTAAATGTCACCTGGTTTGCGGTGGAGTAACCACTGTTTCTTCTAAAGTGCACTGTATGTGTAACTGAAGTGTAATCCAGAAATTACTTTGTGAGTATTGACACAGAAAGGGTCTTCCGTTCTCCACTGACCCCCAAGGAATTGCCACTGCCTGCAGACAGCAGGAGAAAGTTTGACCTACTTTATCATGCCCACTCATTGCTGTCAAGAAGTTTTTTGCATCCATAAAAAAGTAATTACAGACTTTTTTATTTTGAACACATGCATGCACAGTCTAGTGAATTGGACCAGAATAACAGAAGCCCAAACCTTTTCCTGCCCTCACACCAGGACAAGATCAATCTTTTTGAAGGTTAAGTAGATACATCTCACTTATTTTCTTTTTTCCTTTTTTTTTTTTTCCCTGAACTCAAACAGGCCCCTTCCTCTCTGGTGGCACAATGTCCTAAAATGCATCAGAGGATTTTGCTTCCACTTGAGTTCTCTGTAGTGTTTGTCAGGTCTCCTGCTTGGTTCATGCCAAAAGCTTTCTTCCAGCCCAGGATATGGTGCCTAATTCAGATGCCTCACTGTAGAAAAATAATTCTGTGTTGCTACCATAAAACATGGTGTTTCGGTCACTGTGGTGTACTTCCAATGTGGCACAAAGAAATACTACCAATACATGAAATCTTGTGGTCTTGTTTCACTAATGATGTTGTTAATACCTCACCACATAGGAAAATAAAACCGAAGCGACTAGAAGAAAGAATCAGCTTTATCCAGTACAACAGTGAAATGAATTATAACATCACTAAGTAATGTTTATGGTAGAGGAAAGAAACTGTTCAGTTGCTGGAGAAATGAAATGTGCATGTATGAATGTGTAAAGAAACTCTGGCAAAGTTCAGTGTAGTGGGCTTTGTTTTACTCACATGAAATATTTTCCTTCCACAAGAAACACTTTCCAATATGAAGTGAGGCTGAACTTTCTTGGCTTAAAAATCAAAGTGATTGGCATCTATCTAAACATAATAGATAGTTCAGGGCAGCAATCTCCAACTTCTTTTGATTTACAGGCCCCTAAATATAGAGGTGCAGATCCTGTCTAAGTAATTTCAGGCAAATGACATGGGGTTTGCTTCCCTATTTGGGTTTTCAAACCTCTTAGAAGCAGCTTACGGAACACTACAAGTCCACAGACCAGTTTCTGGTTTAGACTGTTGTCCCGAGCACATGGATTCCATGCAACATGCTGCTTGTGGCACCTCCTAATGTTATTCTTGGCTGTGGCATACCAACCATAGAGAGCACAGTATGGTATTGCTAGGATCACGTTACTTGCTAGGGAGCTTTCTGGTTTTGTTTTGTAGGGTTTTACCTTGAAGCCACTGATCACTGGTAGTCTCTGGTTAAGGCACTTTTCAGTGCTCAGTAGGAAACAACGGGGGTTTTTTGGCTCAGCTGGAGTTTCAGAAAACAGAAATAACATGTGGCTAAATGCAGAGTTTAGTTTAACTGAGAAGGAAACATTTCCTTTCTGAAGTTTTAACAATGTTTTATAACCAAGTTTACAGCAAATAATTCTACATCTGCAAATGAAACCCTCAGATTTAGAAAATGTCCAAAACATCCAGATTATTTCAATATCTATTGTAATTCTTTTTTATGCTGCCAAAATAATTTACTGAAATTTATAGGAACTGCAGAACATCTTAGTAAAAATTTTTATTTCTAAATAAATACATTTCAGCCAGGAAAATTTTCTTAGCTGCAGGTACTTGATCACATAAATAAGTAGAAGGATCTTCCTGTCATCAAGGCAAACTCAGATCTGAGGACATTCTTCGGGTGGTCTTCACATTGTACCCAGAGGTGATTTCTGGTCTACAAAAATAGAGTGGTGGAAAATGTATTCCTCTCCCCTGAGCATAAAGCTGCAATGTGAGAGTGATGCTATCTTGAGGGGGGGCTCTGTGTGTCTTATCACTGCAGCAGTCACACAGCTATTGATTTCATACCTTCTAAAGTGACTCAGTGAGCAAGACACAGGCTACCCAGAGAGGCAGATGGGAAACTCAGTAGAGCTTTACCCCACTGGCTCAGTTTTGAGCCCCCTGCCTTGAGGACAGTGCGCAAATCGTCTCTGAGAAGAGTACAACCCATAGCTGGATTTCTGAAGACCTAAGATTTCAACAACAAATGACAAAAACTGAATGTGATCGGCACCTATGCTAATCATCAGCCCATCAGTGAGTTTTGAAATACATTTGGGAGTAAATACAGAAAAGACTTAAAATTCACAGAAAAAGTACTTCCAACTTTATGTAGTTTGAACAAAAAAAGGTTTTCCTTTTTTTTTTTTCCAATCTCCCATCTTTTTAATCCTTAAATTGTTATAACACCAAGTGAACATGGAGATAAACTGCTGTTCAGATAATTCACTGTCAAAAATATTGAGCATACTTTAGTCAGATGGCAGTAGTAATGGTCTTTTCAAGTGCCGCTGCACAAAAGCTGAGCCTATCAAGATTTTTTGGCAAGCACTGCGTTTAACTTGTCATGTTATATATTGCAATAATGCAGCTGAGGATCAGTATAAATCAACTTACAAGTCCGGAGGAAATGGGGGAATGTGCTTCTGCAGCCTATTAGCAGCACAAGTGTCTAACAGAAGGTGGCAGCATTTTAACGTCGTTCAGTCCAGCAAAAAGATTTAAAAAATGAACTCAATCTTCATGCCCAGAAAGCTGCTCTTTACATTCAGGCAGGAGGTACACACTGCTGCCATGAATTTATGGGTTTGATGAATTTATGTGGTTACAGACAGGCAGGAAGGTGAAGTTTTGATAACTCTTCAGTCTTCTTAATATAAACATGGAAACAGGCAAAATAGGTACTGGAGGGAAGGAAAGTGAAAAATAAATTAGAAAATATGTCTGCCCAAAGAGTCAGAAACAGCTCACCCCTAACCAGAGGGCAGTTTTGTCATAGCTGCATTAGAAATATTGAGTACGATAATTTGCAGTTCCTAATGAATTATTGGGATTTAATCTCATACCAGTTTCAAAGGCGATAACTCTCTTTTTCAAGAGCTATCACACCCTGTATTGTCAACTTGCATGATCTCATCACGAGCTTTTTGGCATTTATTTTCTTAAAAGCCCCGACCTTTGAAACTGAGCAACTGCATGGGAGCCCTAGCTTTTACTTGACCACCACCAGCACCAAAAATAACAAGCTTTGAACTCTTGTGGTTACTGGAAAAAGTCAAAAAATATGAGCAAAATGCTCTCACAATGTTCAAAAACCAAATGGCAGAGTGGGAAGAATAACAGTATTTAAGCTGGAAAAAATAAAAAACACTTCTCATAAGGTTAGCTTGAAGCCATGACCTGATTGACAATGGCATATTGCTGATGGGAAGACTGACCCAGCACAGAAAGCCAGGCATGTCACTGTGTACTTTGATAGGGGTAGAATTAAGTGCCTGGCTTAGTGTGTAGCCATGAGCACAAAATGGTGTTGTTCACTTTGGTGATATTATTTGCTGATTTACAGCTCAAGTCATTGGTTGAACTGAGTGAGCTCTGAACTCGCTTAAGAACTAATACAGTTGCCAGTGCAGTTTGATGACAAAACTCTCAAAATCGGTTCATTGGTGTTCTTAAACACACTTTTTTCTTTTCTCTCTCTTTTTTTTTTTTCTTCTTTTTAGTAGGAAACTGCTTCAACTAGAACTTGATTCACCTTTTAAGGTGGATATTGATGACACTAATGAATACTGTATTAATGGCCACCGCAAGGACTCCATGTGTTGATACTAGCTAACACCCTAATACCCAAAAAAACATGACACAATATTTTCAATCTTTCTATTTCTAGATATCACATATGGAAAAGAAATGGTAATTTTGAGGAGTCTTCTCACTATATTCACCTCAGAAGCTCGACTGTAGCACAATTAAAGCAATGGGCAGGTAACCTCATGGGAATCAGATATGAGAGGGGCTAATTTAGAAGAGAGTTGAAACCTTGCAGTAATTGAGAGTTTGGGGGCTTAGCACAGACAATTCTGGGCACAGACAATCACAGAGTCAAAAATGGCATTCAGTGGTTGAGCCACCAAACAATTGAATATCTTTCTGGAAGTACCACGGAGCAAACAGCAGAGCTGAGAACAGGATCATGGCAACTTTCATTCTCAGATCCACTGAGAATTTTGTCAGACCAGAATTTTACATCTCATGATGAATAATCAGTTCCTGTACTTAGTAGCCTCAGCCAAATACACACAGGTCAGCAATAGAGCTGGCAGGAGGTTTACCTATTTAATTTTGTTTGGCTTTTCGATGAGCCTTCCTGGAGTTCATATTTACTGTGTTGTGGGTTAAATACTTCAAAAGGAAATCAGCTCAGAGGACAGGCTGACCATTTCAACCTTGTGGAAACATTTGTCCTTGCCTGCTTCCCAGAAGAGTTCAAAGAATGCCTTGTTTCAGATACACACAACCAAAGTGAAATATCTGTGGAGAATGAATTGTGGATAGAATGATTTGGTAGGGTGACAATACTCACTCAAAGTAAAGACTTCTGGAATAAAGATCAGTGCAGATATCTGCACACCTAAAGACAGGATATTCTACTTAATTTGCATGTTCTCCTGTAGGCAGTCCTCTGACTGAGTGTTGTGTCTGAATTGTTTCATGAATCTATTAGCTAATCGTCTATTAAAATGATTCTCTCAAAATTAATCTAGTCAAAATTTGACATAAATGATCTAGAATGACAACAATTATAAAAATCACTTTATAAAAGAATGACCTTTTACAGAAGAAAAAGCAAATTTAGGCTAAATTGATTCAAATGACACACAGGCAATCAAGAACAGATATCTTTCTTCTTGTCATTGCAATAAAATGTCTGCAATGCCATAGTTCTGTCAGGCATACAAATGCCACATTTCATATTTTTGTCAAGGATTTTTATTTTTTTGCTGTTACTCCATGCATAAGGAATAAAACTTCATGCATGACTTCAAATATCATCATTAAGATCTTTATTAAAGTTCATTCCATCATAGCAGATGCGTTTTAATTGCCACTCTTTTAGCTCAGGTCTGCATAACTGTTTATATTGCTTTAAATTAAACTCCTTCTTACTAATGGCAAGATTTGTCAGTCCTCTAAAATGTATGAAAAGTACTATTAAAATCTGTGAATTAGATGGAAAGAAAACCAGAGCTTAACTTAGTAGAGGGAAATATATTTTATCATGCCTTGAAGAGGTGGTTCATTTTATGCTGCCCGTTTATGGCGAGCCAAATTACCTCTTGCTTAAAATTTCTGATGTTCTCAGGATAGGGATTTGTCTGAGAAAGGACTGCATGAACCCGTCAGGATTTTGTCTTACATGCAAAGTAATTACCTCAAAGAGTGATAGACATTTCTCTCCAAAGTTGGATTTCAGGGACCTGGCCTGATCAATTTGCATTTCAATTGCTTGCAGTCATCAATTGCTGCAGCCGTTATGAGAGAAATCATGGCACGCGAGGACAAGCATTAGATACCACAACGGTGGTTTAAAACAGAAGTGAGTTCATCCCATGGACATCATGGTCCTCTGTGTATTTTCTGAAGGGCTTGCACAGTTTCTGCAAGGTTATTTATGGATGCTGCCATGGAAAATCCCAGTGGGATAAAAGGCCTCATATAATTCCTGCCCAGGTTTGGCAGTCAGTCTTTATCTTTAGTTTTTATTTTATTTACCAAATACTTGAAACTTTCCTCAGGAGTTCTGAGGGCTTCACTTATATCCTAACTTTACCACTTCTCTTGGGCAGGCAATTTGAGTTTCATGGTCCAGGTAACTTTAAATGAGGTGAGACTCGGGTAGACCTTGTTGACAGAATACACAGACAGCAATTTCTCTGTCTCTGAAGGAAGAGGAATTTTTATTCCTCTTCCTCTTTGAACATAGGCTTTTTAGTTTATGTTGACATAAGAAAGGCAAATTGTTGCATTTTACTTGCTTTATGACTTGACGTCTTTAGCTTTAATTCAAAAGCAAATGTGTAAAAGTTATAGGGCTATTTTGAAAACTGGAGCCCCTAAGATTTGCATAGTAACCTAGGGTGTGAAGATCATAGTTTTATAACCTTGAGGAGGGAAAAATACAGGCAATGTGTGTTAGTGGAAGTCGAGCCATCCCATATGTTAATCAAAGTCATGCTTAGGGTATGAATAATGCTGCAGTGAGGGTAAATATTCTTGAGAATTTTAGTACATGTTTATTAAAATTCAATTCTAAGGCCTGCCAAATATTGCAAAGTTTATAGCTAGCCAGTGGTGGGGAAAAAAAGTAGCTGTTTATCACCAGGTACAGAGGAGAAAAGACCCTGAAGGAGTGCTTCTCTAATGTACATGGTTTTTGTATGCATTGTGTGCCTATGGATTTATCACAGGATGCTTGCCTTTGGATTTAAATCCATAGAGGTTGTTAGAGGGCCTGTGAAAAAGCAGCAGCACACAGGCCTACTTAATGAGCACTGTAACACACACAATATCTTGTTTACGGCCATAAAGGTGAAACTCTGTATCCCCAAAGGCAGTGGCAAAACAATCTGGTCAATGTGGGAAGAAAAGACTTGAATGCAGATGCTGAACTGCTGTGTTACCTGTGTTCTTCATGGTGGGCTGAGGTGAAAGCAAGCCCGGGCCTCCTCCAGGGTGTATACATGGGCAACTTTGAAGAAGCTGGCTTTGCACACCCTGCCTCAATTCCTGTCATAGCCTCTGCATATTAAAGGTTTATCTTTTATCCTGCTTGGGTTTTGGAAACAGAGCTTCTGCACACTCTGAAATATAGCCAGAAATAGCAGCACAGTGGTTTTTTCCTCAAGAGTTTGGCCTGTCCTCAAGAGGGGCCATGGTGCTGGGAGGAGGTCCCTCACCCGCTATGCCACTGGGCTGCAGGAGAGATCTTTTGAAGGCTTATTTCCAATGTCATTACTGGTTGTAACTTTAACAAAGCCCTTAATCGTGAATCAATGTATTTGATGATGACCTTAATTATCCTTCATCTGTGGATAGACATGTGACTAATGTCCACCAGGACAACTTATCACCAAAACTCTGCTCTTGTTCTCCAACTATCTATTGACAAATCCAATTCTGAAGCTATTCTCTGCATGCCTAATCTCATAAGTGCATTAATAGTCTGCCTAATGTGTTCTTTATAAGCAAACAGATCCATTTTTTCAGAAGGGCATGACAGTCACAAAACTATAAACTAAAGATGACCTTCTAATCTGGGCAGTAAGACTTCCTAAAACTTCTCAAAGGTTTTCTTGCTACAGCACCTGGCTTTACTCAGATCAAACCATTTTCGGTAGAGCTGTGACTGGAATTAGAGAGGACAAGTAAAATGCAGTCAACACCTACTTATTCTGTGTTCCTCTATGGAATCAATAAACAGGGAGAAAAGTCTGGGGAGAAAGAAGGAAGTTTAACTTTCCTAGCCTGTATGCCTTAATATATGAAGCACATGAGCAACATAGAATAGCTTCGTTCCACATCCAGTTTTGTCACAATTAAGTTGGTCACTGGTTAGTCATGTCAAATATTGTGCCACAGTTCTACCTCTATAACCAATATGAGAGTAAGCCTTCACAGTTCCATGGCAAAGCACTGCTAAATTAAAAACTTACCTTAAGCAAGATGAATTTCACAACGTAGCCCCATCTTCATTGCAGAGGTGAAATGATACATCAGGCAGGTTTCAGGTAGGAGTAAGGTTTCTGTAGCTTTGGGTATCCTTTAATTGAAAGTGACTGGATAGGGCTGATGGCAAATTTGCAAGGCTTTCTGCCTGCTGTGTCAATAGAAATAAGGGGATATGGCCATTCACAGCCAAAGAGCAGTCCCCTGCAAAGAACGCTGTAAGCTTCAGTGCATCATTTCATTTGCATACATTGAGGCAGGTGGCAGCTTTGCTATAATATGGGAGGCATCAGTGTAAGCACAGGGTTTCTCACCCACTGGGAGAAAGGTTATGAAATATGGGGGACTGGAAAACCAGCAGTTTCTTTACAGAAGTTGGACTGTCTGTAACAATACTGGTGGGATTTGCTCAATTTTATTCTTAAATTCTGCTAAATCAGCTCAGTATTTCCACTAGAAGAATGAAAAATGGTGCAAATCTGATTTGTTTTTCTCTTTCGACAACGTGTCCGTACACTTCTTGTGATTTTGTAGGCAGAGTTTTTATTCCCATATAGAAGAGTAGACTGCTCACTCCTCTTTTCCAAAGTCTGTGTTTGCTGTTTTTCCCAGATAATACTATATTATTTGCTGAGAGGCTACCAGCAATAACTTGGTGAAGTGGGCAGCAGAAATGTGGTTAGATACCAGATATTCCCCTTCCTTTACACAAAAAACCTGGAAGCTTGATCTGTCTCGAAGATCCAGACGAACCAAGTGTCTGTTACAGTAAATTGTAAGGGAACAAGATATATACATATACTGTATATACACATTGTACTATATGTGTATATATATATCTGTATATCTATATGTTAATTGAGGCAGCTGAGCAAAGCCAGGACCCTAGAGTGGTTTCTGGCTTGAAAGTTGTTATCTAAAACAAAACATACATGCACAGCCCAGTGCCTGACAAAAAGTCCCAGGCTGGATCAGGCAAACCTCGACTAAACTACTCTTTGTGAATGATCCCATAAATGTCTCTGCAGTGGTACAAAAATACGTGGTGACAGACTTGGATAACTGATTTGGTTGTCCATCACAGCTGCCATTTAAGTGAGCTTCAGGACACTGTAAGGCAAAAGCAAAGGCACATGCAGAGTTGATCAACACCATACTCCAAATTTGCTTGGATGTTATATGAGAAATGGTGCCACGTGAATGAATGAAACCAGTGGGGTGGGGAATAGAGCACCCTGGAAGGGGAGAAAAGGGACCTTTAGTGTTGCTTAAGCAGCAGTGATTTTGGGGTGCCTGAGGACATCTGGAAGATAGGCCTTAGGCCAAGCCCAAAAAAGCCTTGCAGGGTAAACTGGGAATCCTTAGTTCCAGAAAGTAATGACTGAAAACACCCCTGTAAACAGAAATCAGTGGTAACCATAATGGTGCTGTTGCTGTTATCAATTCATGGCTGGAATAACTTCCAGAACTAATATTTGGATTAGGCACTTAGGCCAGGAGGGTTGGCAAGGCAGTTCTTGTCTGCTCTAAAGAGGCAACAATAACTGGAGAAGTGGAGTACGAAGTCTGGGAAGCTGTTGTCTCTTCATGACCAAGAAACAAAGTACAACCCATGGTCAGTGCTGTCTGCTGGGCCCTGGTTCTGTCTTCTATGAGCCATTCACAGGGCTGTATGTATTTCTTGTAAGTCATCTTTGTCTCAGCAATGTTACTTTTATAATCTGGAAAGACTCAGAGCAAGACTTCTGGATGACAGCTCCCTCACAAGAATTATGCTTTATTTGCAACCACTCCTAAGAGTGGGAATGGTTTTAAACAGGCTACCTATCCCACAACAAGCGCACACTCCCTATGTTTTAATAGCAACAAATCAGCACCTTAAGAATGGGCATTCAAGGAGTTCCTTGAGGAAGACATTAGTAGCTGTCAGAAAGCAGTTGAAATTTTTGAAAACTGAGGTGTCTTAAAGTCTGTTGCAGGCACAGAGAAAGGATTTGCTGAGGGGAAACAGCAGATCATGACATGAAATGTTTCCCAAATGAAGGCCTGTTTTATTCGTGGACTCTAAGACCTCACAGCATCATTGTAAAGGTCACTAGGTTAGAGCATTTGTAGTTTATAATCAGTTCCCTTCCCACATGCAGTATAGCCTGGGGGAAAGGGCTGCAGGGAAAACTGAACAAAGTGTTTCATTCTGTCCTGCAGTCTAAAACCACAAGAACATAACTTCCACCCTACAGGTTAAGGTTTTCACTTGCACCTTCCCTCCTGCACCTTTTCTTAATGCAACACGAAGAGCTGTATCTCCAGCGCATTTGAAGTATTGCACACATGAACACCTGATTAGATGTTGAGGTGCCTCATATCAACACCATTTAGACAATGAAACCTTGTGTCTACAGGATCGAAAGATATTCACATTGACGTTTTTTCTGACTGAACTTAAGAAACATGTTCTCATAAGAGATTTGTCTTGGAATGGATCAGACATCAGGCGTAGGAAATGCTAACATAAATGTTAGAAATGCTCATTTTACCAGTTTCTCCACAAATCACTGACGCCACATGGCTCCACACTGTCCCTACATCATGTTGTACTTCCTCTCTTTTCAAAGCAACATGTCACTACTTGCTGCAGCTTTGCACACTGAGCAGTATGTTGATCCGATGATATGACTGGCTTTAGTTTAATTTCTTTGTGGTCCTGCTGCACACATTTCTATTCATGTTCTTTTTCTCTGTCACACTGTATTCTTCGTGGTAGTATCCAAACCTCCAAGCCTGCAGATATTGCATAGCTCTGATTTCAGCAGAACAGGCTAAATAAGATTTTTCTTTTTTCTTCAGTTGCTCTTTCTCCATCAGCAGTAACAGAAGGCTATTCTTCTCTGTGTTTTGTTGTTGCATACCTGACAGTTTCTTTCCCTTGATTAATTGGAGCAGAATTCTCAAGTTACGGTGGAATAAACAGCTACCATTTGTCAGCTGAGCTGTTGTAATGGGCCCTATATGCACTTCATGATGACTTAAGCTAATGTGTTTTACCTTGCAATCGGGGAGATGAACTGTATGGGCTGGACAATTTTGTCAGGTTTGTTGACAGCTCAAACCTTGTTAAGCTGCTGTAACTGAGTTATAACTCAGTCATGTGGTGGAGTCCTCAATTCCAGTGCAAGTGTCTAGAGATGTGTGGTTAACAGCAGGTAACTGTTCAAATAAAGGATCTCTTTGTAGATATATGTTGATGCCATAGTTTTGACAGAGATCTCTGCGTCTCTAATGGACACCTTGAAGTAACACTTCAGCTTTTCTCAGCCTGGGCATATCTGCTGCATGTCCCAATTCTTCCCATAAAGAGAGCATAAAAAGAAAGGGTTTGATTTATTTTATTTTATTATTATTATTATTTTTAAGCAGGCTGGGGAGGGGACAAAGGCTGACAGTAAGGAAGGAAAGTAACAAAAGTAGAAGCAGTCAAATAATTACACACCTGCCAATTCCTTTCTTTCTTGTTAAAGACTCACCCACTTCTTTGTCTGTGAAAAGTTCATTTAAAGCTGTCTCTCTTGTGCAATAGGAAAAATAACAGTTCATTCAACGGGATAATGCAAATCCCAAAATGTTTTCAAATTTCCCTCTTTTGTATGTTTTCAGATTGACAACTATAAAATTAAGCATAACAATGAGGGGAAGGATTTAACAAGATTTAGCACAACTTGGGCAACTTGGTGTAGCAGAGGGAAGGAAAGTCAAGGGCAGATACTAAATAAATCTTTGAAGTTACTCGTCAGAGGTGTGCAGACTTGTTCTGAAGCACTGTTTTAAGAATGGAAACTATCACAGAGCTACACGTGCAAAGTATGCTACAACCCGCAGCCAGGTGCTGCCTGTGGAGGTCTGAGAAGTGACAGTGTGTGGGGAAGCTAGCCTGGTGATCCCCACTTGTAGAAGAGATATGCACAGCCACCCCTACTGCAACGGCAGCAGAAAGCTCCAAAGCACTTTCGCTTCCAGGGACATTTTAGCAGGGGCTTCGTCTTTCCCTATCCACAACATATGTGTGGAAGTATGTTGAAAATGCACTCTGCTGTTATAGTCTGGGCTTTGCTCTGTATTATGCTTTCCATCCTTGATATAGAGCGTGTACTCAACCCATTAGGTCATATCAACATCCAGCTTAAGATAAACCCAATGGAAAACCTATGCTTTGAAATTTTCTTTAGAGAAGGAAAAATTGGGAAGCCCTGTGTCTTCACAGAAGCTCTGTGTCTTCAAAAGAGTAATTTGTCTTCCTGTGGCTGTCTATTCCCTTCAGAGCCTGTTCTTCAATTTATCACATTTTCTACACTTCTTTTTTTTTAAATCTGTAGTTTCTTAGATTTTTTCCACTTATATAAATCCTATTTTTCTTGGTTGTTTTATCAAAACCTTTGTGCTTATGCAGTTCTTTCAGTCACACTGGTTCTATTTCATAGATATCCATCTATTATTATAATCATTTAAAGACAGTTTGAAAAGCCCTTCTGAGAAGGATCTTACACCTTTCAGATTTGTGAAGAAGGAGGGAAGATTCCCGTGGCCCAGAACAAGATTCTCACAGGTTCATTACAAGCCTAGCTCTGTTTTGAAAAAGATAGCATATTCAAGTAGGTCATCAAAAATTTTTGAACCATTTTCAAAAGTTCTTCCAGTTGTCTGAAAATGAAAGTGGAGGGGTTTTGACAAAAAAAAAAAAAAAAGTAAATAAGAATAATTATCTTTTTAATTCCATATCCAAATTTCTTTCATAAGGAGGGAGGAAAAAACCTTTCATGTTTTTTCACTGAATTCAGTATTCCCTTACAAAGGTGTTCTGTCTGTTCAGTGTTTATTGAAGTAGAAAAGTGGTGAGCCCCAGTAAAAATGCTGTTCCTGCTTCTTTGTGAGAGCTCACAAAATGCTATTTCAGTATCTGAAAGTCCCACTGAGTTAATAGATTTGGTTAAATCCTGTCTAGACACATTTCCATTGCTTTAAATTCCATTTGTGCTTAATTCAGTTTCTAATGAAGTTGAAATACAATAGGAAAAGCACAGATGAAAACAGATGGCATATCTGCACCACTGTGAAAATATCTAAAGCCCTACAAGAAAGTGGAAATGCTGAGTCTTCAGCTGGGTATCCATGAACATTGCACAGATTAAGCAATTTTTATTTCTTATCTCATTTTCATTGTCAGGCATTGACTCCAGCTCAGAATAATTTATTTTAAACTCAGAGGTAAAGAAGACCTGCAGAGCTGCATGGTATTTTCCCTATTCCTTTCTCATCCCTTTCACATTGCTGCCCTGCTAACTTTATAGCATTATTCCTTGTGATGTCCTTTCTAAGTACCTCAGAGTTAGCTGCCTATTTTATTCTCCTTACAACTGCTGCTATAAAAATTCCTGTGCATGTAACAGATGCAAATGTGCTGCCAGGATGAATGGGCTGGAGACACAGAACTGTCATCCCATCTTGTCTGTAGGAAGTTCTCCATGCAGCATGACAGCATGGCTTCTTGCCAACACTTAGCCAATGATATGAAGTGTGTTGCCCTCCTCCTTGATGTATTTTCACCACTTTTTCTATTCTTCCTGGGACTTAAATAATGGTGGGATAGATCTGCTGCTCGGTGGTTCCCCCACTCTGAATCTGCAGCTGCTTTGGTCTTTGGTAAGAGAAAGCAGCTGTGCCCATGGCATAGCTCCATCCCTCACCTATCAAGGGCTCTGCACTGAAGTGGCTGGAGAAGCCAGCTTCACTGGCTTTGCACCAGGAATACTGAAACCAAGCAGTTGCAAATGGATCTGAGGCCTTTTGCTTTTTTCACAATGACCCTGTTACTGTGCCTTCTACATATAACTGATAAAGGCAGACATCTACCAGGAAGTGCTAGCTTTATCATTTAAACAAGTTGACTTCTTGACTGTGACCTTCTAAAATTATCAGTGTTCAACAATGCTTTATGAAGTTCATTATATCCTGTAGCCTCCCAGATGCTCCATAAAAAATAACTCTAAAAATGACCTAATGAATTCCTCAACATAATTAATGTTTCAGTTGAGGCTAGCACAAATATTTCTAACACCTACAGTTTCCATATGTTTAAAAATAAAAAAAAAAAAAAAAAAAAGAGCAAGGCAAACTGGTCTATGTAGCTACAGCTGCTAGGCATTGAACTAATCAGTTCTATCTACAATGCTCTTAGCTTCAAGGCGTTCTTTGGCCATGGTTTATGAAGAAATAGAGATGGTGAAACTTACAGAGTTTCCTGTAGGAAGACCTCACTTATGGTGAATAAATGTCACCCTCATTGGTTTTTCAATAAGACTTTCTCTGCAAAGTCTTTTGGGCAGATTTTTTAAAGTTCTTATTGCCTACTCTTCAGAACCCCAGAAATTATTTTTTTAGGAGAAAAAGAAATGATACTGGAACAAGATGTTTGTTACTTCTGCTGAAGCTGAGGTCTTTGTATACTTTGAAATGCCAGATTTGCTCTAAATTAAATATGTATTACTTTCTTCAGTTCCAGCTATGAGTTGTAGTCCAGCAGCTTGGGTAATCCAAAATATCATTATTTTATACACAGCTATATTGTTGCAAAGGAATGCACCACAGCTGCCAGGTCTGACTGCTGGTGATTATATCTGAAATGGTAGATTGGAGCCTCAGTCATAACTGATAACTGATCTCATAGTCAGTTCCTTAATCAAACAGCATGTCTAGACAAAATTCTTGTTGATTTTTCCCATTAAAAACTGCACGATTCTCCTCAAAGCTGAACAGTTCTGTGTATCAGCCATTATAATTACAGTTTTGTCATCTTCGTGGAGAAATAGGAAATTAGCTGTCCTTGACAGAGCAAAGGAAACAATCTGTGGCTTTACAGGCTGTATGTACTATGCACAGTAGTGCATATTCTCTGAAGAAAGCTCTAGATACTGAGAGTGCCTCATGAAGAACACCAGTACGAATGTAATTAATAAAGAAGAAAGAGCCTTCAGTCTCAGTAGGGGGGAGAATATTCTTCAACACCAGTGAAACTATCTGGTTTCAGTGGTATTTGAGCCTCACTGCAGAAACTGTGGCCCAGCGAGGAGGCAGTGGCATAGTTCCTCATGATTCTGAGAGGGCCAAGACAATGTCATGCGGGCAGAAGAATGGTAGGCTTGTCAAGAATATTGAAATCTGCAGAACTTTTAAACATTTTACCTTCATTCCAGTAGTATTGTGATATATAATAAGAAGAAATATGGGTTAAAACAAATAAAACAAAGTGTGAAAAAGAAATGAGAAAATCCCATACTCATAAACACACAATGATCATTGTCCAAGCTGGTAAGCCAAACACTCCCCATGGCAAAACAATCATTTTTTTGTAACTAACTTTTTCAAAATTTTTACTTTGTGGAGTGAATTGTTTTATATTCAGTGGATCCAAAAGGCTATTATTATCACTTATTATTATTGTTCTAAAAACAATATGTTCAGGCATTTCCCAGAACAAGGCTAGGGTAAAATCCATTGTGTTGCATGCTTTGCCCACAAGAATTTTGGCATGTGTTCCTTTTAACAATTGTTATGGTATGGAGCAGGGTTTTGAGCTAATCTGCCTTTTCGCACCTCCACTGAAAGCCATCCTGAATTTCACAGTATCTTTGGATATTTAGAGGATAAAATTGAAACAGGCTTTTCTGAGTACTTATTGCAAATTAAATTGTTGCAAGTTTCCACCTTCATTAATTATCGTCCAATGGCAGTTCTGGATGACTGGCATTTGTCTTGTGACCATACTGTTGCAATATGCTAGAGATACTGGAGTCAGCAGAAGCTGGGAGGCTGAATGAGGGAAAGGTCTAGCAAGGAAGAACATGTAAGATTTAGGTCTTTGGAATGCAGGTCTTCTGGAAAAAGAGATGGGTGCTGAAGCCAAACTCTAAGGGACAAGTGTCTGATGGGAGAGTCAGAAGATATAAAAGGGTCTTGGACTATGAGGTATGAAAAATATTCAGAGACAAATTGTGGAGAGGAGAAGGCAGAAGATACCATAGATTTTGAGAGGAAGAAATGTAAAGCTAACACTGTAAAGGATAGGGCATGAAAGGGCTGGAGAAACAGCACCAAAAATAGGTGGTAACCTGGTGAGTGAGGACCATGGTACTGGGATGCCTGAGGAGCAGACATTTGTCCTGGACAGGTCCCAGAGGAGTGGAACAGGGACGAGAAGGCAGAGAGTGGGAAAACCATTACCAAGATGGAGACAAAGCAGGAGACAGTGTATGAGACTGTGGGTCCTCTACCAGCTGGGAAGGAATCAGCAGGGACCAGAAGAGGGAAGTGCTAGCTGAAAGGGTCTGTGATGCTGTAGTATGCTTCCCTTCACAGCCCTTGAGGTTAGGAAGCAAATGCAGCATTTTTCATTCAAAATGTAACATCTTTTACCCAGACAGAAATAATATGTATGTGTGTATATATGTACTTGCCTCCCAGAGAATGGGATTTCTGAAATGCTATAGTCATCTGGTGCTTCACCTGCTCAGCTGGCAGGAAAACTTAAGTCTGGCATTACCAAAATTGCTTGAATCTGGCATTTCCCAAATTTTGCAGCCTGATGTTCTTTAGCACTGGTTTTATGCAGGTATGCACATGTATGTGTGTTCCTAGTTATAAGCCCAAATACACGTCAGAGTGTATATCAATTCCATAGCACTGTGCATCGGCAAAAACATACTGATTTGTACACAGATTTACATTAGAATGAAGTAAGGTAGGACTTTTTCTGGTGAAGACAATTTACAGGACACAGAGTTTTTATGTAAGGAGTGGTGTGTTAGTTATGATATGGATACTGTACTTTGTTCCTCATGTTGTCATCTGTTTCTTAACAGTTAGTCTCCAAATAGACTGAGTTATCTCGTCTTGGCAATCATTGGATATGTTATTAGTCTGTGAAAATGTTATTTAAACTTGGGAAATTCCTGTAGTAACTATTTCATAAACTTGGCAATGGATCCCTATATATGTAGACTTTCAACAAATCGATGTTTTAGCAGGAACTGATGGCCTTTTAAAGTATATGCTTATACCACAAGCAGTTCTTATAACATCAGTAACAAAAGGCTTTCTTTAGCACTGTGGTAAACAGACTGCATGTGATTATGGGAAGGGTGAGTTTTATTACTGTTTCTAAATCCAAATTCCTGATTGGAATTGTATCATCTAGGTTATTGCTTTCTGGATAGATCTGTAGCTCTTTTACCCAGGATCTTGGCCAACATAGTAGGTTAGACATTAGTTGTTCATTTTCCAGTACCCTTGGCTTCAGCAGGATTTATTTTAGCAGGAGCTTCACTACCATTTTCTTTCCAGCCGTGGAAACATTCCCCTCCCAGCAACAACTTAACCACACCGAGCAGTCAAAAGCTGAAATTCCAAAAGGAAATTAGTTGGGCAGGAATCCATGGGACAGGTGGTGGGATGAAGCTGGGTAACAAATTTCAACATCGCTAAAACTGAAACTGAATTGGACAGTCCTGCCTTACGAAAAGAGAAGAATTTATTATATCACAGCCTGGCAATATGCTTTATGAATAACATGTATATTTAAAGGAGGTGTTTTGCTACTTTGCTAGAACACCACTACCAATGTTCCCTTCCTTCCCAAATCATATATAACACTGATATTTTAGCAGTGTGTTGTATAACAGCCATGTGAAAGGGTGGGGGTAAACATTTAACCAAGATTTGTTGCCTCTCCATGGCTTCCTTGCTAAAATTGCAAGGCAGCACACACTGTTTGCAGTGTTGTTGTTGTGAGACTCTTCATAAGCCGAGCTGAATTCTTTCATACAATCATAGAATAGTTAGGATTGGAAAGGACCTTAAGTTCATCTAGTTCCAATCCCCATGGATGCCTGTGAATAGCCATTAGGCACTGCATATTAGGAACCACCTTTGAACAAAGATGTTAAAAGCAATAACTTGAAATGCAATCTAATGTGTGAGTAGCAACAGTGCCTCAACTGTGAAATGTATTTTGCATCTTTTTGTTATTACTAATAATTAGTGAAAATATCAGTGTTCTTACATTTGTTTGAAATCATTTGCAATCAGAACAGATATCTATGAATCACATTCTTTTTCTGAATATCTCGAACTGAAATTGTTATTCCTTTTCTTAGTGATGATTTGGTGTACAAACTTGTTCCTGGACAGAAAAATTGCCATTCCTAGATTCAAATTGGCATATGGTACAAATTCTCCTGTGAACAAATATGGAATTGGATTTCTTTGACCAGTTGCCAATATTTGTTTAAAATGAATGACATTCATGAACTTTCTTGCCACAAAGCACATTCACTGCAACAGGGGTGTATGGCCTGGGACTGATTCATCCTCCCCCCTTTATGGCATCAGGCTTTCCATAATATGAAGCAGACTGGGAACCACTGTGCTACTATATTAGTGGAAAATAAACACAAGCTAAGTGAATTCATTAAAAACATTAAACAAACATTTACAGAAAATCTTCTGCAGTGTTTGCCTACCTCTTATTCAAACCACTGACCTAGAAGGAAATGCTCCAAGCCAAATGGGACTTGAAACCATTTACATCATTGTTCTTGTACTAATAACCTTGTGGATTTATTACTTTCAGAGCATTTTATTGTTGTTTGCATAAAAATACCTGGGGCTTTTTGACTCATTATGGTTACCATTATTCTATATTCCTATATGAGAATTGCTCATCTGTTTTTCTGGTAATCTTGCAACATTTCCCATATTTCCCTATATCCTATTTTCCATACTTTGTATTAGAAATGAATGATATAATAATAAGCAGTAAACCTTATTGTCATTCATTTGTGTGAATAGCAACTATTCTGCGTTCGGAAGTGCACAGAAAAGAAGCTAATAATCACTTGTAAAACCCAGACACTGGGTGCTGTTAGTCTCCTTTGTCACAGAAGACATCCTCATTTGCATTTATATCTTCCCTCTTTGCTGCATGCACAAAGAGAAATGCAGACGTTATGATTACTGCAACTTGCAGTTCTACTGGAGGATTGGAGGCTTCTTAAACCCCTTCTGGCAAATGGTTTTTGAAGAAAGGAGGTGTCGTGGTTTAAACTGTAAATCATGCAGCCTGCTCACTCGCTTCCCTCTCTTTCTTCCCCCACACTCCGAGGTGGGGGGGAGAATGGGGAGAAGAATCGAAAGAATGTAACTCCCATGGGTTGAGATAAGAAGTCTCGTAACTAAGGTATAACACAAACCATTACTGCTACCACCAATAATAACAATGACCAGGGAATTACAAGGGAAGAGGATACAACTGCTCACCTTTCGATGACCGAGCCATGAACTGAACTCTTCCAGGTTCCTGCCCCCAGTTTTTACATCCTGGGCATGACGTACTGTGGTATGGAATACCTCTTTGGTCAGTCTGGGTCAGGTATCCTGTTTCTGCTTCCTCCCGGCTTCCCCTCCTCCCTGGCACAGCATGAGACTCAGAAAGTCCTTGGTCAGACCAAAACATTCTAAGCTGTAACTATAAACATAGGTATTATCGGCGCTGTTCCCAGGCCAAAAGTCGAAAACACAGTACTGCACCAGCTACTACAAAGGAGAAGAATGACCGCTGCTGCTGAACCCATGACAGTATCCACCCCTTATTCCATACCATTCACGTCATGCTCAGATCTCATATTTTCAATTTACCATCACATATATCTGTATATATATATATACATTCACACACACAAAGAGAGGGAGAGAGATCATCCCTCAGTGCATGGACCAATCCTTACAAAGCTGCTGAGTCCATTAGGTCTGTGACGTCAAGCTCCATCTCCTGTAATAGTCCTTCAGAGCAGGGGAGGCCGTGTGCAGTGTTGGGTTGTTGCCTGCTGATGTTAATTGTTCCTTTACTGCGGAACTCATTCGGTTTTGTTAAAGTTCATTCTTTGTTGGGATAACAGTCATAGGGCCAGTCGCTGATGACTTGAAGATATCTAGTCGGTGGGCTATAAAAGTATTACATAGCAGGCAACAGCATACAATTGCGTTCATTGGCTGTTTTCCCCTACAATCAAATCCCCTTGAGGTGCACATCGGAATTCCCCATCTTCCTGCATTACCCACCAAGCATATCCAGGTCCCTGAGCAAAAACAATCCCATGAGTGGGTTTGCCTTTACCTGAAGCAGGAATAACCCAGACTGTCTTCCCCAGCAATTTTTCTATATGCACCACAGGAACTTTGTCCCCTTCCACACTATGTAGAAGTTCTGACTGGGCTGGACCAGCCCTGTTGGCAGGTCCTCTGGTGTTGACCAGCCAAGTGGCCTTTGGTAAATGTGTATCCCAATGTTTGAAAGTCCCACCACACGTTGCTCTCAGTGTAGTTTTTAATAGCCCATTGTACTGTTCGATTTTCCCAGAGGCTGGTGCATGGTAGGGGATGTGATATACCTATTCAATGCCATGCTCTTTGGCCCAAGTGTCTATCAGGCTGTTCTGGAAATGAGTCCCACTGTCTGACTCAATTCTCTCTGGGATGCCGTATCGCCATAAAATCTGTTTCTCAAGGCCCAGGATAGTGCTGCAGGCAGTGGCGTGAGGAACAATATATGTTTCCAGCCATCTGGTGGTTCCTTCCACCATAGCAAGCACATGGCGTTTGCCTTGGAGGGTTGGTGGGAGTGTGATATAATCAATCTGCCAGGCCTCCCCATATTTGTACTTCAGTCATCGTCCTCCATACCAAAGAGGCTTTAACTGTTTAGCTTGCTTAATTGCAGCACATGTTTCACAGTCATGAATAACCTGGGCAATAGTGTCCATTGTTAAGTCCACCCCTCAATCATGAGCCCATCTGTATGTTGAATCTCTGTCCTGATGGCCTGAAGTGTCATGGGCCCACTGGGCCAAAAATAACTCACCCTTATGTTGCCAATCTAAGTCCATCTGAGCCACTTCAGTTTTAGCAGCTTTATCCACTTGCTGGTTGTTCTGGTGTTCCTCAGTGGCCCAACTCTTGCGTACATGAGCATCTACATGGCGTACCTTCACCACCAGGTTCTGCACCCAGACAGCGATATCTTGCCACAGTGCAGCAGCCCAGATGGGTTTACCTCTGCGTTGCCAGTTGCTCTGCTTCCATTGCTGCAACCACCCCCACAGGGCATTTGCCACCATCCATGAGTCAGTATAGAAATAAAGTACTGGTCACTTTTCTCATTCAGCAATGTCCAAGGCCAGCTGGATGGCTTTCACCTCGGCAAACTGACTCGATTCACCCTCTCCTTCAGCAGTTTCTGCAACTTGTCGTCAAGGACTCCATATTGCTTCCTTCCACCTACGATGCTTTCCCACAATGTGACAGGACCTATCAGTAAACAAGGCATACTGCTTGTCACTTTCTGACAGTTCGTTATATGGTGGGGTCTCTTCAGCACACATCTCCTTCTCCTCTGGTGACATTCCAAAATCTTTACCCTCTGGCCAGTCCATGATGACTTCTAGAATTCCTGGGCAATTGGGATTTTCTATTCGAGCTCGTTGTATAATTACTGCAGCCCACTTACTCCATGTAGCATCAGTTGTATGATGTGTAGGAGATCCTGCCTTTGAACATCCAGCCCAGCACGGGCAACTGGGGTTCCAGGAGGAGCTGTGCTTCAGTGCCAATCACTTCCAAAGCAGCTCAAACTCCTTCATAGGCTGCCAGTATCCCTTTTTCAGGGGTGGTACAGCTGGCATCAGATCCTCTGTATCTCCGACTCCAAAAGCCGAGGGGTCAACCTCGAGTCTCCCCTGGAGCTTTCTGCCAGAGGCTCCAAGTAGGACCATTCTCCCCGGCTGCGGTGTACAGTACATTTTTTACATCTGGCCTGTTCTGAACTGGTCCGAGGGCTACTGCATGAACTATCTCTCATTTAATTTGCTCAAAGACTTGTTGCTGCTCAGGGCCCCATTTAAAGTCATTCTTCTTCCAAGTCACATAATAGAGAGGGCTTACAATCAAACTGTAATTCAGGATGTGCACCCTCCAGAACCCTACAGCACCCAAAAGGGTACCAAGCACTTTCAGCTCACAAGAATCAGATACTTGTTGATCAGTGCAGCGCTCCTCATCTTTGTCTTCTTTCTAGGCCAAGGTACTATCTTTGGGTATTGCACGAGCATGATACCAGCAACTTACAGATCAAAATACCTGAAGGAGGAGCATCTTTCCAGGAAATGCTGACCTGAGCTTAGGCCAACCTGAAAGCATTATGGCGCCAGGTACCAAGCCCTGTCTTGAAGTAGTCTGCCTTGTAGACCCATTGTTGGATGCTTTGGGCCAGATCGTCTATTTGTGGGCACTGAGGGGAAATAAAAGGATGGGTTTTCCTGATTCCTTTACGTAATGAATGTTCCTGCATCCTCCCTGTTCTGCTATGTAAGGGTTCGAGTACCCATAACTAAAACACTATCAGAGAAACCACTAAGAGGGAAACCGCATTTCACTAAGAATGTTAATTTCTCTGTTCTTCTCCACTAGTCTTCTTTGCCGAGTCACAACAAGTGTTTGGTAGCAGTTTCCTTGGAGAAATAAACAACCTCCAGCACCTTGCTAAGGGTAGATGGGAAAGCAAAGGACAGGAGCAAGGAAAGAAAGATCAACCTTTGCTGTAGTAGAGCCTTATACACATTTTTAGCTGAGATATTACAGACATGGATCTTTTTCTTTTCTTTTTCCCCTCCATAGAAAATGTTAAAAATATTTCTGAGACCTAGAATTTATTTTGTTTCTAGAAAACATTCACTTAAGGGCCACTTATTTTCTACAGACTTGCATAAAGTTTTCCACAATGGGTAGAAGTTGATACCTACCTTGGGACACATTAGACACTTTCTGCTGGCTTATATTTGGACCCATTTTGTGAATAGGAAAGCAATGGTATTTGCTGGATGGAGAATTAAAAAGAGAATGTCTTTTACATAAGAAGGAAATTACTCTTCAGACAGAATTAGTCTTGGACAACCTGCCTCTGGCCTGTGACTGGAAATATTCTGCAATTGTGTCTTTTTCCTTAGTACAGGTTTGGTGACATCAGTGGATGTAAAGCATGCTGGTTTTAGTGTTGAAGGACAGTTAGCAAAGATGTTATGTATCTCACTAACATCCAAGTATAAGACACCAACTTTTTTTGTCTCCCACTTCAAGAAGTGATGGAAAAAAAACTTGTACAGTTACGGACTTGTGCTCCAGTATCTTGTGCAAAGGCAAACTGGCTTAGCACTGCTGTCCTTATTTCCTTATGGCTAAAGAGCAGAGACCTCTGGAGGTCCTGTACTCTGAGCCTGCTGCATATAGCAGGGTCAAACAGAGCAGGTTGTCGTCTCCAGTTGGGCTTTGAATATCCCCAAGGATGGAGTCTCCACAGCCCTTCCAGGATACCTCTTCCAGTGTTTGACTGACATCACACTGAAAAAAAAAATGTTTTAGTATACATAAATGCACATCCTTGTATTTCAGTTTGTGTCTATTGCCTCTTGTCCTTGGCACTGCTGAGAAGAGCCTGTCTACGTCTTCTTTACTGCTTTCCCTCCCCTTCAGGTACTTATGCACTTTGATAAAATCCTCTCTTGAGCCTTCTGTTCTCCAGACTCAGCAGTCCCAGCACTCTCAGCCTCTCTTTGTGTACCAGATGCTCCAGTCACTTAATTATCTTTGTGGTTTTTTTTTTGATGGAACCACTCTGCTATGTCCATGTCTCTTTTCCAGCCTAGATCTAGTACTCCAGGTGTGGCTTACCAGGGCAGAGCAGAAGGGAAGGACCTACTTCCTCAACCTGTTGGTGATACTTTATCTAAAGCTTGCTAGGATACTTTTGATCGTATATATTTAAAAGCTGCGGAGAAGAATATATAAACCCCTCACACTTATGCTATTTGATAGTATATGTAGACCCTCTGGTCTCTACTCAATGCTTCCTACTTAGGGCACTCCTGTTGTGTAGTGCAGTTCCATGAATATTGCTGCTACGGTGGTAGCTAATATCCCTAAGGATTAAGTGTCTGTTACTGGGGAACAACTGGACAAAAAAGCCAACAGGAAGGACTGTTTTCAGCTTCTGTGAAAAACTCTGCAGGGTGTGGTTTTGTAGAATGCTATAGCAGCTAGGTAGCTAAGGTGTCTATGAGATACTCTGTGATAGATGCTCTGGAATACGTTATAGCAGAGGGTGCCTGGTGACATTGTTCACAGCAAGAAGAATCTGTCTACACATCTGCACATTTGCAAGCACACTCTGGGAAGGGTGAGAAACTACTCCATAAGGGAATTCTCCAGAAAGTTACTTTTCCACTCATCTCTGGATGAGTGTGTTTTCCTCAGTGTGTGTACTACAATGCTATTGTCTGGCAAAGCCTAAACTCTCATCAGCTGTCTCCATGACTCCAGGCCTGCATGCAGCCTGCATGATCTCCTTAGCAAGGCACCCTGCTGCTTGTCAGGGTAAAACCCACTGCCAGAATTCCTTCCACCAAGTCTCATACCCTTCATCTGCCTCTTTTTTTCCCTTTTGCTCCCTGTCCCAAAACCTGACTTGCATTAACAGCTGGAAGAGTTCATCTTCTAGAGCAGGATCTGTGTCTTTCCACCAGCAGTTTAATTTACTGTGTTGGCAAGCTGAGAGCACTTGCACACAAGGGTTTAGGAAGAGCAGGCATGTTCTCCCACAGCCTACCACGAATGAATTCACAGAGCAGTACACAAAGTAATGCAGCATGATGAACCATCAGCAAACTCCTGAAACCCAGCCTGGCATAAGACTAATCCAGCAGCAGGACTTTGCTCTAGGCCTGCTTTACCTGGCCCACATAAGTCCCAAGTCTACATATTAAACTATACTTACAGTTTAACTTACAGGAAATTCTTCAGAGTCGGTCTTGGGGACTGGAATCTGGTCTGAGAAGTTGTGTTGGCTTTAGCCAAGAATGAGCCAGTCCTCAGCAAAATTCAACCTGTTCCTGCATCCTCCCTGTTCTGCTTTGCTTCTGCATCTCAAGGAGGTGATGTCAGGATTCTGTGCCAGGTTGATCCGCTGTCATTCCCAACAGCATAGTCCCTTCATTGATGGCAACAATGGAGGGCAGTCGGAAGCCAAGTATTTCTGCCAGCATCCTCATTGCTGGGTGGATGGCTTTGAGGTTAAGCTAGGGTGCAGCTTTAGCCTTTAACCTGCACTGCCAGTCCTGCAAGCAAGTGAAAAATAGTATGTTTGCAGTGCTGCAATAAAATTATTGAGGGAAATAGCCCAAAGAGTACATCTTGCCCAGTTTTAGTCATGTTTAGATTAGTGCCAGCTTTCTTCCACCCTAATATAAAGAATATACATAGTACATATTAACATATAACCTTTACAGCATAAAAGTATATGGATGTTAGTCCACAATGCACAGTCACACACATGTGCACACTCACATAATTATTTGGCCTTTGTGGACACTGATTAACAGCTTTTCACATTTCCATACTTGCAAATAATGAGGTGAAGAAAAATTAAGAACAAAAACAAGTCCTGAGTGTTCTGTCACATCACCAGTGTAGATCTGTAAACATGAATACAATAAATGCTCACAAATAGTTTTTGTTAGCAAGGATTAGTTCAGACAACTTGATGGGCTTTAAAAGCCTCTTGATAGCAGATGTGACATGAATAAAGAGCAGAACGCTAGTGAAAAACTAACAAGCTGCCTCTTTAAACAGCTTTGAGCTGGCAGGTCTTTGCAATCTTCTTAAATCCATTTGCAATTAAGTGATTCTTTTCTTTCTAGAAGGACAACCCGTTAATTTTCTTCTGTCTGAAGATCGGGTTCGGTGAAGGGTAAGACTGGTGCTTGCCATGGGGTTGGCACAGTCCTGGACGCCAGGAACATCTAAACTGCTCTAAGCTATGCTAGGACAACAGAGCCCCACCCTGGCTCTCACCTCATCATCCCCTGTCTGCCCGTGGTTGGAGGCAGGTGGGATAGAATGAAGTTCCATTCAGGAGGGGTTTTCAGCTGTAACTTTAAACAAACCAGCATTATCAAGCTGTGGATCAGTCCCAACATGTTTTATCTTCTGGGTCAGCTGGGTAGAATTCAGTTTACAGGATGTGGCTTGTTAGTGATTTAAAATTGGACATCCTGTTTGCTTTGCATGGATGTCAGTCTGTGGTAGCACTTAAAAGCAGAGATTTCTCAGGGGTCCCTGGCCAAACTATCTTCTTTCCCTTGTGCCCATGCACTTCATTGCTTTGGGTGGAATGGTGCCAGATTTCATCAGCTGAGAATCAGGCTCAGGCTTTCCAGTGAGGAAAAGAAGCAAAAACGGCAATCAGTCCTGCTCAAATTAAGTTAAATATAAAGTCAGACTTTTTCTCTCTCACACACACAAAGATGCTGAAATAGCATATGAGAAGTTCTTTTCGTACCATCTGGTAGAGAATAAAAATCATCTGGACACATTTATTGCCTCTGTTAGGAGACCTCCCTTCTTGGATAAGCACATGAAGCGTGCACATTTACCCTTCTGCCACCTGGACCAGGACTGTGCCTGGCAAACAAACAGAACTGTAGAGACTTGCAGTGTAGTGGTCCTCCTGTGCCACTCTTTTGCACATGTACCTTTGTATGGGTCTTAAGTTTTGGGAGTTCAGGTGCTCTGGGTGTGTATCAGGTAACCTCTACAGAGCAGAAACATTATAAAAATGTGGGGACACTTGATTGACATTATCTGCCAGTAGCCAAAAAGAGACAAAAACAATCTTCAAAAAGCCAAGAATACTGTGAGAAAACCAGGAGGCAGCTTGGGACAGAGTGTGAAATCTTGAAAATCTGCATTTGTGAGAGTGTGGCAAAACTATCTTTGTCTAGAAAGCCACTGAACAGAATGGAAAACTCATTGGTATGCTTCAGAGGTGCAGTATCATTGGGTGGTATTTTGTGCAAACAAACTGGTAACATACTACCACTGACTGTTGGCACTAGTTTGTCAATGTGATCTGTGACTCATACAAGAAAAATCATTAAATGGACTTGTTAAAAATCCATTGGTAAATGGTGTATTTTGCATGCTAGCTGCAGCAACACATCTACCTTCTGTCCCAGTCTAAGGTGCTCACCAACTGTAATGTCATTTCTCGGTGCTAGTTGCTAAATGTAATGCCATATATTTAGTCCTCACAGAAAGGCTTTTGAAACTCATGCCACAAAACTGGCAGCAGTATCTTCTTTTTTGGATCCCATCCATTCCCTGTTCTCTTCTCCTTTTCCCCATATTTTATTTTCTTTTTTTTTTTTTTTTTTTTTTTTCTGGCTGCTTATGTTTTCCCATTCAAACCACATCTTCATGTTTCACTCTGTTTTGTGCAGAGAAGTTTCTCTTTAGCCTCTGCACACAGCTGGCAATAGGACAGCTTAATGCAATGAGCTGTCTGGAGTAGAAAACATCCGACTGCAAGGATCAAAGTTCTTCTTCAAAGAAGCAGAAACTCAATGTTGTGTAATGTCTGAGTTCCTGGTGACCTCCTTGACAGTGAAATGGAAAGAAGGACGAACTCGTGATTATGAAGTTAGTCTGGGGATCTGGTGACCTGGTTCAAGTATCCCTTCTGCTGCACACTTCCACTGTAAGTCTCAACAAGTCCATTATACCCTTCTGGATTTTTGGATATCTATGCAGATGTGGGACTTTTCACAAGTGTATGACAAATTTTGAAAATCTGACAAGGAATTACCTCCCTTCTTTAGCCCCAAAATACTTTTCAACTGGTAGATGATTTCTTCTCCCAGTGCCTCCATTCCTTTCTGTAACAGTGTGACTTCTTGTCTTGTAGATTAGACAAGAACACAATTGGTGGGGGGATTAGACAAGAATACAATTGGTGGGGGGCTACACAGGCAGTGCTGCACTATATGTGTGCCATAAGGAGAGGGAATATTCTGCTATATTTGGCTCTAGGGCATGGAGACACTCGTGCAGCTTATTTAAGACTCAGTCTCATGAGCCCCCTCTGAAATATATGAATGGCCTTTGTATGTGAAAATTAGCAGTATGTATATTTGTTTAAATGAGTGGATTCTTTTTTGGTAGTGAGAAAATAATATATATTAAAATACTCAGGTACAAACACTTTTAAATACTTTTTTTTTTTTTGGCACCAGTGGGCTCTTTTTCAGTTGACTTTTTCAGCCACATTTCCTTTCTGAACAGAGGTTACATACAACAATTGGATGAACAATTGTAAAAAACTCTCAAGGGGGCATTCTTGAAGAAAAGCCTGCATGAGATCATGTTATGAGTGTGGCTTGGCTGTGCTTTTATTCAGTAGGTGATCTCATTCATTTAAAGTACTAATCATTTTAACAGGGAATAACTACAGCTATCCAAAAGTATAGCAAAAAAGTGATCTTGTAAGATTTCCTGTGAGTTTTGCGCAGAAATGTCAGTTTGTGCCTTAGCTGATTGGATGCAAACTGGATACCGCTGGTTAAACAAATGAATAAAGTAAGTTTAATACAAGCAAATGAGATTATTCACTGCAGTGGCAGCTTTACCAGGTTTATTGTTTTTCCCTAAATATGCATTTTATAGGTTTATTTTAGATTGTTAACTTTTGGGAAAAAGACCATGTAAACACCTGCATTTCTACAATATCTGTCTCACTGGGGGTCTTTCAGGGGCCTCTGGATACTATCATGATATAAATATTAAATGCAATCTAACAGATTAAATATCCTGGGACAAGTTAGCCTATGATTACCCGTGAAATGTCTACAGAGCATTTTCTCCAGTGTTCCTCAGTAATGAAGAAATCCCTGGCTGGACCAATTACTTGCGAGTTCAAGGAGCAGCACAGGCTCCTGGCTAGAAAACTTACTTGGGCACAATCAGCTGAAAACTTTGAACTGTCTCTCAGAGCAAAAAACAAAAATGTTTACAGCCAGAAATAACAAGGCTGGGAAGTTAAATTAGAAGCAGGAACCAAAAAAGGCTTTGCCTAATTCTGGTTTCAATCAGTGAGTTCAGCCGACATCAGGAGCAGGCGCTGCTGTGGGTTTGAGAATAATGACTTTATTTTAAGTAGACAGAAGTTGTTGGCTGGACCCAATTGCTGACAACCAGTCTCCCCTAAACACCCCACATGGGGCCAGATCCTGAAGTCCTCCTCTGGTTTTTATCCAAGCCCATTCTCACTGCAGTCAAAACTTGAGCAGACACAGCCTCAGTATTTGGCCTACACCTATTGCAGACTCTTTTGGTCTCTTAAAAACACCACAGAAAAATAAAACCCAGTGCCCAGGTTTCAATTTTCAAGTCTCAGACTCCCCTGCACTGTTGGCCTGTTTTTCTGCAGCGAGTTGAGAGTGGGATAAAAATTACATGTTAGGTTCTTGCATCTCTTGGGCTCAAGTTTCAAAAAAATAACAGATTACCAGCCTTGACCTCATGCAGCAGGGACAGCATATTGCATAAAGTTTGATCCTGCCAGGGGTGGAGTAGCTTGGGAAAATACAAGATCCCCTTCACTGAAAGCAAGGAAACTGAATGTTACTCAGCTTGGAAGAAAAGACCATGTTAGCTTTCCTTCGGCAGTCTTCCCAGTGCTCAGGACCAAAGCCTCCAGACAACCACCACAATGTAAATGTTTAAAGATATGGTTTAAAAAAAACAACAGGGAGGTGAACAGCTGAAAGGGGACTCAGCCCCAGAGAAGGAAGGCTAACAAATGCATACACATACCCATTAGAGTACAATGGACAGAAAACCAACACAAGAAAAGTTGAAATTGCTGCTTTCCATCAAAAGGAGATTGCCTGATCAGCATGATTCAGCTGAGGGTTTAGCCATAGCACAAAGGAGTGTCGATCTTGTGATTCAGGGCACTAGACTGAAGCTTTGGAAGATTAGGGTCGATCAGCTTTTGTTTCCCTACTTCTTCTTTATTTATTTTTTTGTCCTCTGCTAGTGCAGCTCATCTCAACACGCCTGAAGTTCGCGTTTCTTCAGATTCATCCATGGGGAGGCTATTTCTTACTAGAGAAGCTGGTACTCCTAGGTGCTTGTGAAATGTGAATAAACTCATGTGGTGTTTAATGTCTCCAAGTAACTCAGTTGAAGTGATTGATTTTTTTTTTCATAACTAATGACTTCTGAGCAAACACAGAATGAATCTGAAATTCCAATTCCCCCCTGATTGCTCTATATTATTTCAATAATTTGCATCTGAGCTTCATTAGGTATCTCAGTGTGATATCTGTCCTGAAGAGCAGTCAAGGAAACCTGAGGTTTGTACAGAAACTAAAAGAATTTTAAAACCAACTTTAATTTGGACCAGTTTGGTTTGTCTTTCTTTTGGATTAAATTTGTTCATTTAGAGAAAGTATTAATGTGTTGTTATGTTCAGGTTTATCCTGGTAAACCTTTCTTGCTGCTCTGAAAATGATCTTCCACAATGATAACGTTTCTGCCTGTCTAGATACAAAGAAAGCCTTTGTGTGCTCTTAGAAACAACTTTTAATGTTAAAGCTCCTTTTCCTGAGTCCTCCACAGATGATGCATTTTGAGCTGTATGCCTCTAAAATACTTCTATGGATTTAGGAGGCTGAGTGTAGTGGCACTGTAGTGAGCTGCAGGTAAAGGAGTTTAATAGGAAAATAGACTACTGGAACAAGTATTAGGGGATCCTTTAAAGGCAGAGCTATTACTGCCAGCATTATTCCAAATGATTCTAGACTGGGTTCCTCCACATGTGCCTCTTCAAAGGACTGTTAATTAAAAGTTAGTTTTGTTTTTTCCCCTCCCGCCATCAGTTTCTCATGGTTAAGGCCAATATCATAGGGCAGACTTGTTTGCTCCCTACCGCAGTAGTCAGAACAGCATTTTTTCACTGCCACCCCTCCCTCTGTACCAATATAACCTACACCAAAGGCTGTGGTGGAAGTGGTTTGGCCCCATTCAGTAGAACTGGTTTCTATGATCTCAGGCAGCATATGAATATGACATTATACGTGGCATCTGGTAAGGTGCCCTCCTCCTGCATCCCAGCTCCACTGGCAGCTTTTGGGCTCCACGGGTGGCACCGCCAGCTCCTCCCTGGCTTGCTCAGTGCCAGACCAGGCATCCCCAGGAGGAGGAGCTGGCTTTTGAGGTCTGGACTGTGCTCACAGGCACAGGGCTCCTGCTTTGGCAGCAGGTTAGATCAGGAGTACTCCTGCTTTGGCACCACGAAAGCCATGACTGTGAGTGCTTGGTGCCTTCAAAAAGAATCCCAAATAGGAGAGGCTGAGAGGCAAACTCTGCTAGGTTTAACTTTTGGTAATGTGACCCTGAATAATTTCTGTTGCTGCTAGCCTCAGTGGATGATGTATAATCTTTGAGCCTATATACCACAAAATGAATGACATCAGTAGAGTTTGGAAATTGTATTTAAAATATGTCAGTATATCAAGGGGAATGGATAAATATAAGAATGTATGCATGCTCTGAATACTGCACAATGTGCTCACATAACTCCTCTAAATGCCTTCCAAAGTATTAGCACCAAGGAAAGAAGAATAATTAAGTATGCTATTAATAACTCAGAGAGACTCCCTGTCTCAAATGCACTTTTATCTTATAAATGTAAGGTCAAGCTTAAGAGTGAAGAGACATTAAAAATGAATGCTACAGAGAACCCCTGTCCCTTACCACTACTCCAGCTGTGTTTGAAGGTAGTACTTTATTTCTTTAATAAAAGAGCTTAAAAGGGAGCATAATTAAATAAATAAGCTATGGAAATATGTAGAACATTGAGGCCTATTTTGAACAATTGCAAGTGAGCTTTCCATCATGCCAAAGATGATTTTATAGAACAAATATTTGTATTATCTTGGAGAGGGAAATTCTGATTCCAGTAGTAGCAGCTTTAATCATCCAGCTAATATTTAAAGAAGAAACAAATATCTTCTAGCATCCAAGTGTCCTTTCGAGGATTTCACACAAAGCAGGGAAGCACAGAAACAAAAACTGATTTTCTCTGACTCTTATTTCAAATGTTTTAGCTTGTAGAAATGTTATCAATTTTTTTTTTTCAGACATTTACAATATAATTTTTATTTATTCCTCTCTGTGGCTTTGAACTGACCTTTAGAGTCTAAAAACTGAAGCTGACTATATTACTGATTTGTTTTCCTTTTACTTTGCATTCTCAACTCCCCTATTCACCTTCATGCTTGAATAAAACAATTCGATTCTCCTAACTCCACGTATTCAATTAAAGTACCAAAGTTCAGATTATGGTTGGTCTACTTGTCTTCTACTGTTGATTGACACAGGTAGGCACTTTTTGAGGGTGATCTAAGGCATTTAATGCTTAAGTGCCCTCTGGAGGTATCCTGTCTCCGTGTCTTGGCAACAGAAGGTACCTTGCTTGACATTGTGCCTAGGCTGTGTCTCTCATTTATGTAAGTAAAATTAGACAGACTTATTCTAGACCTAAGAGGCTTTATAGTTTAATTTTCTGTTCCATAGTGTATTTGTTGGCAAGGAAGCATTTCTCTTTCTTTTTTTTTTAAAAAAAAAAGTATATGAAATGTGCATATGTGCTTATGTATTTAAAATATAACTGAATGAGATTTGCATGCATAAATAGAATAGAAAGGACAGGCGTCCCCCTGAGCCTGCCTCAGCATAGCAGAAAGACTAGAGGGTCTGCTTTGCTTCTCCTTGACGGGGTAACCTGCTGTCTTCTTCCTAAGTAGCATCTTTTTGCCCTATAGCATCTTCTCACCTTCAGTCACTTGTATTTTCTTTGCAAAGAATAAAGCAGTCACCAGCTACACAAACTAATAAAAAACATTAGTTCTTATTCCACCAAAATTACCAAAAATCCTATGATTACCTAGACTGGAGAAACATTTTTTTTTTTTAGCAGTAGTAGTAACAGCTTAAACTCCCACAAGAGTTCATGTGCCGTCTTTCACATTATGGTCTTAAATCACTTATGTAGAAAAAGTCAGTAAATTGGTCTAGCCTATATTCATTTCCATGTAGGGAAAGTATGGATTAGCTAGTCAAGGCTGTCTGTGCACTCTTAGTGATGTTGGCACAGTCGCCTAAGAAATGTTGCTATAGAGGCATCCCAACCCTAGGTAGGTCACACCCCCTCTGGCCCTGCTTTCAGGAGAATATACTTGCCCTTGCCATGAGAAAGAGGAAGAAATGATGTCTCATTGTCTTTCACCTTTGAAGAGGAAGGCTTCATTTAGACTGAGAAGCTAGTGCGCTGCAACTGCCTGGGGTCCTGTCCCTTGTTTGTCCACACAGGAAACCTGGCTGGCACAACACATGCACCCTCCATATGGGTTACCTCCTGCAGCACCCAAATCATGGGGTGCTGGTGCAAACCCCAGATTCACTGATAGCAGCACAGGCTATGGTTGCACTGAGCTTCTAAACACAGAAACAGCTGTACCTACAAGAGATAATCAAAAAGAGAGGTGACGAATTTTGTTACTGTTAGCTAGTTGGGTAGCACGGACAGCATAACTGTTCATTTAAACTGCAACAAGAATAAGCAAGCATAAACTAAGCAGCCTATTTCTGAAACTTTCACAGGAGAAAAATACTGTTGTTCTGTATGTAAATGCTTGGAAAGCAGTGTAATACTTAAAAGGCAAGAATTCTCCCTGCAACTGTATTGCTACTTTTGGACTTAGCCGTGATTGTATATCTTCTCTATAGCAAATAGAGAAATTCCAGAAATAGGTCTCCTTTTCTTGGCTACTTTTTCTGAGCCCTTAGAAGTGCCCCATCCAAAGACAGAAAACTATTGGCCTATGTACCTGGAAAAATAAGTATCTTAAAAGTTTACTTAGACCTTTCGAGGTACTGTAATATTAATTATTGAGATGAGAACAGAATAGAAATCTAGATAGATTACATTAGATAACTAAGTACATTTTAAAAATAATAATCTGCTTTATTTGGTAATGAAGTTAATAATTACTTCATACTGAGCATAATGTTTTCAAATGTGATTATAGAGCGTAGATTTCAAAACCATATTTTGATTTATTCTTGGAAATTAGGAGCCTAAATATAGTTTAAACATGATGGCATTTTTTTCCTTCGTATCTGTGTCACTTTGCAAACTGAATGCACTGAATCCAGCTTGGATTATCATACTCTGTTTTAACCCATAGTGCATCCAGGATTAAAATTTCAGATGCGAAAGCTCTCAAGGGCTAGGAAATTCCATATTCTGAAGTGAAAGGAACTGTGTTGCTCATATTCCTTCTAGCAGTGACATATGTATGCCAGTGTGGGGATTTTGTATATTCTCGGTGCTGACCTTGCTCTGCTCCTTTTCTTAGAGAAGTTTTCAGAAATCCTACCCTCAGTTTATCGTATGGTGCATCCAACATGCTGGGAAAGTCTTCCTATAACACTATTTTAACGTTGTTCAAATTCTGTAAGAATGGGTGGCAATGTGTGAAAGCATTCTCCAAAGCAATATATTGCACTCTGCTACAGACTGGTAGGGAAACTCTGACATGATACGTGTCAGGTCTATGCACATCTAGACAATTTTTGCAGTGCTGCTTTGCTGTCATGGCCTCAAGAGCACCACCAGTGCTAACCATCCCTACCCAGGGCCCTGGAGGTCCCTCCACCCTGCCCATGGCTCAGGACCCCATTTCAGCCCTCTGGGTCCATCAGTCCCTGCTGAAGCAATGCTGCAGCAATGCTAGTCTTCAGCTCCCCACAGCTCTGCCCTGTCACAGGTCACATTGATATAGTCCCACCCATGGGCTTATGTCCCAGACTGTTCCTATCCCCAGGGACATAACTTCTGGTCTTGACTCTTAGCTGAACCTGGCTGTGGTCTCTGGATCTGTTCCACTGCCTCACTGGAGTACTTTAAGGCTAGGTCATTGTAATTGGGTTCGAACAGCCTCTGAATTAACAAGCAATTTAGCTTTCTGCTCTTAGTACATGCTCAGCACCTGCATGCAATGCATCTTCTGGTGTTTGTCTTCTGTACTTCTCATTTGTTTTTACCAAAATGCAAATTGACCCCGGAAGGTTTAGCATCTTTCATGATTCACCAGCTTGTTAAGTTTTAAGATGTTTGGAGTAGGTGCTCTTCTGTTTATTATTCTCTTCTTGAGATATTTAGTGCATCTCACAACATATCAGCCTATGGATTTTCGAAAAGTTAAACCACCAGCTAGACTAGAGTACATCTGATGGGCTGGATGAGTGGGCTAAAAAAACATCCCTGGTGTATTTTTGCTACCTTCTTTGGAGTAATATTAAATGGAATTTGACCCATAGAGACACTTTTCCTGCATTTGCTATAGCAATATTACCCTTTTAGTGAATCAATAATGAAAATATATGCTACTCATGCATGAGTTATCTCCACGGAGGCATTCGCCATGTAAGTCTTTACATTAAGATGTCTTAGAAATGTTGTCCATATCAATAATTTATTCTTCACTATATGAGCCAGACCATCAAATCGTTTTAATCCAACATACTATTACATTATCAACATACTCTGCATAAGTTGTCCTTGTTGACAAGTGTGACTGTTCCCTGGCCTCCTTGTTGCATTACATCTTATCATCATAGCATTGCCAAGTAGTTTGATCCTAGTGCAAATCAGACCTTCATTTCAGACAGAAGTACTCATGTGAAAAACTTAGTGCATGAAGTTTCTCCATGTCAGACAAATTGATTGAGTGTAGGATTTAGTATGGGATAAATAAAGGCACATTTTGAATATTAGAAATTTAAGGACATTCCCCAATCTGTTTATACAGCCATGAGAGATTAGTAGTTTATTCCACTGTTTATTATTATAGTTTTTTCTGTGTATTCTGACCATCATCTAGAAAATTTTACACAGATCTTTTGTATGATTCCATTTGAATAGGAGATAACTCAGTATCTTGATAAAAATAACTTATTTCAGTGTTGCTTCAGTGATCTTTATCAGAAATAGTGAAGGAGTGTGAGGGTAGGGAGCATTCACCTTGACATAACCCATGTGTTCTTGATTCTTTTGTAAACCTTTAGCATTACAATGCGCTTGTGGTTCATATTAATGGCTCAAGATAGTAAACTGAACAGAAATGTGTTCACGTTTTGAACCACTAGTACATCTGCTTCTCAGGGACCACTTATTGGATATCTCAAAATTGATAGCTATTGATGACTGTCAATATTGATCAATAACAATCCCCATTGATACGTAGTGATATCAATAGATATCCATACATATTGACATTGATCGATTTTAATATTGAAAAACTTTAATTTCTAAAATATGTTTTGAAATAGGTTTTGATAAGCATCAATGTCTTTGAATTGTAGGGTATTAATCAGTATCAATAATCAATATCAATCAATACCTATCAGTAAGTCTGTTAGACCTATTATCATCAGTCTATTAGACCTATTGAAGCTTAATATTATCAATAGGTATTGATGCCAACTGCTGTCAACAGTCATTGATACCTATCATTAGATAGTTGAATCCATAGGAAGTACTAGGTGTCAGGTCAATAGGTATTGACGCTAACTGATATCAATATGCAGATCAAAAAGGGTCAATGCCTATCTATATATCTATATATCTGTATCTATATTTATCTATGTCTATGAATCAACAGATATCAACTTCTGTACGCACTGATTGATATTGATACCTATTGTGAGCTTTTAATACATAGATTTAAATACATACATAATAATATATATACATATACTTTATATATATAAATATATACAGATATCAATATAAATATCAATATTGAGATATATAGATATAGATAAATGTATATATTGATATATAGATATATATAAGAAAAGCATTCAGTACTCTTTAATTGTATTTGACATGGGGAAAAGAAGGAGGCAATTCTTTACAATACTAACATATGAGTTGCATAAAAAAGCTGTGTGTGGCCTCCAAGCAAATATAAAAGAGATTACTTTGTATCAGCTTTTGTGGCATTGAATTCCTGATGATATAACTTGTCCTTCATGTCTGTGGGAAAAATAATAAGCATTATGTTTCTGAGATTCTGAGAAGGAAACACAAAATCAGAGACAAAAGACCAAATTTTCTTTTCTCCTTCCTGAAAAATATAATACAATGGAGAGTCATTGTCAAACGAGAAATCACTTTCTGTGGACATACCTGAGCTCGTCAAGACCTTTTATGGTCTCTAGGTTATGGAAAATGTTTTGGTTTTGTAGTTGCAGGACAAAACAAGTAAGTTAGCCCAATATCCCAAACTGGGTGATTTCTAATTTTACAAAAGAAATGGATATCTAAAGAGTACACAGTCGCTTGCACCCTGATATCTCATGGAAATCAAATAGATCTGCTATCACATGGCAGAAATCAATAGATCTGTGAGCACATGATGCTCACAAATCTGAATTCAAAGAACAGACCTGAGGGGCTTGCTGTTTTGCCATGAGTCTGGAGGGGGCAGGGAAAATGGTCTAGGTAATTGTGTACGTATAAAAGGCCAAATCTTTAGACCATAAACCAGGCACACACCCAATGATGTCAGTGTGTTTGGCTTACAGGGGAAGTAAAGCAAGATTTTATTACACGCTAAGTGAGAATCTTTGCTTGACCAGAATGAGGGAAAAGTGCAAACAGGTGCTGGCTCAGCAGGAATGGAAACTCAAGAATAACAGCAGCTTTTCCTTAGGCTCATACGAATCCTGAAAGACTAAATTTCTGTCAGTACCATAATAAGTAATTATCTACTACTCAATCCACCTATGTTTGTGTTTGAGTCTATCTGCTGAAGCTTTTGACTGTGAGGCTGCTTAACATAATTTCTCTATCTCTGCCTTTTGCTTGTTCATGAGCCGTTGCAAAAGCAATCCCCCCTCAGTCAAGGAAGCTGAGGCCCCGCTCTCCTCTGCCTCACAGGGGAAGAAAGGAGTCATTATTGACACATGCAAGTGATTTGAGAAGAGACTGTCTACCCCAATAGAAAAAGACTTAGTTGTCTGGTGAATCAGGAAACGTCAGACTTTCTGAAAGGTTAATGGGAGGCTTTAGAAACACATTAAATCTCATTTTACAGCATGAATGCTGATGACTTTATGTCAAGATCCTAGAAGTAAGGAAGGGCAAGAAAGAATACTTCAGGTGAAAGTAGGTTTTGACCAGGGATCCAGGAGAGTGTATTGTTGCAACGTATTGTTGAATTTCTCCTTCCATATAGAGCTGGCAATCTGCCTGGTAACTTACGCTAAAATAGGACATACCATGAGACCATTTGAACTGCAAGCAAAGCTCAGATTTTTTTATGCTTACTGAAGTTTAATTAGACGAATGACCTGGTCAACTCTGGAATTGAACAAAAGTGATTTATTTCAGAGTTATCTACTGTAAATTGGCTGCGTAAAACTCAAGTCACTGAAGGGACTGGCAGGGGATTGTATAATGCTATTAACATAAACTTTCCACTTCAGTCAGAATTATCTGCGCCTTTTTGAGGTTTAACTGAAGAATCATTAAATATAGAATTCATAACTAAACACACTTTACATGAAACCTTTCTCCCTGTCACTTTACAATCTTACAGGCATTAACAGAAGCAGAAGCTTAGGGCATATGGGAACAAGCAATAGAAGTTTAGTTAGTCAGGTTTAGTTGCATAATTGACACAGTTCTGTGACATTAGGTTTTTAAGCAGTATTTTCTGATCTATCTTCAGGTTTGAATTTTATTTTTAGGTCATTAGTCTTTTGTTTGTTACTTTCTTCCGTTGCCTGGCTGCTCTGGGGAGATTTGCCTTTGCTAGTCGTTAGCAGGTTTTTACAATGTGGGCACAATTGGTTAATCCTATAATAGAAACCTGCTGTGTGAAGAGTGCTATTTTTACTGTACACACTGTATCTTGTAGCACAAGGCAGTTTTAGAAGGGGATCCAGCTGCCATTAAATCTATACATCTCAAGGAGTGCCATGAATAGCTGCTCCCTGCATAAGGACGTGTCCTGCTGTTCTATTATCCCTGCTCAGGCTCTTAGTAACGCCGATCTTTATCAAATCAATATACTTACTTCTCCTTTTGGATTCTTTTTTCTTCTCTCACTTGATTCATTTTTCCTGAAAAGAAACAGTGCCAGAGTCTCCACTGACCTGTGGGTTTAAAACGAGATGCTGGCAGGACCACAGTGGGGCTCCCACATGGCCCCCTAACCTTCACATCTTTTCAGGGAGGCCAGTGTGCCAAGGGGAGGGATAAGGTGGGGGGCAGTGGTCTATCCTGCTGCAAAGCTGTTGCCTGACAACCTTCAGGTTAACACTAGGCACTGTGACTTAGTGGTTTTACTATTGTCAAGAATAAGCATCCAAACATCCCAGATGAGTCTGCATGTTATCGATGAGCCTCACACCTCATGGCTTGCCCAGTGGGATGTCTGTGCCACAGCTTCCCTCTTCACAGCCCCTAGATGTGTCCCAATTCTCACTCTTCCCTTTTTGGTAGCTCCTGCTATAAGGGTTATGTTACAAAGATACTGTATGCATGAACGTGCATGAAGCATGTGGGCTTGGGGGAAGAATACATGCTCATCAAGTTGCTTATTTGATGCAAAATCCATTCATATCCCACTTCACTAGGATTAAACCAATTGCAAATGGTTTCTAAACAGCATTTTCAGAGCCACCCAGATCTTAGCCCCACCTAGGTGCTGGAGCATTTCTCGTACTGTTCTTCTCCAAAACAATATAATTGCAATCAGATTAGACCAAACATGAGAAAATGTGCTTATGGACTAGATTTTTAAAAGTATAGTTTCTTCCCACATCGGTTTTATGAATGCTAGACTCTAGGCTTTAGTCCATATGTTACTTTGAAGATTAAAGAAACAAAACCACACAACAGTGGTCTTAAGCAAGAGCTACATTTGTTAATATATCCTGAAAAGTGAACATTTTTCACAGATTCAACATTTATATCAAAGTAATCTCTCAGAAACAAACATCCAAGTCTCATTCACCTGAAAAACTTGGCACATCTGTGCATTTATCAAGTCATTAAAAAATCCTTAGGGGGCTGTCAAAGTTCCCATGAATCATCCCAACCTGCACACAACTCAGCCTGAACCCTCTGGGAGAAGGCTAAGGTGACTGCTACTGGTTTATGAAGGCAGACAGCTTGAAGTCTCTGCCAGGGAGTAAATAAATTGTGGTGGCTGTGTGATATAAGGGATAAAGCACAGTCATTTTTAAATGCTCCTGCACACACCCCTTCCAGGGGAGATCTACAGAAAGTAATGAAGAGGTTTATATTAATTCCTATTGACCTACACTTTCATTGGGAAATATTCCAAGGTTCCCAAGTATACAGATCGAAAACCATTCGGCCCTGCCTGGGCCGTAAAGATGTTCCCAGAACTTTTTCAAGAGTCAGTACACCAAAGCAGACCAAAATACACATACACAAAGAATTCACTTCATTGGGATTAAAACCTAGAAATCTAGGCAGTTTAAATGAGCCCAAAACAAGTGGCAACAAGTGAAACTGGGTTACTTTTTAAAGACTTGTCCCTGATGCTTTCCCTTGTGTGCTGTATCCCTTGGTGGTGGTTGCTGTTTCCAGGCGTGGTAAGGCAGCAGCAGAAGCTGGCTGGCCCCAGGGATGCCCCTGCGCTTCCCGAGGCCTGGCTTATTCAGTTTGCTAGATTTGGTTGCCTCATTGCAAAGATCTAATGTGGTATGGGACACAGTGGGGTGTCTCAGGTGCTGGAGGAGGGCTGGCCAGCACAATACAAGTGTCTGCCTTCTGCAGTAGCAGCTGGAGATAGGCAAGATGCTCTCAAGTGGACCTTCATGATGGTGTATAGGTAGCTGGGCTGATCCCCTGTTAAAAAGTAGTCTTGTCAACACTTCATTATGTAGACGTGAGTGTGGCAGTATAGGGAGGTACAGAAAGTGCAGGAAGCTTGAGCTGATACTTGCTTTTTCAATGATAACACAAGTATGGGGAGAGCTGAAGCTTTAAAAGAGAAGCATAAGAGCTGTATTGAAAAGCAAAAAAAAGCCTAGCCAAATGGTCTGTAAGAAAGCAAAGCTATTGTTCACTGACACATATCAAAAATATTAGAGCCATGCTTTAGCTGTGAAGCTCACATTCCCAGCCTTTCTAGAGCTCACAAGCTGTTTGGGGTGATGTCTGTGCCTTGCTTTCAAGAAAAATGCACATATCTACGCCTCAATATGATGCATTTAATATAAAATGTAATACATAGTCAACAATTAATTTAAAATTAATATGAAATTACATCCAGCAGCAGCCTCTAAACCCTCCAGAAAGTCTGTATTTCATGTCATACTGACTCAGTGTTTCATAGTTTTGTGGTATGTATTAATATATTTTGTACAACATTCTCTGTATTAACAGAATTATTTCTACTTTTGAGTCAGGGTCATGGGATCATATTCAAAACCTGTATACAGAAGAGACTATAATTAAATTCAATGATGTAATTGAATCCAATGTGTTGTATGTCCACTAGTTAATGCCACCTCCCCAAAGGTATATACATATGTATATATGTGTGTGTGTGTAAGTACATTTAGGAATAAATCTCTAATGTCTCTAGAAACACATGCATGCATGCATATTTGCTTGTGTATGGCAATTAATGTATATGTAGTAAATATTTTTGTCAGAGTTCTATATGACATCTATGATCTTAAAAGATGGATTCAATAGATAAAGTCATGAAAATCTTATAACAATGACAGTTTTATAAAGATATAGCAGATGTCTGAGACCCTAGAAAAGGAGATGATCATGAACATTAAAATTCTCAGTTTCACTGAGGACTCCCTATGTCTAATTTAAAACCCATTATTTTACCATAAAATTGTATTTTGGCAAGGGGTCTTTTAAAAACTGATTCCTTAAAAACAATAATTATGCAATAAAAACTGAGGAGGTTTTCATCACTAGAATTATGTCTGCATTTTTTTATATTGATGTATGTGTGGGTTTTCCCAGGAAGAAATGTGTTTGCCAGCTGAGTTGCCTCAAATCTCTCCATGTGTAATCTGTGGCAATGGAACATTTTTTCAGGCAGTTAGAAGATAGCTAATATAATTATTTTAAAATCTAAAAGAAGTCAGTTAGCAAGTAGACCTGGGTCTGTTCCTGTACTCCCAGCTAAGCCACTGTCACTTTGCTTTTTCATCCCTTCATTGCATATGCTCTTTCTAACCTGTCCTATCACTTAGTCATTTTTCACGTTAGGGCCTGTTAAGACAGGATCCTTACTCAAAGTATTATTAACTTCTGTAAATAAAACAAGGTGACAATATTTCACACTAGCTTTGGCTTTTTGATGCCATAGATGTATTTTGGTTTAGGCTCCCCTAACACTTCAACACAGCTTTTCATCTTTTGGAGTTGTTTTTTTTTTTTCTGGGGGTTTGGGGAGGGCAGGAAATGCTAAGGTTGGGAAGGTGAGCCCTTTCTCTTTCCCCCTTTTTCTTTGTTATTCCTTTCCAGTAGTCTCTTGCCTGAACAATATTTCTTGAAAGCAAACACTTTATGTAAAGCAGCTGTCTAAGGAAGTTACTTTTACTTTGTGTTGCAGGGTGGCCAATTGAAAATGAGTAACTTGACTGTGATGGAAAGAGAAATATAATCTGGAAATATCTGGCAAACTGCAAAGCAATGTTGAACATTTTCTTCCCTGTAGGATTTATCTTAGAAACATCATCCTTACTGGGTGCCCATTTACTTAAAGCACTAAAGGTTTTCCTGCAGATTTTTGGGGGTTTCGGTTTGGTTCCTCTCCACCCACCCCTCCATCCCCCAAGTTGCATCTGTAATGTTTTGTCTTATACTCCTGAATCCACAGGAATAAATGCGTGAGTATAAGGTAGGCAAGTGTTGTGTTGAAAAGGTGTTTACCGTTCCAGGCTGGCTTGCTGTGTTTTGTACATGCATGTTTGAGCACTGAAATATGTGGAAATTCATTTCCTGTGTTCCATGTGGTTAAAATGTCAGTTGAAAAGTAATTCAGGGACACAAATAAATAGAAGTTGTCAAACGGATTTTAACTTAAAGGAAATTTAATTTTCAGAGGATATCGTTCAGTTCATTGGCTAAGAAAATATTTTTGCGAAATTTTGTGTGAAGTCATTCTTACCTTAAAAAAAAAGGGGGGGGGGAGGGGAACTTTATTTTCTTTTATAGATGTATTTTTAATTCAGTCATTTTGCCACATAATCTCTGGAGAAAATGTACCTCCTGTCTTCCCACAGGGGTTTCATTGCTCCAAGGAATGCCTTGAAGAACTACAGGAAGTGTAGCCACTTCTTCAGCAAAAGGTACCATAACTCCAATCTGCGGTGCTCTGAGCAGTCTGCAGGGAGTGGAAGTCCATTTTAATTCTCCCCCACTCCATTTCGAGGCACTGCATGGTTCGTTAGCAAGGTTACAGGGGTATGATCTACAGTTGCTCTCTTTCTTTGCTCACACTCTGTATGATCCAGAAGCAAGAATATCAGCAGCACGAACTATTGGTGAATTTATGTCAGGTTCTGATAAGACATCAGACTGAAGTTAGGTTAGAACTTATGGTGCACTTCCATCGTTTGCACTGAAGTGTCTGAACAACTCTCCCTCATCCTCTAGCCCAACAAAACATTTGATCTCAAACAACCTTTTTTGCCTTCTGACCTTACTTTTAATCTTAATTGAAGTAACAAGTAAGCTTTTCCAGATCAAGGATCCTAATTGTAGCATTCCTTCCCTAAGGATATCTGTAAGACTGATTTTATGGTTGCAATGAATGAGAGGTCTTCCTATCCACATCTGTGACTTCTCTCTCTTTAACCCCTTCTTAGCAGCATATTTTTCAGTTTTGCTTAGGATTTTTGTTTTCTAATAACCCTATTTCATATTTTTTTTTGTCCATTTTTTGTTTATTGTATAAGTAATCCAAGCATTTTTAATGGCAGATGCTTTTTAGTGTATTTACATATATATTAGCAAGCTGAGGAAATGCATGTTCTCCTCTGGTCTTGAGGTCTCTGAATTATACCTGCCTTTCAAAGTTTTAACTGCTCTATCACCTTAGAAATAAAAATATGAACCTTCCTATATTTGTCAAATTGTGCCCATCGTTACATTAAGTGGTTTTAGGTAACTAGATAAAGAAATCACAGAATCTGTGAGCTGTGGGATACGTGAGTTACATTTGAGAAAGGCTATATGAAGAATTTCTGACAGGATTTATTAGACAATTTATTAGTCTATTTTGAAGGATTCAGGTCAAGAGACTGATGACTGCTAGGGATAGGGTTGGAAGGAAAGCATTTTAAGTGACAGCCTTTCTGCTTTTAAGTGCTGACATGTAGCTTGGTGCTGCAGCAGAAGGTCCTAGCTTCAAATAACAGATCTCCTTGGATTAGGCCAACCAAGTCCTCATCCTTCATATCAAATTACTAAAGATCTCTCAAAGTATAGCTCACACATGTTTTTATATATAGCCGGTTGTTTATATTTATCTAGTGTAAAAAAATGGCAACCACGTCTAGAAGCCAGCAGTGGTCATTAGAATAGAGGTATGGTAAAAAACTGTGTAAAATAGTACTTCTGGTCTGGATGAATTTCATTCACCATTTAGGAAGGGGAAAAATTTGGTCCAATGCCTGTGTCAGTGCTGCACTAGGGGTAGAGATCTTGTGCAGCATCACTGGAGCAGAGTCACACTAACTATAGCAGCATTTTCTAGATTTCCTAGAGGCATAACCGAACCCTAGAGGCAAACCTTTACCTTCTCGTTCTTGGGATGCAACTACAGGTTTCAGCTTTTCTTGCATGAACTGGGTATGTAGTGCTGGATATGCTCAGTTTTGCTCTAGAAATAAATAAATTAACATAAGCAAACTTTTGGTTGAGTGAATCACAGAAGTTTAAAGAATAAAATTAAATCTCCACAGCACGGACTTGAAACCTTCTGCTTATTTGTAATCTACTGCTGTGCAAAGGGTAAGAAACATTTCTTTCCCAGTGTTTCCCCTGTCTCAAATGGCACTGCAATTTAGACAATAACATGCATAGCACATGATTAATGAAGCTGCGCACTGAGGGCAGGACATCTGTGGGATCACAAAGAGCTGCTTTGTGCGCATGATACTGCATGTTCAAGAAGCTCCACAAATTGATAATTTGTTAAATTAATTTACTTTCTCTGTGTAATGTTAATGTAACCTTCAGTTTGAAAAGTGTACAGATTTTTAGCAAAGAAAAAAGGCAAGTAGTCAAATCCCCAGAGGGTGACTTTGGCCTGCAGCTCACCACTTTGCCCTTTACTAGGAGTATTAGTATTACTTGAGAGTTCTTAAAATGTAACTAATGTTAAAATAATTACCAAAAAAAAAAAAAAAAGTCACCGTCCTTTCAATTTTTGAGGACATTTAGAGCTGAACATAATGCAGAAAAATATGCAACATACGTTTATCAGCAAAGGTAATAGTTGTTGCATGAGGAGATGATACACATAAACTGGGAATGGTCCAGACAGGAGTGTTTTCTCTGACTCAGCCCATTGAGAGGCACAGGGAAAAAAAAATAAATAGAATCATTGCTAATTCAGTGATTCCTTCAGAAAATTCAAACCTGGATCTCCATCTTTGCTAGTAACTCTAAGCCATTGAACTAGGAATACAAAAGTCGTCCTAAGTTTGAGAGTAACTGACTGGATTTTGACCCTTTGTACAAACTACAAGGCGAGTGGAGAATCATTCCTAAAATAGAGGTAAAGAACTTGTTATATACAAGATATGGCAAGTGAGGCAAGGTTGATAAGCTGGAGGGGTACTACCCTTCCCACAACAGAGAGAAGGGTGTTGCTTTGTAGTTTAAGAAGTAAGAGAAGGAGATCAATCTGTCTAATGGAGAAAACCAGGAAAACTATTCTAAAGTGAGCCAGAAGGGAAGGTACTGCAACTTGGTTTAGTTGCCTCTTCCAAAACTGCTGGGTCAGAGCTGTTGTCACAGCATCTAAATAGGAGCTCTAAGTCAGTGCATATATACTGGCCTAAAGCCACATGAAACAGGAATATACATTCTTGTATTTGAATCAGAGGGTGAAATTATGGCAGTCAGTAGTTTTATTGACAGCCCATCTTTGATAAGTGAGACTCCAATGTCATATATCTACTTGAATTCAAACAGGAGTGTATTTTTAATAAAGTCATGTAAAGAAGAAAGTTGCAGAGTAGTGGTTTAATGTATACTGCACAAGCTTTCAAACATTCTTTGCTTGAGGTTTGTGGATGAACTCAGAAATACAGCACTAGGACTTGTAAAAGAGTTGTTTGGCTCCAAGCGCGAGCACTTCTGTCATTGCAGACTGACAGCTACCTGTCTCTCTTTTCTGTGCCTTTGGTCAGGAAGATGCATAACTGCGCTTTAGTGTTTTAGTTACCATAGGTAATTAATGTAACAGTAAAATTTAGGAGAACAGGGATTAGTATCAGTTGCTTTTAAAGAATGATGCATGCTAATTACTCACTGGGGGGAAGAATCAATGAAAAGCAATTTTCCTTGCGGTAGATGCAGTCCTCTTCCTGTATGTGCTCAAAAACATGAGTAAATTTTGAAGGTAAATATCCCAATGGTAAACTGTAAATACTTCAAAGATTAACCCGTGCTCCAATCTATCAGTACCACAGCCACATCATTCGCTCGGTCTGTGATACCAGTTACTAGCTGTAAGCATGCTGTGGTATGGTGATAATACTGTTTAAAATGGTGAATTGCAAATGTGCCACGATGCTGGAGGTCCTGTAAATACAGATATATAAATCTGAACATTTCCAATGGGTAGAATCGATTAATTGTGTATTGACTATTAAAAAATAAAATAAAAAATGTAGTATGGTCTGGTTTACAGCCCTGGATGGGCTCCATCTAGGAGGGATTTCTTTAACAGGTGACTAAATCTGAGTTTCAATGGATGTCATCAGCACACTTGATCTTTTCAAAGACGGCAGATTAGATTCATGAAAATGTTAGGAATCTTGGCAAAATCATAAGAAGCATTCAGGCTCATTTTGTTTTAGTAAGGCATAACTTCAGGGCTTGTAATTAGCAACATTCCTGACCTTAACACTTCATCTCAACAACCTTTGCAGGCCCACAGATCAAGATCCTATACGCAGCCATATGGAACCATCAGAAAATACATCTGGTTTCCATCAGAATCTCAGTATCTCGTAAGCTCTTACACTGTGTGCAGAAACATATGTGTGATACTATAAAATCTGGAAACTGGCATAGTGGAAGGATCATGAGGCAAAAGCGATACACTGTACATTGAAAAAAAAAAAAATTATGTTACCTAATGAAAATGCGCACTTCACATAAAAAGCAGCAGAACATACTGAAATATTTATATAGCCACCACATATTTTGTGTATTGTATTCTGCAAGCCACTGTGTACCTGATTATGAAATGTCTTTGTCAAAATAGTTCCATATACAAGTAATACGATGCAATATATCTGGCTTCCCTTACCGTATGATGAAGCTTGTATATGGTGGAGTTGTAACACTTAGTCAGTTGTCATTCCAAATCTATCTTCCTCTTTGCCTCTTTTTCCGAGAGACATTGCAGGTTACTCAACAAGCTTTCAGATTATTGCTGATTTTCATTTTAGCCTGTTGGTAATACTTTAAAAATCAAAAAATTACTGTAAATAAGGCCAAGTTGAAGGTAATTATTTGTTACTGTTGCACAGCTTACCAAGATATCTCCTTCAACTCTGAAAGAGCCTCGTAGACTTTAAGGCACCCGAGACAAAGACAGGGCTTTTTGCTTCATTCTATGAACAGAGCCAAGCAGATGGAACAAAAGAAATAGTAGTACCGGAAGGTCAGCAGGTTTGAGTAATTACACAACTAAACTAAGTTACGAAGAGAACTGGTAGCTAGATTGTGTCCAAATTAGATCCTACTAAATTGCCTCCTGATGAGTAGCTAGGGTCAATAACCATTTCTGAACATCTTGGTCAAACATCTTGTGGGCAAATCAGAAAACACAAGGACAAAACTGTAATTGTCCATGACTCAACTAACGTAATGAGAAACGACTGAAGTGAGTACATTTTACTGGTGTTGAAACAGTGTCCCAGATTGTTTTGGAAAGAGAGTAAACCTGTTTTTCTAAGTGATTTAATAACAACTTCTACATTAGCAATGTAATAATAGCAGTTGCAGGGGGGAAAATAAAAAAAAGGAACTTTCCTGGAAAATGAACACTCATTGGAAATCTATCATTCAATCTACATTGCCAAAGAAATAATTAAAACAGAATGTGTATGTTCAGATAATATACAATAAAATTCTAGGGTTCCTGCATCATTTTTATACCTTTCTCTCATAAAAGATGTCTTAATTTTGTAATGAATTTAGATATGCAGGAGTTCCCTTTCTTCTCACTTAAACAAGGACTTCTTGTAATGGTGTTTTTAATACAGAAGACCCACTTCTCTTTTCATTCAGTGAGTTAACTAAATATTTTTTGCATAGTTTAGAAAGAGGATTATTGTCATTTAGCCATAACGTTGTGGCTAAAAGCTATTTAAACATTTTGTCTTGGTTTGATATGCTTTCATTGTTAACTAATACAATGGGGTTTTTTAGTGAGCTGAAGACAAGAGAAAAGGAAAATCTTCATTGCTTGTCAGGTAAGTTGAACAGCAAGCATTATTGTCAGAAGAAAAAGGACTTTTGGCAAATTTGTCCATGTACAATGGAAAAAGCAGTTTTCAGAGACAGGCACAGGACGAACACTGTTTCTTAGAGCTTTTTCCTGGAGATCAGCATATGTGTTTGGGCAAGTGGCTAAGGTGCAGAACGCTTGGACTGAAATTAGGATGACAGACCGTGGATGGTGTGAGTAAGCTGAGCAATACAGCGCATTTTGGTGGAAGCTGGTAAAGCTCACGATGTAATGAGTGCATTTAAATATGTTATATTCTGCAGAATACAATGTAGAGAGTTCAAGGATATGTTATTAATATTTCAGTGCACATCTTTTTATATGAAATGTACATCTTGTGTATGCAAAGTACATTTTCAGGAGCTTGCTGAATTCTGAGGCTAAGATATAAATGCATTAAGCCTGAATATTTCATTACATCATAAATATCATACATTTCAGTATATAATGGAAGACAGATAACTAAATATTTGATTTTATACCAGCCATAATGACCCTTCATATGAGGAACTGTTTTCATCATCATGACCCAATTACAAGTGCAGTGAAAAATTTGACAATAATTTCAGCAAAATGTGGCTTCATTAATACTGGATGTTTTAGTAACATGGCAATGGCTCTGTTGCAGTCTATGTCTGGCCTTTATTATTATAAAAAATGCCCTGGTGCTTCCAAAGTAACAAACAGTGGTTATTTTAAAGTTCCCCAGGTTGAGGTTTATTTAGCATGTGGAGGACCCCTTCCACCTCAGATTATTGAACTGGCTGTTCTGTGCACTACTAGCTCTCCATTTCATTCACTCCCTCTCTGCAAATGGATAATACCCTGTCTTCCACTAGCAATCAGCTATGTAAGTCAATAAATATCTTAAGACCTCTTGGTATTCATAGGCTAGTGTTTGACCCTGCTCCAACCATGGCTAGTTTTGTATTTATGGCAATACAGCAAATTCAGTCCCTATAATAAGTAGGTTCACACTGTAAAGTTCATATGGCTACACATATTTTGTTCAGGTGTAGAGGCATTTATGTACAGGGTGTTAGTCTATCTACAGTACAAATAAAGACAAGGTTTGATTTATTTAACCTAGCTGTCTATAGTGTTCTATTATTTGGCTCTATCCCTTCCTCTTTCTTTGATAAAGTGTGAAGGTAGAATAGTGAAACTATTTCACACATCTTACCCTTGGGATAGACTGTTTGGCATCTGCTGCAAATCTCAGAATAATGACAAAAGATTTCTACCTTAATCTCTGGGCAACAACTAATGGTGCTATGACGATGCAAAAACATTAAGATACAACTATTTTGGGACATATCTTTAGTGATTGCATTGCAGAGACAATCTGCAAAATCAATACAAATCATGGTAAGATGGAACCAGAAGGATATTATACACAATCAGTGGAGTAAAATAACAGCCGTGTGTTGTTAGGTCCTCACCACTGTATACAGTTTTAAGGAAGGACTGACACAGAACTCTTTCTTCAGAGTCTTGGGCTGAGGGGACATTGTTCTGCCGAATGTCCCTATGGCCTAAAACAAATGCAAGCAAGCTGTGTTTTGGTATTTGTAATGTCTATGCCTGTCTCTCTACTTCCCTTTTTCCTTCTTTCCTCCTCTTTTTATTCATCCTTTCTTCCTTTCTCCTTGACATCCTCCTCTGATTGCTGTGTACCACTGTGTTGTTAAACCTGTTTCTTTTCCATACCTTGCAGCTCCAAACCAAGGAAGAATACTTCAAGCTATAAATACGTGGTTTGACAGAGCATTATAGCAGCCTCAAACCTTGAGAGAAGGATTAGGGTACAAGGGCAGATCATCTATTTTGCAGACCAATGCATGCTTCAGCCCAGGCATTGCTGAAGCAAGTCCCATTTAAAGTCCTATCCTGCAGTGGAAAACTGCTGCGTCTGAGTTTTAAATCTTGGTTGGTCAGGAAGTGCTTGCAGGTTCTTTGTGAAATCTGGTGTTATGAGAAAATGTCAGACTGTTAGATCATGCCAAAATGGCACAGTTAAAAGCAAGCAGCAGCAAGCCCACCAAATTGCAAGACATATATGCTTCATGAAAGTCCAGAGGATGCCTGGATAGGAATAATTCTCTTTGCTCAATAGCGCAAAGTTATTACAAACTCAGGCTCATAAATTAGGCTGTATTCATTGTCCTTCAAGCTAGAAGTGGTAGTGGTGTGTGAAAAGAGCTTCTGTGGGTCAGAATTTCCTCGTATGCTAGTTTCCACATCTGCAAGAGCCAGAGATGAGAAAGTTTGTTTAAATTTGAGAGGAGTTTTAAGCATCCTTCCTGAATTAAAGCAGTTTTCCTGAGCAGGCAGGCAAAGGTTGTGAAATAAATATGCCTGCCTACCTACATGTTGTGACTCTGATCTGATGAGTATTTCTGGAGCATGGTTGCACTTCCTCTATATTAATGGGAAATCAAATTATTTTCATAATGATTTAGAGGCATTAAGCTCAATCCTCCTTCCGAAAAGTTAGTTTAGTAGAAATTTTGCAGGAGAAGATACTGCAGTGCATGAGTCCATCTCTTCCAAAGTTACAGCCTAGGTAATATCACACACTGTGCACACTTCAGTGAGAACATATCTTTGCTGCCCTGCTGTCCTCCATGAAGCTATTTACCTGGGGAAAATTAGAGATGGGCTTAAGCAGGTGTAAGTATTTTTGTTTAGTGATACTTCAGAGCTGAAAAACATGAGACAGTAAATACAACAGAAGACACAGGAAAATAATAGCAAAAGAAACTGTGCAAAGAATAATTCAACATTGGTCCAAAAAGGGAAAAGAGGCAAATGCAGACCTGGCTTAAAGTGATAGAAAAATATTTCAAGGAGGTACCAGAACTTGTCTCATCTGCCACTGAAAGTAATGCAAGAGTCTTCACACCAGGCACCCCAAAATCCCACTTTTAAAGGGATCAAATACTTAGTACTGAGGGTTATGCCTTCCTTAGACAAGAAACAAAGAAACAAAGCTGCAAACAAGTAACTTTTTAAAATAAACTGTGCTCTGTTCCCAAGGGTTTGAAAGCGCAGTCAAGTCCCTTGACATTTCAGGCGTGGTTCTTTCAGTAGGATTAGCAGAGTGTAATTTTGCGCTAAGAAGTCTTGCTTGAATTGGCCTTGCTTTGGTCTTTCAGTACCAGCTACATATGCTCATTGCAAAACTCACTGTAGCTCCCGGCAGTGTGTTGCAAACAATCAAAACACTAAGTAGAAATTTGTGTGTTTGTAATTTTCCCGTGGAAGCTGCTGGCAAAGGAAATGTGGCCAAATAGAAGTTCAACACAGAATCATAGAATCATTTAGGTTGGAAAAGACATTTAAGATCATCGAGTCCAGCTGTTAACCTAGCACTCCCAAGTCCACCACTAAACCATGTCACTAAGCGCCACATCTACACATCTTTTAAACACCTCCAGCGATGCTGTCTATGACACTACCCTGGGAAGCCTGTTGCAGTGCATGAAAACTCTTTCAGTGAAGATTATTTTTTTCCTAATAGCCAATCGAAATGTCCCTTGGTGCAACTTGAGGCCATTTCCTATTGTCCTGTCACTTGCTACTTAGGAGAAGAGGCCAATACTTACCTTGCTACAATCTCCTTTCTGGTACTTGTAGAGGGTAACAAAGTCTCTCCTCAGCCTCCTTTTCTCCAGGCTCAACAACCCAAGTTTCCTTGGCCACTTGTGCTCCTAAGACTTGTGCTCCAGACTCTCCACCACCTTTCAGGCCCTTCTTTGAACACGCTCCAGCACCTCAATGTCTTTCTTGTAGTGAGGGGCCCAGAACTGAACACAGGATTTGAGGTGCAGCCTCACCAGTGCCAAGTACAGGGGGACAATCACTTCCCTACTACAGCTGTTGGCCCTTTTGGCCACCTGGGCACAAGCTGGCTCATGTTCAGCTCTATCAGTCAACATCCCTAGGTCCTTTTCCACTGAGCAGTTTTCCAGCCACTCTCCCCCAAGACTGGAGCATTACATGGGGTTGTTGTGACCCATGTGCAGGACCCGGCACTTTGCCTGGCTGAACTTCATACCATTGGCCACAGCCTATTGATCCAGCCTGTCTGGATCTCTCAGTAGAGACTTCCCACCCTCGAGCAGATCAACACTCGTTCCCAACTTAGTGTTGTCTGAAAACTTCCTAAGGGTGCCCTCAATCCCGTCATAAAGGTCACTGATATTAAACAGAACTGGCCACAATACTGAGTACTGGGGAATTCCACTTGTGACTGGCCACCAGCTGGGTTTACCTCCATTTGCCGCAACTCTTTTGGCCCAGCTATCCAGTCAGGTTTTTATACAGAGAAGAGCACACACATCCAAACCATGAGCAGCCAGTTTCTCCAGGAGAATACTGTGGGAAATAGTGTCAAAGGCTTTACTAACATCTAGGTAGATAACATCCACAAACCTCATTCAGTAAGCAGGTCATCTTGTTATAAAAGAAGATCAGGTCAGTCCAGCAGGATCTGCCTTTCATAAACCCATGTTGACTGGCCTGATCACTCAGTTGTTCTGTACATACTATGCACTCAATCTGATCTGTTTCATAACCTTCCCCAGCACTGAGGTCAGGCTGACAGCTCTGTAGTTTCCCCAGATCCTCCTTCCTACCCTTGTTGTAGATGGGAATTACATTTGCTAACCTCCCATGAACTGGAATCTCCCCTATCAGCCAGGACTGCTGATAAATGATTGAAAGTGGCTCAGTGAGCACTTCTGAGAGCTCCCTCAGTCCTCTCAGGTGGCTCCCACCCAGCCTCATAGACCTGTGTGTGTCTAAGTTGGTGTAGCAGGTCACTGATCATTTTTGCTTGGATTATAGGGGCTTCATTCTTGTCCCCATCCCTTTCTGTCAGCTCAGGGGCCTGAGTACCCAAAGAACAACTGGTCTGACCATTAAAGATTGAAGCAAACAAGACATTAAGTACCTCAGCCTTTTCCTCACACTTTATCACTATGTTTCCCCCCACATCCAATAAAGGGTGGAGATTCTTCTTAGCCCTCCTTTTGTTGCTTGTGTATTTATAGAAACATTTTCTGTTGCCTTTTATGGTTGTAGTCAGATTAAGTTTTAGTTGAGCTTTGGCTCTTCTAACTTTCTCCCTGCATAACCTCTTGATATCCTTGTAGTCCTCCTGAGTTGCTGCCCCTCCTTCCAAAGGTCATAAGCTCTCCTTTCTTTCCTGAGTTCCAGATAGAGCTCTCTGTTCAGCCAGGCTGGCCTTCTTTCCTGACACCTATTTGTTGTATGGGGGTGACCTGCTCCTGTGCCTTTCAGATTTTCTTCTTGAAGAATGTCCAGCCTTCCTGCAGTCCTTTGCCCCTCAGGACTGCCTCCCAAGAGACTCTATCAGCTAGGTTTCTTAACAGGCCAAAGTCTGTCCTCTGGACATCATGACAGGTGGTAGAATTTAACCTTTATCCTTGAACAGATCCATGGGCTCTAGCCTGGTCTGGCACTTCATTCCTCTGCAGGAAGAGAAACACAGACCCTGCTCCCTGGGACACAGGTCAACACTGTCACAAAGAAGGATGAGCATGAGCTTCTCTCTTATCCACATTTGGGCAGCTGACTATGGCACAAAATGATGAGATCAGGTCAAAAAAAAAAATGAGACAGAGCTAGCAGAGGCTTAACACAATTTCCCAAAGCAGTATATATTTATTTGTGTCTGAGTATGAATACACAAGGCTAACTTTAGTGCCTGGTTTTGAAAATGTTGGCCTTAATCTACATAGACCATAATTTATTCCCTGCTCTGCCCCCTCCACTCCCTCCTGTTTTTTAACAGATGGAAACATCATTATCCAGAGCTAGTTTTTTCCAGGTGGAATGACTCCAAACTATAAAAGTGAATTTCTCACAACCATTTATGGACAGAATTAAAACCAGAACTTTAAATGAATTGGAATTTACTGTCAGAAAATCCCAGTTAGATGAGCAGCAGGCAGTAGCAAGCCTACAATGGGGTGGGTTTGGCTTTTTATTTTTCAATTTTGTTTTTTTGTTATTCAGAAAGCTCAGCAAAAAAAAAGGAGAAACAGTGGCCCCATTCCAACTTCTCCTCTTTTGCCTATGAAGTTAGGGCAGAGGCTGCATCTCCAAATTTCAGCTTCCCATTTCAATCATTTTGAAGCTGAAATAAAGTTCAAAACCAAAGTTGCTTAAGCACAGCCTTGCAATTCATTCTGCCAGCTACAGACACCTGCAGAGTCACCAGAAGATTACTCCTAATGCAAATAATCCAGCCCATGGCATGGAGTACATCACAGAGATTTAGTTACCACCGTCGGTGGGGAAACCAGAGATCTGTGGCCAGAAATATCACACAGATGGGCCTGTTTGAAAATCCGCTGCATCCTGGGCTTTCAAACCTTAAAACCAGATGAAGTGATTCCAGCGTGACCCCTGCTGTGATATAATGGATCCTGTCTGTGCGTGCAGTGTTTGTCATGATTTACCTCTTGCAATTCCTGGCTTGTGTAACAGACAGCAATTCTGAAAATGAATTACTATTGATTAGACATCCTGTGCTATTGAGTTCTAGGCAATTTTATGAATTTATTTATTTCAATAAAAGCTTTTAATGACCCCACTAATTTCAAATGGCTCTAGCAAAACATCAATTCTTCTTTCCTTTTTTCCTGTTTGCGAACTACAGATACACACTTCTAGGCCCTGTTTATGCCAGCTATGACTTGTCACCCTTAAATGGACAGAGCTACCTGATTAAAATTACAGTGTGGGTTTTGGGAGGAGCAGGAAAGACCCTCTCCAGGGGACAGAGTTTGCACTCAGAGTGCAGGGGGAGCTCTTGCTTTTCTGCCGCAGGTGGAAAGAGTCAAGCCCCAGTCCCAGAGCATCTCTGGGGCAGACCATACCTCCAGCAGAGCACCTCTTCTTCTGCTGAGCACAGCAGCAGCAGGCTGGAAATAAAGGGCTACAGACAATACAACCAGAGGCTGGGCCCCTTAATTACCCCTCACGTCTTCCTGTCAAATAGAATATTCTGCTGAGAAAGGAAAGGATTTGGTGCTGCTCCACTAAAGATGGGACTGTACGGAAATGAATGAAGGTCCTAAACAGGCAGCCTAGGGTTTGGAACAGGCTGTGTTTTAAAGTATAAAGTCTTGCCAATGTCTTATTAGGCATATCTGCTTACTGCAGAAATAAACACGGAGGTAAAATGTAATCTGGCACTGAGCTGTTCTTTGACGGAAATAAATGACAAAATGCTCACTGGAGGCAGGCTCTCGGTGTTCTCTTTAAAAGCCTAGGAGACTTCTGCAAAGGTGTTTCCAGTACATGTATATTAATGGCTTTTTAATAGGAATTTTTACTGAATAACCTAACACATGAGAATAGTGTGTGCATTTCAAAAATCAACAGCCTGCTTCCCCTCGTCAGAGGAAATGGATTAAGAAGTATTTTCTGTAGTACAATGGACATGAATGAAGGAATAACATGGCTTTTGGTATATGACAGTTTCTGGAGACTGACACAAAAATAGGCTGAAGAAAGTCCTCAAAGGCACCTATATGGAACATTTAAAGGCTTGGAAATAGTTTTTATATAGAACATCCTCCTTTCATTCAGCTCAAAAGAATGTGCTTACATGGCAGAAAGGACAAGGGGTGGGAGTTACGCACGGCTTCCTGTGATTATTTAAAACCATAATCAATGTGGTACTGATGTACTGAGGTATCAGTTCTGTAAACAGCCTTGAGTGTGCTGGCTATGGAATAATAAAATTTTAAAGAGGGGGAGAGAATGAGAGAGGCAGAGAAGGAGGAAGAGAGGAGCTCCAGGGGGGCTGCACTATTACAAGCAGAAAAGCAGGTTCCTGAAAGATGGATCTGGGCTCAGGCAGGCACTTAGAGCCTTCAAACAAGCTCTGTATGGAATTAAATTCTCTAGCTCACTGTAAAAACATATCGCAATAAACTATGCTGTTTATGACTCAGAGTATCTACGATTTTAATTAAAATTTGTCAGAAATATATACTTTCATGAGTGTATGTTGATTTAAGTGCTCCAAGTAAAAAAAAAAAAAAAAAAAAAAGCAAGATAGAGGGCACAACACAGTCAATCTTCCAGAAGTCTATGAAAATGTAGGCTTTTTTATTTACTTATTAGGTGAGTATTTCATACCCTAAAAGGGGATCATTTCCACAGGTAAGTTTTGACTGTAAGGAAGGATTTGAAAATGTGCTCATGCAGTGATGCCCTTAATCCCTGAATAAGCATAAACAAGGCAAATCAGAAACCAGTGGCTGATCTTAACAAGTGTTTTTCTGCTCTGTGATGGTGGGTACTGTCACCACCACAAGGTGCCAGTCCATCCCTCCTACTTCCTTCCCTTCTCTCTTCTCTCCCATCCTCCCCCACCCCCTTTCCCCCAGCATTCAGAGTCTGGCATTCAAATCAAAGGTTTTCTTTGAAGTTATAACCTAAAATGGGAAGTTGATAACTATTTTCCTCCCAGTGCTCTAGTGATGATGAATTGCTGATCACGAAAAGGAAATGACTTTTTTTTTTTTCTTTTTTTCATTTACATGCAAGCAGTAAAAGCCAAGGCTCCACACTGCAAATATGTGCAAATTCATCCACTGCCTGTGTGCGCTACAGCAAATCCTATGGAGATAAGGAGCTCAAGCAGCAGGGGTGCGGCAACATAAGCTTCAAAGCTAGACATGCAATTTAATAGGCAACAAACTTCACAAAGGGCAAAGGGATATTTAACAGGGAGCTGAAATATTCCAGCCATTAAGAACAGTAAATTGCTGTGATGGCCAGAGGTTTAGCTCTGCAACTCAATATGGAATGTATACATGGGAAGAAATATAGAGGTTTGCCCAGAAATTAGTTTAGCTAATAATTTAATTTTTTTTTTTCCAACTAAAGGGGTGCTCTGAGAGATGGAGATTGTTACTGTTCTTATGAACAGAATTAAGAAAAATAATAATAGGGAGGGCTTAGCAAGTGGTGCTGAATGCTCAAAGTAATCATCCTGTTCATCTTAAATGATGGTGTTTAACTATAAGCAAATTAGTCCATGGCAATCTTTTAGGAGGCAATTAAAGCAGTAGATTTTCTGTGGCCTGTTTTCACATGCATGGGGCCTGATTCAACCCCATCTATCTCTCTTTGGGAAAAATACACCTCTTCTTCTGTGTTTTCAGCACATCTATGGCTGACTTTTACCTTTATCAGTGGTAACTGGATCAAGCCCATAGCACAGAACAGAAATGTTCCTCAAAAGGCAAAAAACCCCAAACTTTCTCTTCTAAACATATATCAGTCCCTTTTAAAACAACAGGTCCAGTAAAGAACTGATTTTGATCCAGATTCCTAATGCTTCATGATCGGAGACTGGGAGGTATTCAGGTTTATTGAGCACTTGCAATAATAGAAGTTGATTGGCCTTTCTTCCCCAGCCACCTGGATCTTCAGTTAGACATATTAAGAGGCTGCACCTTCATTGCAAACTGGCCTTTTTCATTTCATTCTCTGCAGTTAATTTATATCCCATCAGGTAGCATCAGGATTCATTGCGTTTAATGGGAAATGCACTCTTCTGGATCAGATACCTGTTTCCAATTTTGAGAGTATCTGATTCCAATGGCAGAAGTGACAGGAATAAAGAGGAAAGGAGAAACAAGTGCCTATCATATAGATTTCTGCCACACTAAAAGAGCTTCCATTTTCTGAATCACTGGGACCTGAGAATTTACTTATATTTTCCAAACTATGGTAGTGAAAGAAGCAAAAAATTAACTCTGTCTTTATTTAAGCTTGTATAAAAAATAACTGTTCCTTTCTCTGTGAGCAATAATTGGTTTTTGACACAGAAGTGCGCTTATCACATCATCTCCCCAGAGTCACAAACTTCTAAGGAGCCCACTACTCTGCAACGATAGTCTGCAGAATCATTTCTGACATACAATCTAAGTCAGCATCAGGCTCACTACTGGTTAGAGTGGGAGGAAGTTCAGGCTCATTATCACCTGCTGTATCTTTCAAATGTCAGCTTGAGGGTTTGACAGGGAGAGGAACAGTGGATAATGTTGCTGTGTGGACTATTTTTCATAAAAAAAACCTCCAAAAACATTTATTTTTTTATTTCTTTTTTTTTTTTCTTTTGTTTTGTTTTTAAATCATGTCAAAGAGACAGCATGTTTTTGTACCAAGCTTTGATGAAATTTATATTAGGAAGAACACCTGTGCAGATTCATTTGTAACAGAAATGTCAGTGTAACATTTTCCTAAGAAGAAGAAAGAAAAATTGTGTAGTATGACATCATTAATCCTGTAGAGCTCTACTTCAGTTCAAAAACAGTCTGGCCAGATTTATTCAATCTATTTGAATTACAGAGAAGCTAGACCTGTACAGATTAGTATTTTCAACTTGCTTACAGCCATTTGGAAGATTTCAGTTCCTATATAGCAGTTAAACAATAAGGAAAATTTGGGATCAGCTTTGGCTTCATTCTATCTCATCATTAGAAGCATCTGACAGGTCTGAAGAGATGACAGGAAAGACAACCAGGAGAGTGGGAAGGAAAGTATTAATGCTACTGTGAAAGAGTAAACCAAGAGAGGCTTTTTGTTAGCCTGTGAAGAAGCTATTGAATCCTGCACCAAGTTGCTGTACACTCAGAATATTTCATCAGACTTGGAAGTCCAAGCCATGTAACCAAGTTGGACGCTAGGTAAACCACCAAGTGGACACTGACAACAAGATCATGCAAATTCAGGGATCTTTTCAACTAACATTGACCTGCTACTTCCTACCCACCAACAAACAGCCCACCTATATTCCCCAAATTCAGTACTTTCATTCATTTCATCAGGAGGTAACAGACATCCTCAAGGACCTGCAACATGAGCCCTGAGAAGAGGCCTGTGATCCTTATCCTGGGAAAGAGAATTCTCAACAGCTCATTCCACTCCTGAGGGCAGCTGCCAGGGCAACACCCAGACAGAGGACCCTCCTCTTTCTGACTATCTGCTGGCCCAGTAGTGAGGAAACCTGCATTGTGGAACTCATTTCTGGGCAGCTGGCACCCAGTCTCACAGCTCTGATTTTACTCAGAAACTAGCAAAAGACAACTTCAGGGCTGCCAGAAGTACCATCACAGAAGTGGTTAGGCCAAGACTGAGATGGATGGACATTTTTTAAATACAGCTATATTTCATTAGAAAGCACCCTATAACTAAACCTGAGATGTTCTATAAAAAGAGACCAAGTTTGGCCCAATTTAGGTAAATAGTAGCCTTGCAAGTAGCTACACTTGGTGGGCTGCATCAAGTGTAGCTACTAAAGAGTCCACATGTCCAGCCCTACCTAAATATGTTTCCTAAACTCTGCTGCCTAAAGGCCAGAGGAGTTACCTGGAGCCCCCAGTTTCTATGACAGCATGTAAGCCCTTATGCTGGTTCTGGCTGGGATAGAGTTAATTTTCTTTGTAGTAGTTAGTGTGAGGTTATGTTTTGGATTTGTGTTGAAAACAATGTTGGTAATACAGAGACATTTTTATTACTGATAAACAGTGCTTACACTTTGTTAAGGCCTTTTCTGTTTCTCACCCCACCCCACCAACGAGCAGGCAGGGAGTGTACAAGAACCTGGGAGAGAACACAACCAGACACCTGACCCCAAGTGACCAGAGGGATAACCTATACCATATGGCATCATGATCAGCATACAAATCTGGGGGGAAGAAAAAGAAGGGGGCATTTGGAGTGATGGCATTTGTCTTCCCAAGTAACTGCTATATCTCATGGAGTCCTGCTTTCCTGGAGATTGCCAAACACCTGCTTACTAAGGGGAAGTAGTGAATGAATTCCTTGTTTTGCTTTGCTTGTATGTAGGGCCTTTGCTTTACTTATTAAACTGTGTTCATCTCGAGTTTTCTCAATTTTAAACTTACAGTTCTCTCCCCTTCTGACGGGAGGGAAAGTGCATGGACAGCTCTGTGGAACTTAGTTGCCAGCTGGGGTTAAACCACAACAGCCCTAAAAGACCGTGGCGGCTGCTATGGTTCATGGTCCTGCAGCCCTGCATCCCATGTGGGAGATGGCAGTGCCACCACTCTTGATGCGCTGGAAGTGGCTAGCCTCAGTCTGCTTAGAAGCCAGCAAAGAATGGAGCCAGGATGCCTGTGAGAAAGGCAAACCCAGCCAATGTCCACAGTGGCAGATTCCTACTGGCATCAAAGTGACCATGGCCATGCTGCCTGTGCCAGGCTGACGGGAAGGCAAAGTTGTTGCCAGAGGGCAAGGTCAAAACCTGCAGCAGTTGCTCCCTGCCCACTGACAGTGGCAGGAGGAGATGGGGCAGCCCTTTCTGGCCTATCTTGGCTCCACTTCCCAGCTCTGCTCTCCTTGCCTTCCTTTCCTGTAACTGGAGCATCCCAGCTCCAACAACACAGTCCCAGGAGAGCAACATGCGATTTTGTATGTGCTGCCATCAACAAAATACTCAGGAGAGCAGAGACCATCACAACCTCACTATCGTTACTGGCAATTCAAGGTGCACTTTCACCTCTGCCTGCCTCTGTGAACACAAATACCTGGCAGCACATGCATTTGCAAAAATCATACCAAAACAACATTCCTTCCCTGGGGAGACAGTGAAGATAGATACAGCCGGTGACTCATGTTAGCTATGTTTCTGAAGACTTTGCTTAATGGCGCTTTCAAACCTGGGGGGCTGTCATGGTACAAAAAACATGGTAAAAGTGAAGAGCTAACTGTTTCATCATAAAATGCACAAAAAAAAAAAAAAGAAAAAAGTAAACAGTTATGGTCTCCACATGTCCAGTTTAGCAGCATTTGTGAGTTGACATACCTGAAAGAAGTGAGGAAGAAAGGCCTTTTTTTTAAGGCACTGGAATCAGAGACTAAGGAGATCTAGATATGAAGCACAGCTGAAATGGACCTTCCTTACTCTGCCTCAAGTTTCTTAAATTTCCTCAGGCAAAGCATTTAGTCTCTTTGTACTGGATTTCTCATATATAAAAGAAGGGTAATACTTCCTTCCTCTGTCTTGTCTAATAAGTCAACCAGGGCAAATGCCATAATAGAACTTAGTTACCTAAAGTGAAATTTAAGTGGCAATTAAAATATGGGTCCTCAACATCTTCTTGCAGCTGCTGCCTAGAGCTGGAGCCATTTGAAATCTATATACATATACATTAACAACATCATGTACTTACATGTTCTGACCTAGGCATTAGAATATGAACATTTGGGACACCTGAATTCCCTTGCAGATTTAGCCTTCATTTATTTGTTTATATTATTTGGGGACTTACTGTAGTGACTATCATAACAGTTATAATTTAGGAGCCAGAAATATCCAACTTCCATGAAACATATAGTTGAGTTGCAAACTTTTTTTTGAGGAGCAAGCAGTTCATCTGATAAGAAGAGATGTCAAAATGAGAGGGTTTAGTGTAATTTGGTGGTGAATGAAAGATGCTGCATAACAAGGACTGTATGATCACAAAGGCTGTGAAAGAGTGGGAAAATACATGGCAGCATGGTTATCCTGTTTGACAGCATCATTCGCAATGTGTCATTATAGGTATTGATGATTATGTTGTGCTTAAATAGCTAAATGCAGAAAGAAGTGTCAGATCATTAACATAACTTTAAGTTAAACCATCTACTTTATGTCTGGTTGTACAGCTTGTGCATAAGAACTGAGGCAAATATTTGAGGTAACTTGTTTAAAAGAAAAGTTACTATAATCATAAAAGCAAAGCTGCTTGCCAAGAGCATAAAAACCTAATAAATTTTGCAAGAAAATTATGACACCTTCAAATCAATGTTGATAATGCAGGTGACATTTATAAAAGGCAAAGTCATTCATATTGACACAGTCTGTCTCCAGTAACTGTCAAAAGGGATTACAAACCCACTGTCCAGAAGGATATTTTGCCAGAGTAGGTTTTGTTAGAATAAGACAGGCTGACAAATCAGAGTGACTTCATTTTTTTCCTGACAATTTCATTTGGACTTCAATAGTGACATATGGATGCCTTGTTTTGTGTAAATAATCAGCGTCATACAGTCATCCTCTGTTGTTATTCACACGCTTTTTCTTGTTATGCTCACAGGATCAGCATTGACTCCATGCATGAATGTAGGAATGGACTTTGTAATACTTGCAGGGGAAAACTTGCAGTTTTTCAACATAACATTTGCTAGGAAGGATGCAAGAGAAAGTCTAGGAAAACGTCATTCTCCACAAGTCTGCAAGTCCAGGTGACAAGTACGGCTTAGCATAATAATGCTATTGCATAAAGGTCAACTACTTTTGAAAATAACATGGGATGGGAGAAGCTACAAAAATATTGAACAGAAAGGTGCATATAACAATCATTAAAAGAAAAATCAAGAGGAATCCTTGTTACGGTTTCATATTTGTCAAAAAAGAAAAATCAGATATACTATAGAAGTGTCATCACTTTATTTGTATAGACATGCAAGTGTTTAAATGCTCCGTAATGCATTACCTGAAATCTTTGTCTAAACCTAATCAATATATTCTTACATAGAAGGGTCCAATGTATATCAAAAGTTGTAAAACACAATGTGTAAAGAATAACAATTAATAATGTAGGAGTGAATAGTTAACATCCTGCACTGCACCACCGGACACAGAAAAACATTATCCATGAAAATTATGTGGTGCTATTGCATAATTAAGTCAGAAAATCAGCATAAATTGTGATATGTTAGAAACATGAACATACATAATAATAATGATAATGAGTTATGAAATATATGATCAGATGGGCACTAGGAAATATAATTCCAAAGAGAAGTAAAAGACTGGGGACTGGCGCTAATGAGAGACTCACTGGTGAGCATGGGATGTTAAATTATACATGCACTTCAAGTATGACCTGACATGAGAGAAAGAACCACCCCAAACAGTCAGTGTGTTGCAGATGCCGGGAAAATATTTTATGCATCAAGGTAGTGAAAGAATCATCATCTAGATTATTGCATCACTACAGCAGATACACCGCATATGGGAAAAGCACCCAGAGGCGATCAACATAATTCAGGAAGGGCCTGAACTAAAAAAAGAAAAAAAATCACTATAAAATTCATTCTGGCTAAACAATGACAAAGACAGGATATTGTGACATTCTACCAACATCTGGGTACCAGAGGTGAATAGTTTAATATAACTAGGAGTTCAAGTAATGTAAATGTAAGGAAATTAGGAGTGAAATTTTAAGGGGAATTTCAAGAAAAACTTCTTGACTGTGAAATATATTAGATTGTGGAGTAGTCTCCCCAGGGAAATAATGACAGCACTGTCACTTGGGACTTTTAAAATTACACCGAAAAAAACCTCACAATAGAGTATCTAGTAGAGAGAACAGTCTTTGAATTGGCCTCAGGGAGTTGAACTGAATGACTTAATTGGTCTTCTCAGTCTCTAATTTCTGAAGGACAGACCATGCCCTGTATGTTTCCCACACAAGGGAGAAACAAGCTCAGGCAGCCCCTATTCGGGGTATTGAGTTTCCTGCTGCCAATGCTGGGATGGGAAGAGGGCTGAACTACCCAGCCCGGCCCTGGCTGCTCCATCCTCCTTAACGCCCACTAAGCCCCCCCTACTTCCCCTGCCACATCCCCACAGCTCAGTGAGGAGCAGCAGTGGGGCCTGGATTAATTTTTTTCAGTGTGTTATAGCCTCTCATCTGGGAGAATTGGTGACAGGAAAAGATTTTTTTCCAAGAGACACTTCTGCCCCACTCTTAAATTTAGAGGATTCTTCTGTATCCAGAGATTGGCTGTGGAGAAGTAACAAGCAAAAGCATCTGTGACACTCAGGTCCTACCTTGCTGTCTAATTGATCATAAGTTCCTTCTCTTTGTCTGAGCCCAGCAGCTGATTTTCTTCATGCTGTTACTTGGCGTGACTTCTCATATATTTGATCACCTTGAGCAAGCTTCAGCTCATGTTTCAAGTTTCTGCATTCCATTTTTCTTTTACCAGAACAGCAACAAGAAAAAAAGAAGTAAGAAAAATATCATTACTTGGACCAATAAAGCTATAAACCATGGAACAGTTCTTGTAGTGTAAAAATAAAACTGTTTTTACCTCCATTTATGCCTCCATTCTCTGGTATAACACAACTACTTTCTACAGTGTAGTAAGGGAGTTTCTGAGTGTGATCTGGGATTTGATGCAGGAGAAGTGTGTCTGGGGCACAAGATACTTTTGACACTACCTGTGTATATAATGCTTTACTAAATGCAATAAATCTTAAGTTCATAAGCATAAACTCAAGCAGTCTTAAATTGCACTGGATTTGTACTGAGTCCACAGACAGGGAAGTGGGGTGACACCCAGATGCAGCTTTCGTGTCAGTTCGTTTTGTACGCAATGGCAATTCAGCAAACTAGTAGCAGATAGCAAATTTTAAGCATGTGAGCATCCCAATCAAAACCATTCTGCCTCAGCAAGTACTTAATTAGTCTTCATTTACAGAATGGAGACCAGCAGATCAACATAATTTAGCCATCATGAAAAATACTATTGGTTCTTGTAAATGAGAAAGGCTGTCTTACTCAGAAGAATCTGGGGTTTTTGTGGCACAAGACCATCAGATGAAAATAGCTGTCAGACACAGAGCAGCCATGTTGTCCTTCTGAGCCTCCTCATTTTGCACAACTGGACTTTTCTGACAAGCACCCCCCTCCCAGCTGGAAGCCAGGCTCTTATCCTGTTCAGTGTTTTATGGCCTTTTTGGTGTATCTTCAAGATTTCTTTCTGCTCACCTGTTACAGGTCTTATTCTGAGTCATTTCACTTGTACCTTTTACTGATGTAGCACTAAAGTGCTTAACACCTAGGTCTGGATCCCACATGAGGAACAAAGTGTTGAGATGCTGCAGGAGTAACTATTAAGCTCTCAAGTCTGAACTGTGGGGATCTTCTTCAAATAACAGCAGGGGCATGGATCTGTTTGACCCAGGTTGCCCCTGGGTTGGAAATGGCCTCTGACTTTGTGCATCTTGTAGTGAGCATTTATCTTCTACACACCAATATTTAGTTATGTTGGTGGGACAGGTTCTGCTGGTCTTGTCTAATGGTGTTTGAAATCAATGGAGCCCTTTCCTCAGTTTCAGTGGTCTCCCGATGCAATCCTGTTAGCAAATATGCTAAAAATTATGGGATAGATGTCTTGCTTTCAGTCTGGACAGATGGGTTTTGTGTGCAGCTTGGTCTGCTCTTTTTGAAAAAAACAAAAACAAAAACAAAAACAAAAACAAAAAAAAAAAAAAAGAAAACTTCAAATGCGTTTTAAATATTTAATTTGCACCCAGTTTACTTTTTTCCTTTTCATACCCTTCTCTCATGTTGAATCACATTACAGTAAAAAGTGCTTGAACTCACTGCTGAGTTTACATACACAGATAGTAATGTTACCTGGCTTTTAAGGCCTTTTTTTTGGGTGCATAGCACTGTCTAAAGGAGGCAAGTGCTGCTTGCCCTATTTTAAAGGTGGGAAACCGTGGTACCAGCACTGCGGAATGACTGAACTGGGAAAAGAACCAAGGTCCCTGGCAGGTATATTGCATTTCCGGTGATTTCAGCAAGCACGTTCATATGTTTATAGTTAAGTAAAAGCTTTACCACTTCCCCTGATCTGAAACAATCTCTTTTCCTCCTCCCCTCCCTTCTAAAGTCCAAATGAGAAATGCTCCCCCTGGATCATTTGCTTAAACTAGACTGAAAAATAAAATAAATTAAAAAAGCCATGAATGAGCCTGTGAAAGGTGCTGAGGAGTATTAGAGGAGACTGTCTTTGTGGGCCTGAAAAGCCCATGATAATAAGCTCCTCCATCAAGGGTGGAGAGAGGCACACATGTAAAGGAAGGTCTTAGGCTTCACATTTCATTAAAGAAAGGTTCCAGCCTTTTTCCTTGGAAAAAAAAAACAGCTTTGAAAATTGAAAGCAACACAAACTGATCATTATGGTTGAAAGCGCCATCATTAAAAAATCTCTCGTCATTCACAGGATCCTGACAGCTGGTCACTGGGGCCTGAATAAACACAGCCAGAGCCGCCTCAATCTTGGGGAAGATGCTCCATGTTTCCCTAGCTGCTGGGGGCTGTACCTCTTAGAACCACCTTGGGCCCCCCAGGCTACCTTCCAGCTGGCCACCTAGGGGAGAAGCAGCCCTGGCCCCCCACTGTTAGCAGAACTCCTGACTGGGGACAATGCCCTATTGAGGGGTTTAGAATGCTGTGAATACCCACCAGCCTGTTTTGTCCTGCTCCCCTTCTCTGCCTCCTTCTCCCCCCTCTGCCCTCTCCCAACCTCTCCCTTTTCTCTGACAGTGTATTTCCTAATCTGAAAGTCTTTTGCTGCTGTTGGTCCCCTTGTCCTGCCATCACGCCTGGCTGAGCCTGCTGTCCCAGCAGCAGCCTCGCCCTGTGGAGACTGAGGGGAGATGTTGAGCTTTATTCAGTGCAGCACAAAACAAGCCCGGCGGCTTCCCAGCCACATGGGCTATAGCAACAACTAAATGCTTAACAGGCGCTTAAAACCAGAATGGGGGCCTGTCTCCTGTAACCCACCTGTTTCTGGGGTAGGTTTCTAGGGAGGGTCCTGTGTGTCACTGGCCTTTCTCCAAAGCAATTTTAACTCCCCCATCCGCTCCACAACACTATCTATTCTGTGCCAAGCCAGACTATGTGTCACTTATTCCAAGGCATCTGCAGACACTTAAATTGCCAACAAAGTAAATATTGCACAGGCTTACCGAGAAAAAGGGGAAGGAAAGGAGAAAGAGAAGAAGGAGTGAAACTCGAATGGAAATCAGTGCTGGACTGGTTTTCCTTGCATGTTGCTTGCTAGTAAGCAGCGAGGATGGAAGTCAGGAAGGGGAGGGAGAGATGGGGAAAAGAGGGAAAATGCAGGAGGGGAGGAAGCCAGTCCTATAGGCAACACCGAATGGAGCCCATAAACAAACATCTGCTTTGAGATGTCTACAAGAGAGTCAGGCTTTGTGCAGTTTGGAAAAAAAGAGTCTGCCTTATGTATATTTAATGATTTAGATACACTGGGTCTGAGAAAAGTTGCTGAGCATTTAATCCTTTATGGAAACAGGACTTGTAACTGCTGAGCTTTTGCATCCTTTAAGAAAAAAAAGCAACAAAAACCCTCCAAGGCTTTGGTTTCTCTTGAAATTATTTTTCCAAGTGAGTGTTTGCAATAATTCAGGTGTACATGCATACTTCCCAGGGCGTACAATAGATTTTTCTGGAAATTTCTATGTGGCAAGAGTCACTATCCAGCGAATTTACTGCTACTGTGAAATGGCTGTCGAAATGTCATATAAGTGACATTAATGTGACACCATTGGCATGCAGAATAGAAACAGAGAGGCAGGTTTACACTGCAAGGTCACAACAACCCCTACCTCCTGTTAAAACACTGTGGATTATTGCAAGTTTCAAATGAAAGAAGCCAAGGCTGGGTGCTGGGCACGAACTGGTCCACAAATTCTGTTCTCATGCTGATTTTGTGCCTTATAAAATTACAACCTCTCTTAAATGGATTCTCTTTTCCTTTTTCTTCTTCCTTAATAATTGTACGGATGTTAGTGTTCTGATTAATACCCACGCTGCAAAATTAAATCAGACTTCCTCACAGCTCATTCTTAATTTTAAAAGTTCCTTCCCATTAAGAATATTTCTTTTGATCTCAGAGAGATGAACTGTGATTAAAATGAATTATTTATTTATTTAGCATTTTGTAATGGCAGGAACAAGATTGCCGTTCTCAGTGTCACCCTGAGGTTTTTTTCACACTAGCAGGCTCTGAGAAAACTCACAGTGCTTTGCGATCTCTGTCATGGGTGGAAGGGTGGAAGAAAGGAAATGGAGGCCAAGAGAGGTGGAGGAAGTGCACAATATGGGCTGTATGTGACCAGCTGGGCTGAGAATCTGGAGGTGAGATCTTGTATTCCTGAAACAGAGGAAGTTTTGCTGATGGTGTCAATGCAGGATATTTGAGCCACTCCTTCACACACCCAGCTCAGCTAATATCTGATCCATGCAAGGGCCAGACACTCCTCCTCAGACCAAGGTGTTTCGCAAGAGAGTAATCTTTCTTCAGTAGAAAAGAAGTTGCCATTTATTTTGAACATTAAAAAAAACAATCCACCCTTATTTTCAAGCACTTAAACTGTTTGCTTATTATCTATACTCAAAAATAAATGCACACCTCTCTTGGAATAATGAACTGCAGAGAATTACTTTGATTGTTCTTAGATTCTGCAGAGACTTGAGTTCTAAAAATTCAATTTGCAGTCTAGGTCTGACTCAACAGAACCCATTTGCAGCAGTGTACACCTCAAGTCACAAAATAGTGCCAAATTAAATTTAAACAATCAGTTCTAAAAATAAATGTTGTCTGATGAACCGAATTCATTGCTAAATTTATTCATGGTAGTTCTGCACAATAGGTCTAGGGATCAACTGAGCAATTTCTAGTAAGAACGGGAAGAAGCACTTGTGATAATGTTAAGTTGCATTTTCCTACAAGCTCAGTGGTTTTTTACCTCTCAGACCTTGCTCATACTGCAGTCTCATGTTAAGAAACCATAACTGGTAGCACTGCAGAATCATCATGTAACTTGTATGTTCAAAGTCAGTATCATATACACAGACAAGACAAGTCCTCTCATTCTGCCCAGAAGGAATGTGGGCAGAGAAAAAAACAAAACCAAACCACCCAGCGTAGGAAAAAAGCTCAGCACCTAAAAAACGCCGTCTCCCAACATGCTACAGACACATTGTGCTTTTTGGTAGCAGATTAGTGAATTTTGGGCCCATGGGACCAGTAGCAGTTGAGAGAGTAAAATGTGCAGCCCTAAAAACTGATGTCAGAAATATACATAACTAAAGCATCATGAGAAGCACCCAACAGGGTGAGATATTTAGCTACCAATAAATCACCATGTCTGTTCTGAACACAATGACATCAGCACACTCCTTGTGAAAATACTTCCAAATTTTGCCTCAGTAGCAACCAGCTATAACTGGTTCTCCAGTTACTCTATCACAAGTGCTCTATGACTGCTTCATCTTGTTTCTTTTTACTCGTCATGGGGTAATAAACAAGATGTAGGGTTTTTCTCTTCTCTTGTTAGTTTTCCAATTTTTGTGGAAATCATTGAGAATCTCAAAATCCTTCCTGAGTTAGTGGCCTTTTCGCAGTACTATCCCTGCTATTAGTAAACAAGGAAGTAATGTTGCAGCTTTAGGGAAAGCATGTTGAAGCCAATTACAGACTACTGATAGAGCAGACTTAACACTTGTATGCCACGTAAAACCTAGGCTTTTCTTTCACAGTGTGATACTTCCCCTGAGAATGTAGAATTCTTGATTGGTGATTTTTTTTATGGCCTTGAATGTAAAGATGGTGCAGGACGAGCATTTGCTGTTGAAGTTATCCTAACAGCCCAGTGTAATACATGAACGGACATTACTGACTTTTTTCCTGATCCCACAGCATCACTCAGGTGAAGCGCTGCAGCTTTTCGCAGTTTCACATTGCTCGTGCCTGTCCCACAGCCATGTGGGGAGATCAGACTTCTGCTGATGATGCATGGCTCATCAGCTTCCCCAGTCTCATTTTCTCTTCATGCTGGATTCTACCTTGTGTGCCGCACACATCAGGCATCCAGCTTAAAAATAGGGGGGTGTCTGCCACTCAAACAGAAGGAGGAAAGGGAAATTAAAACTTCTTGTGATCTGCCAATTCCTGTGGGCTGCTTCATCACTGCCTGCCAGGAGGAGCACAGTCTCTGTGCCAAGAGACTTGGAGTTGCGTGGGGGAACACTTGGCAGGGCCCCCATAGCGCTGCTCTTCCAGCTGCCAGCAGCTCCAGAAGACCAGAATCGTTTCTCAAAGACCATTCCTGCTGCTGATCTGTGATAAAATACTTGCAGCCCAGCAAGAAAAATCATTATTAAAGCAGCTTTCTGAAAGAGAGGGAACGCAGAGGTTTGCTCTCTTCAGCCAGTATGCCAAAGTTTGCTGATGATACCATCTAGGTCATGGGGCAGCGACAACAGCAGCCACCACTTGATCTGTGCTCATACCGAGCTCAGCTGCTCCAGGCCTGCACGCTAGTGCTCAAGGGGAATGTTTTCCGAGGCACAGCATTCACTCAGAGGCATGAGCCTCCAAAGATGTAAAAATAAAACAAAGTCCCTAGGAGCATGGGAATTCAGGGGCTCTCACGAAAAAATCATGTCATATATTCAGTGAGGCCTCAGGGAAAAAAACACCCGAACAAACAAAAAGCCAACCTACCAACCAACCAACCAAAACCCCCAGCAACAGGGAGAAAAGGCAAAAAGAATACCTTAGTGGCAAATAGCCAGTTTGGGACTACAATAAATTTGCTAATTTTGAACACTGCCCTTTGCTAGTGCTGTACAACAATTATTCACACAGGTCTGGGGCTTGCCCTAGTTTATTGTGCGTCTGTGTTTAATTATACCTGAGGTGGAGACGTGGGTTAATCTGGTAGACATAATGCAATTTTTGTTTCATCTCTGCAGGCCTGTGGGAACATGTGTGAGTGTGATGGATGGCAGTGGGAGTGTACGCATGCACATCCTGGCTGTCTGAAGATGGGACTCTGGATGCTGGTGTTTTCTGCCAGCATTTCTGTCCTGCCCGTTTCTGTGATACCTGCATGCAAGCCATGCAGCTGGTAAGCAGAAACACTGCTTTTCACCCCTCAAGGCATCTGCACACTAGCCGGCCAGGAGGGACTGCTGACAGTCCCTGAGCACCCTAATGGGTTATCTAAGTCTGCTCAGGGCATTGCACTGAAGGCAGGATGGTAAAAATGCCAGCCAGTAACCACCAGCATCCAGAGAACACCAAATCACCTCTTGTTTCTGCCAGAAGTGAAGCTAAATTGGTGAGCTTTAGTTTCTGCATTTGTAAGAAGGAGGTGGTATGAGAAGTACCATAAAGCTTAGTGAATGTTTATAAAGCATTTCATAGCACAGATTAAAACCCTCCTATCTAAAATGCACTTGTCAAATGTCAATCTGTCAGTGTCAGTCAAGCGTATGCTACCTTTCTTCTGCTTCTGAGCCGCATTTCAGCCTCCTGTGCATTAGCTGACAGTGACATGATATTTCTTTGACTTCAGGTACAGCCTGATGTGTGGGCAGCAGGGGAAGAAGCAGCCCTGATGGTGGATGCAATATGGCATACATAAACTGGCTCATGTCAGGATGCATCCCTCATGAAATGCCCTGTGTTGCCCCCAAAAATAAATCAGTCACTTCCCATACAGAGCGTTAAACTTCGCCATTACACCCCTTGAAACACTCAAGTTAACTGAGGGGTTGCTGTTCACTGACAGAACTGCCTTGCCATCCAACAGGGAGGCATAGTAGAGCTTCAAAGCCTGGCTCATATGGGGGGGAAGTCATCTGCTCCATCACTGGCTCTTACTGAAGCACTGGAGGCCTCTGGGAACAAAGTCCCAGAAAAACCTTTTGACTGCCATTTGCAGGTACCAGAGATGGAGGCAGCATTGCCTTGCCGCTAGGACCTGGTACATATCTCTTTCATGCAGGCCATGCAGATGTAGTTCTCAACAGAAGCAATTTGGATGGTGTGTGTGACGTGTAAGGGATGTGGCTGACCAGAGATTGCAGAAACTGCAGTAGTATCACCTGACAGAGAATACTGCAGCATCCTAGGCCATCTAATACATCCCTGCCCCAAGGAAGGATTGAGAATATCTGTTTTTATACTTGATCAATATTTGTCTAACGTGTCCTCAAAATTCTCCAGTGCTGGCAATTCTCATTTAAGACTCTGAATTATCGTCCTCCTCATTCTCCTATCCTACACCTTTTTGCTGTGGCTTTTCACCTGTATGGAGGTTGTTTTCATGTTGTTCCTCCAATTTTCTCTTTAGGCTGAATAACTCCAATTTGCTCAATTTTTATTCACAGGTCATGTTTTCTGGACTACTGAATAATTTGGGCTCTGCTCAACTGACTCACATCTTTCTTGAAGGAGCAGAGATCTCAGTGGAGCCTGTAAGAGAGCTGGGCAGAGTCAGAAGGATTGCTTCATATGGTCCTTAGGCAAGACTTCACAACTTGCCTTACCATGACTTTTTTCTTTTCACAACAACATCTCAGCACAACCAGGTTAGAGACATGACAACTCCAGATGCCTTCTGCAGAACAGCTACCTAGCCACATGCTCCTCACCCTGCACATGTGTAGCTGGCTATTCCTGTCTGAGGGTGGGATCCTCGGTGCAGGAAATCATGCCCCAGGATGCTTGCCAAAGCAAAGCTGGATGCACGCTATGCTCATTTGTTTATCATTATCTAGAATGGGTTGTTTCACAGGCACATTTAATTCTGAGCTCTGGGAATGATCCAACAGCTTGGTCGGCTTTGGCTTGTGTGTCAAAGTGATCTTTTTCATCTGTGTTCTAGCAGGAACTACCTTGAAGGGTGCTTTTGCGAAAGCTGGTTCTCTGTAAAGTTATACTGAAAATTATTCTTTTGTACTTGAATCTGTTAATGAGCCTGCATAGCTTTTACCAGTGGGATCAAAGAACATAAAATAGTCTGTAGATCCTGTCGAGAAGAAATAGGCAGCCAGAAAGTCAGCAATTTTCAGGAAAAAAGAAAATAAATAGGAGTTTAGGAGTTTCCTGAAACCTCTGGAGTAAGTTTTCTTTACTTAAAAAAAACAACCTGCTGTGGATATGCTGAACGACAGATTCCTGCTCCGTTGAGTAGGCACAGGGACATGCACAAGATCCCTATTTATAACACCCTACAGTTGTTAACAGTTCTGTGTTTGATGACTAAAGGGAGACGAAGAGATTATTTTGGGGAGGTTACATTGCAGTGGCTTCATTCACTGTACGTTTTGCTTTTAATAAAAAAATTGATTGCCTCAGAAGAATAGAAAGGATGCTGGTAGAAAGGTTACTACAGCAGAAAAAATGGAAAATAAAAGAATGAAAGGGATCTCCTTTTTTTCCTGCCTCTTTTTGTTGCTTGGAGCTGATCTATTTTATCAGTAGGGGGAAAAAAAGGTATCAGCAGCTTTTCATTCAGATATTTTCTTACCATGGCTTTGATAATGCTGGAACAGGATAATGGGAAACTCTGACCTTTGACTGAGAGCAGGATTGTAATAAAAAACATTAAAAAACAATATTCATATGATATATTGCCTCAGCCTTTCAGCCCCGAGACAGATTTCCTCTCCTCCCTTCTCTCTCTGGTCCAAAGCCCATTTCCCAGAGTGTCAAATGCAGCATGAAAGGCAGTAATGACAACTTTGCCCCAGAGCAAAGAAGGCCCAGTTGATAACAGGCCATAATGAAGCACTTTGTGTAACATCACTCTGCTTCATCTCAGGGTGGGCATAGAGCGTTAAGGACAGGGGGTCCTGGTGGTAAGCACATGCCTCTTATTCTTACTTCGGCAGGCATAAAGAGGTAGCCATCTTGCTGTTTGCATGTGTCACTCCAGCAGGCACAACCACTGTAGCTGCAACAAACTTTCCCCTCACTGTGCAAGTGGTGAGCATGTTTTTCTTAGAGAAGTCCTTTTCTTTCTCACAGGCAGAGGGGTAGGAGGAAAGAGGACACTATATCCTTCCTGCTCTTCCCATGTGGATTTTTTTTTGTTCCATGGGTTGTACTAAATTTGTAGTTATTTCCCATGTGAGTAATACCTGGATAATTTATGGCTTACATAGGCTCAACACTTGAAATGAAAAGCATATTGCCATAAAGATTTGAATTATCCTCCAATATTTCATGATATATATCGCGTCTTCATGGGTTAGTGTTGCTACATATATCATAGTTATGATTTCCATGGTATCAAAGTTCTCGTTATCTGCCAGTACTATCCAGCTATAAATGCCAAAGATCTCCAGCAACCACTGTGTCCTTTTTCAGGCTTATAGTTCTGTATTCTGTGGATATTCAGCATTTAATGGTGCTGAATAAAACAGAATTGCCATCACACTTTCGCAGAAACACCAGCTAGGCTATTGGTAGTGTAAGTTTCATTTAATTCCTTGATTCAACAGCCATTTCTAGATGTTTCTGAGCAATGCAATAAGCACAAAATGCAGTGCTCAAATTGAATATTTGAAAGCCAATCAGGCTTGAAATTTAATTTTGTCTAATTGGTTTGCTACATTCACACACAAATGAATGACATTTAGAAAAACCCAGCCATCCTATATAATTCCATGTTTACTCCAAACACAAGATGGATTTTTTTTTTAACTTCTTTTAATCTCATTTTAATGCTTTAGCTAATTGACTACCCCCTCTGCCACAGGTTTAATAGAGTGGTTTGGAATCCATCTTTGTTCTCCTGATACACAGTGCTATCAAAGCAATCTCAAGTCTTGTTTAGCATGCAGTACAGGATGCCTAAAGGAAAATCATATATGCTCTTGTGGATCACATTTTTCAAGGTGGAGAAGGGGTAATTGATAATTCAATGACATTTACAGATAAGTGTTGAGTAAGGAATCACACACAATGCAGTGTTAAGTTTATTGGTCCTATAGTAATCCAAGGGCTGGTACTTTGTGTTCTTTAACTTCTTTTGCAGTTTCTTTGTTAATCAATTATATACACACACTAAGAAATACATCAGCTCCATTTATAGCCAGTGGGTGGCATTATGGCAGAGTTCCAAGATTCTCCTCTGAAAAAGGAGTTATGCCATAAGTTAAGTCAGTGATGAAGCCTTGAGCAAAAAAATGGATACAATGATTGTCACCTCAACACAAGCAAAAAATTGAGAAGAGTCTCTGAAAAACACAAGGAAAATTATAAAGGGATGGCAGATAACACATAGAGCAAGTTTGCCAAGTAAACTTGACTATAAGAGAGACCACTGTGATTCACAAGGTTGAATATAAATGCACAAGAGAATGACATAGATGAAGAGCTCCCATTACATCTCTTATAGCACCAAATTCCAGATGACCTTCAGTAATGGAAACCTGAAATTCCAAAATTATGCTGCAGGATTCACTGCCACAGTACAAGTGTGTATATACAAAGGCACAGCACAGGGCCATTGGGGAGCATGTCCATGTGAATGCCTCTGTGCAGGGGAGGTCAGAGTGGTCAGACACAGTGCTTTGCTGTCCTCATCACATCCCATTTGGACTACCAAGGGTGTTCTGCACAGCACTACTCTGATCTGCACAGCCACACACAAAGTCAACCCACATCATGGTGTCTTTTAATGAGGAGTAATGCTCTCTTACAGATAATAAGAATATAAGTAGCTACATTAGTTAAAGCTTTAACAGGTGCACCAGAAGGTAAATAGGTGTAGTGTCCTCTAACAGCTGGAGAAGATATTTATAGGAAGACATTTATTTGGAGAAGACATTTATAGGGCCACAACTGCCCACTGGAAAAGGCTGGACCAGGGGTTTCTTACTTCTTCCCCATAACAACTGTCATCAGTCATTTCTGCAAATAGGGTACTAAACAATGCAAACGGCATTTTGGATCCCACGTTATTTATTCTGCCCCTTAAAACACTACCAATCTTTGTGGGTGTTTTACATGATACCATTCTCTTTTAAGGCAAGATCTCACTTCAGTGAGTACCTGCTTTTCATTTCACATAGGAAAACCTGATAACTCAGCAGCATGGAATTATTTTACTTTTATTTGGGCATTATTTTTCTTGATTCCCTTTTCCTTCATACTGACAGCTATACAAAAGAGATTAATCCCTGCTGAAAACCTACCTAGGGCAGAAATGTTGCTGCTGAACATATATATTATTTTTTTGTCATATAAATATTATTTTTTGTCATATATCATCACAGGAGATATTTAGTTTACCCTTAAACTTAGTGAGATCTATTTTGTCACCTTGATATGTGAAGCTTTACACTTTAAACTCCCAATATAATGAGATGAAAACACAGCCCTCTGTTCCTTGAAACTTTGCCAATTTGTCTTGTTGTATGAAGATGGACAGTGCCTCTTTCTTTAAGAAATAACTTATGGGTAGCAAAGTGATCGGGTAGGAATACAGCTATGCACAAAATACAGAGTATCTGAAAATAGTGTTTATAAAATATGTACAGCATTTGTACTCAGAACTTTAAAATTCACTTCAGTAGTGACTAACTCATGCCTGATTGGCTTGTGATGAACCACGACGCAGACAATCCAAACAGCATTTCAAATGTTTCTTGCGTTGTCTTCACTTTCTGCAAAATGTATGCTTTCATTTTTCTGAAGTTGAAGGTTTTTAAACCATCAAAATGCCAAGATAACTCTCGGGGAGGGAAGAGAGGCAGTGGTGTTTGACAGTGTCAGCAGGCAGTCGGGGGCAATACTTTCTGGAGAACTGTGAACAACTTAATTTGTCTCAGAAGAACATTGGCTCTGACACATAATGATGACAATTTAAATATTGCCATTAACTGTTCCAGGCTAAGTAATTTGAACATAAGCATACAACTTTGCCTTCAACTTAGTGTTGATGTCTATAATAAAAATTAGAGGTGGCAAATACCTAGCACATCATCTTTTCCATTTCCTGAAAGCCCAGCCTAAATGGTTTCCTAATGTACTTACCCCTCTAATATTACCACACTAGTTTTAGTTCAAAGCCTCCTCTTCCACAGGTTTTCCCACCAGCACAACTCCTGAAAATAATAAAAATATAAATAAATAAAAAAAAAGAAGCTAAATCTGCTGGAGGACTTCAAAGTTATGCTGGGGCAGTGGTAGCACTTTGTGTTTGGCAGGTGCAGGCTGCACCTTCCCCTTTTAGGACAGATCCAGCCCACCCAGGATGGGGCTTTGGGACTGGAGAGGCTGCGGTTAAGGAAAGAAAAGAGGAACAGTGTGTCCTTAAGCACAGATGGCTCATGTCTGGGTGCTTTGTGTGATTACAATAAGCATAAGTAACATGGAAGAAAAGACCGGCCAGACCCCCGAGGCAGCAATGCGCATAGAACACTGAGCTTCCCAACCTCCCCTGGCTGCTGTAACGTGTCCTGCCTTTCTACAGCATGGTGTGTATCAAATATCCAGCCGAGGTACAGCAGCATTTGATGTACTTTGAAATGCAGTCCAGAGTCAGTCTCTCAGAAACCTGATATGCTTTTAAACTCCCCCGGTCACCCATTAGTAAACTCAAGAGATATAAGTAATGACTTTCCTTAATCAATTAGCTTGTCTGGAGAATGTTTAAGTCTACACCTGCACTATACGTTGAACCCATGATCCACTGGCTTGTTTAAAACTGTCTTTTAGTTGTTTTTTTTAAAAAAAGAAAGTTTTGCTGTGTTTGGCTGCCAGATCCTGGGGGTAAAATGGCTTTCTTGACACTGCTTCTGTGTTGTCTCACATCTGTGTATCTGGCTCTTTAACACCTAATAAAGTAAGAACCTTGCCTCAGCTTCTTATGTGTAATTCCAAATGTCAGTTGATTATGCTCTGGCTGTTTGAGGATCTGCACTTGGGTGGATATTGCTCTTTGGCTTAAGGACTTCATACCTTGATTGTAGCCTGTGTGAGCAGAAGCACAGTTTTCAGGCAGTAACAATCTCTACAGCCTCTGAAGAATAAAGACCCACGTTTGATTTGGACATGGATAATTTATAAGGAAAGTTAATCCTGAGAAAGTGTAAGAGCAGCTTATGATTTCAGTCAAGCTCCCCTAGGGCATGGCATGAATTTTTGAGTATTTTCTCACTAATGCTTGTCAGTAAAAGGTCCAGATCCTGAAGCGGTTGCCATGAGATAAATTAATATGAATGTGGTCATTATATTAGGAGCTTCTTCCCTGACTTTTTGTGGGTGCTGTTTTGGGTCCTGTGCCCATTTTCTTTGGGAATGGACAACACAGCCTTACCTGGAGGGGCCCCCTCTTTTTCTCAGTTGAAAGAGGCAGTCTTGGCTCATCTGGAAAAAGCAAAGCTATTCAGTGACACAAATCTCCACTGTGCTCTTAGGCTGTAAAGTGTTCTCCCAAAGCAGGGCAAATGGGAAGGCCTTCCAGCAAAAGCAAGGACCACACTGAGGGAAAGCAGCCCCTATCTTCTGATGCTGTCAACATAATGCAGTGCCACATGCAACTGCTTCTTTTGGAAAGAGCAATGTCAAAAGTAGCCTGACCATTCTGCAGTGTGACACAAGACGCCACATGGATTGCAAACTCTAACTAAGCTTCCATCATATGGTTTGAGAAAATTAGATACATATCTCACATATAATAAGAAATGAATCAGAAACTCAAACTCTTTGTTACCTTATCTTTAGGTTCTAAGGGTGAAAACCTTTTTATCCAGTTTCCTTAATTTACACTAGTATGCCTGTCTACAGGGAAAGACAGGAATTAATTATTGGATTAATTACTTTGGGGTTAATTTTATTTAAGTGTGTCTAGATAAACCACTGGTAAACAAAATGGAACACTGAATTATTCATCAGGAAATGACTGGGAAAAAAAACCTTAAGAACTCATCATAAAGACATCAGAAGAGACAATGGTTAAAATATAGAGGTTTCCATGATTTCTTGCAATTGCTATACCTTTTTTGAGCTGAGTAGAAAAAACAAGTATTGTTTGCTTGAGTGATTTAATCTGACTAGGTCTAGGATGAGAATGGACATTTAGATCCTATGAGCATTTCCATCCTATAGATGCGAATGCTCTTCAGCAGAGATCTATCAACTCCAGTGATGACTCTGTAGTGTTGAAGACTCTTCCTTCTCTGTCAAATAGACTACCCTTTACAGTTCATCCTGTATAAAGTGAAAGCACAATTATTTCTCCTAGGCACAGCCTCTTAATTGGGTGTGATTACCTGCATTAATTCGGTGATAAATTCTGTTTGCTCAGAGATTTCTTTTCAGGTGTAACATCAGGTTAGTAAAATTGTGATACATTCAGCAATATATTTGCTATGTATATACTGCCCAGTGTACTTTTTTTAATAAAATCTATAAAAAAGTACACAGAATAGGTTTATTCCATTAAGCAGTAGCACAGCTCATGAACTTTGAAGGCACAAATATCCTTAGGTTAGAAATCTTCAAGGTATTGGATTCTGCTTTCAAATTAATATCAAGGTCCTTCACAGAATGTCAATGTCACTCATGGCATAGCTATGACTCGGCCATTTGATGGATTATGGATCTGGGAAACTAATTTAGTGCTTTGTGACAGAACCCTCAAAGTTTAATACATTGTTTGCTTTTTTTTTTCCTTAACACAAACAAATTGGAAGCAATCAGACTCAATTCTGATATACAAACAAGCTGAGTAAAAGCATTAAGGAAAAAAAAAAAGCATATGAAAAATTAGTCTGAGTTTAAAATTATAGCAGCCATCAAAGACCAAACCATTAGCAAATTTATTTCTCCAGGCTGAAAGGGAGAAGAAGAATAGAGACATTTGAAAACCATCAAACCCAAAATACCATTTTGTTATTAGAAAGAATGAAGAAAACCTATCCACATAGTGTAACTATGGGATACCATCTGGGATGTCTTGAAGGCCATTTGGAATGACTATATGGACATTTCGGGAGCTTCTAAGATTTACAGTGGACTCTAGGATGCATTCCTGAGTGACCTGTACTGTGCATTGCTCTCATTTGGCACATCATATGTCTGCCAACGTACTTATCAAAATTGTGGCATGGCCATCGCTGTTACCCTCCAACACCTACATGGCAGAATGAAAATTTTCCAGTAACAGCTATCTTGTGATCTCCACAGTGAATGCTGGATGGGTGGATAGCTAAAGTGAACATTCTGTGTGTATCCTGAATGCTGCTGCAATACCCCTCTAGCTTCATTGCAACATGGTCTTCAGCACGGAAAACAGTGAATTTGTGCTAAGCAGTCACCCTGCAGGTTTCTGGCATGAAAACTTTCTGAAGTCTGACAGATTCATAAGGAAAAGCTATGCATATGATGTCTGAAAGCACAGAGGTTTCACACAGTTTTAAGAAGGATAATTTTAGAAGGGTGAGGTAGGCACTTAGGGCTGGAACAAGAATGACACTGCCAGTTGAAGCAGGTGCTGTTAGACAAGAGGACTCCCTGAACAGCTAGAATCCTCCTGTGGTTCACAGAAGATTGTTCTTACTGTTACTTCATGAAAAAGTTGTATTTTAGAGTTACAGAATGAGAAGGAAAGCAAAAATTGAAGAGGCACTTTAAGAAACAAGTTTATCCAGATCCCTGCTGAGTTCCTTCTTAGCTTGTTCTCTGCTTTTCTTGCTTTGAGGGATAGTTTGGAGGAAAGGAGAGTGGTGAGGGATAAAGGGTCTGATAAATACAGAGTAAAGGAAATTATTGATAAAAGCAAAACCAATAGGAGACACCAGAAAGTTCAGATTCAGGTTTGATTTTTGGGCTTGTTAAATATATTGAAGCACTGAATTATTACCTTCATACTGTACTGAAATCCTAGTATGTTTCTCCATTAGCTCATCTTCCCTCTCTTTCTCCACCCTCTTATTTTTGCACCTTTTTGCTCTAGTATAAACTACTGGCTTCACAAACTACAATTCACATAATTTCATGACACACATTGTAACTGAGGATACCATACTAAATTGTAACATATCTGCTTTATCCTAACTCCAGATTGAGCAGCCAGTGGTTAACAACACAGAGGAGTTTCAGAGCTTTCTACCCAGTCTTTGCATCTCAGTCATTCAATTGACTCAAACCTCTCTAATATACAATTTACATTGTATACGATATGTAGTGCAAAAGGCAACTGATAATTATTGACGATAATAAGCTCCTGGAATTAAATTTTTAAAGTACCAGCTTTGCTGCAATTCTGTTTTGGCTCAAGTAAGTCTGAGTGCTGTAGGAAAAGGTGGTCATTACCACCTGGAAAAAAATGAAGAGGTGATGTATCTATCTGCTATCATCTGTGTGAATGACTTTAGATTCAAACAGTAGATTGTCACAACCTCAGGACAAGTTCCATAACATTTCCACCCCTTACACCTAGTCCTTCATTTTCATCATTGCATGTTCAGAGGCAACATGTTCACAGGGATAGTTAAGAACAGAAACATTGTCAATAAAAACCAAAAAGCAGTATCAACATCCAAAAGAGGTAAAAGCAGAATCGACAACTGCAAAACAAACCTTCCTGAAAGTATGTATTTAATATTTTCCTCTACCTGCAATAATCCAGAAGCATGATAATGTAGGAAAGGGTTTTCAGTATTTGATATGAAGCAGCATATAAAGCTAGCTGTGAGTATTACGGCTCAGTAGTTTGTGTTATCCCAGTCCAATCCTGCACGAAGACATTACTCCCAATTAAGTCTTAGATATAGACTTCTTCCTTGGATTTGGCCATAATTCAAAGCACTCTTGTGCTCTCATGTACCCACACTTAGTTTGTATGATCAATGGCTTTTTTGCATGTCTGATGTTGTCCCATTGATTTATTTTTTAGCTCGCATGCATATTGTATCACTCTGGCTCATCATGCTGTGCAGGGAATAATGGCGGAAAGCAACATAACTGATGTAACACAATGCAGTAACAAAAAAAGACAAGTAATTTTCTGATCAATAAGCAAATCCATTTGGTGAGATGGAAGGGATCAGTTTGGAGACATGATTTATTTTTCCTTTATGCAATGTATGAAGGCCCTTAGAATTATGAGTCTCATATATTTGACTTACCAGAAATCTCCTGTGTGTAGGTCATGTAGTACAGCTGAGTGATGGTTGATGGCTTTCCACAGTGCTCTCTCTAGGCATGCTCTGCAGAACGCAAGAGGTTAAAAGGCCTGTAAAGGTGGTAGTTTCCCAGATGCTAGAAGTGTCTCCTTTTTCTCTTTTTACTGCAGAGGCTAGTTTTCCATCTGCAGAGGACCTGGCCCCATCCATATGGTGCTGCCTATCTGATGTCAGTCTACACTTAGGAAGCCCTGGACTGCAAGACAGAGTGAACGCATCAGATATAGCTCACTAACAACTTTTTGACCAAAAGCAAAATAAATCTGGGAAGGCTAACATACAGGCATTAGTCAGAGCTACTCAACTAAAATATAGTGCTTATAAGCAAAACGTTAGGATCAAAAGAGCCAAAAAAGCCCTGCTCACCTTAACCTCCTTTCTTGTTCCCCTTTTATGGGGTTGGCCCTTTTACCATCTGCATGCACAACCTTGTCTCTGAAGGATAGCTCTTTCCATCAGCCTGCACAGCCAGAGGATCTCTCCTCTGCCTGTGTTGCCTACGAGCTTTTTCATGAAGTACCTGGGGTGATCCCTGATTGTCCTTGGCCTTGGTAATATCACCCTGACCAGTACTTCTAAGACAATGGGCAAATAGTTTTCAATATGCATCAAAGGACTGCAGCTCACTGCACGTGTCAATGACACTTGTGCTTACTTTCTGCAGTGAGTGAAGGGGTGGGCATAATAGGAAAAAGCCTCCTTCCTCTTCTCTCTTTGCTGTCCAGGAGCCTGAGTTCATCCTTTCTCTTCCTACAAAGATTTATTGACATTCATCACATTAAAAGAGGGTTGGGTTATCCAAGTTGCTCTTGATGAGCTTCTGAGATTATACCTGATGTGAGAAGTGATCAACACCAGAGATGAGGAATTCACCTCAAGTTTTCACTCATGTTTGCTGTCAGAGTATTACTAAGAGCTCCAAGAACCCCCTGTTAGCACATCACTGGTTTTATGTTTGTCAGGTGGTAGCCTTGGTCTGATTATTTGTCTGGGAGACTTTAAATTCCTCATTTCAAATTTCAAAAGGATGGGCAGCAATTTGTTTCAGCACCTTTGTTCTTTCTTCTTCACAGCCACATGAAAATGGGGATGTTATACCATCAGCTATTAGTACTTGGCATAAGATTCTCCAGCCCGCCATTTCCTCTTCCGCTCTCTTTTGCTTTATCTGAGATTGCATAGCTGACATAAACCAAGACAGTTCAGTGCCTCAAAGCAAACTCAGACATCATTGTTGTGAGATGCAGCTTGACTGCATATTAGCAAATACTCAAGCAGTTTCCAAATCTCCTAGGCCTGATCGTCTATATTTTCTGATGGTTTAACGAGTCAAGATTTAAAAAGAGAAATGAACAATTAAAAAAGAAAAAAAGAAGGAGAGAACAAAAACTACCATCATAAAAATCTGGTAATGACTTATCCTGAGGGCTGGATGCTAACTATTGCCTTTAGGTTCCTACACACAGGCTTTCATCTCTTCTCTTCTGTAAGTTGCTGTGACCCTTCCTGGTGTCCAGATGTTCCCTCCGTTTTGTTTCGGTAGCTCATCACTCTTTGAGGCATTCATCTTTCAAGAGGCATTTTTTTAATTTTGTCACCTGCTTACAGTTGATTTTTAATTTTCTGTTGTTTTGTTAAGAAAAAAGAAGTCATAAAAAAGTGTAGTTAAGAAAAATGTACTTTTCCTATTGAGAAAAAAAATAATCCAGGTTACATTTTAATAATTACAGAATCCTAAGGGGATAATGGAAATAGTCAGTATGGAAATAACACAGAGGGAAAGGTGCTGTTAAATCTTCTATTAAAAAGTCTCACTGAGTAGAGCATTTATCAGAAATAGTGATAAGTATATGAACAATTATGGCTATGCAGTTAGCGTAATTGTGAAAGGTAAGGTTTAACACGGAATGGACAAGAGAAGAGCTGTAAAGGTGACTTTTATTGATTCACTGCATTATGGGTTGTCGAAACTCCTCCAATTCCTCTGTAGGCTTAAAGCTGGCAAGACAGTGACTTGCTTCTGTGCACCCAATGATTGCAAGCTGGTTTAAAGGGAGAATATTTCCATCACAGCCCCCTTTTCTCACTTGTACACACACCCTTGCACCAAGCTTGCAAGCCCTCTTCCTGTTTTGAAACCCACAACTGCAGCATCGCTTGCTCTTCATGCTTCTGATGCCTCCTTGCTTGCTTGGCTTTGGCTGCCTACCTAACCATTCTCTTCCCTCCAAGACCTCCCCAGAGAATGTGGTTCCACTGCTGTTCCCTTCTTGAACATACCTAGTTATTCCCACTTCTTTGAGAGCAAGGGGGAAAAACCAATCAATGTCTTGGGCTCCCGTACCTTGCCTCAAACATTCAAGTGTTTTAGATGTGAATATCACCCACTGGGAATCTCAGGGAATACTGCACTCTGGAGGAACCTTCTTAAAGGTGGGGAAAAGTGCCATATAGGAGCTACTGTTGCTCTTTTCATTATTAAGAAACTGAATTAAAAAAACAAACAAACAAAAAAAAAAAATACCCCAAAAATTGCTGATGTTATGAGTCAGAGTCTGACTATTAGAAATCCCTTGTTTACAGCAAGGAGGCTTGTTGACACCCCTAGTCATGGCTGTAGGGCTGGAGTGATCACTACCCAACTTTGACTCTAGGAAATGTTGCAAGTGTAGCCTGATCTCAACATTAGACCTATATTAGGCTTTTAGTTAATTACATTGATGGCTGCTTTAAAGTTTAGAACTGGTGAGTCCTGGCGTCAGTTGCGCGAACTCTGTTTTCTCAGAGAAAACATTTACACAGAGGACAGAAACATCAATACTTGCGTGCCATTTTGCATCCCTACATCTCCACCATCTTTCTCTTTGAAGAACTTACCATTGTTCTTACTGGGGCTTTTAACAGAATGCTGTTAAAAGTATAACAGGTCCCATGGCTTTATCTCCTTTGTGGGAAACTGGAGTGCAAGGGGCATAGCCAAGGCACATGTTGAGGCATCGAGCTAGCTATGGCTGGAAACCCATTGCAATACACAGCCTTCACTTTTGGGCTTTCCACAGAGACATCAGATGGTGGTTAGAGTAATTGATTAACCACCTTACCTTTTTCCTCATCACCTGTTTTTACAAGTATGGCTCAAGTCCCATAGACATTTTAATGGAAACATACCACATCACTGTAACCTCTTTTATTTTTTCAGCTCCCCCATGTTGTTGCCCTCCCTATCCCCCTGCCCTGCACCCTCAGCATCAGTAAATAAAAGAGGACTGATGTGGTTTTTCTTCACAAAAGCCACACACATGGTCACGTCAGACTGTTTGCACAACAGAAGCCTCTGAAATAAGAATAACCATATAATCATAGAATGGTTTATGTTGGGAAGGACCTTAAAGCCCATCTAGTTCTAAACCTCCTGCCATAGGCAGGGACACCTTCCACTAGACTGGGATGCTCAAAGCCCATTCAACCTGGACTTCAACAGTGCCAGGGATGGGCAGCCACAGCTTCTCTGGGAAACCTGTGCCAGTGTCTCACAATAAAGAATTTCTTCAAAATACCTAATATAAATCTCCCCTTTTTCAGTTTAAAGCCATTCTCCTTGTCCTATTACTACATGTCCTTGTAAAAAGTCCCTCTCCAATTTTTTTGTAGGATCTCTTTAGGTAGTGGAAGACTGCGAATATGCTTTAAGGAGCCAGCACTCTGCTCAGATGAGACTTGTCCTGCACCTTGCCATATCATTAAGTGACATACATTACCTGCTTAGGGCAGGGCCCTTTGCAAAATCATGAAGTGTTTGAAAGAAGCTGTTTATAGCACACAAGGATAACAAGTGCAGTAGCCCTACAGTAACAATATAATCATAACTAGTCTTTCCTGGTACACGTGTTCTTTAACTCTTCACAAAGTACTCAAAAAAGCAGATTGCATAGAAAAAGAAGATTGCACTCATTTTCTCCTTGCTGGAGGCGTAAGCCACAATCCCCTTGTCCATGGGGTGAGAAACCTACAAGGACCATGATGATACACTCAGGCTCATGAAAGGTGCCCTGCAAGCATCACTGACAGGAGGGATGAAATGTTTTGAACAAAACAACTGGTGTTCAGGTACAGGAAAAGATCCATGGAAAAATGAGAGGGAAGAGAGGGAAGGAAATGCAGCCATACTGCTGAGGTTATAGTACAGTAACCAGCGACTGGATCATGCAAGTACACTGAAAGGAGCTGAATACCTGAGGCAGGGCATGGGTAGCAAATCCATATCATAATCCTATGTGACCATCTGGGGCAATACACATAACCAGTCAAAATGGCATGGCATAAAACAGAGAGCAGAAATCCTTCCTTCATAGAGAAGGTTTGCAGTCGTGTCACTCTTCCCATTGTTGGTGTTTCCAGTGGTAAGTGCATATAAAGTGACAGCAGGGCTGCTCAGTCCAATTTTAAATGAATGCTGTAAATTGGGATTTTGACAATTTATTAAAAATTCAAGTATAATTCCAAGCACTCGGGTTACTTGATTTTGTAGCTAACATTTCTTTATTGGAATAGTAACACACGCTGTCTGTCAGCAAGCTAGCCACAATAGCCCTAGGCTGATTCAAGAAAAATAGTAGTCTGTATCTGACAGGACTGTGCCATTCTGTACACGAGCACTTCTTTAACCTGATAATTCACACAGCTGAACATGTCTGAGGATCGGCTGAAGTGTTCTTGCAATCTGAAGCAAATTCTGTTCTCTTCCCCAGCGTGGCACAACTGAAGCAGCTACTGGCAACAGGCTTTGAAAAGAGTCCACAGGTTGCATCAGAAGAGCAGTGGAAAGTCACAGCTTACCAAAGTTAGACAGGAGTATCAGAAAAAAAAAAAAAAAAAAAAAAAAAAAAGAGAAAAAGAGAAAAAGAGAAAAGGGAGGTCGGTTCATTTAAAAATGAAAAGACAAGTGATTTTTTTGTTTAAGAGAAGCAAGACCAAGGAAACAATGTTCTCCAACATTAATCACTGACCCCAGTTGCAAGAGAGACCTAAATATGACCAAGATCATGAATTATTTGGTATTTGACAACTGGCACAAATGTAACCTGACTGGGTTTGTTTTCTCCATTTCTAAAAAGGGAAGTGAAGCCCCAAATGCAGCTTTTTGTTGGCAATTGCAGTTATATGTATACAAGCACCCATACAATATCTGCATAAAATGCAAATATTTTTATTGAAAATATAGCTATTGAAAATTATTTATAGTTTTGTTTTAATATAGACTAAAATCAATTGTGGTGAAATATTTTAATGAAAAAAACATACCACTTCAGAGAATCTAACAGATTTGGAGACCACATACAAGCTCGTATGTTGACTAACTTACAGTGGCAACTTCTGCCTTCCTCTTCCTAAACTGATATCTAAGTCAAACAGGCATGGAGTCAAGCTCTCTGGAAACTAGTTTCTACAGGAGGGAACAATTTCATCTGGTAAGACTGGCAACTAGAAGAAGAGAAGCAGCAAGAGCTCAGATGCAGAAAAAGATGGACTTAGCATGAGACATCAAGGTGCTTGACTCTTCTGCGGCAATGGACCACGCAATAATTTCCACACTAGTAAAAAAGGCAACTTTGCTCACTCCATTTGCTACATATAATTTTGTTATGTGGGCAAGCTTGCATTTTCTGTCCCTCTCAGTTAAAACTTGCCCAAATCATATATATGTGTGTGCAGTATTAGAATATTTAATAATGTTCATATGTCTGTGCATATTTCAGCACATGCACATGACTTCCAATTTTATAGTAGGACTGAGCTGGACTGAGAGATCTTCTTTGGAAAAGCGAAAGAGCAGAACTAAGTAGCATTAACTTTGCGAGTACTTACAGTTTTTTCAATTTGGAGGCCTCTTTTAGTCTATCATATTGGATGCTCACAGTACTTATATTTGTGAGTATTCAGAAGGAATCACAGAGAAGGATTAATTTATAGTCTTTTTTTTTTATTTGCAACAGTAATGAATTGTGACAAAGTTACAGAATTATTGTAGTTTAAACATGGGAAATGACATGGAATATTCCCATTTCACTGCCAAAGTGATTGCTTAATACTCTTATTTTCCTTACAGACTGGAGATCCATAACGATGCCACTGTCTACATTTCAACTAAGAGAACACATGAAAATACAAAACATGAGGCTATGGAATACAGCCTCTTTTTAGAGATGGTGAAGTGACAGTTCTATTTGTCATTGCATTGAATGCAGCTGACCACTAAGGAAAATGGATCCTCTGTCTAGAGTGGTCATGTTCTGAAATGAATCCTTTCACTGTATCACACTGTTAATAAGATTTATGCATCCTGTGAAAAGCAAGGCATTCCCATCAGAATAAATAAAATTTAATGTAATACAAGTTATACTTTTTGCCCATATTTGTGGTAATAAGATTCTACTCCAGAACTTCATTTGTTGCATGGGACTTTCATTTTCACTTTCAACTCCAAATTCATTCCTAAGCAGTCTGTATTTACTTAATCTTGTGCAAAGACTACATGTCTTTGCTTAGCTCCCATTTTGCTAGCCTGAAAGAAGCTGAGGGGTTCACCTTTCTAACCATTGCTATATTCATTCTATCAGATCTTTTTCTGTATCTATTTCTCTTATTTCAGTACATCTGTCCTCATTGTGGAGATCCAAATTGCACGATGTCTCATGTGGAGTCTTCCCATATTGTCTAGAAGGCCAATAACAATGCTCAGGGAAATGCTCTCGATTCAACACTTGTTTTTCTAAGGAAAAGTTGTTTTTCTTCTCAGTAGCCTTATCTTACTGAGCCTAAGGTGCTGGGCCTTTGTTGCCTCTCCTTTAAGTCAGACTGAAGACTCAGCAAGCCTATTATTACTGCACAACAATACAGATGGCTCTAATTGCAAATGGATTTACTGGATGAAAATAAAAATAAAAAAAAGAAAGGAAGAGGTACAAAAGTTTATCTACAAGATGAGACAGAATTAAAAATAGCGGGCATCAAATGTTTCTTACATTTCTTTAGGGAAGTGCTGAGTATTTTACTTAATGCTACATCACATAGAAGCTATGTATGTCATTAGAAAATCTGGAAAACAAACTAGGGTAAAATACAAGTGCAAGCATGAGATGTACAGATGCAGACACTATGCTTAAGGGTTTGATGAAATAACACAACTGCCATCCACAATGAATGCTTTCAGCCTTTCAAATGTTGCACAAAGTGTACGTATATTCATTTTCACTTCCTTTTATTGAGTCATTTCACCTCTCTGCTCTCATTGTCAAAGCATTGAGAAACACTACATTGGCAACACAAGACATATCCACAATGATGCTCAAAAGTTTTTAAGGCTTTTGTCATTTTTCTAGAGATGGTAGAAATACCCATTTACCTCAGGACAGAGCAACCTTCAGATCCAGCAGTTGAAAATGCACTGGGACTGCCATGGTAATTCACATAACTGAATTTGGGATAGTCAAAGATGCTGACATCAAGGAAAGAAATATTGCCTTCACTGAGCGCAGTCTCAGGCATTGATCTCTGTGTGACTGTGATTTTAACAGTGATTTTAGAAATGTCTGGCATGGCTCATGAGCCTAATTGGTGGAAACATTTTTATGAACCTCAAAATTTAAAATGCCATTTTTACCCCAAGCGCATTCCTTGCTTCTATACTGATTCTACAAACAGGTTTCTACAACACAGTATAGGACATACTACACTTTGATTTTTATGCACGCAGATCTGATACGGGGATCCTTAATAGCTGGAATTATTGCTAGGATGTGGAATAGCATTAGGGAGATCCAGTTTTGTGCCTGCATAGCTATACTATTGACAATACTGAGCTGTGCAACAGTAATTTCAAATAGCTACCTCTCAAAAACAAACAAAAACTTTTACATTATTAAGACTTCTTACTGAGTACCCAGAATTTCTGCAGTGCGTATACATCAGTTTAGGGAAAACAAACTTAAATCAGCTCTTCTATTGCATCTACATTTCCTTCCACTACTCCCATAGAGGTTAGACAAAACCAGCTGCAAGTCAAGTACTCACATTGGAGAGCAATGTGAATTCTCCTTCTTCTGGTCTTCACCATGTGTTTTGCTATCAAACAATGCTAAAGGTGGAAAATAAATGAGGTTAGAAAATATCTATATAAAATATACATATATGTAAATGAGTCCCTCAGTGACAGTTTAGGGGCGGACTTGGCAGTCCTGGAATAATGGTTGGACTTGATGATCTTAAAGGTCTTTTCCAACCTAGCTGATGCTATGCTATGCTATGCTATGTTATGTTATGCTATGCTATGCTATGCTATGCTGTATACATTAGCCAGATGCCTATAGCGTACTGAACTGTTAAACATCTCTCCACATGGGCTTCACAGGAACAGAGACCCTGTTATAAACCACTCTTCTCCAATTTTTTTTTCCATACACTTGGGCTATTGTGCAGTCTTCTCCTGCCATTAGTGCTTCCTTTCTTTTGACCTTTTACCCTCTCTTCTTCAGCCCTTCTACGAATGGCAATGAAACAAAAGGAGAGAGAAATCAAGAATAATTAACAAGAAGATCACTGCTCCAGCTCCTCAGAGATATCCTTGCAAAGTGACTCTGAGGTCATCAGTGCAACAGAACATACCGGTGTCAGGGATAAATAAGAATGAGCAAAACTGAGCAAAAAAAGAACCCAGCAAACAAAACTAAACAGATAAGCTAGAGACAGCCTCAGTTATTTTTGAGCTCCGTTTTATTAAAAGAAATTAACAACAGTGAAATTAAGACATTATGCAATTTAGGTTGACATCTTGTTTCTAAGCCATAGCTATTTAAGTGGACTATATGTTTATAACTTCAGTTCCTTGAAATCTTATGTCATGCGTATTTGGGCAATTTCAGATTAAAACTGGGAGAAAAGTCTGCTAATACGCAGTTATTCAATACAGTATTGCCAAATTACCTGGAGAGGTGCCGTAGATTGATAAAGTGTTGAATGTTAAATAGCTACTGAGCTTATCCATTTCATCTAGTTGTACCTTGAGTAGTACAAGAGCTAATACAGACTGGGGAATTTCTAATGTATGCCCCAAGCATGCACATATATTACACAGTAAAACCCAATAGTGAAACTATTGCTTAGGTATTATTAAGAGGATTTGGATAATAACAGGAAAAGCCCTTTGTTCTGAAATTATATTCTTTTTGTTGACAACATGTTACCTAATGGGACTATGTGAAGCTGAAAAGAAAACACACCGATTGACATGAATATTAGAGTAGAAAAACCACAACTTCAGTGAGGCCTCTCTGAAAGTTAATAATTTGTTTTATTTTATTCCCTCTTGCTCATCTCAGGGAATATTTTTAAATGAAAATCACATGCTCATGCCTTCTAGCTAGAGTGAAGTACTAAGATAGGAGGTGTGAAAATGCCTGTTGTGGGGATTAGAAGACCTCCTACCAGGAATCTGTGCCTGGTAAACACCTCACACAGGGGCCACAGGGAGGCCCTCCTCTGAGAATTCTACTTCTTGGTCATTTTCTTCATCACAAAATCCATCAGTGGCAATTCCCATGTCCTTTGGTGCTGAAAGCTTTCCTATTGTGGCCCTTTACCAATAAGGTGAAATTGTATATTTTATAAAAATACTGAATATTGCTTTTCTAGTTCCAGCATCTCTTGATATGATTATTCCTGCCTGCTCAGGAAAGACAAACCATATTAGGTAAAAAGAAGTTGCAGCCAAATAACAACTGTTACTTAGTAAATGGGAAGTTTGAAAGAGAGATGTCTCACGGGGGGAGGGTGTCCCTTGTCTGTCCAACATGTCCTTCTATTTGTCATCCCTGTGCTTCTCCTTATGTGCAGTCAAAATCCTTCTTCTTCCATGCAATAAGGTGGAAGGAAAAGAAGATTGCTGCTTTTTCCTCTAGTCCTGGTTTCTGTCTTTTGCCAGTCAGCACACAGAGAAAAGCCTGCATGGTAGAAGTCACTTTCAAGGGACATTTTACTGGTGCCAGCCTGCTGTGCCATGAGCACTTATTAGTTGCGCACCACAAACTTTAATTTCCCTGCTTGTTGGCCACATGGCACCAGAGCTCCATGCTGGCCACAGAAGGCAGGTGCCTGATGCTATATGACCAAAAGTAAAAGGTTACAAGACTTCTTGGGCTATTATATGGCCATTTTCCTAAGCAATCTTTGGCTGCTGGAGCTCTGTACCCTCTCAAATCAAGTGTCATGTGGTGCAGATAGAGGTGGGGGGTTGATTCCATATTTCTATGGTTTGTAAAAAAGTAGATGTTTATCTCAGTTTTGGCACTGAAAGGAAGAACAGAGAGGGTTTTAAGGGCATTTTGCATGTAAATACTCATGAAACAAAACTGTTCTCATGCAGCAGGCGGTAAGCAGCAGAAAGAGAGATATAACTTAGCAATGCAAAATGAGCTCCAGGCATCTTGTAATTACACCTTTTTTTCATTTAAAATTCATCACAACACTGAATTGCATGTGGTCAATCTGACCTGTTCTTGAGAATATTCACAGTGGTAGGAAGTCTTTGTGACTCACACTTTCCATCAAAGAACATTTAGATTATTTAGGTATGAAGGGAAAAAATCACAACAGCAATGCTATTTGAGCTCATTTTATGACACCAAAGGGCTATGGTTTTCATGATTTGTATTGAATTTTTCATGTTTTTAAATTATTTATCCAAAATATATTTTCATCATATAGTTTCCAACCTAAATTTATAGTTCCATTATATGTGACTTATCTTTCTGCCTTTCTTTTAAGACATATTACATTACGGATCTGTGGAAGCATGTGATTCAGAGAAGCAATGAAACTTGCCAAATGTTTGAAATTCAAAGATACTGGCAGTTCCCTGTGGCAGGTACTTAAGTTTTGTGACAGCCAGGACCCTGTGTAATGAAAGCTGTGGCTCTAGATGGCTCAGATTCAGCTTCTCAGAGTTTTTGTCAACTAGTTCTTCATGCAGCATCTGAAAGCATGTGCTCCATACTTGGTGCTCCTGTGGAAAGGGTGAAAAGGCAAAGGCAATTCTAAATCTAAAAACCAAGAATGCAGGCAACAGGAATGGCATCCTTCCTGACTCTACCGGAGGTGAGTATAGCCAAGCACCTGCAGAAACAAGCCGTGCATCCACCACCAGGAAGGTGAGCAGTAACACTGGCCTTCAGGTACTTCTCTGCTCCATCAACATCAGGTCCCAGCCAGTGCACAATGAAGACAGGTTCTGCACACAAGTACCTTCGATGCTCAGAGAATGGCATTAGCCAGGAGGCCCTGTGATGGTACAGCCCCTAAGTGGTGCAGCTCTATCAATAGAGATACACTGCAAGGATTCAGAGAACCACAGGCCAATCATTCCTGCCTTAAGGCTGACCTCAGCATGATACTATGCCGAGACAAGCATGACAAGCATCTCCTGGGAGGAAGCTTACTAGCCATGCGCTGTCCTATTGGCTGCATGGCTTCCTGATACTAGCTGGGCTGCTACCACCAGTTGGAAGCAGCAAAAAAGCACCCCTGGTCCCCAGCAAGTCACCGTGCTCTCACTACCTGTCACCTTTGGGAATCTGGTTCATGTTGTGGTTCGGTCAAAATCAGAGATCTGTATCTTGCACCCTTCCTCAAATTGAGTAATATGTACTCTTCCTTCACATGACTTAAGTGTGCAGGCCCCATGCAGTAAGTAAATGCCTTAGAATTCAGGCCAAAAGGTTTTGATTAAAAGTGGATGTGAAATAACTGCAGGTGCTATAAAAAGCTTTTCTGTTTATAAACCACCTTGTAGTTAACAATACAAGCAAAATTAAAAAATGGGAAAGAAAAGAAGTTTAGTTCTCACCACTAGTTCTACTGCTTTAAATTAAGTGTAATCCATAAATACCATGGAACCGTCCATTCCTACTGTGTTACATGTTTCAATTGTTAGAACAAGAAAAAGCAATACTTTTCTGCCAAGCGTTAAATATAATAATAGTCACCGTGTTGAGAAGAATAATTGGAAAAAACTTTCCTTGGGTTATCAGAGGGAAAGAGTTAATATCTCCAGTTAATCCCATTATGATTATTATATATGACTTTAGATTGGATTAATTCATAGATAGCACAGTTATTACTAAGTAAGACTTCAGGCAACCATACATGAATTTCTGCAAATTGTGAACAGACCTCAGTGCGGTGGTCACCAGGTAATAGATTAACGAGCTGTCAGTATTAAATTCATTTCTTTCTCCTTATCATTCACAGAGCAGGTGGTCTCTAACTCCACCAGTCTGCACAAACAGCTCTGAAAGACTGGTAGCTTTTTGCAGAGAAATGGAAGGAGCAGCAGCAGATTTCATTTATCAGGAATAACATGCTGTTTGTGACCTTTCATCTCCAGCACTACAGCAGACTCAATCTGCTGGTGTTATTGACCCTGAGCATTTTGTGCAGACTGGGATGGAATAATGATAAATATACTGAAATAGGATAGACTTGCTGTAACTTGAAATTAAGCAAGGCCTTAAAAAAAAACCTTCCAGGGGTTAAATATGTGTGCATGCATGCATGTATTTGTTCAAAGAAAGCATGTAGTGATTGATTGGACTGTGTTCTGCAGATATGCACATTTATAGGTTTCAGTGGAACTGCAAGATGTATAAGTCAGCGCAGTTTCTCTTACCCTTCTACAAAGTCAAATGAGTCCTGGCTGCCTCTGTCACACTAACAGTGTAAATTCAGATACAATTAAAATATGTGTATTAATTTGGCAAGTTTATATATATTTACATATATATAAAATATATATTGATATACATATAAGTTTGCCAATTTTTATATATATATATATGTAAAAGTAAAACTAAAAATGCTGGAAAGGTTTCGCAGTTATTTAAAAATAAGAGGGATAACCCTTATTCTAATCAGGATATATTGTCCCTTCTTTTCCTCATTTTTCTCTGTACTAGAGCCAATAGAATATTCAGCTTGGAAAAAGCAAAAAGGGTGGGAAAGAGTTCCATTTTGACCTTTAACTTGACAGTTTGTCTGATTGAATCTCCATATGCTGAAAAAATGAAGGCAAAAGAGCAGGAGAGTTTCCTTTCACTAGGCAGGGCTTCAGCGGGGCTACATTTCCTATCATCTCACTTGTTTACACAGTCCATTTATAAGAATTACTTCAGCTCCCCATCTACTAGTGCAGTATTCCCATTGAAAGCTAAAAAGGTACTGAGGACTTGATTGAGGAGGAATAGTGATCAGAAAACAAACTGAAATGTCCATCCACTTTGTACCAGCAGGCAGCTTTTCTGCAGGGTAAGATAAAGAAGAGTAGCATGAGATTTGTTGGAGTTTTGTAATGCTTCTCATCTTGTTGTACTATGGCAGTAAGTGTTGTCAAGGAGTGCTTTCACCATGAAGTTAAATTACAGTCATCATGAGGAACAAGGCTGTGCTACTGTCATCAGGACTACTGATGGCATAATACAATGATGCATGCAATGAAAATTTGAAAGACAGGATAGATCTGCCATCAAAGGATGGTTTTTCTTGTATGGGTAATGTTTTTCCCCTCACTTTTCTTATGAAAAGAATTTTGAATTGAAAACAAACAAACAAACCCCAGACACAGCAGTACAGGAATTTTTAAAGTAGCCCATAAGAAAAATTATCCTGAAAACACTTGTCATTTTTTGGAGGATAACTTGAAGGTACGAATTATGGCGGATACCTCCAAAAAAGTAGCAGCCAGATCCTTTCTCAAGGAACTGTGTATACTTAGGTTTCTCATCCCCAGATGTGTGCTAAGCACACTTCTATTTTCATTGCTGAAGCACTGCTGCTCTGAACAGTACTTGGTAAGATTTCAGAAATGCTGTACTTGAGCACAGTGGCATTTAGGAGGCAGGTATAATGTAAAACCATTTAATTAAAAGCAGGTTACATCAGGACCCAAACAGAAAGTTTATCCTGGAATGACTGAAAATCGATATGTATGACCTGTTTTGCCATCTCCTTCTACAAAGAATGTGGCTCAACCAGACCTTAAAATTGTGCCCCAAATAGTATTCGGACACTCACATTGCTCACATAAGTGCAAAATCAGCTGATGTTCATTCCTAATCCTCAGTCAATGCCACCATAAAGAAGTCAACCTTTGCAATTTTTTCAATAGAAAATTTCTTCTTTTATATATTCTCATGGGTGAACATACATTAATGCTTACCTCACTCCATTTACATATAATTGAAATTATAGGTAACTTTAAACAGTATTAAAAATAGAAAGAAGTGCTGCTGCTTTTATAAAGTTACTTGCAGTAAACAATAAATCCATTTTCAGCCTTTTGGCATACACTTGTCCTTTCTTCCTGAAAACATGAAAATTATGCTTTCATAGGACAAATCACCTGATTGTTTCCCCAATGAATCAGAAAGTAGATGTTTCTCTTGTGCCAAAAAAAAAAAAAAAAAAAAAAAAAAGGAAAGTACTCGAAATGGGACACATCAGGCATAATTATTTCTTCTTGCCTTTTTTCTCCATTTTTCCTCATTATTCCATCAGGTTAATGTTCCTCAACTGAAATTTTGAAGAAGTTGAAAAAAGAAACTGGTCAGGTTAACTTGGTTTTATCTGACTTGATACCTATTATGCATAATAGGTATGAATAAATAAATATATGTAATAGATATAAAAAACATGTTTTAAAACCAAACCAGTTTTCCCATCAGTTTTTTTTACTTTCTTTCCATGGGCAGCATTGACCTTTGTCCCCTGCTTCTAAAAAAAATATTTGCTTTATAAAATATGTTAACCATCCAGTGTCTTGTTTGCACTTTATTCAGGAGCTTGCATAAATATTCAAGATGTACAGAGAAAGAAGGGAGCAAAATGCCTGATATTCTACTTTGCGTTACTGGGATTCCTGGCAGGGTTGAGAAAAACCCTTAGTCAAGCTTGATTCACACACTTTTATGGACAGGTGTTGGCAAAACACATGAATTGTAGAGGCTAGATCTTTTCTTCTTTTATCTGCCCTCTTTCAGTATATGGGTTTTCCTTATTGTATACCACCTACTTAAGCAGCGCTCTGCCCTTCAGCTACCCTTACTCCACAGGCTTTCCCTGACTCTTTTTTATTACTAGCTTGCTTCTTATAACTCCCCAGCCAACTACTCTTTCCTAGTCCTTATATATGAAAGGGCAATATGTATAAAATGCTTTCAGTTTGCCAGCTCAACAGTGCTATGCAAGTGAGAACACTTACTCCATTGCTTATCAGACTAATGAATATTTAGATAAATAAGACTTTCTCCAGGCAGCCAGCTTCAGTGTGTACAGGAATGCTAATTGCAAGGTGGGTGAGATAAAGACTAGGTACTTTGAGCATCCAAGCAGGTACCAAGGAGGATAGTCAACCTCTTTGAGCTGACGTCCTTCACATTGCCCTGCTGATGGAGACCCACAAGTCACAGCACATAACAAACTACCTATACCTATACAAATCACTTGGGGTTCCTCTTGGTTTTCTGAAGAAACAATGCTTACACAGTCGCACTCTCTCTGTTTTTGCCAAGCATGTAAAAGCTGCTTTGGCATTTACTTTTGATAATGGACTGTCCCATTTCACATGCTACTAGCTATCAGCCAGGACTCAGGCCAAAAGTCCTGCAAAATGGGGATAGCTTAGAGGTTTAATTTCATGTAATATAACTCATTCTTAGGCACTGCAAGTGCAGAAACAGAAGAGACTGTACATGTCAGGGAAGAAATCCACTGAAGGTTGCAGGAATGTCTTCATTATCTTTAAAGACCCTTCGTATCAATCCTTTGAGTTTTACAGCAAGTTTCTCATTGTTTTCCCATTTGCATTGTGTCCTAGTCCAAATGAGTATGAAATGTGAGATCTTCAAAAGATACAAAGAAATTTAGGAACATAAATGTCCCTGAAGGTTGATGAGATTTTCCTATTGCTCTCAAGCTACTTCGAAACACGCCTGTTCAATAGTTCAGTGAGTTTGGTTTTTTTTAATTGTATGTCCTTGATTTTTATTCTCTTTTGAACTGCAAATCAAAAGAAGCAATTTTTCTACTCTTGCAGCTTGCAGAAAACTTATTCAGCCCAAACTATATGCAAAATTTAACCACAATTCAGCATGGAATTTGCATACTGTAATAAAAATAATAGGGAGCAATAATCTATCACTAACATTAAAAAGCATTAGCTTTATCAGACTTTGAATATAGAAAATCTTCCAGGATTAGTTAATACTAATACATTTTTTTACACTATGCCAGAAGTACCTGATCTCCTTGCTAGACACTTTTTCTCAGAAAGCAATTGACAATTTGTAATACTTACTGAATTTAAAAGTTAATTGCTATCTAACTGAAGTAGCTTATTATACAAGTACTGGGACTATGCCTGTCTGCCAATCAAATACACTAAAGCATTCCATTTAAGCAATTTAAATTAAAATATCATTTTATAAAGTTGTTTTGATTGTGATTGCATATTGAGATTTTAAATAATTTTGACTTAATTTCAAGGGAGATGGATTCATTTTGTATATTATCAAATTGTAATCATTTTCTGTGTGATTAACATTTAATTTATGTCTACACTCTTAGCACTTTCTTTCCCTATAGCCGTAGTTGTATTATTCTTGCTTAAAAAGCTAAGTGTTCTGTGCAATTCATTGTGGAGATGAAGCAGCAAGAAGCACAATGAAAAAAAACTACATCTGGAGCTCTACAAGCAACCCCCAGTAGGATGCAACTATCACATTTCATCCTAAAGCCAAAAAGACATCTCTATAATGGTAAGAAGATTTTGTCATAGAGACTGTTAAAAATATAAATGTGTGTTCTACAGTGTGATATAGTCACTTTCTAATCAAAAACAAGATGACCAGACAACAGCTCTAGATTAACCTTCAGCCTAAATTTTAGATTCAGAAGACAGTAATGCAGACACAACAAATGTGGCATTATACTCACTGCAGCACAGACAGGTGCTTTCTCCTGCATCCTTCTTCAATGTCCACATCAGGACTCATACATGCATTTTGAGAGGTGATGAGATAGATAGTTCACAGTCTACTGCAAATACAATATTCATGAGTGGAAGTCGGCATTTATTTTCACTTTGGTAGCTGGTATATTTTCTCGTTTTGGAGGTGAAAGCATGAAAAGTGGTTGAATTATCAAAGAAGTGAATACTCTAGGTTGACTTTGGTGAATAGTCTAGCCAAATTCAATAAAGCAGGAAAAAAAAATGTCAGGAGCTGAAAGACAAAGCATTCTGACATTTTTTAAATTAACAATCCTTTCTGATTTTTCAGCTAAGTTCACCAGGGGACAGACTTTCTAGTCCTATAAGCAGCATTTGGGGTGAATTACCTGGAAGTAGTCCAGTTCAAATAACTTGGATTGCTTAAGGAAGGATGCAAGAAAATACACTTCTCAGAATACACTTTTAAAGTTAAAGGAGTGCTCTAAATTCCCTGAGCTGTTAGCAAGCTGGTGAAGAACAAACATGGACTAAGAATTTAGCTATTGACTTACACTGAATTTCATCCAGGCTAATATTTTATAATGTACACAATAACAGTTGCAGATAATACCACTTTAAACTGAAGTGTCCTAGGTAATTGCACAACTCCCTATATCTTTTCTGAAGGAAATGAAGTTAGCAGCAATCTGACTGAGCTCATTGGAAACAAGTACCAAGCAGGAATTTACATCCTGTCTTTGTCTGGAGACTTGATCTTGAGTTTACAGGTTTGTTTACCCTGCTAGGTTTATAAATGAATCCATGGATGTTTTGTCAACTTGCACCATGTATTATTTTTTTTTTCCATTGTCATCTCTCTGCTTTGGAAGGAGCTACTAGTTCTTTTGAGTGTTCAGTTAATATGCTGTAAACCAAAATACACACATGAAATAGAAAAAGAAAAAAGAATATCTATAAGGTAACAGCACCAGGACAGCAGCTGAACACATTTAGAAATCACAATCTTTGTTAAGGCGCAGTAAAAGCAGAAACAACACAATCCATAGGGCAGATTTAATTTTTTTCTTTTTTTGGGGGAGGGGACACTATTGGTTATTGTGTTTGCTTGGGGTTTTTTAACGAAGGAAATTATGTCATCAACAAGCAAGGTATAGAAGAGCTAGTTTTAAAGATATTATTCGACAAGATTTTAAAGGTTTTAATATCAAAGGCAGGAATATCAAGGAATATCCTGGTAAGCTTACCAAGAATAAAAGGAGATTGGCTTCCTGTGAAATTAGATACTTTATCTGAGCCTCTCTCAAGTGCACAGGGTTAAACTAACTGTCACTTACATGGTTTTGAACATATTTGTTCTCCCAGAGAAAAGATAGAGAGCAAAGGCAGCCGTGGGTCCTCTCCTAGTTAAGGTGGGAAACACTCCAGGAGAGGCTTCAACAGAAAGTGCTGGAGCATGTACTGAAAGTAGTCCATCAGACATCTCAATACCAGCTTTTCTGTTCAATTGCCCAACCTGCTGATGCACGTCTGTAACTCTAATCCCAGCAGAAGTGTAGTATTTCTGCTCAGGGCACAGACAGAGGTAAAGAGGAGCTAATGACACTGAGAACTTGTCCTGTTCCTTAACTGTACATGGATGTCACACTGGGTGTTGGTCTAGGGGTTTTTAATTATTTTGCTGCAGTTGTGTTTTCTTATTTCCATAGTAAAAATTACGCAGAATGCTGCAATATACAAAGTTAAAAATATCTAGGTGTTTTGTTTTTGCAGTGTATAGCACATACAGATAAGCTCACCTAGATTTTAACTAAGAAGTAATGAAACTAGAAAATTACACCTGAACCTCTTTGAATCTTCTGAAGAAAGAAGCCTTGAATTTCAGCCATGGATAATTGTTCCCTTCACCAGTTTTGCAGCTCTGCATCTGCCAAATCTGCTAGATACCCATCAGATCAACATTCACACCCTCCTCCCTTCTCTATTATAAGTACAGTTTCTTCAGATGTTTCTTCATCAAGATATGAGAATAAAATTTCCTTCAGAAGATTGTGTAAATTCTAACAATGAAGAAGGGAAGAAAAACTGCTTAATTCCATTACAGAAGCAAGCAGTCTGCTTCCCTTAGCCCAGGCTGTGGGACCTCAAATTTAAAAACATAAAGGAAAGTTGAAGAAATCTATTTTAACTGGTAACTGTGAATAAAAGTTTAATCTTACCAACCTCAGACTTTGATTTACACCTAAAAAGGCAAATCCCAAGGATTAGACTTTTCAGCCTTCTCTAATTTTAAACAAATTTTACTTTAAAAAGGCTTTCTAGCAGTCCTAACTAACTAACAATTTTCATTATCTTTTTAATTGACTTTGGGGCACTTCCCAATGAAATTTTTGTATAAAAAAATTAGTTTGTCTAAACGTAGACAATTCAGCCAACATGATCTGGGAAAAGAAAATCCATTACTTTCACATTGCATCAAAAAAATAAGTACAAAAAGTATTGGTTGCAAAGGGCCAAATCCTGAAGGACTTGAAGCATCCACAGTGTCACTAAATTGGCTGAAGATGCTGCATTTAGCAGCTCTGAAAATTCGTATCTAACAGAAAATCTACCTGTTCTCATGTTGAATTTATTTAACCACATGAAATACTTTCATATTCTGTGCTTCTGTGCTCCACAGGTTTGCTGTCCCTGCTACAATGAGGATTCTAGCCCAATTCTAGGTCTTCTAGATGGCTCCATATTCAAAATGGACGGAAGAACATATAGACCATTTGGGTTTGTGCAACAGTATTTGTTATATCTACAGAAATTACAGCCGTGAAACATCTTAAAAGATAACAAATGGGGAAAAAAATGGAACTAATCATCTTCATTCCTTCACCTCTTTCACATTAATACATGAATTACTGTAGGGCTCCTTACAGGGTGGTAACACTTAGGCTTTGCAGCCTGCAAGGCTGTTGCACATAACAGGGTTTAGTGTTTCACATGACAAGATTTTGTCTTGATTTCCAACTCCTTTATAAGGCTGTCTGAACTACTCAATAAACAGGACGCCTCAAGGTATGATAGTAGACATGTAGGAGGTCACCTGTTTCACTTCAGGGACCACCTAAAGGCGTCTGAAGAATTTGCAGTTAGATGGACTTTTGGAAGAGAGCTGAGAGTACAGATATCTAGGCCAGTACATCAAGCAATTAAGCAGAAAAAGTTCCACATCTTCTTCCGTTAAAGACAACAAAAAAATCCTACAGCACTCTTCCATGCAGGCAATTTCTGAGATGGTGGTATTACATTATCAGCCATTCTTGAACAATGATGCTTATCTCATAGTTGTGTATTACTCTTACTACTTTACCACTTTCATCTTTTCCATTTATTCTCTTTTTTAAGAAGGCAGTTTGCTACCCCCCCACTCATGTATAGTCAGAGATTAAAGCCTTATGTAAAGGATTTGGGTCAAAATTAATGTTTTCTCCCTATCTTGGCCTCTTACTGATGTACTGTGAGGAGAGTTGGCTGAAGCACATATTCTCCACATAAAATATTTTTACAATCCCAACCCCAAAATTTTTTGAAATTAATATATACCTTTTTCCCTCAAGCTACACATGCTAAATTTTCCAGAAAACCCTCTAATACAAATGTATGTCTGCATACACACACCCCCCACTTTGTTATCTTGTCAAGGAAGCAAGGACAAATAAGACTTTGTAGCAACAGATTTAGATAAGAGCTAAAAATCTATAAAAGACTGAAAAGCTATCTTGCTGCTATGCTCCTTTTTCCTCCTTAAAACATTGTTATTCAAGTGAAGTGTGAAAAGAAGATCTTTGGGAAATGAAGCCTTTCCTACAAAGGCTGCACAGGATCAGAATGGGTTAGCAGAGTCATCAGCATGTATCTCAATCCTGCCCTTTCACCCTTGCATGAGAAGTTCAGTACCGTATGACTTTCCTAACCTTCTGCCAGCAAAGTTAGCTGAAGTAGCAAGAGTTAACATAACACAGACATCTGTCCCTTAGAAATGAGGAGGGAAGGCAAACAGGCCTGTTTCAGGCAGGCCAAAGAACAGAGATCAGATTATCACCGCCAGCCTCTGCAGACCAGGCTCAAGAGTGGTGGAAGGTCTCCTGTTGACAAGCTCCCTCCCACAACCAGCGCTGCAAGAAGCAGAAAAGCCGCTGAGGTCCAATAAGCTGACTGTAATTAACTGCATTATGTGAAAGAACTGAGGAATGTAGGGGGAGAAGGAGGGAAAATGAAACAAGAAGTCTGTCTCCTGGGTGAAGGTCAGCGTGCTGGGATCTACCTGGTGGTAGGTGCACACACACAGCCTCTGAAAGGAAGGCAGCTCAGACAGCCTGCCCTGCGCCTGGTTTACAGCCCATGGGGACTGTAACACTTTCTGTCTTGAGTACCTCCTAAACATAACTTTCAGGATATGCCCCAGCTGGTGAGCCAGCAATTAGAGTAAGGGCTAATCACCATGGTGGTGGCCCTAAACTAGAGACGTAGGTGACTGGGCTGGGTAGAAGGCCTGTTGATCCAACAAGAATCAAGGTCATCTTCAAAGGCAGTGAGGATAAACACAGGTGCAAGGAAAAACATCAGGTCTCTAGGTGAGGAAGGCATGAACGCTTGCCCTCACCGTCCCCACCTCCGGCCGTGCCACCTGCACTGGCATTGCCCAGCTTCTCCCTTGTTTCTCCAAAGGGGAGGGGAAAATATATCAAGTTTTCCCATTTTCAAAACACTGCTACAACAATGAGCTGCTGCACCTGCTTCCTTAGAGCTGAGTGAGTGGCCACAGCTCACCTCCTGCTGCAAGGGGAGCCTGGCCTGCGATGATTAATTCCAGAAGAACACAATGGTCAACATCTGAGCGGCTGTGTGCCAAGGAGTGTGTTTTCCTTGTTTATCTCGCACAGCGAGTTTTGTAGCACCGCTTTTCGACAAAGGCCGTGTCTACTCCGGATTCCCAGACGGTGAGTCAGCCATGGTCCCTGGTGAACCTGCGGAGCCACGTGATGGAGGGTGAGAAAACTTCACCCCGTGGAGAGGTCAGACGGGCTTGATGTCCGGATTCTCATAAACAAATCTGTTTCCTACTGCCACCCTCTCGCCTTGGCCAGCAAGTAAACAACTCACAGAGGCTGGCATTCAGTGAGCCATGCTTCTCCTGCTCCCTGCCTATCTTTCTGGCCTGAGGCAGCGCAGAAGCAAAGCATCTGCTTTTTGCCAACGCTTGGCATTTTATCCTTGTGGTATAGAAGAATGATTACCTTATTTTCTATCAAGGCTGAGTAATCTGTGTACATTACAGAGCTGTCATCTTAATTCCTAAGCCACCCAAGCTCACAGTCTGAAGTACAGGGCGTGGATGTGCTATCTCCAGCAAAACCCGACATCAAGAAGAGGTTTTTAAGGTCATGAGCAGCCAGGTGGAAATTAGAGCAGCCCCGAGGCTAAGGAAATTCAGAGGCAGTAGAAAGTTTCAGCTAAGTAAGGAAAAACTCCAACACGCAGAGGGTGTGTCGCAAGGACATTCACGTCCCACAGCATTTGCCATCTCAATAAATGGCTTGCTAGAAGTGAAAACTATGAAGGTCATGCTATTTTGCACCACCTCCCCACTTTTGTAGCAAACAGCAATGACATATGCAATTAGGTTTTGTTATCACATTATGCATAATATTGTGTAAGGGTATCACATCCTGCTACGAAGCGGGGAGTAGTTGTCATGAAAAGAGAATTTATTATCACTGCTAAAGATGGTCCCGAAGTGCCTAGAATAATCTTTGTAAAATACAAAGTAGATCAAAAAGTGTGAGTAGGGCTTTTTTTTTTTTTTTTCTGTTTATGCTGTAGAAGGCTTTTGCTCTATCCTTTAGCCTGGGTACATTATCTTCATAGCCCTGCTATGCTATGAATCTAACTGTAGGCAACGCCAAGTGAGGTCAAGCCTAAATATCAGTGTTATCTCAGTGTCTGTGATGCTGTTGCATTGACACCCTGTGAAGTTCAGCTCAGGTCTTCTCAGCACTACTTGGACTCAATGTCCTTCTACCTTTGTACTCTGATACCTTGTTTATCTTTTCAGAGCTTGGCCTGTGTTCTGAGTTGGGGCGAGTGAAGTGGCGGTGGTAGTGTGGTGTGAATAGGCCCCAAGACAAGTTTTTATGCATGGTTAGAGGGCTTGGGAGAAGGATAATGAAAAGCAGTCAACCTCCCCTGGGCACTGCATACTCCCACCACTCACATTGTCTGACCCAGTCCTTACCACCTCCTCTCCCAAGCTATCCAGACTTTGTGCTGGCCTCCACACCAGAACAACATTGGTTGCTTTATGGGTCTGGCCACAGTTTGAATTTCACTTAAACTGAGGTGGCGGGAGAAATGTTCCTCACTTAGTTCCTATGGACCTTGAAGCATGTACAGTTTTAGAGGGGGGCTGTGGGGACCAAGATAGTGTGCTGTTTAAACTACTGTTTGTTGATTTTCTCTCCTTGCAATTCTGCGCTAGTTTTGTTATTGCTCTTTATGAAGGAAGTAATTATAATGAAAGTTTTGTCTTTAAACTGAGTGAAATTTTGTTTGCTTCCTTCACCACAAAGCACCACTTTCCACCATCTCCTCTCACAGGCAGAGTTAGTGTGGACCTTGGTGAAAGGTATGAGCTACAGGCTGGGAATGCCAGAGATTTTTTGCACAATGCCCACAAAGTTTCTGAGACTGATTATGTCGTAGCTTGTTTTTAACAAATGTAAAAATGAAAAAAATCAAACCATCAGTCTGCACACTGAGGCGTCTTTGCAAAGCAGAGGACTTTTATGAAGAGGCCAGCATTCACAGTACAGTATCATAGGTGTCCAGAGGCTGGTATGATAGGTGTTGCAGATTACCACAAGGTTTCCCCTGGAGAAAATCATACTGAAAATCATGATTTCCATCTCCCAGATTCATTCAAACCAGAAGTTTTTCATCTTATAAATTGAACATATGGTTTAATTTGAAGTTATGGTATGGATCCTAGCTTGCTCAATGGCCATTTTTAGAAAACATTGGTAACATATGTGGGATAGTAGAGTTTTGTTTTGGTTAGAGGTTTTATGGAGGGTTGCTTTTTCTCTTGACAAGCACAGCAACACAAGCTGGGTGAATTAGAGCACCTCAGTCATGTCATCATTTATATTGTCATGGACTGTCAAAATGATTGGTGCTCAGAAAGGATGCGATGAAATGTTTATGTGGAAAACTAATCATTGTTTTGTATCTTTAATTGACACTTTGCATGGTATATCCTATGCTGTTTTGTGGGAGGAAAGTTATTTTACTTTTAGCTGTCTAGCTCTTACAGCTGGTCTGATCCTGCTCCTGCTGAAATCTTTGGGCATTTTACCACCCTTGTAAGCAGGCCTGGAGCCAATATGTCTACATATGCAATAACAGAAGCCCCAAGTCTATGATGAGCTCTGAGCAAGAGGAATTCCATCTCCATATATGAGACCTTGCTCAGCTGCAAAACATGTCAGCATTAAGTCCGATTTTGTGCAGAGCAGCTAAATAAGAGCAAAGCTGCTTGAATTTTGAGGTACTGTTTTAATTCTGCAATGTCAGTTGCTGTTTGTCAGAGTCTGGAAAGCACAACTGGGCTGTTGGTACAGTTCAGCCTGCTAAACAGTGGCATCAAGATCTAGCTCTGCCTCCTTTGCTTGGAAAAAACAAGTTTTTACACTGTCCTCCATGGATGCAAAGGTTAAGGGCCAGCAGACCTCTGGGCCTGTACTGAACTTGAGGAAAACATAAAGGAGGTATATTCTTATTCATAATAAAAACTGTAGCTGCATTTTTTCCCAAATGCCAATCTGACTCCAAATTGGGCATGTTCCATTTTAAAGAAAGACAAAGGGTGTTTTGAAAATAGCTAATGACATTTACCCCAGACAGAGAGCCCTCATACCAGATCTGGTACCCCTCAAAAAGCCAAACTATTTTCCCAGTGCTGGTCCTTCAACCCTTTCACCTGCTTAACCATACCAGCAAATTCACTCAGTCCTCGGAAGGTGAATTTCCTTTACAACACTCAGCTGGAGAGGATGATGTTTGCTCTATTGACTCTCTCAGAAGACTGTTCAGGCATTTCCTGGAGTGTAAGAAAACAGGAGGTGTAACTCTAGCACAAAGGAACAATAACAACCACACACAGCTTCTGCCTTCTTTCACAGAGTGGAGGGGGAAAACTGTGCTTGGCTTCACATAGCTTCTCCCTCTTGGCTTTCTCTCAGCAGTTCCCAGGCAGCAGAGAAGGCTGACTTTAAGGTGGAGGTTAAGAGATGCCCTGAAGCATATTTAAGCCTTGTTACTTGTCCCTGTGAAGACCTAACATAACATGTAAAAGGCAGTGGACATCCTATTGACCTCTCTTCCCAATCTCATTTTATGTTGAGAGGATACAGATTCAAAAGTGTGTCATTTTATACCTGGAAAAGAAATAGAAGTTGAAATTATGCCTTTATCAAGCACAGAGACATCAGACTCTCCAGAGAGTTAATATTCAGGATTACTGGAAACATTACCTAAAATAATAGTTTTCTAAAACCCACTTAGCAAAGGATAGGTGCCTGCAGCTGAGGCATTGACAGAGATTAGACTCCAACACTGATGCATCCTGCTGTGTGAGATCAGTGGGACAACAAATATGAAAGTGACAGAGCTAGCAGTGAGGATGAGACATGTTGCAGACATGTTCCTGCAGGCTCGTTTCTCCAGCCAGACTGAAGCCTTAACCAAAGCAGCCTTCTTTGACAGAACAGGAGTCAAGTCGGTGTACATCATAAATTAGGCAGTATTTCTTCATAAGAGCTTCCTAATCTAAATGAAAGTTATTTTTTCATAGGTGTGGTTTCTCACTAACCATCTTGGTAGTGAGTAGTTCTTTATGTCCACTTAGTTTTTATATTATTTTTCATACCTGGGCTTTAGATTTCTGTATGCATGTGTATAAGAATTCTGCTAAAGAACCTAGACTGAAATTCAGCACCCAAGAAACAAGAAAAGTAGTGTTCTGACTACAGCCTGTCCCCTACCCGACATCTTCAATCAGAGAATCATGTAGGTCAGAACCCTGTCTCCAGCACTGAGCACAGAGTGGTACATAGAAAAGATAAGAGGCTGAGCACTTATGATGCTTCCCACGAGTACTCTCTCAGCTGCCAAACATTTTGAACTCAGATTTGAACAAAGGTGTCTGAAGTTTCTTTGTGTTTGATAAGCCTCAATAGATATATGCTGTGCAAACTTGTCTATTCTTCCCTCCCCTTTGAACTTTTAGCATTCATAACATCTTTGGCTCTCAGTTGCAAGTCTGCAGTGTGGTGTGGATCACCTCCTTTTCCTTTATTCCCAGCGTCTTTATTGTCATAGAATCATAGAATCATAGAATAGTTAGGGTTAGAAAGGACCTTAAAATCATCTAGGTCCAACCCCCCTGCCATGGGCACAGACGCCTCACACTAAACCATGCCATCCAAGGCTATGTCCAACCCCACTTTGAACGCTGCCAGGGATGAAGCATTCACAACTTCCTTGGGCAGCCCATTCCAGGGCCTCACCACCCTTACAGTAAAGAATTTCTTCCTCATATCCAATCTAAACTTCCCCTGTTTAAGTTTGAACCCGTTACCCCTTGTCCTATCACCACAGTCCCTCATGAAGAGTCCTTCCTCAACATCCCTATAGACCCCCTTCAGGTATTGGAAGGCTGCTATGAGGTCTCCACGCAGCCTTCTCTTCTGCAGGATGAACAGCCCCAACTTTCTCATCCTATCTTCATACAGGAAGTGCTCCTGTCCCCTGATCATCCTCGTGGCCCTCCTCTGCACTTGTTCTAACAATTCCATGTCCTTTTTATGTTGAGGACACCAGAACTGCACACAATACTCCAAGTGAGGTCTCACAAGAGCAGAGTAAAGGGGCAGGAGCACCTCCCTCGACCTGCTGGTCACACTCCTTTTGATGCAGCCCAGGATACAGTTGGCTTTCTGTGCTGCAAGCGCACACTGCCGGCTCATGTTCATTTTTTCATCAACCCACACCCCCAAGTCCTTCTGCGCAGGGCTGCTCTGAATCTCTTCTCTGCCCAACCTGTAGCTGTGCCTGGGATTGCCCCGACCCAGGTGTAGGACCTTTCACTTGTCATGGTTAAACTTCATCAGGTTGGAATCAGCCCACCTCACAAGTGTGTCAAGGTCCCTCTGGATGGCATTCCTTCCCTCCAACTTATCAACCGAGCCACACAGCTTGGTGTCATTGGCAAACTTGCTGAGGGCGCACTCAATCCCATTGTCCATGTCACCCACAAAGATGTTGAACAAATCGGTTCCAACACTGATCCCTGGGGGACACCACTCGTTACTGGTCTCCAGCCATTAATCACAACTCTTTGCGTGCTGCCATCCAGCCAGTTCTTTATCCACCGTGTGGTCCACCTATCAAATTGATGTCTCTCCAACTTAGAGAGAAGGATGTCATGTGAGACAGTGTCAAAGGCTTTACAGAAGTCCAGGTAAATGACATCAACTGCTCTGCCCCTATCGGTTCCATAGCCCCTTCATAGAAGGCCACCAGGTTGGTCAGGCAGGATTTCCCCCTAGTGAAGCCATGTAGTGAACATCTTCATGTTAAAAGACTATCAATGAGCAGAAAGTTGAGTGGAAGGAACTAAGTTTTGACTTTTCAGTATGCTCTGAGAAAACTCTTCCCAGCTGAAGAACAAAGTAGATTGTAGTACATAGCCTTCAGCTAGAAATAGTGACATAGGATGCATATCAGCTATGCACAAAATTCAGATACAAAAAGCTTAAAGCTGCCAAAAATTCAGTAGCTAAAATTCACTCACTAGAAACTTCTAACCAAATGGTAGCATACTGAAGCTCCTAAAGGAGGTGTAATGCTATGTGTCTCCAAGAGCACATCTCTCTGCTCACTTGCTTTGGCAATTACAAAGAAATCCTTTGAGTCTGGAGATAGTTCTAATACTGGAGAGATTTGCACAGCATTTAGAAATATCATGAGGAGCTGTGAATCATTCTGTAATGTGTTCATATGTTCATGGGTGATAGTGTTCCTTGATTTGAGTACCTAACCCTCAAAAAACAAAGATGATTATGTCTTCCCTGGTGATGTTGGAGTCACAAAAAGATAGCTTAAACTTCCAGAGTGTTCTTCTGTCAAAGCACTGTGCTAAGCATGTGCCAAGGATAAAGTCCCCAGTATGCTGTGACATGGGTCTGAGGTGTTCTGAACAGAAAGTATTTAGATGGCTGTGCAAGCACCTGTTGCTCAGAACTTTTCATAAGAGCGAATTTATATAGGAACTGTATTTCCTTTTTAACAAACAAAATGGTCAGCAAAGACAGGAGCTGAAATTCCATGTCAGTCAGAGTAACACACAATTTGCCTATTATGTGACAATCTTTCCTGCATTTACAATTCAATTAGGGAGATAATGTCAATGAAATTGAAAGTTGTGACTGGATAATAAACAGCTGCTGAAAGAGAAATGCTGAAGAGAGGAGATATTTTCAGAGAAAAAAAAATAAATTTTTTTTTAATAATAAAATACCATTATGGGCATTACTGTTAGATCAACTGAAATGTGGTAAATTATTTTCTTCTATCCATTACAAGTGAAAAGAAGATATTTGCTTATATGCTTCATTGTATTTGATTGAAAACCTACATTCTTGTTAGCCAAAAGATGAAGCAAGTCGGCGAGGACTTAGTCTGTATTGCAGCTCCCCAGATACTTCTACTATCAAACTGCTACACCTCCTTTTGTGTTTTCTAAAACCTCAGTCATGTAGATCAACGTCTTGAACTATCTGAACAGGGGATTATTTAAATCTACAGAAATGTTCGGTTCAGGATCCGGCCAAGACTTTTGCTAGCTAACACTGAGTTTATATGGTATATTTGCTACGGAAATTGCATTAAAGGAAAAGTAAGTTTAAACACCAAGCACTGGGTCTCAAAGTTCCAACATTTAAAACAATAAAAAAAATTAAATAGATCTGGAAAACTTAAATCAGAGTCTTTATGTGTATGCTTTACACCACAAATCTCTGTTTTGTTTTGTCTTATAACAACTTGACCTCACATTGTCATTTGCCATCTCTCTCCCTCTTCTTATCTATCTTCTCTTTTGTTTTTTTATCCTGGACTATTTTATCATTTCACCTTTGCTTCCTTTCTTTCTTCCTCATCCTTTAGTGCTCACTGCAGCATAAACAAAAATTCTCTGGGGTCTCAGTTCTCATGTCTAGGCATTTCAACAGCCAACCAGCACAGTGTCAGATCCACATTAGGTTCTGCCTTCCTTTGTCACATATACTCAGTCACTTTGTTGCTATTAAAAAAAAAAATAAAATAATAAAAAAAAAATAAATAAATCTAGCCATCAGTTAGGAATTTTAAAAGAATGCAAGATGCTGAGTGTTTTATGCAGGTGAATCTGACAGCTAGACTTTAACAAGTCTTGGAAAACCAATGTTTTTGGGTTGGGTTGGGTTTTTTTTATGACAAAGGCAAAAAAAATCACTGTAATTACTGTATTTGCAAGTGCATATGCACATGGAAACATGCTAGCTATCAGCACACACAATTTCAGAGCTGATCTGTAGGACAGGCTTCCAGAATGGCTGCTTTCTTAGATATATTCATAATGGACGTTCTACCATTGCCCTCACAGGTACAACTTTTTACGTGGCAGGTAACTGGTTGCCTGTGGACATTATCTGTTGTGAAAGCAATCTTGAAGGCAGCATGAACAAATTCTGAGCTGCCTAAGCTAGGAGTTGACCATAAAGTAGAAGAACATCTTGGATTCACGCTTGTCAGGCCAATGCAAATAAGCCCTACTGAAGGCAGGGGAGATTATTATTTTAAGGCCACTGATGTTCAGTTTGTGGGACTGATATGCATTACGTATCAGGAGCTTGTGATGTCATAATCATAGGCAAAGATGAAATGGTACCACCAATGTCCATATGCAAATCCATAGTCATTGTATATGACCCTTAGTCATAGGAAAGGATTGAATGATATCCCCAGTGACTGCATTAAGCTCCCCTAAGTGCACCCTGGGTATATTTGTCTCAAGGATAGACACAACACAGTTGGGTATTCTGTTCCTCTGGGCAGCTGCAATTGGCATGGAGCTGTCACAACCAGCAGGAAGGCATAGCACAGCAGGTGATGGGCTGTGTCACACCTCCCATAGCAATGAACTTTCCAGTGCAGAAATTGCTATGCCCAGAAGCTGTACAACCAAATATATGGGTCATCACTCTTTGAGGTGGTACTTGTTTCTTATGAAATACACAAATCCACACCTGTAAATTAGTGGTTCTGTAGTAGCCATTAGCTGCTTGCTTATTAGGCAAAGTCATGACTGCCATGACAAAGGGAAACTTGGCAGCAATTTTTCAAGTTTCTGGCCCACTTTCTGGTAACACTCAAGGTGGAATGATCTGGAAGATCATTTGGTTGTCCTTGTCCATCAGGATTCCTCCTGTTCTTTTAACTTTCTTGATCTTACTGGTAGCATCTCAGTTTCGCGGAGTGTGAGCAACATGAATTCAGTATTTTGTTATATAGTAGATCTGAAACTGCTAGATGGCCCTTATTAAGATGGTCATCAAAGGTTTAAAGGGTAGATGACATTCCAAAGCCAGCCAATCTTGCATGTCAGATAGATGCAGCCAGAGAGCATCTGAGAGATGCTGTACGGATCTGAAGCATTGACACTGATGGACGCTTGGGACTCAATGGCTGGGACAGCACTTGAGAGGGCCCTAAGAACTGGGAGACACTTGGGGCTCAAGAATTTAACAGGAAGAGCTGAGCACAGCTGCTAGCCTCCACTAGCTAAGGAGAGACACACATTTTGCAAGTATGTTGAGGGTCAGCTACTGCAATAGCTGTGCATGAAGTTTCATTCACAGAAACTAATGGAAATATTTCCCAAATTTGACACTTCACACAGATAGTTACTAAAGTATTTACAGGCATCCTACAAGGTGAAATGTAGATGTTCAGTTGCCTTCTCAGCCAACCAGTTAAATAGAAGCACTATGTGCCTGATGGCAGTTACAGGCTCACTGAAAGGCAAAAAGAAAGACCGCGGCTGTTTACATTCTTTCATTTGTGTTAGGTTTATTTGATCTCTTTAGGAACGGTTATTATTTGTTCTTTGTGAATATTTCAATTAGAATGCAGACTGCAGAACAAATTTTTTTGCCGCTAAACCCCAGTAATAATAATAATTATATTAATAATAAGAAGAAGAGGAAGAAGAAGAAGTAGTATTATGAAGCTTTTACCATATAGAATCATAGAATAGTTAGGGTTGAAAAGAAGCTTAAGATCATCTAGTTCCAACGCCCCTGCCATGGGCAGGGACACCTCACGCTAAACCACGTCACCCAAGGGTTTGTCTAACCTGGACATTTCTTGGAAAGGTGTACTGAAGTGTTGCTCAGTATCCAGCAGGGCTTATGGACAGACTGATAACCCTTCCATAAAAGAATCTTAAATATATAAACAAGTAAATCCATGGAAAGGAATATACAGCTTGGATTTTTTGTCAATTTTGCATAAGAAATCAACTATAATACAAACGTTAATTTGTGGCTATATCCAAGGGTTCCCAAATGCTATGCACAGGGCACATAAGGTATATTCAGATCTAAAAAATCTACTGTGCTTTCCCCCATCATTAGGGATTACATGGGATTTGTCTACCCAATACTTTGGTCTACATCCTTTGACCATCTTTGATGATCATATAACTTCATATGGATATAATATATTTTAGACATCTATGAAAATATTACAAATCTTCTGAAAAGAAGAATATTGTATAATTTACTAAAGAACACCAAAAGGAGGTTGCAGTCTCTGACAGAGTTTGAAAATTATTAATAAAAAAAACAAAACAACTTGTCTTTGGAGACAGCAAGTACCCTTGGCAGTAAAGAGGCTTGATGATTCTGATTTTATTCAGTGCAATGAAAGCAAATGATTTCTATGGGGAATATTCTTAATTCAGTGCTACAGAATCTATTACCCAAACCAATAGTTTTTTTTAATGCAATGCAGTCAAGGTATTCATAGGAATTAAATCTTCATATTTTTTTCCACAAAGAAACAAGACAATGGGAAATGCACAATTCATTTTATTTACTTGTAAAAATATAAAGGAATTTATGTTGCCTGTGTAATATTAGATCAAATTCAGTGTTATTAAAAGATGGTGTGAATTGGAGACATAAGGTTCAGGAAAGAAAACCACTGAAACTGTACAGAAAAAAAAACCCTTTTGAGGTCTGGTATAGAAAAGGCAGAAGACTTGATGATATGGTTTAGGTTTAGATGAAATATTTTCTGTCAATGAAAATAGTAAATTCAGTTTCAGAAATAGGTAAAGTGGTATTAGTACTTACTCACTTAAATCCATCAAATTAGTTCTATAATTACAGCAAATTTTGAAGGGGGCATTGTCTTTTAAAACCCACAGAATTTGATAATTTTGATTCTTTTATATTATAGGTGTATATACCAAATTTACTAAATGTGCAATTTTTTATTAATATTGTATTGGGTTAACTGCTCCATGAATAATAGAATTAATGAAGCCGGAAGGGAACTCTGGAGATCATCTCATCTACCCTGCCGCTCCAAGCAGGGCGATCTTCAGAGCCAGAGCAGGTTGCTCAGCCCTTTGCTCAGCTGAGCTTCAAAATCCTCCAAGAATGGAGCTTCCACAGCCTCTATGGTAAAACCATGATGATGTCACATTGCATTTCAAGACATGTCTTTTTTCAAGAAATATAGCGGGTTGTGTCTGAATTCCATCTATGAATCCTGGCACCAACAGCTGTGTAAGTCCTGAAATTCTTGTTCCCGGGTCAGTATGTTGACTGTATTTCCAGTATTTTCAGCATTTTAATGATCTGTCTGTGAAAGATACATCGACAAAGAATATAATCCACTTAGGATGCATTCAGTGTGTACAGAAATGTAATGGCGAATGTTTATTATTGCCAGAAAGCATTTATAATTGTTAATATAACTATACTGAGTAGTACCTCCTATGGACAAACTACATTATTTTATTTCCCTTTTATTGAAATAGGAAATAAAGATTAATTTCAATAAACAATTTATCAGAAAATACCTTTTTTCAATCTTTCTTTTTTTTTTTTCTCCCTTAAAGAAAGTGGAAAATCATGCTTTTCTCCCAGAAATTGAAAGAATCAGTAAATGTTATGTTACAGATTCCAAGTCCCTCAGTTGACTAAACATTCCCTAAACTCACTTACCTAACTTTGTCTCACTAAGTAAGTGGTGGAAAGGAATCTAGGCTATCATTTGAGAAGTGATATTTTTTGATATTTGAAAGATTATCAGTGTCATTGAAAAAATTGTGTGCCTTAATGCAGGCACAGATCTGGAAGAGGTGATGAGGAAAGACAAATCAAATGGTTGTAAGATTTGCAGGCCCTGATAAGAAGCTAAAGCCTATGGAGTGATGCTATGAATTTTCATTTTATTGGAGGATATATTGCACTAGCTAGTGTTCCTCCTGCTGAAAATATCAAGTGCATAGAAGGTGATGAGTTTGCTTTTTAGTATCCACCCTAAATTCAATCAGCAAGATTAAAATCGACTGCAGTGTGCATGCAAAGCATGTGTCTCCTACAATGAGGCAGTGAGCTCTGAGTGTTCTTTCATCTGCTGCACTAGACCAAGGTTATACTGCCCACCATTCAAAGAAGAATTTAACTTGGTGGTGGGCTTGTTTTTTCTGTTTTTTTTTTTTTTTTTTCTTTTTGGCTGGTTGGGTTTTATTTATTTATTTTATCTCATTTTGAAGCTGCTCTGTTACTGTGAAACTCTGTCTTCTTATCACTAGGATAGCCAGAATATGTGATGCTATCCATTGTGACAATGTTATTAATTCACTGTAACAATAAACCATGACTATCTGTAGCTCCCTTGCTGCACACTGAAATTCATATGACTCCTTTTTATGCTGAGGACACCAGAACTGCACACAATCCTCCAAATGAGGTCTCACGAGAGCAGAGTAGAGGGGCAGGAGCACCTCCCTCGACCTGCTGGTCATGCTCCTTTTGATGCAGCCCAGGATACAGTTGGCTTTCTGGGCTGCAAGTGTACACTGCCAGCTCATGTTCATTTTTTCATCAACCAGCACCCCCAAGTCCTTCTGCACAGGGCTGCTCTGAATCTCTTCCCTGCCCAACCTGTAGCTGTGCCTGGGATTGCCCCGACCCAGGTGGAGGACCTTTCACTTGTCATGGTTAAATTTCATCAGGTTGGCATCAGCCCACCTCAGAAGCTTGTCAAGGTCCCTCTGGATGGCTTTCCTTCCCTCCAGTGTATCAACCGAACCACACAGCTTGGTGCCATCAGCAAACATGCAACCTACTAAGTCCTGTGCTATGGAAGCAACATCTTCATGTTCATTAAGTACAGTGCATGTCAAACACATCAGACTTACTGGACAGATGATTCACACTTAAGGTTCAGCATAATGCAAACCTTCAAACATTTGTGATCTGAAAAATGCATAAGTCATCCACTTTAACTTAAAGGATCCACAGGCAAATACTCTGGGTGCAGGGGTCATTCTTGTTAGCAAAATTTGTCATTCTTTCTGTTGTGGTTTGGTGGTTTGTTTTTGTTGGTTTATTTTTGTTGTTCTTTTTTTGGTTTGAAATTTTTTTCCTCTTCTCCATTGAGAATACATAAGAATTTTTCACTAAAATGAGCAATTTTTCGCATATTCCTCACAAAGGACTTCCACAGGGAAACCAAAGGTTTAGAAGAAAATTACCTGGGTAACCTTCGTTACTCTGCCAAATGTCTTTACTGTGCAAACAAACAGTAAATGCCACTTTGCACTCCAGCAATACCACAATACAGTATTGATTATTACAATTCCACAAATAGGGGAAAGCTGCATGCTGAATTACAGTCTTCACTGTAAATTTCAGGAAAATTTATAGTCCTTTTTCTATAGTTTATCCAAAACAGCTGATCATGACTAAACCATGATAAAGATGAAGGTGCTAAAAATATTTTAACTGCAGTTTATACTCCAATTTAACAAATCAATAACATCTTCAACCATCCCATGGATTAATTATATCTCAGCTGCTTCTCTTCATAAGGGTTTGAGAGATAGCACACTAAGCATGCTGCCAGTCAGGCTGCTTTTTATCCTCACTTCTTTGGTTTGGAGGAGGAAGGAAGAGAGCAGTTCCTTAGTAAAAAACACCATTGAATTTAAGTAGAGTTTTACATTTCTGCCACTAATATAATACCTTTTATGAACTCTCTAGAAATAAGGCCCCAAAATCAGGGAGGAGGGGGAAGTGAGTGTCTTTTCTGCACAGTCCAGCTGCTCCTCATGCTGCTGTTGGTAAAGAATGGCCTCTGTCATTCAATATCCACTGTGCTGTGTGAACTGCAAGCAGGGATTCATGTACTAAGCTGGGTGAAGGGCAGAGCAAACCAATACCTCTCAACTATGCCATAACCAGGATGACTTATTTCTCTGGGGAAAAAATGCATATATACATACATAAGTAAGTTTAGCTGGAGCTGGAATAAAAATGTATGGGCAGGGGGAGAAGGCATATTCCTCTTTTTATTATCTTCTGCTACGGGAAAGATATTCCCTTCACTCTTTAGCACTTAAGTACAAGTGGACTTGCAATTTATCTTCTGAAGTCTCTTTTTTGCTACAGAGATATTTCTTGAATTTATTCTGGTGTTCAAGTTCACTTGAAAATTTGATTATTCGTTATGTTAGATCAGGCATATTTAGATCTTTGATCTGCGGGCAAATCATGATTAAGTGCAGGACCTCTGCTTTTTCACCACCTTACCTGTGTTTGTTGTGATTGCTTGTATTTTCATATCACAAAGCTATGGTATGTCATTTTGCTTCTGTGTTTTCACTTGCTCAGCATATCCTCTCCTGGTACCTAAATTTAGATTCAGTACCAATTTATTCTGCAATTCGTACTGGTGACAGGGTAGACAGTTCTGTGGTGATATTCTCTCTAATGTGCTGAACACTGCACAAGACGGAGAATAAGTCATTAATGTATTAAACTTAACAAGATGACAATTAATGGAGGGCATGGCATTCTGGCTGTGTTTCAAGTGTGCCTTTGAAATATGAGCATAAATTCTTTTGCAATCTGAACTGTTGGTTATTTAAGTTCCTTAATTGAGATTGAGAGCTACTAATTATATTGACCTGATCTCTAGCCACTTGTGCCAGGATTGATTTTGTGAAGGGATGAGCATTCTGTACCCAATTCTGTAGCTGCTTCTTATGCACATGCCTAACTTCCAACCACATGAATAAGTCTCATTTAACACAAAGATCGTTCTTGTTCACTCAAGTTGAACATGTACTCAGCTGCTTTGCTGGAGCGTGCACCCCTTCCAGCAGTTTTTCACCCCTAAAAAATTTAATTATCATATCCAATATCTTGTTGTTTGGCTTCCAGGTAAGTCATTTAGACCAAAGACTTCCCTCTAAATCTTTCTTCTTTTTCTATCTGTTTAACTAAATCTCCATTTTTCAAACTGCTGCTATGCCAAATAATGTGTTTTGGATTAGCCTGACTTTATTGAAAGTTGACTTCTTTTCATCAAGTTAGGAGAAACCTAAAGAATCCATGCTGAAAACTAAGTAGGTGCTTTGCATCAGGTTTAAGTTAGAGGCATATATGCAAGCAGTCTTTTTTGATTTTCTCTATTATCACACATTCATTGAACTGTGTCTGTCCGGATGTGGGATAGCACAAGGAGAAAGGAATCACAGGCCCACTGTGTCTGTTTTCTTTTAAGTATGGGGCATAGATAATATAATAAATTTAAACCTAAATTTATTTCACTGAAATTTAAGGTTGTCAGATTATTTTGAGTTTGCCATGATTATTAATGTACATCTGCCCATTACCATGATAAACTGAAAAAGACCAAATGTTTTCAAACAGTAGCTGCTACATCATGCAGCTCATAAAATAGTTCTGAGACTCATTTATGCCAAGTCCATGTAAGTTTCTTGTGTGCTTGTGTACATGCCTTGCTTAGGTTAATGCATGGTGTATCATGCATTGGTAATAATATCACAGAGTAACAGGTAGCCAAACGTAGCACAAGCCTAGCTGTAGGAGCCTGACCTAGTGAAATCTAGTTTACCTGAAGTCTAGTTTATGAATGCTCTTGTAAAACTGCTAATACAGTTCCGCACCTAGAAATACATCAGTGGCTGTCCACTTCCTACAGTGAGGAGAAACGTAGGCCGCAGTGTGGAAAATTAGTTCAGGAATGTTCTTTGCAACAAAAATCCATTCTTTCTTAAGAGTGTTTAGCATCCACTGCCAAGCCAAAACCACAGATGCAGAATGACAAATAAGTCTCCATCTCTAAAGCCATAATGAGGAGCGAGATTAACAAGGCAATAAAAAAGCTTGCCATAAATCAAGTGTTTGGTTTTGCCAGAGAACATAAAGATTTCAACTCAGTTTCAGCCCATTCCACCTTGTACACTAAAATGCTCCCAATGGCTGCAGTTGCTTGGCTCCATGGGGTATACCGTTCTCCCTGTGGGAGATCTGGTGGGGATGGTGCCCAACCAAGACATGAAATATGTAACCTCCGTCCTCTCTACTCATTAACATTGAAGAAGCCAGGAGCCCAGAAAGCTTATTTAATACCTCCCTGTTTGTGTGTAATTTCTTTCTGTTTCTACAGAAACAGAATAACAACATCATCCTTGCAAAGATAAAGAAAGCATGAGGCTGAAGCATGACCTTTACTTCCATACAGTCTTTTTATTGTGGCTATCTATTAATGAGTTGTAGGATCCTGAAAATCAGCAGATACAGAGTTCATATTATTATGTTATTGAATAACTGTTTACTATATATTCAGAAGGCTAAGTCTCTTGCTGGAAAATTTCTTAGTACAAAGGTGTGCGAGTATGCACACACATATGTGTGTGCACAGATATATGCATGTATACACGTGTGTCGAACTTGTAAAAAGTGATGTTTTAACAGTGTGCTTGCTGGAGTAAATGGTGTGCACACAGTTCCAAAGCAGATGCAAGGCATCTATATGCTGTGTTTTTTTAACTCTTAAACCAGATTTACTGTGAAAATATATGCAGTGTGTGATGGTGATTTTTAGATTATGTTTTTATCTTTGCTAGATCTTAGATATTTTTATTTGTTTTACCTGCTTCTGAGGCTCAGTAGCATTTACTGAGTTGATACAGTTTCTATTCTCCAGTCCTGTTATCATTTTCTGTCGCAAGTTTTGAATAAATTATTTTTATCGAGCTTTGTAAAAACTACTTTGAGTAACCAGCACATTAAAATGAAACACCCATTAGAAAAGGTTTGACAAGAAATATTTGTCCTGTGTCCTCTGATGAGTTTTCATACTAACCTAAGGAAATATTCTGGAACCATATACTTTACCTCTAGACTGGCCAACAGCTACGTGCAGATGCACACGTCTATCTGTCTATCTTATCTGTTTACCTAGTTATGTATCTTCTGTTTACTTACTGAAACATTTTTCCTGGACAGCTTATTTTCACAGCAGAACTTTGTCACACTTGAAACAAAGTGAATAAATGGTTGAATATGCTGCTATCCAAACTTTCCCCTAAAAGGGCAGACTTTGGGAAGTTTTCTTATATGCTCAGATACTTGGTACTTCATATCCTCAGGAAAAAAAAAAAAAAAGTGAAAAATGAACAAGTCATGGATTTTCAGTGCTCTAATGACTTATATTAATGTATTCCTTCATCTAAATACAGATTTCTATTTAAAATTCAGTATGCAGGGGTATTATGAATTCTAGTTAAATAGGTTCCAAATAATTGCCCTTTAGAAATGATGAATAGCTGTTTAAAGCCCCTGATAAGAATATACTATTTCTTCCCTAACAATGGGCCTTCCACATTAACTGTATCATATATGCCTGAAATTAGTTTATTAATTTTTTATTGATATGCAAACTACAAGCTGATAGCAGATGGCAAATAACCCCTCACTCTAACACCAAACCCTCCAAAAAAGGCCTTGCCTCTGTTACTGTTCTTGTAGGGGGACAAAAAAGAGAGATAAGAAGATAGCTTTTATATTGAAGGCAGGCCACTGAAATGCAGATGATGCCATCCTCTCTTGTACTCAGTTTTCAGATTTTCTGGCATAAAAAGAAAAAGATATAAAGTTGAATTAATGACTGGATTTTGTACAACTGCAATTCAAGGTGCTTTCTCTGCACTGTTCTTGCTATCTCTGACTGCCCTTTCAAACAACCATTACAGAGTTGTTCTTTCATTTAAAAGATGAGCATTCGGAAACACTGAAATTAAAAATACATTATTCATACATTCAACATAGGAATGACCTGACAAAAGTTTCACTTAACAGAGCTGATGGTTTCTTCATAACACATGAAACCCTTTGAAAACACCAAGCAAAATAGATGAAATGAATCTACAGTTGAATTTACATTTATGCATACAACATGATATTGGAACTTTCTGAGGTTGTAGGTGTTTTGTGTGCTAAACAAACCTGCTGCACTTATATGCAGCACTTGGGAAAATATATGCAAAATGGGAATTTTATTAGAAAACTAAGACTAACAACTTTTTCTTTAAAAAATGTGCGTATGTGAAGTGTTATGTCAAATACTTAAGGAGACATACAAAGGTATTGGACACTGACACAAGTGGTTTTGGTAAATAAGGTGGTAATGTTAAAGTTACAAAAAAGTTATATATATATAATATATATATTATAATGATACGTACAAATGATATTTTATATAGGTTTGCACTACATAATGGTTGGGTTCTACTAAGCTTTTAAATTGTAAGCAGAAATAAAACACTTGCTGGGTGAAAAGTACACATATATATATATATATATAAAAAATTGCCTTCAGAAACATTAGTATTTCCTGTTATGTGTCTATTGTGCAATGTGACATCCTTATGCTTGTAGTCTCTTGCTCTCCCTGTCTATATGTGACTACATGTATTTGTATTTTACTGCAGAGGCCGCATCTCAGCTAAATATTTGCTGCTGGAAAAATATTTCCCAGTGTCCCTATCTGCAAAAGTTAACAGCAAAAACGAAACCTCTTCATTCTTTCCTGGAGTTAAAAAGTTACTGTTGTAACTTGAATTGTTTTACTTTTCCTATTTCTGTCTTACCTATGAGCAGCTTAGATTTGCTCTCCTATTAATTTTCCCTTGTCAAAGTTAGCAACACCACAAGAGGTCCTAAAAGTGGGTTAAAGCAGTTTTATGTCTTAAGCACAGTTGTGTCTATAATGCTTGGCTCTGCTCCCTGTAGCCTTTTTCATTTTTTTCTGTAGGAGCAGGGCAGTTACCCCCATCTCAGGGCCTTTTCTTCCTCCCTGTGGGGTAGGCTGCCTTCTCCACACACCACTGGTACCCAGAAAAGAATGGTTCTTCTGTTTGTCTGGCTGCCTGCATATTGCATCCATTGCTCCATTCAGCCTGTCTTTTCAGGTCTGCTAGCTGCTGTACAACTCAGCTTTTGTGCTCTACTGCCAAGGGTTTTCTGAAGCCAGACGCTTTTTGAAAAGAGGGTATATTTGCATAAACAATACCATGTGAGGAGGTCTGCTGGAAACAAAATCAAAATTCAGCTGAGCAAATCTTCCTGAGCAACTCATTTCTTGCAACCAACACCTCCTATCGTTACCATCTGTGTACTAAATTATGGCCGGAAAAGTGTGCAGCTCTTTCTTTTCACTTGCTCTTGTGTACAGATTCCTCCTATCAGCTGAAGTATGTTTTGTTTTCAAATTTAGGCCGAACATAGACCCTTAAACAGAATTTGGTATAAGGGATGAGAAAAATATGATTGTGTTAAATAAGGAACAGAAGGTCAGCCATGCATCAGCTAGCTTGCAACCCAGATTGGATTTGTACTGAACACTCATCAAAATGCATATCAGAAACAAGATCTACCCATCAGCTTGCTGAGATTTCAGGTCAGTGATGGCAGGGCAGCTTTATCAGAGCAGAGCAGGGATAGTAAGGCTTACTACTGTAGCTGATAGCCAAAGGAATCATTCTGTGTGCTTAAAACAAATCTCTAGTGCTTAAAATATTGGATATACTGAGTGCATGTGTATGTGCATGCACATAAACACAGACATAAAGAGGTCATATGTATGTATATGAGTGAATTCATGCATATTTCTATGTGCAAGCAAACACACACACATGATCTGTCCTACATTGTCTGTGTGCATTCACACTACCTTACACATGGAGATAAAAATAATTAGGCTGACCCTGCAAAAAGGCAGGAAATCAAACCAAAATTAACCACATGGAAAAAAGGAAGAATACACTTTCATGAGCCACTGCTCAAATCTACTTATTTGCATCTTTTATTTGAATATCTTGCTAGGTAATACATCTCTCACTATTCCATTATATTACAATCTTAATTTTGTTTTCTTGCTCAGATGCTTTGTATATAATTGATAACAATATTCAAAATATTGTCTTCCCTACTGCATTAGGTCTGTATGTACAGCATCATCTGTCTTGCACTGCCTATTAAACCACCCTCCTCTGTCAGAAAAATGATGTCTATGGATGCATTTAGCATACAAAGATACCACGAATTAGGGGCTCTTCTTTTACCCCGCTGCCTTGATCACAGCCGGCTTTTCAAGCACTAGTGCCAAGTGGGTTGGGAGAAGCCAAATTGCCTTCGAGTGTTAACTCCATCCATGAGTTAAAATAATGCACAGAGGGGATTTCTGGGGGACTCCTTTATTGATCTGGTTTCTTTCCACACAAAACCAAGCTCAGGGGAGCAGAACTCTCATATCATGTCTTTTTACCTACAGACAGGGGTCCTACCAAACAGTTTCTCTGGCACCTTCCAAGCGTCTGAAGTGGCTCTTTGCCATGAGTCAGACTTCATTTCTGTCATGGGCCTCCAGTCAGGAGGTGTCTCACCCTGATGGTGTACCTGGAGAGGTAGCAGAAAAATGAAAGGAAATGCTTTCACTCTTTCATGTACTTTCCAAGTCCTCTATAAGATGTGGAACTTTATTATTTTTATCTGGAATGTGAAGTGGCCCATTTTATATATCGCTAGAAAATGAAGGTCAGTGAAGATCCTGTTAAGGAACTGGGCTTATTTTTTTCAACCAGATTTTAGTTTGGGGAAATCATCCCTTTAACGTATTTGCCATTTGTTAGACACAAAAAATTGCTACACAAATAACATACATAAAACACATCCATTCTGGTGTGCTAGAGATAGGAATGCTCATTATAAAACATCTATAAATATGCCTTTATTATTCTAATTCATTGCCCATAAAAAATTTTTCATTAATATTATATTAAAGGTATGGCCAGCACCCCTTATTCAAACCTCCCCTGGTATTAGTTTACAACATAAGTGACTCTATCAAGCAAAAGAGAAAACAATAATAAAAAAACCTTAGAATTTTGCGCTTGACCAATGAAATCCGAAATACCTTCTGCAACAATGACATTAAATATGGAGCACTAGAGAGCATATTTGTCATCCAGCAGTTCCTGATTTTGTAGTAAAGAAGTCTTTCCAAGCTCAGTTTTCAGGGCACGTCCCTCTTTAGCCCTGAAAGGCCAAGCAAGGTTCTCTGTCTCCACAACACCTAGACATGACCACATTGCTACCTCACTGAGCTCACTCTGTTCCCGGCAAGGTATATGGTGGGCAAGCTACACATTCATCTTTCTGAAGAGATTCCTCATGTTACAGCTGGGACAAATAGGGAAACTCAGATCTCAACATTAACCAGTTTTACCTCTCTAGTCCAAGATATCATATGTACACCCTTCTTTTAGGACCAGTTAGCTTCATGGTGCCTGGGCTGATACTTTAAAATGACCCACAAACAAAGGCTATTTCTAAAAGAAAGCTCAGGAATATGGCTGTCAGAAAGTAGAATTTGCACTTCAGAGTTCAGCAATTATGCATCCTGTAGTTAACAAGCTCCACCTATGTTAGCATAAACATTAGTCTGTATGTAAATCTCTTTGATTTTCTGAGGATTTTCTCTATATTACTCTCCCCACCCTGGAAAAAAAAAAAAAAAAAAAAAAAAAAAAGATTAAAAGAAAGGAAATTTGTGGAAGAAATGTCAGTGTTTATGTAGGAGAGACATTGCCTGATTAGCATTAACTCTGCGCTCATTATAGCTTAAAAAAACAAAATGGAGAGGAGGGTTGGAAGTAGGAGGGAAGGAAAAGTGAACTCCATGTAAGGAAAAGTGAACCCCATGTTGTCTGCAGAATGTATTTTTCATGGAGTATGCAAAATGCTATGCATGGGGGCTTTCATGGCTGGACTTTGTAATCCTCATAACCTGGAAATCTTGGAAAAAGATAAATGGAGGAGAACTGAACAGCTAGTGGCCTCAGTCTTGATGATTCCAGGATAAATCCTTTTAATAAACATGAAACTGCAGCAGAGCAGAAACTCTAAGTCCTATTTTTGATTTAAAGATGTTTACTTCTGTATCTGCTACATTTCTCAGGGTTTATTTTCCTCCTATCTTTTCAATTTTATGTCTTTGGCTATCCATACGGTTAATTGGTTTTTACATTTATTCTTCAATTATGAAGCATGCACGTACGTACATAGCACATTAATACATGCAGACAGTGGTGACATACGTATAGTTTTGCTTTGCAGTGGCTACCAAGAAGAATTAATGGAAAATTACTGTCATCCTATAGTTTTTTTGTTCATGTTTGAAAAATGTTGTTGTCTGTACAGGAGATTCATATTTGTGAGACATGCAGATGTAGAGGTAAAGAAGGGAAATGTCATTTAGAGAACACTTACAGATAGATTATGTTGGTGATAGTGGTGACAAAGGAACTGTTTACGAAAATGAAACAAACTGAACTGGTTTCACAACATCAGGGCTCCTTCACTAGCTAATCCATCAGAAATGAGATTTGACAAGGCTTGGTTTATAATAAATGTTTGATTAATTTATACATTTCTACAATATAACAACAAGAATTTGGAAGTTCAAGATTTAATATCCAGGCTTCCCTTGATATACACGGGGGGGAGAATACGTTTAGATCTCTCATTTATTTTCCAATTAACTGTTCTTTATCCATGCATTAATATTACAGAAGAAGAATAATTAAAACAGATAAGCAATTTATAAAAATCTTCACATTTCATGCTAATTACCATAATGTAATGTTACATTTCTATTAGCAGCTTTTGTTCCCTCCCCCCACTTTTCTTCTAGCAACCCTGGGGCCTTAGATAGTCAGCATGTTATAAATCTTTGTTAAAACACGACACGAAGCTAAGAAGCTTGCAACAAAGCAAATTGGACAGTGATGGAGTTCTCCTCTCTTTACCTTCATTTCCCAACAGCCAGCCTGTCATCAAATGTGAAAACGATGGTTTTTCACAGCTTCTCACTGTGAAGGCTAAGGGGCTCCCAAGACAGGGGGTTGCATGGACTTTGAAGGACCATAGCCAGGCCATAAGAAAGGCAGAGGAGAGCACTTGATCCTAGGATCCTGTTAGAGACATAAATCATGGACCCAGGAAGGAACTGTAGAGTCGACGTAACTCGTATCACCATATCATGCGATTATATTCACAAACAGTTAAGTCCAGTCTTAAAATTAGTTAGCTTGTTTGTTCCCAGCATCCTTATATAAAATTATTATTATTTAAAAATAACCATTCTAAGGGGAATTTCTAATGATGTTTAACGCTCAGACTATAAAGTTAGAGAGCAAAAGTAACACCATGTGATACTACACAAGCTTTCCCATACTTCTGTTCCAGCCATCAGCAGAACTAAACACAGCGTCAAGCTAAACAGCATGGCCATTTTGAGCAGTTTGGAGTAAGAAATAAAAAAAGGTGCAAACTCCTTATCTTGTGAACAGTTTACATTGACAAATAGGTTTCCTTTGCTGAAACATGAGACTTCATATCAGTAAAATGGTGTATATGCTCATGTGTTTAAAGAAATGGAATAAACTTGCCCAGTGAATATCTAGAACAATATGATCAGCTCCATTGGTAGCAGTACAAATGGCCAGCATGTTAGCACATGCACACACAGAAGCATGCACACCTGCATACCCCTTCTATTTTGGTGCTGCATGTCAAAGCCAAGTGCTCAATTGTGCTGTTAGTTGCATCCCTCAGCAGCCTCTTCCATTCAGCATTTAAGCAGTAATTTGTGTCATAATACAGATAATGTACTTCCATATGTTTCAAAAACACACTCATCTATGCTTTCAGAAAAAATAATGTAGTTTAGGTTTCATTTTGGTTTTATCCCTGAAATAGATTTTGATATAAGGCAGTGGAAATTACTCTGGTGCCAAGTCCTGAAACCTTTCTTTAAAGAGAAGAGTACATACATGGATCTCCTCAGCTGCTACCAGTCTATTGACCCAAAGCTACAACACTTACATTACTTAATTTATCTTTATTTATTGCAACATTGATAGTATTCAAATTGCATTAGATAATGTGATAGATAAGATACCTGTTTAAAACCTCTTACTGAGATCCTATTGGGACTGGCATGCAATTGAAAACACTTAATGGAATATTTCAAGGCATATTGCCAGAGAATGAACAAGAGAATCACAATTCATTTTAAAATGCCATACAAAAATCACTTAAAATTATCATAGCTGCGGTTTAGTGTAGAAGAAGATGAGCATTATAATTTACATAGACTTTCTTTCTGAAATTATGTTCTGTCTTTGTTACATTTGACAACTAACCCACGTCTTCTCAGAAATGTCTGACATTCCTTCTTAGTAAGTAGAGAGGGGAGACAAGCAATACATTTTTTAAAGATTGCTGAATGCATTGGGTGAGTTTTCAGCCTCGAGGCCAAATCTCCAGTTGGTTCGCTCCCTCAGGAAGAAATATCAGTGCTTACAAGTTCTGCCTTGACCTATTCTATGATGGTAAAAGGCCAAATTGCAATACTCTTAGTGCTTAGTTTGCACTGTCCTTAGGTCTGTTAGGCCACAATAATATTTAAATCTCAGAGGGCTCAAAACTCTGGAATTCTCAGGTTTCTGATGGCAATACCACAAAATCTAGCCAAAAAACTTTTCAAGCTGGAGGTCTTATCATGAATTTTGTGCATGCTTGCACAGCCCCAGACAAAAGGAGATGTCTTTCAGCTACTATAAGTAAACTGAGGAACAGTGAGTTTAAGTGGGCTTTTCTGCAACCACTTTACAGACTACGTAAGAAGCTAGGAATCAGCATCCAACCTGCCTCTCCCCGTCACCTTACAGACTGCAGAAGGAGATACCCCGCTGGCAGCCGACATCTATACACATTCATACTGCAAATTTACCACTGAAACTCTCCCTCCAGCACTTTTGCACAAGAAAACCATTTTGTGCAGGGGAAAATGTTTCTACCAAGAGTGTAATAGTCAGGAGAAGCAGTAAAAGGCATCTTCAACTGACTCAAAAAAATTTCTAACTGAAATGAGTAAAAGGAAGGAAACTAATTTCAGATGCGAATTTTCAAAACGCCATCGGCTGTATATACAGAGGCAAGCATACAATATTTTGCTGATTCAGGCTCAGCCAACCTCATATTACAAGTCAGTCTTCATTTAACTGAAGAATTACATAATACAGGAAAATACATAAATGTTTAGTTGTACCTGTGCAACTTTAGGAGCCTTGAGCACTCAAACCATTTTACCTTAATTTTGTAGAATAATATTTTTTAATTGCTACTGACATTTTAGCTCTAATTAATGCTAAAAGTATTCATGCTACAAAGACTTGTGTCACCCAGCTTTACTGCATTCTAACATCACGAAAGTATCCACCTGAGGCAAACAACTGTGTTTAGCTTAGACTTTGCTCCATTTGCAGTCTCCTTTTCAAGCTGTGTTTCAGAGGTAAACAGTACTGGGTTGATAATTTTTTATCCTGGCATTGGGCAAGAGAAACAGGTCAGTTTTATGGCGTAGCTTTAAAAACTAATGCTAAACCTAAATAAAAAGCTTATATTCAAAATTCCTCCAAACACTGTATTTTGACATGCAGATCAATCCAAGCTAAAATGTGTTTGAGTCCTGCTTGTAACTAACTCAGAGGAATCATAGAATCATAGAATAATTAGGGTTGGAAAGGACCTCAAGATCATCAAGTTCCAACCCCCCTGCCATGGGCACAGACACCTCACACTAAACAATGCCACCCAAGGCTCTGTCCAACCCAGCCTTGAACGCTGCCAGGGATGAAGCACTCACAACTTCCCTGGGCAACCCATTCCAGTACCTCACCACCCTCACAGGAAAGAATTTCTTCCTCAGATCCAATCTAAACTTCCCCTGTTTAAGTTTGAACCCATTACCCCTTGTCCTATCACCACAGTCCCTCATGAAGAGTCCTTCCCCAGCATCCCTATAGGCCCCCTTCGGGTATTGGAAGGCTGCTATGAGGTCTCTGCGCAGCCTTCTCTTCTCCAGGCTGAACAGCTCCAACTTTCTCAGCCTATCTTCATACAGGAGGTGCTCCAGTCCCCTGATCATCCTCGTGGCCCTCCTCTGCACTTGTTTCAACAGCTCCATGTCCTTTTTATGCTGAGGACACTAGAACTGCACACAATACTCCAAGTGAGGTCTCACGAGAGCAGAGTAAAGGGGCAGGATCACCTCCCTCGACCTGCTGGTCACACTCCTTTTGATGCAGCCCAGGATACAGTTGGCTTTCTGGGCTGCAAGTGCACACTGCCAGCTCATGTTCATTTTTTCATCAACCAGCACCCCCAAGTCCTTCTGCGCAGGGCTGCTCTGAATCTCTTCTCTGCCCAACCTGTAGCTGTGCCTGGGATTGCTCCAACCCAGGTGTAGGACCTTGCACTTGTCATGGTTAAACTTCATTAGGTTGGCATCAGCCCACCTCACAAGCATGTCTAGGTCCCTCTGGATGGCATCTCTTAATATTAGTCAGCCAATATCTTAAAGGGTATAGCTCATCCCTTGACTACCATCCTGGTCCTAGACCTGGTTTTACGTAAGCACACACAATCATCATATGTCAATGTATATTTGCCTACAGGTTTGAGAACCACATTAGTACATAGGCCCTTCATAAAAGTGCAGCAATGACAGTAAAATAGAGTAAATATTCTGAGAACAATCTCAACCTTTCCACTTGTCATTACATACAAGTCTGTGCTGCTATCAGCTGATATTCCCTGCAAGGCAGATTTTTTCCCACTGGGTGATCAACCATGGAGCCACATGAGGCTCACTGGAACTGTTCTCTCTTCTATTCTTTTGAGTGCATTGGAATGATGACCCTCAATATGGAAATTGAATGTTGGGAGGAAGTCACAATCACCAAAATTGAGATAGCCTATGAGCTTAATTCATGTTTTGCAAAGATCAGCTCCAAGCATTTCCTGATTCTGAGAGATCCCATATTACCGAGTTAAGCCAAAGGTGGAAAAAGCCTCTGATGAGCAGAAATCACTATACCAGATTAGAGAGTAGAAATCAATTTGCAGAGATTTCAGCCTGTGGAAAATAAATTGAATGCATGAGCTACCTGAATTCATGGTTTTGCTACTGCAGGGGAGTGAAGGATTTACCAGCTGTTAAGCAGCACTGTCCAATTTATTCAGTATCAAATCATGGTCTTCCAAGTTAATAAAAGCAAACCAGTGTCAGTCACACTATCACTAATAATTAATGCCTCTTTCAGAATACATCCAAACCTTTCAAATAAAACAACTGTTTAGATAATATCTGCTTCTTGCAAATCCCATGTACATCCTCACCAAATGTTCCTGCCATTGGCTTCTAAGGCAAAGTGATGAAGATTGAACAACACACAGCATATGCTTACAGCTGGGACGTGTCAAAAGCAAGTTTTGAACCAGGGCATAGCACAGAGATGCCTAAAGCATCACTGGTAGATACCTTCCTCATGTCTATGATTTAAAGCCCATGTTTACAGTGTTTGTCCTCAACTGCCATTGACAGTCACAGGTACCACTGACCTACTTCTGTTTATAGTGACAAGCTGGAGTGAATGTTGCCTTGGAGGACACACTTCGTATATCCTCTGGAAACTGAGGTGATGAACCCAGGCAGGATACAAAAAATAAGTAACCAGTGTGGTGAATGTGCCATGCAATTTCACATACCCATCATGGGGGAAGGGGTTTGCAAGGGTATATGTGTGGTGTTGCTTGCCAATAGACACAGATTTTTTAACAGTCACCTCCAGGCAGTAAAACTGGTTGCCAGTTCAAGTGCCAGGTAATTTTATAGGATAATTATTAGCCTTACAGAAGTTATCAGAGACCAGCTACTGGGAGACTTGTGAAGTGTGAATTACCACTATCCGTCTGACCAGGAAGGATAGCTAATCCCTTCAAACATTTTATGCTAAGCTGAAGATTATCCCCCTTCTTAGGTATTAGAAAAATTTTATGCAGGGATCAAATTACATGCAATTTCTATGATTGTGAGAGAGCATTTACAAGATTTTTCTTCCATTTTTCCACCATCCCCCACCCCCGTTTTCATATTCACCCTTCTTTCCAACAATATGTCAGGAAAACATAGCTCTGTCTCACCCATCTCTGATACTTCCATCTTCTTAGTACACCACAAGCAGTGAAGTAGTGATGTGAATCTCATTATATCTTCCATGGAAAACATTTCTAAAGATGATAGTAAAGCTAACACCATGTGCTAAGGCAGTCAGCATGGCTCTTTCAAGGTCCCACAGTCTCCCCTCCTCCATCACACCCAAAGTAAAATTTGTTGTGCTGAGGATATAGATGCTTTTTTCACCCCTTCTTATCAAGCCACTGGTGATGTGTTACTTTGTTCTTCTTTCTATTACTTTCACCCTGTATTGTCCCTAATGTTGAGCTTTCAGTATGTGTCCCAAAGCCAAATGTCACTATTGAACATTACAAGGCCACATCCTCTGAAGGAAAGTGTAAGCAAGCAAGCTCTTCTGCATCTACCAGGGTCAACTTGCTTAAGGAAAGCATCATGTGTACATAGTACTGAGAAGATATGGAGGTCAAATTGGGGGGGGGGGGGGAGAAATTAAGAAAAGCTGTAGCCCCATTTTTGGAGGGTCTTTTCAGTTTCCTTGAAAAGGGAAATTATAGAGTATCACCACAGCGTGCCTTGCTTGTGGTGGTCCTCAACACTGATGTATCAGCCCTGCCCTAACACGCAACCATGTGTTTGCACATCCTTTCAGCTTGGGTGTCTGGCACAGTCATCTGTGAGGAACATGCAGAACTTCACTATTTCTGCAACAATTGCAGAAATGTAGTCTCAGTACCCCTAGAGATACTAATGTCTGTATTCCAAGCCTCAGCAGATGATGCTCCCACACGTTAAGCTCCTGCCACCTTCCTGCATCCATACATACTGGAATTAGCTGTGCAGGTGGAGAGGTTTCCTATGAGTTACTGACATTTCTAATCCATAACTGATGAGTATCTACCACTAGGGAAAGCAGTAATTTAAAAAGTCTGCCCTATGTTCATTTGTTACCCATGTTGCACTGCTTCCTCTCGTCCCTTCCACATGAACTGGAGCATCTCCCGTATGAAGATAGGATGAGAAAGTTGGGGCTGTTCAGCCTGCAGAAGAGAAGGCTGCGTGGAGACCTCATAGCAGCCTTCCAATACCTGAAGGGGGCCTATAGGGATGCTGGGGAGGGACTCTTCATGAGGGACTGTGGTGATAGGACAAGGGGTAATGGGTTCAAACTTAAACAGGGGAAGTTTAGATTGGATCTGAGGAAGAAATTCTTTACTGTTAGGGTGGCGAGGTACTGGAATGGGTTGCCCAGGGAAGCTGTGAATGCTCCATCGCTGGCAGTGTTCAAGGCTGGGTTGGACAGAGCCTTGGGTGGCATGGTTTAGTGTGAGGTGTCTGTGCCCATGGCAGGGGGGTTGGAACTGTATGATCTTAAGGTCCTTTCCAACCCTAATTATTCTATGATTCTACAATTCTGTGTCTCTTTTGAAATAGCACATTTCTATTGACGTGCTTTGAAGGGATGTTCCCTTGATTATCTTGCTCTTTCTTCTCCTATCCCCAGAGCTTTCTGTCTTTTTCTATCCCTGAGAGAAAAAAATGTACTGTGCTGTGGTCTTCCTTTTCATGTTACATGTTAGTGCACACAGGCTTGCATTCCTCATACTGTTGGTTTCCTCTCTACCCACCTTAATTTTTCACACAAGATCAGGAAATATCTTCGTCAAGGATCACATAAAGGCAAAAATTTGCCATTTCTATTACACCAAAGGGCATAAATCTATGTGACAGGTTGCAGAAAATGAAACTACTCATATTTCCACCGCAGAGCAACTCCTATTTGACACAGCCACCACTGAGTTCTCCCAGAGCTGCAAAGCAAACAGGAGTCCAGCAAACACTTTCAGTCATTTCCCTAATATCTCATGGGGATTTACCTTTTTTTTGGTCTTACTTTGATTTGAACTTTTGTGAATGTGGCAGTAGATGAGATGTGAATTTTTTATTTCTTAACACTTTCTCAGTTTTTGCCTAAGCACACTCTACTTGCACACTCCTTTTGTGCCAGTACCTTAGTTATTTCAGAAACCAAGAGACAGGAACATTTATACCAATGTATTCTCTTTTCAGAGCATCTGGTATCTTTGCTTTATTCCCTAATTTTATCTTAAAGCTCCTAAAACACTGACTGTGTTTTCACCTTTCATACTCTACATTATAAAGAAAAAAGAAGCCTTTTGTTACCTGTTTGCCTTTTTTTCATAAAGGTCCTGGTGATATAATTTACAAAATAAGAATGCTGGGGCAGCGTCATTTAAGAATGGGTTTTAAAGTTCTCTTTCATACTGAATAGCTTACTTATAATGTTGAGCTTCTTGAGGCTTCTACCAGTCAAACGTGAAAATTAACATAAATTTGTAAATTATTGGTATTTTTTTAGATAGAAGAGGAAATAAACTGTTGTGGTCTCTGTATATATAGACTAGTAAGGAATCTATGCACGTATCTACAGATTCAGCTTAATTACAGTCCAGAGGCCATTGCACATCCAAAACAATATTATTCATTTCATAAAGCATAAGATGAGATGTCAGAGTTCTTTTCTTTGGTTAATTTACTGGATTCTTTTCATTAATCCAGGGCACTGCTTGAGTAAATAATTTCTTCCTTTTGTCTTATCGTACCCATTTTGTCCATCTGATTTTTTTTTTTTTGGCTTGTTCAGTTTCTGGAGTGAAGTTTTGTGTGTTCATACAGCACTTAGTGCACTGTGACTGTGAGTTCAGGTAAAACCTCTGATTTCTAAGTAAATACCGCCTAAAGGAAGAATTTGAGCCATCAGGGTTTTTGCACAAATACTTCCTGGCTGGTTGGCAAAACGTGTGAGACCTGCCTTGTCTTTAATCTTGGAGGACACAACCATTTGTTTGCATTGGTGGGAGAAAACCAAAACATAGCTTCATTGTTCTGGCTTAGGGTGAAGGGGTAGGGAAGGTCAGTCTAGACAGGAAAAATGGGTAAGAACAATTGCTTCTTAGATCTGTGCCTCTGAAGTTACTCTGCCAACACGCTGATGGTCTCCTATTAGAGAGACTATTTTACCCTTAAAAGTGCCACCTTTAAGGGTAAACCATGACACACCTGCAGCAGAAACATCTTTCAGTTACATAGTTCTGAAAAGCAGTTATGTTCTGCTTGTTATCATGTAATATTGCCCCTAACTTTAAAAATTAATCTTGACCATAGCTCTCTCTCTTCTTAATATATTTAAGCGAGCAGTCACTTCACCACCCTCCCCTCCTTCCTCACCCTCTGCCTTTATTTTGCCAGACAAAAGATTCATGCTTTTTCAGTCAGGTTTGGTCACTGCTAGTACGGTCCATTCTCTAGAAGCCCTTCTTCACATCATTTCCACCTGGAATGCTCCTGTTTAAAAGTGAAGTCTTGAGAGAGGTTGCAGAGCACTGTGTGTGGTTTTCTTCATGGTACAACAGTCTGTCCTGCTTACAGTGCAGCAGCACAGATGTTCTTCATATAGGAAGCGACTCACCTGGCTTAAGGGCTCTTTTTTAATTATTCCATAATAAAGTTTATTTTTCTTTACCAGTCCCAGCCATCATTTCTTAAAAACCATATACAAATTATTATATTTTTTTTACAAAAATCAAGTCTTAGGAGCACCTGTAAACTTGGTAAAATTATCTGATATTCCCTTCATTCCCAGATATTTTATCTGTTGTTTGAATGTGTTACATGTTGCACAGCCCCATGAAACTGTCCACCTCTCTTCCACTCCAAGAAAAAGGCTTAAAATCACTACAGTTGGCACAGCAGTGTCCATTGGGCAATAGTGCAACTAAATTGGTGAGGATGAAGCCAACATATTACTCTGAATCAGTGGGGTGAGTAGAGGTTTGAGAACATGGAAAAGTAAAGTAAAAAATTTTCAAGGTCCTTTTCTTTTGTATGGAGAGGATTCTGATTGGAGGACAGTCCTCATCTGAGGACCTGGAGACAAAGTCCCAAGTTCTGCCTTCAGTCAAACTGCTTGGGTCGGTGGGCACTTTCTTGAGTAAGAAGGGAGTCTCAGAGTATTTAGGATCTAGGCCTATTAAGTATTCCACTCTGTACATATATTGGTTCATGAAGGTCTTAAGTTTTATTCTCACTAAGTAAGACAGTCTGACTCCTTTTGCATGTAGTGTTAAGAAAGTTGTTTCAGTGGAATAGAAATATTCCTATATATACTTACTTCAAGGAAATGCAACCATTTTTGCTTTCTCAGTTTCCTTGATTTAGTTTCCTGAGATGTTAATCTGCTCTGGAGTCCCTGCCATAGCTTTTTTGTTTCTTTCATTTTTCACCTTTTTTCCTTTTTTTTAGTCTTCATTTATTGCTACAGCCCAGGCTCAGGTTCATCAATTTTCAGCCTGGGCGAATTTAAAAAAACCTATTAACTTTCTTCTATTGTGTGTATCGAAATATGGTAGTGCCTTTCTTTTATGAAGAGCTTTGCCAAGGGGCTGTTAATTTAACCTTGTGTCATCATATCTTTCATGGAAATCCATGATGTGGCAAGGTCTTTACCATCTGCTTCCATCAGGAGGGTTATCTCTGTGTCTAGACATTGTAGTGATAGGCTTTTTAGGGCTGCTGATTGATAGACAGGGCTTTGGAGAGCTTGCATTTAATCCTCTTCAGATGTGGATGGATGTTTTCTGGCAGTCTGGGAGGAAGTTCAAGATTGTATTTTAAACAAATTTTTCCTAGAGTGCAAATGGGACAATTTTGGTTAACAGTAAACTCTAACAGATCTGAGGAATTAGGTGGGGGATTAAATAATATCTGAATCAGAGAGAATCAGATATATATTCTACCATATATATCTGATAGATAAATATCAAATATCTTATACATATTAGATATATATCAGTTTGTCAACAGATGTAAAGTACAGGATTTCGATATACGTTTATCTTCTTTTGTTTTTTAACACAAACCAAAATTCTTCAAGCATAGCTTCATGCACTTTTTATGGTAAAAGCTTCCTTCAAGGAAAACTGTTACAAAAAACATGAAAGAGCAAAATAGAAAGGAAGAGTGTGCCTATATGCACATGAAATATTCATCATTGATGCTTTAAAATATATAGGTTGTAAAAAAAAAAAAAATTAAAAATCTTGCTAGCTGCTCGCCGTTTGTTTATTTTGGCAAAATTCTGCTCTCAGAAAATGAGAATAAGGCATATATACATACTCCTGCCCCCTGTTGTATTCTGGTTCTTGTGTGAGAGCACAATGCAGCAATGTTTGGGTCTCAAACAGCAGGAAGCAGTGTCTGTTCTGAAAACCTGCCTTTATGGAAACTTTTAAAACTGCCAGACATTCCTGCGCTGTGAGGTGTATGTCCTCCAGCAGCACTCCTGGTATTCCTGCAGTCCCCAGCACATGGAATGCAGTCCCGCCACAAGATGGTCATTGCCCACATGATCAAGTGGTTTCAAAGATTCTGAAAGTGCTTCTATCTGACAGGAGGTTGCTATTGAGATGCTGGTGCTGCATCTGTGACTTTCTCTGGCTGCTCTGAGTACGGCTTTCAACATCTTTCCCTACCTCAGCGTCCTGACTTGTGATCCACCCTGGGCAGACTCACGCTGTTCTTGCCCTGGCCCCTACTCTTGCCTCAGCTCCTCTGCCAGCTTGCAAACTGAGTTTGGTTACTTTGAATACTACATCTGAGAGGTGATATGCACACTTCCCTCCAGAAGAACTAGTTCATTGAGAGTTGTTCCTTAGGAAACAAGTCTATGACTGATCTGGTTTTTGTTATTTGCCAATATAAAACTGGTACTGTGAATGAATGAATGAATGAATGAATGAATGAATGAATGAATGAATGAATGAAAATTAACCATTAGGTAACACTACCAATATAGAAAACAGAAGGAAGGAAGACTACTTCGACTTGTGCAAAGCATTTGACACTGTCCAGCATGACATCCTTGTCTCTAAAGTGGAGAGACATAAATTTGATGGACCACTCAGTGATAAGGAATTACCTGGATGGTTGCATGCAAAGAGTTGTGGTCAATGTGTAGTGCAGTCAACATGCTGGAGGAAGGGATGTCATTCAGGGGGACCTGGACAGGCTGGAGAGGTGGGCTCATATGAACCTCATGAAGTTCAACAAGGCCAAGTGCTAGGTCCCACACCTGGGTCAGGGAAATTCCAAGCAGAAACACAGGCTGGGCGGAGACTGGATTGAGAGCAGCCCTGAGGAGAAAGACTTGGGGGTGTCAGTTGATGAAAAGCTCAACAGGAGCTGGCAGTCCACATTTGCAGCCCAGAAAGCCAACTGTGTCCTGGGCTGCATCACCAGCAGTGTCATCAGCAGGTCAAGGGAGGTGATTCCACCCCTCTTCTCCCCTCTTGTGACACTCCACCTGGAGCACTGTGTTCAACTATGGAAGGCAATTCTGGACAGTGTTGGAGAAGGAATTTAAAATCCTGCTCTAGAGAAGAGTCTTACGCATTCGCTAAGACATGTTTGTTAGTGTATATTTCAGTCACTGCACAGCAGGAAACCCTGTATGTACGGCTGAAGGACAGCTTAATTTGCTGCCTCTTCAGTAATTTGCTTCTTGACAGAGACAATGCAATGTACATTTGACACAATAGGCTGGATTAAGTTCACCAACACACCCAACAGAAGCTGCTGACCAGACTTTGAGCTTATCAAGAGTGCTGTCTGCTAGTTTGGCATGCACACATGCCACATATTTCCTAGGCAGGCCTGTAAACCACCTGAGCCTTTTTCAATGCAAGATGGTTCTGCAAGGTTAATGTCTTTTGTCCACTGAAAGTCAAGCTAGCAAATTACCATTGTTAAACCAAGTATGGGTTCAGGTGCACACTTCTGCACAGAAGAGTGTAATTCAATTCTTCCAACAGAAGTTTTACACCACCTTTCTTGAAATGGCTTTATTGAAAGTTTAGTTGAATATTTTCCTCTGAAGCACAATCAATTGAACATTACTCTAACTTGTCCTGGCAGCCAAGAGTGTCAAGATGCCACATCTGCAGGTGAAGATACACAGCTGAGGGATTTATGGGATATGCTCTTTGATACCTGGCAGTCTTGCATGGAGGAAGAGTGGATGCCCAGCTTTTGCAAGCACCACAGAAAGCTGATGCTGGAATGACTAGCTCTGGGACAGGCTGAGCTATGCACTTCCCTTCAGCTGGGATTAAGAAGTCAGAACAATTGAAAGGAAAGTGCTTTTTACTTGAGTTTTGAAACCAGCCAGAAGAATGCATACTTTCTGGTCTGAGACACTGTATGGATCAGTGTCTGGTTTTCATAACCATCATTTGTTACTGTTACCTCACAGAGGATAAGCTAGAAAAACAAACAAACAAAAAAAAAAAAAAAAAAAAAAAAAAACAACAAAAACCCAACACAACCATGTTTATTTAAGAAGTTCTTATTTTGCAGATGAAAAAACTAAAAATTGTGAGAACAATCTGCTGTGGAAAAAAGTACTTAGCTGTAACTCAGAAAAGAACACCCAAATTGTTGGTTTGTAATATGATCAGAAATAAAGGAAAGCAAAGAGACAGTATGAATACAGGTATCCATTTTATCTGACCTGTGAAAGAATCACAGAATCACAGAATAGTAAGGGCTGGAAAGGACCTCAAGATCATCGAGTTCCAACCCCCCCGCCATGGGCAGGGACACCTCCCACTAAACCATGCCATCCAAGGCTATGTCCAACCCCACCTTGAACGCCGCCAGGGATGAAGCATTCACAACTTCCCTGGGCAACCCATTCCAGGGCCTCACCACCCTCACAGTAAAGAATTTCTTCCTCAGATCCAATCTAAACTTCCCCTGTTTAAGTTTAAACCCATTACCCCTTGTCCTCTCACCACAGTCCCTAATGAAGAGTCCCTCCCCAGCATCCCTATAGGCCCCCTTCAGGTATTGGAAGGCTGCTATGAGGTCTCCACGCAGCCTTCTCTTCTCCAGGCTGAACAGCCCCAATTTTCTCAGCCCATCTTCATACGAGAGGTGCTCCAGTCCCCTGATCATTTTCGTGGCCCTCCTCTGGACTTGTTCTAACACTTCCATGTCCTTTTTATGTTGAGGACACCAGAACTGCACACAATACTCCAAGTGAGGTCTCACGAGAGCAGAGTAGAGGGGCAGGATCACCTCCCTCGACCTGCTGGTCACACTCCTCTTGATGCAGCCCAGAATACGGTTGGCCTTCTGGGCTGCAAGCGCACATTGCCGGCTCATGTTCATTTTTTCATCAACCAGCACCCCCAAGTCCTTCTCTGCAGGGCTGCTCTCAATCTCCTCCCCGCCCAACCTGTAGCTGTGCCTGGCATTGCTCCGACCCAGGTGGAGGACTTTGCATTTAGCATGGTTGAACTTCATCAGGTTGGCATCAGCCCACCTCACAAGCGTGTCAAGGTCCCTCGGGATGGCATTCCTTCCCTCCAATGTATCAACCGAACCACACAGCTTAGTGTCATCGGCAAACTTGCTGAGGGCACACTCAATCCCACTGTCCATGTCACCCACAAAGATGTTGAACAAGACCGGTCCCAACACCGATCCCTGGGGGACACCACTCGTTACCAGTCTCCAGCTGGACACTGAGCCACTGAGCACTACTCTTTGCGTGCGGCCATCCAGCCAGTTCTTTATCCACCGAGTGGTCCACCTATCAAATTGATGTCTCTCCAACGTAGAGAGAAGGATGTCATGGGAGACAGTGTCAAAGGCTTTACACAAGTCCAGGTAGATGACATCAACTGCTCTGCCCCTGTCCATCAGTTCCGTAGCCCCTTCATAGAAGGTCACCAGATTGGTCAGGCAGGATTTCCCTTTAGTGAAGCCATGCTGGCTGTCACCAAGCACCTTGTTGGTTTTCATGTGCCTTAGCATGCCTTCCAGGATAATCCACTCCAAGATTTTGCCAGGCACAGAGGTGAGACTGACTGGTCTGTAATTCCCTGGGTCATCCATTTTCCCTTCTTAAAAATGGGGGTTATATTTCCCTTTTTCCAGTCATTGGGAACTTCACCTGACTGCCATGATTTTTCAAATATGGTGGACATGACTTAGCAACTTAATTTGCCAGCTCCTTCAGGACCTGCAGATGGATTTCATCCGGTCCCATTGACTTGTATACATTCAGGTTCCTAAGGTGGTCTCGAACCAGATCCTCCCCCGCAGTGGGCCCAGGGTCCCCACCCTCACCATCCCCGCGTCTGCCTTCCAAGACTTGGGTGGTGTGGACAGAGCATTTGCCCGTAAAGACTGAGGCAAAGAAGTCATTAAGAACCTCAGCCTTCTCCAAATTCATGGTAGCCAGTTCTCCCGATAGCTTCTGGAGAGGGCCCACGGTGTCCCTAACCTGTCTCTTATCGGCAATGTACCTATAAAATCCCTTCCTGTTATCCTTAACATCCCTAGCCAAGTTTAATTCTAAGTGGACCTTAGCTTTCCTAACCTGGTCCCTAGCTTCCCGGACAACATCCCTGTATTCTCCCCAGAACCTATATACCTGCTCCTGTGTGAGTTATAGCTCTGATTTCGAAGCTTTGACTGCAACAATATAGGAATTTGTCAAAAACATAACTGCTCTTAACCAACAGACATATCATAATTCCTCAGACTGCAATTTATCAGCTATTTAAATAGAGATTGATCATGAGAGGCCTCATAAATCCTACCCTGCTGTCAATATTCAATAGTTGTTTAACATACTGATGAGTTTGTGCTGCCCAAAACACTGGGGTGTTATGATTTACTGGCTAGGATTGGTTATGTTTCTGGTAGTACTGATAGCTGAAGTTTTGGTCCCAGAAATGTCTCAATATGATGGAATAAATTCTCAGCTGCCACATCAGGGTATGAGGGTCCTTCTCACTGGGAAGAAGAGAGTATGCCACTCATGCAGGTATGCTTATGGGTTCGTAGCTGTTGTATTTGTGACAATACACTGCACACAGCTCTTCCTCTTCTCTCTGAATGCTTTCAGACTATATTCCTCTAAAGAAAGTTTCCAGTTATCAGTTAAAAACAGCCAATGCAATCACAGTTACCACTGAAATGACAAGCACAATTGGTTAAATAGTGAAAGGAAGAAGATAGCTGGATCCAGCCACTGCTTAACAGATCTTGCAAAAGATTTAGTTCTAACCAGTCCAGCATGGAAGCAGCATGATGTGAGAAGAAAGCACATAGACTTGCTTCTCTATCAGATCAGCGCAGAGGTCAGGAATGCATTTACGTTACCTTGCATATAGAAGGGGGAGAAAAAGAGCAGGAGCAGAACCAAGAGTTATTGTAAATTCTGCTTGTCATGAGTGCTAAAGTGAGGTCCAACCTTTAAGCAGCAATGGCAGGTAACTAATGTTAGTAATTTCTGAAGCAAAATGTGCTCACAATTTTTTCCCAAATTGCTCTGTCCGTTCAGTTTCAGCAGGTGGGGATCTTTGCCAGGTTCATATAGGGAAGACAAAGGAAAGATCTCCATTCCATATACAGAGAGAATTATTGTCATGGTACCACGGATCAGGCCACACACTTTCCCAAACCTCTTGATCTTTTGCACCCAGTTCTATAGCTTAGATTGCTTGCAGTCTTGAGATGGCTACTGACAAAGTTGATGTCTGCACACACTCCTGAGTTTGGCTTTATTGGTCAACAGCTCTCTTTTGAAACTGGCTGACACAGGTCACAGCTGCAGTAGGATATATTGACATTTGGGTAACGTGGGCCATGTTTCTGAGATGCCATTAAGGTTAAGGTTGTTTGACAGAGATATTAGGAGCTATAAAACACTTCCTGGCCTCTGAACACATTGTTGTGTAAAAATAGCTTGCTTTTGCCTTCTTTCTTGAGCCTTTTTTTTTTAAATGAACAGACTTTCATTATTATTTTTTATCATGTCATATATGCAATTATCCTAGACCAAACACAGATTTTCCATTATTTGGAGGTTTGGGAGGTGATTTGGACCCAACTCCAATTCTTTCAGGTAGAGTAGGGACCATATACAGAAAAGTTTCCTGTTAAATACTTTCAGGAGGGTTAAAGATTGTGCACATTTTGCTCAAAGATATCATTCAGTGACAGCAGAGAATATGCAGGACTAACAAAGGTAAAATCATCCATTTTCTCTCTGACCTCAGCCTACTGCAGACCTTCTCTGCTGTGGGAATGTTTTCTTACAAATGTACTTATTTTACAGCTGGAATATAGGTTTTCTCCTCAGTACTGAAAATAGAGAAGCTCCTGAGAGCTTGGAGCACAAATTCTTTATCTCTGAGCAGATCTTTCCCTGATCACTCACTGGATGTAGAACAGCTCACAAAACTGAGAGGTCTTACAAACAGCACCTTCCCTTTACCTCTGTTCACGAGACAGGAATTCTCATGTGATGACAGTTAAATGAGTGAGAAGTCTCACTGAATCACACTGCGAAATTTTCTCCTTGCTGGAGTGAGATAGTGTGCTGTAAAAAGCTGTTTGAAAGTGAACAAGACTCAGCTGAAAAAAGTGAGAGCTGACAGGTTTGGTCCTGCACATTACATTCCTTTGTAAGCCAGAGAGATGCTTTCTGAGAAGATTTGCCATGCTCTATTAAAAAAATAATCTTTTGTATTGCATATATTCTGTAGACAGAGACCACTTAACTGTAATGGCGGATGGGATTCATAAGGAAAGCTACACTTCTAAAGACAGAAGGCAAAAAAAAGGCTTCTTACATTTAAGGGATTACATTTCAGACTGTGGAAGGATAAGAAAATAAGTTTCACTAAGCGTTACTAACAACACAGAAAGCTACCATCAGAATCTTGAGCCCTACTAGGGACAATTTTCTAGAGTCATAGGAGCAGGCTGCAGGGCTTCAGTGTTCTCCTGCTGTCCATAAAGCTTAGGCAATGAACTGAGGCAGAACATTCAGCCTAACATTTTGCAAACTTATCTCTTTATTCCACTTTGTCATCACCCACAACAACTCATGCCTTGCACACTGGAGAGGAGGCATTGTTGTGGGGGACGATGGGATGCAGTTGCAGAAGTAATGAATTTAAGTTGTAGTGGGAGATTTTGGTTAGTCTTCTGGGAAAATCGTACCCCAAGCCGCAAATTCTGTGCTGCAGAAGCCAGTTTTTTACCACAAGAGTGAAAACCGATCTTTTGAATCTAACAAATCTGCGGCATTTTGTCTGATTACTTGTAGCCAAAGCTTTTTTTTATTACTGGGGAAAAATAAAAGCTAACAATTAAAAATAAAAGCTGTAACTAGAACACATATAATTTTCTTCTTAAAAAAAATGTATGAACAACTGTATGTATGCCAGGAGCATACTAGCTGATACATTATCTTTTACTTGATTTGTTGCTGACTTGAGGCTGGATGCTGATGCTTTCACTCACAATGGGTCAACTCTTCCTGTGTAAGGAACTCTATCATCGACTGAAACAGATTAGCAAGACTGAAGTACTACTGAGTACTACTTAGGGGTGTCAGCAGCTGGCCCTAGAAGACATGTTAATTTTAAATATACTTTTGAAAACAGAGCAATGCTTAGGCATTGCCGCTTTTGATTGTTAGAATGCCATGACAAACTTTGCCAACTGGCCCAGGCACACACAAAACAGAACTACAAATGTTTGCATCCAGCACAGAGTGGTTACAGAAAAAGATTTATATGCTTGCATGTACACACACACAGAATTCAGCTTTTTGAAGTAGAATCAACTTGAGCAAAACATGGTCCAGAAGCTTTTACCATTGAGCTGAAAATAAGGCTTGGGTAACATGGCTCTTCTTGGTGTTCTCTACAAAACAGAGTACCTGTCTACACAACCATGGCTATGTGACTCATCTGGGAGTAAGAAAGCATCCAGCTACTCTCCTGGTAAATGGGTTACTGGTGAGGGAGCTGGCAAGCTGATGTGAAAGGTGTTCAACAGCAACCAGCATTAGGAGAGATCAGGTAGTTAATGGAAAACCTGCAAAGAATAAAAGCATTTCCTTATTAACCCATCTCCGGTATTGCCTTGCAAATGCACTCTCCAGGATAATTTGCTGCCTGATGCTCCTTCTGAAATCAATGGCATGTACAGCAAATCATAATGATGAGAGACAGGACAGTGAATGGTTCTCTCAGCTCCTCCAGACCCCCATATCTGTGCCAATAAACACAGAGTTGCCTCTGTTAGCGTATATCATATGGTTGCACTTTATTTGCTATACCTTTTCACCAACAGAAATGTAAATTCAGAGGTATCAGAAATTCAGGAAAATAAATTATCTGATTCTGAGGATGAACCAGACCACCAGAGACCAAGAACGCCAAATGCAGAGACTTGTTCTAGGGACTGGAGCCAAACTAAATTTTTATTGAAAAACAAAAACAAAACCCAAATATAAGTACCATTAATATTTGTGTTTGAGGAAACAACTGTAATAGGTGCTTTTCTGACTAATTCCCTAGAAGAAAGTGAGTGCTAAGAGTGAAGAGCTATCACTCAGAAGAGGTTTACTAAACTTATCAGAAACCTGTTTGCTTCTCTATCTTATTCGTCTGTGTCTAGTTTTCATGTCTGAGAGTCACAGGATCACAAGATCACACACCTCCTCAGGCTGGAAGGGACCTCAGGTGTCTCTAACCCAACTTTCTTCTGAAAGTGGAGTCAGCTGCAGTATCAGAGCAGGATGCTTGGGATTTTATGCAGGTGGGTCTTGCAAACCTCCAAGGATGGAGCCTGCAATGTCTTCCTGGGCTTCTGCTTCACTGTCTTCATGGAAAAGCAGCTGGTCCTTACATACAATCTCTTCTTTTAACTTATGCCCATTGCTTAGTCTTCCAGCCACACACTACTGTTGAGAGCATGGTTTCCATTTCCTTGAGTCTTGCTGAAGAAGGCAAATATACCAGTAAGTATATTCCAATACTAATATGATGGTAACTTTTACTACCAGATTTAGTGTGAGCATATTAACAACTTTATAACAGAAGGCTTATTTTCTGAAGGTAAAGTGGTATATGTAAAGTAATACAGATGTAGCAAAACTGACCAATTCTGACAGAATGTAGGTACAAAACCTTTTAAGAGATTAAACATTTACCAAAAATAGACCAATCCAACTAGTAGTATGCAAAATTGTAATACAAATAATTATTTACTCAGAGATAAATTAGTACATAGAAAATCCCCAAATATTTGATGCTTGCATAGCTGCCACCAGAGTTGCAAGAGTAGCAGCCTTGGGCTGAGAAATGCATTTATTAACAAAGGCTTTGAACCTTTTGGTGATAAGTATCGTTCACCCATGTTATAGATGAGATAGATAACCAAGAAACGGAACTGTAGGCTCTTGGAAGTCAGAATCAGCTCCTTTCCACTTTGAAGACCAGTAGTAAATTGTTTCTTCATTAACTATGAAGTTTTACATTAGCTCTTAGCCAGAAGCCCACATGAGAGAGGATCCTGGTTCTGAATAGGTTTTGCCCCCTAAACCTGATTCTTGAGCTCCAGTGTCAGAATGTGTTCAGGTTGGCTGGACAGAATCTGACTTGAGAATTAGAGCAGAATCTGGTAAAGTAACTGAATCTCCTAATAAGTCTTTACTTGCATTACACATAAGGAATGGTTAGCAGTTAGATTGCCTGTCTCCCACAGAATTTTGAGGGGAGCAGCTGAACAGTCATTTGCACAGCTGCAACAGACTTGACTGTTGAGTGATTGAATGAAGAAAGAAAACAAATATATTCACCATGAAACAAGACAATCTGAATCCAAAGTACCTTTTCAACCACATACAGGATACCTAATTGGCATTAAATTTGAGCTTGTCTAGGGAAAGCAGTGCCTTTCAATTCTACCATGGCAGTCTAACCATAGAAAAAAGGAAAAACACAAGTGTCCTTATAAAGCTGAAGCCTGTGGGTTTGGATTGAGAAAGTGACATGATTATTTTTTTTAGATCAAAAGTTCAGTCTGGTTTCTTTTTCAGATTCCCCGTACCTCCGCTCTGCCAAGCTTTGACTGAAGGAGACAGCCGAAATATCAAAATATCTCAGATATTCCTGTTCTTGCAGTATTTCTGGCCTAACCAAACCCAGCATACTTCTTCCTCTGACCACTGGCTGACTGAAGTCTGTTACTGCAGGATGGGTGTTTAAAGAGGTGTGACTGTCAGACCCAGCCAAGTGGTGTTTGCTTCCTCTGCCCACCCTCTTTCACAAGGATTGTTGTCATCTTCCCAGGAGCATGCATGCTCAGAGCAGGGCAGCACTTCTTCAACCTCCCTGAGCCATACCTGAGGTGGTTATATTATTGCAACACTGTGCAAAGGGTTTCCTCCCACTTCTTTTTGTACAGCCACATGTTATATAACCCCCAATGTGGGGAAGAGCTGCAGACATGGATCAAAGCTGCTAATAGAATCATGGAATAAATGAGGCTTAATAGGCTAACTACTTCAAATGTGATTAAAGTTACAAGAAACCAATCCTTCTCCTTAACCAGGACTGGCAGTTCCAGGTTAAAAACTGATTTTGTGAGGTTAGATGCTCTTCTTCCACTTTAGTCTAGTTTCTATATTTTTCCTATGTTCCCACAAACTGCAATTTGCAAATTTCCTGACAGAACCTTGCCAAGCCATCAAACAGACAAGCTGGCAACTTCAGGGACTGAGCAGCAGTTTTAAGTAGAAAAAAAGGAGCTGGCCAGCTCCTCAGCTCCTTTCCCCCTCTCAGCACGTTTCTGCTATAGTTTTGTAGGTCTCTGCATTTTTATTCACACTATATAAAGTAATTGATCAAGTTTGTCTCTCCCCCTCGCTTGCAGGCCTGTGTCTTTTATTGATTTAAAATACATAAAACAATAAACTTTTTCCCTTGTAGCAGTTACTACAAGCAATTGCAATTTTCTTCATGTTCATCTTTGAAGGTATTCCACATATTAAAAATAAGAAACAAGTCGGGTTTTTTTCATACTAATTGAGAGTTATTCAGTGACCTGAATGTAAGAGAAATTAGCTACAGTAGTGATAGTTTTTCAGCATTGCAAAATATGCCATGTTTTTGTTATGTATTTGTAATCAGCCAGCAGTAAATTTGGGCCACAACTGGTGCTACTTGGAATACAATGAGAGTAAACTGGTAAACAAAGAGAAAAAAAAAAAAAAAACAACTAACAGTATTTAGGAGACATGTCACAACTCATTTTGGACTTTTAAAGCATCCATCATTTTCTGCATCATTGAGGCTAAGACCTTTTGCAAGGCACATAGCAGCTGGTAAGGGACAGCTTTCTGAAAAGAAAGAGTTAATAATCAGAAGGGACCTACACAGTGGTCTGTGTAATCAATAACACCACAGAGAAGGGGCACAGGGATTGAGCCTATCACAATAGGAGAGCTAGGGGACCTCAAATGAAATTAACAGGTGGTATGTTTAAAACAAACAAAAGGAAGCACCTTTTTTTAACCCATTACACTATGGAAATCTATTACCACAGGATGTTGCGGATGCCAAAAGCTTGCATAGCTCCAAGAAGTGATTAGACAAGATAACGCGAGAGAAGTTAACCAAAGGCTATCAAGCACAAAGGCATGGTAGCTGTTGCTGGATAACCCTGAGCCACAGGCAACAGGGGAAACATACCAGGAAAGCATCCCTATGCCCTGACCTGTTCTTGTAGCTTTCCTGATACATTTGTTCTCAGCTACCAGAGACAAGGTACTGCTCCACGGAACCCTGACCATTGAAACATGTCATAAACCCAAAATTAGACCTAAAACATTCTGCATCTCCTTTCTTCTCTCCTAGCATACATCCACTGAAGGCAATAGGTGCTCTGCTGTTACTACTGCGGCATAAAATTAGCAAAAAAACGCAAGATGGTATGGCGATTTTTCCCCTTATTTATCATACTTTTTTCCTCATGTTCCAGGGCAGAATTACATGGCAAATACATAATCTGGTGGATTAATCTACATCAAATCTCTACTCCAGCTCCTAGAGGTAGCCACCCGATCCCCTTATTCAGCATAGATTATATGATTTTGAGGTCTTTGAATGCAGAAGCCAGAAATAGCCCATAAAACTTAAGTTACATCTGAATACATTTGATTTCGTAAGAAGGTGTTAATATTCAAGGAACCTAAGAAGCACAAGCTCATAATCAAGTATTCCAAGGACTGATCAATGTTCATTTATGAATGCATGTATAATGCATATATCTCAGTCATAAGTTCATGGGTTATATGCCTGTAAAGAAATCTGTGAAAACTTAAACAAGAAGCTGTCATGCCATCAGCCTTGAAAAGCTGAGACAGCAGAGAAAGGTACTTTACTAATGGAGATCTGGTTCTATTTTTGCTTTCCACTTAATGATTTTCCTTCTGCCTTCTAGTTATTTCAGCTACTTTGCAATTTAAAAATAACTATAACACAGCATAATAAAACACTTTGTGTTTCCAAGGATCCTTTGAGTAAACTGGATCAGAACTTTCCTTACAGCCTCCCTCTAGACAGTGTTGCCTTTTGAAAAAAAGTTTTCATTTTTTAGTCCAGCTCTGGATTCACAGAGTCGAGTATCTTTATTTGTGCAACAGGAACTAGGCAATTATGAATAACTTAATGAAGGACAACATACATTTTGGTCACATATACATAACTAATACAGCATCTTTCTAGCAACCACCACAGTATCTCCTCCATTAAAAAAAACAAAAACAAACAAACAAAAAAAAACCACCACAAAAAATCAAATTAAAAAAAAAAGCAAACAAAAAACCAACAAACAAACCCAAAAAAACAAACCGGAAAAGCTAAAAAAAAAGGGACACACACACAACCTTCTTTTTTGAACGGAAAACCCTTACCTTTCTAAAGCATTAAATGTCAGTTCTTTAAAATACAGCCTGCTTTATAAATCACTGAACAATGGAAGGGCTCTTATAGCACCAGAAATGCATCAAGATTTACAGCCATGGATGTATATTCTTTCAAGACTACTCCAACCACTTCTTTTTTTTTTTTTTTTTTAATTTCCATTTTCCCTTTTTCTTTGCAGTGTCTGATGAATAAGGTTCCTGATTCCTGTCCCTGCAGAGGGCAACAAAGAGCTTTGCTGCTGGTCAAATGATTTGATGTGTGCCTTAATGAAATACTGTAGCCAATTATACCATCCTCCAACTACCAGGCGCTTACGAGGTCCCAACAGCCAGCCCAGGGGTCTGAGCTGACCCATCGCCTCTCTGAGCATGGCTGGTGCTTGTCTGTGGGTGCACTTCACCGGCCGCCTGGCTGGATAGGTGGGCTCCACATCAAAGTCTTGATTGTTCTGACTTACTTGCCCATGTGTCTCTCAGGGAAATGCATAAGCACTATAGGAAAAGGAATGCAGGCAGGGAAGCTAGATCTGTAATCATTCAAAACATCATATAATATTTTGAAGTGTTTTTTTCTCTAATGCAGTTCTTGAAATACTGGGCTTTCAAAAATCTTGAATCAATAAATCAGGTTTTTTTTGGAAGAGCAGAAGCATTGACTTAGCAAAAGTGCAGGATAACACAATAACTAACATGTAGAAATCATTTTCAGGGTCTACACTTTGTTTTTTTGGCAGAAGATGTTATTGGAAAGCTGAAATATTGAAGTACATGGCAGTTCAAGCTGCATTCTGCTGCGTACAGGATATTTATTCTTATCTATATCTCTTCTCCCCTATCTATAGGGCTATCTACCACTTCATCTAAATATCTGTGTATATATTTGTGTGTATGCACGTCAAAGTGTGGGAGAGCACCGTTCACTCTCCTAGTGTGGGAGCTTCCAGAATGCCATATGCATTATGGCTTGCAGCACAGATCATGCCTGCAGGCTGACAGGTTCCCATCCTGTATCTCTTCATTATCATGAACCCCTGACAGCATGGTGAAACGTTCAGACAGCAGGAGGAGCTGCATGAGTCCACATCTCTACTGCAGAAATCAGGGCTAGCAGTCACCAGGTAAAGGATTATACTGGCAACTTGGAGAGATATTGAGGAAAATACAGCAAAGCCTTAAATGGTGGGTGAAGAAAAACCTAACAGCATTTTTTTGTTGAGTGCGTGAGCTGTGCTGCCTGGCTACAGTTATGAACACATGCATAGACGCCTACCAACAAGCACCACTACACTGCCCAAATGTTTACCAGTCCTACCGAATCTCTACAGGTTTGGTGATTTTTTTGTTTCTTTTCCTTGTCAAACTATAGGTAAGACTAGGGAGTTTAATAGTAACACAAGACAGTGCAAGCCAGGCCCATACTGCAGTGCCTTGTTACAGAAGGGTAAGCCAAATGCTCCTTGCTAAACAGCTCTCCATTGCATCTGCTATGAAGCCTTGCTTAGACCTTGTAGCTGAGATGGTCTAAGGATAGGTGCAGGAAAGCAGGTTGGACGGAATATCTATCAACAGAATAACTGACAGAATTTGGTGGGGAAATCCAGGAAAGCTTTTAGCCACATCAGTCTTTTTCCAGGTTGAGACAGTCTGAGAGAACTCGTCCTACATTCACACAGGAAGGAATAGTTTGCTTCCTGCAGGCTTAGTACATCACGGCAACAACTACTCCCTCAAGTGACTCAGATTCTCACATGTACAACCTACACTTTTGCAAGTTCAGGGCCTAAAACATGTTTAGAAAGTTTGGGCCTGGAAAAAAAATCCTGGAAACACATACAGAAAAAGTTAGTGTCAGAAGGGGCTTTATCCATGGGCCTGGTAAGAAAAAAATGGGGAGGAAAAAAGAAGGCCTTCATGTGAAATACTCAGTATGAACAGTGAAAGAATGTTTAAAGTAATGTTTACAATGATACTGGAATTTTTCCCTAAATGGACAGTTTTAATGAACATCTCTTTCCACCCCCTCCTCCTCCATACTTTCCAAAGAAAACATTTGCTTTCCAGAGTAGTAACATTTCCAAAATTTTTATATCTGTAGCAAGGTTGGGGCTGGGAATAGGACTAGGGCAAAGGTCTGGTCCAATAAGGTAGGATAAAATAAGGCAGACATGTTGTAAATTAAGGACTGTAAAACAGAAATTCCAGGCTAGGTTTCTGGCTGGTGCAGACATGGGACCCTGACCAGGTTTGAGGAGCAGTGTTTATTCCTGGAAACCCACCATGGGGCTGAGAGCTTTTACAAGTGTGGATGATCCATCTTGTTTTAATCCTGAAGCTCACAAGCATATTTCTACAAGAAGCAGGTCAGACCTAATGGTTCCTACCATTCTGTGCAAAGGGGCAAAATAAGTCCCATATTTAAGTTAAGTCAGAATGTGTCAAAAGCTTGTTGGACCTTGCCAAGGACAGACAGTGCATGGACTCAGGCAGACAACAATCACATCTATGTAAAGGATGCCCATGTTCATCTTTGTTTCTGGAAATGAGTTTTCCTACTGTATTATGGAGCTACAACTCCACTCACTGGGTTTCTCTTTGAAGGCCTTAAACACTTGAATTCTCAATTTGTATAAAAGTCACGCCCACCCTTGCTTTCTATTTTTAAGATTTAATTTTTACTTCCTATCTTGGGGATATGTTAACAGGTAGCAAATGCACTCAGCAACACTGGTGTGTAGGGAAGTGCCATTAAGCATTTAGTACAGCCACTATTATTTGAAAGTAAAGTACCTGTGTATGCTTGTTCTGTATACTAATATTTTCTAAATTACTAAGTATATTTGGCTAGGTAAATCAGAGGGCAATTTTTATTCCTAAAGAAATTTGTTTAATTTCCATAAACACATAATAAAGACAATTGTTTTCGGTTTGTCGCAGATCTCTAGGTTTCCTTTCCTCTAAGAAAAACAGTGCCTTCTGACATTTCTCTTTTCCTCTAAAAGACCTGTAGACGTTCTGTCTTTTCTCACAGTCACATTTGCTTAGCTCAGACTGACCTGTGATAGCTTTCTGTGTGCTCACAGTAAATATAATGTAACTTGTACTCACCATAGTCTCAAAGCACCAGACAAAGGTACTTTAGTTCAGGATAAGATCCCATATCGAGCTTCTTTCTTTGGAGCCAAATTAGTTGGGGGCTACTTACCCTCCCTAAATAATGAGAAAGCTAATTACAGTTCATAACTGGGTGTGATTCATAAAAGCCTTTCCTAATGTAACTCCCTCTAAGGACACAGCTGACTTCAAGAAATTGGTTTTGGAAATTCAATTAAGAGCATATCTCACCTGTTTTAACAGTGAGGCCCAGCCCTTGAAGAAAATGTGTCTAACTTCATGCTATTTGACACCATTTCTAAATTATTTATATAGTGTAACAACAGTGGTGTTGGTTCTTAGTTTTGTATCGATGATAACCGCAGTTGAAAACAGGCAGGAGAGGTTTACACAGAATAAATGTATGGAGTGTAGGAAATAATTAGTAGCAGTGCTCACTGCAGTGGCATTTATCCGTAATTTCTCTCACACTTCTTCCTCCAGAGGCAAGGTTATACAGCATCCCTCCTTAGAGTGCTCAGAAGTCTCTCTTCACTTTGCACCATGCATTTTTCATGAATATCGACTCCTCGTACCTCCTCATACCTACAGGTCCACGGCCCCATAGTAGTTAGAAAGATTTGACAACAGTAAGTTAAACTCTGCTAGCATGCATGCATCCTCGGAAATTCACTCTGGGGACCCATACCTTGATATCGAGCTGAGCAGAATCTCAGTTACACTCTCAAGTAACTCAGGGTCAAGGCTAAGAATAACTCCACAGTACACACCCAGCTTACAGTACTCACAAATGTCACCATTATTTGTGTAGGCACCACATACACGCTGTGGGTTACCTGCTCGCAGCACTCACAGAAACACATCTTAGCCTTCGCCAGGTCTCCTCTGCTCTCTGTTACAGCTCAGGAAAAAGTTGGGAGAGGAAAAATCATTTCAATTATTTGTACTGACACAAAGTTAATTTCTTGGAGGAGGTTTCTACAAATCTTTCGTGATTATTTCATATAAATTCTTCCAAATTCAATTTTCCCAGCAGGAAAATCCAGAGAATAAAATTCTTCCTACCTCATTCACCATCAGCAAATTTCAGCTGAGCTGTAACCTAATGGCATCCATTAATGATTCAAACAGAGAATTCCATTTCTGCATTTATAACTCACAGTTCTCAGTGGAAATAGTTACATAAATCACACTGTTTTGTTTTTGTTCTTGATTGCACAATATAACAGTGTGACCATACCAGAGTGAAATCTTCATGTTACTCCCAGATATGGATTTCAAAATTTCTTTCCTGTTGTCTTAATGCTTTGATCACCAAGAAAGCAAAGGAAACAATCCCATATAATTAACAAACACAGAGTACATATTTAGCTGAAAAATTAAACTTTTAAAATTGGAATATCCTAAATGTAGTAATTGATGAGTTATACAACAAATACACAGTTTCTTTAAACTGCTCTGACTGGATGTTTCAAAATACATACCATAGGCAAGACATTCTAACTATTCAATATAGCTGTATTGGTAGAAAGAGGGAGATACAAGTGAGGCCAGGGAAACATGCACAGATCTATCTCTAAGAGCTGGCAGCAACATACAGCTCTAACTCTATCCAAATATCCTTTTGTTAAAGACAACTAATGTATTTCTACCTAATCCATAGGCTTTTGAGCTCCTGCTAAACTAAATGAGCTTCACAAATGCACTCCTGTTCTATGCAAAACAGCTCTGAAATATTACAGGAGCCATCAGGAATGGCATCCTGATGGGGTTTTACGCGAGATTCATTTTGGCAAAAGATTTCTAGCAGCATGCTGCAGGTTTAAATTCCCCTGGATATCTGCCCTGGTCTTCTTGGAGTTGTGCCTACATGTCTAACGACATCCAGGTACAGGGAATAGTGAATTTGCTTTCTCTGGCCGAGAAGGTTTGCACTAGGGAGGGGAGCAGCAGGGAGCTGGCAAACCCTGAGGGAAGTTTCAGCAGAACAGTCCTTTCCAGGGCTAGCCCCATCAGCCTCAGGCACTGAAATATTTTTGGGATGTGGGTTTAATTTTTCTGTTTGTTCATAGGAGAGGTATAAGATGCACAGCTGTTCTTCTGGCCTGCCAATCTGTTCCAATCCCTCACATTATCTTGCACTGTGTGCAGCCATTTAAACCACGGAAAAAGCAAGTACATCATTAGGCTTCAGCCAGATGCTGTAGTTTACCGACAGTTTACATCGGTATCAATTACTAGACCTGAGAAAGCAGTGGAAAATCAGGCCTTTGGTTGAAATAGGTGGTATGGGTAGTGCATGTGAAGTGAAACTGCCTCTGTCTGCTGGCTTGCAGACGGATGCACAAGCCCACTTCCTGGTTCCACTACTTGGCAGTGAACTTCACATAGTATTGACTGAGATTCATGGATGGTATTTATTTTAATGATGTTGGGTGAAAACAATCCATGTTTTCTCAGAAGGGGCACATGCATATGAGTGAAAATAAAAATAAACTATTTTTTTGAGGATGGTAAGAAAAAAAATCTTAGGAAAGTGCAACTGTAAAAACTGAGAAAAAAAATTAAGAACGAGACATTGAGGGACATTGGAGTCATCAGCAAAACTAGCAGCTTAGACATCTTGGACTTAAGCACCTCCTCAGCACAGACCCTCATCCTGATTGGTCATGCTGTTATTCTTCCAATGAGTGTTAAACTCAGAGGAAGGGGCAACTGCCACCATGCTCAAGGAAAATGAATCTTCTCAGGTACTTCAATGTACCACAGCACATTTTAACTTCTATTAGCAAATACAGTCCTGTGCTAACGTCAAACCACACCTACACCATGAACAGGACCCACTTATTTTCTGAGGGAGAATAACACTTTTTTTTACCCCTTTTATTCCCCCTCACCTCTAACCCCCTGTGTGCTCTACTCTAATGAAAGGTCAGAGGTTAGGACTTTATTTTCCTCCAGACCATGAATGTTAAATAGCATCAGCACGAACAGTTCAATGACCCCAGTGTGTTCTGAAGCCACTGAAAAATGAAAACAAATGTTAATCTGGGGTCTGACTCAGACTCTCTCTGCTGATCTATACTTATGGAGCACATTAGGGCCACTTACGAAATCAGACTGAGCGGTGATCTCTGACCTCGTTCCATTTTCAGATGGCCTTGCTCCATTTGCTGGCAGCCGAGCTCTGCTGCTGGCCTCGCAGTGTGGGGGCTCACAGCCAATTCTCCTGTGGTGCCCACTGCCACTCACGTGCAACTTACATAAGCCAGAGCAAACGCTAGCTCACATCAATGGCAGCACTCCAATTTAAAAGTAGATGGTTGGAGTAGGTGTTATTAGTACCCTGTGTCAATCTGTGATTGCTCACATATGGCTGCAGGCTGAATAGCACTTTTGAATCAGGACAGAAAAAGAAAAAGCTGGCGGTAAGAAAAAAGAAGAAGGTGAAAAACGCTTCAGCTTACTATTTTTGGATTTAAAATGGATGGATTGGAAATACCTAAACCCAAAGAGAAATCAGGTTGGACGGCATTGAGATACCTATATGTATCATCTTCTGGATTCCTAGGTGGTCCTGATCTTAAACCAAGTTTCAGTCCAGTGACATTGGAGCCACATATTCAGTAGAAAACCAGCTATTTGCAAAAGGATTCTGATAAAGGATACATTCTTCTTAGTAGCTTGACAGAAGAAGCAAGACAAATACTTTCTCTATGAAGTTAATATCAACAACAGTAATGTTCTTGCATTGAACCTCATAGTTCTGAGACACTTTCCTTCTTTTTTTTTCTCTTTTACCCTAACCTTTTTCCTGTTCAGTATCTCTAATGCAAAGAAAAACCAGTGGTTTAAGTCTGCACTGTTGAAATCTGAAGATTACTGTTGTCTACAAATGTGAGATGTGAAGACTGTTACAGAATTTTCCTTTTTTTTTTTTTTTTTCTCTTTTTTTGGAAAAAACTCCTAGAGTAAAAATCATATATGTCTCATTGGCTTCTATTTGAATATTTCTTACTACAAGACTGCTTAAAAGGCATATATTGTGCATACACTGTTATGCAAGTGAAAAAATAAAAGAGATGAGAGATGATAGACTCTATTAAAGTTTGTAAAGAGAAATTAACAATTAAAATTCTCCTTTGAAACAGTCGAGTCTCAAACCAGAAGGAAAGCCAATGAGTACTTCATTCAGGATGAGATTAATGTATTTCTAAGCTTACAGGTACATACATAATACCCCACTACACTAATGTATTGTAATTCCCTGCTTGTGCACTTAAAAGCACTGTGCAATTTTCTCTGCTTCAACAGGGCTCTTCAAGTGAAAAGGCTAAACACTAGGGGTCAGAAATCACTAGACATTCTCTTTCATGAGGCAGCAATTGTTCACAAATTTCCTTCATACCTTGAGTACAATTAGTTGCAACTGGTTTTAAAGAATACAATTGTGTATCTGCTTTTGGCGACATCACCTAGCATTGTATTTACAATACAACTAATGTTGGCCCAGTTTAGTATTTGCTATTTTCTTTGTTTCAGGTCTCAAGGTAAATCTAAGTCAATTGATAGCATCAACATATAGTGGTTAGCAATTCGATTCAGAATAACAAAAAAATCATATATTGTTATTCATGATTTTCATGCCATTTAGATGGGTCTAGCTGATACTGATTGACTTATTCAGGTCAGGTCTTTCATACTGTGATGGATACATATATTGGCTAGTATTACAAAGTCAGCATTTACTCTAATACTTGAAGTACTGTTGGCTGACACGCAAGAAAAAAACACTACAAGCTTCTTAATGATGTCAATTATAAGTGGGTAAATAAGCTGTAGATGTGTATCCACCTTTCAGCTGTATAAAATGGTAAGACTGAGGAGAGAAAAGCTGATGTGAGTGAAATAAGGGAAGAAAGAAATCAATATATTGGAGCTGTAGATCACCAGCATTGCTGGAAGCAAAGCCATTTCAATTTAAGTACGTAAACTTTAATTTAAACATGTCTTCTCTAGAGTTTCCCAGCTTGCTGTCCTTACTCAAGTTTTAAAATCCAACAGTAATTTTCATCAGGTATATCTCGGCAGTGCCTTGTACAAATAAAGTCTTGAGAACTCCCTGCTTACCTGACAGCCAGAATCCTGAGCAGACTTACCTATCAGTTCAGCAGCTGAACTGGTTGCCAGTAGGCAAATGTGTGCAAGACTCACCATTTTTGTGTAAAATCCCAAGTACTGAAGTATTCAACTTAACATGTTTTGCCTTAGGCTATGGGATGAGCTAAGTGATTACTTGATGTAATTTTGAAAGGGTGATGGGGAGTGTCAAAGGGTATTGTGCAGAAAAGTCCAGGATAAAAATCTCTTTCATTGAGTCTAAATTTCATTCTTGTCTAAACTTCTGGCATACTTTAAAATCTATTTCATTTTACTTCATTGCAATTTTGAGGTTGTTTCTCATGTCTCCTTTTTCTTTTTCCTTTGCTTTCCTTTTGGGTGTCTATAAAGCAAGAAGCCTTGCACTGACATAGCCTTGTTCATGCTATCATTGAAGTCATCTGCAGTTTTTGGCCTGGGTTCACACTATTCATTTAATCTGTATAAATTATCTATATGATAATTATGTAACTTATGTAAGTATTTCTGTAACTATTCATAAGGATAATATGGAACTGCATTAGCACCACAAAAAAATATAAAATCGTAGCAAAATGTAGGTACTTTTCCAGAAGTGATCTTACCTAGTGTTGGGGTTTTGGATAGAAGGACAGTGCTGAATGTGAATGAAAGGAGGACTGTCCTCCCCCCCAGAATCAGTTAGCTTTAATAACCAGGGTGGCACTTTCCTTTTGTACAGAGAGAAAACCCTTGTGTACTTAAAGTGTCACCCTTCTGTAAAATATTTTCTTCTGTTTGACCTACTCTGAACAGAGTTTGGTGTTCTTTCCTTTGATAGGACTCTAGTAGTCCCCTCTCAAGCAGAAGTAATATAAACATTGTATTACTCAGTCTTGCTTTTTTTTTAGTTTGGGTCTAGATAGCCTTTTTATTGGGGCTACTAGCTGAAGGGACCCAGATATTGCCTCTCACGTATTGTCCTCCTGTGACTTCCTTCTAGAAGTAACACACAGATGTAGGAAATCCTATAGAGCTGGTAGACAACAACTCTGGCGCCAAACCCAGAAAACAAGGCATTAAAGTGAAGCAAGGAGAAAATGCTGGGAAAAAGGCCACATTCCTTGTTGCTCACCTCCAGGCCCACCAGATGATTGATACAGACTAGATCATTTCCAAAACCATCTGACAAAACTGAGACAAGAGAGAGATATGAATCCTACTTTCTAGGACACATGGCAGCTTTTGAGCAAGAGGGGTCAGAGATATCATCTCAGATATTATGATCTCAGAAAATATTTACTTTCCACTGCTTTGAGTGGAGCTCTTCATATATTGCCAGTTTGCATCTCATTCTACACTTATCATAAGTACTCTGACTTCCCTCAGCATAAAATAAAAAAGTAGGTACAGGTTAAAGGTGTGGGCAGTTATGGAGAACAGCATTTAATGTCTTAATGGAAACAGACCATCAGCAACTGTTTTCAGAAAACAACGGAAAGACAAGAAAAAATGTGAAAAAGAAAATGTGCGCACTCTCTATCTTTTAAAAATACATAAAATCCATAGTATCAACTGCTAGAAAATTATTGACCATACACCAGCACCAGCATTTTATTTCAGAAAGTTTGTTGAATGAGTTAAGTGTGTGAAATTAATGCAAGCTATTTGGAGTAGGAGCTATCTTCTACGTATTTGGTACAATACCTAGCACAAGATATTTGTAAAAGTCTAGCCAGATAAATGGAGTTATTGGATAGTGTAACCTAAAATGCAAATAACAACAGCAACAACAACAATAATAAATCCTTCTGTACTGAACAGGAACTTAAGTCTGAAACACAAGAATTTCAGCTTCATTTTTTGAAAAGCTATTGCATGTATACCTAGCCAGACAAATGAGATAGGCTGGATCTCATAGCTATTTCTATTTCTACAGCTCTAGAGAAGAAGGGCTTGGCATGCTGGAAGACTGAGCAGTAAAACCAACAGGAACAATAGTTCACCCGTGGCAACATGAGCCAAGAACCTGCCAGCAGTTCCACAGCCTGCTTGTGCGATGCTGAGCCAGACACTACAACATAGACACCTAGCTTGATGTCCAGACATGACTACATCTGTGCCTCTCCACAAACCCCCACCAGGAGTTTACCAGTCTGGAATAAATATCAATTTTTTTGTCTTATGAATTATAGAATCCATGCCCAAATAAACATAACGCCGGAATACATGGTAATGCCCTATGCAGGATATATGTATGTGTGTCTATGCATGTATATATACACACATATACATGTATAAATGTATATATCCATGCATATGTGTGTGTGTATACACTCACCAAAGACTATAAAACATAGGAGATCATATTATACAACATGTGGTAAAGAAGAAAGAGTAGAAATCCAAAATCACTGCAGCTACAGGATGCACATGCTAAAAAACAAAATGTATGAATATCAGAACAGACATTTTATGTGATCTTACGGATCTTATGGATTCCTACCTCTGTCAGATTAACCCCCAGAACAAGGACCTTATGGAAACATTTTCTGTGTCCCTAAAGTGTAATTAATTTATTACATGAACAGACACCCACCTCACTGGAGAGAGAAAAAAAATCATACGCAGACCTCTTAGTCCAGATTAAGTTTATTCTTCTTCTCCTTTTTTTTTCTCTTCAGTTTACAAGAATAAGGTATTTAAAAACAGGAGAAAAAAGAAAGCGCATTATGGTTTTAACTTTGTCATTACTGTCTGCATTGTTGCAAGTACTGTTTGATACACTCAGTCCTTGAACCCCCAGGAAATATAGTGGACTATAGAAACAGTGAGAATAGCAATTATAAGTTAATAAAGACCATTGTTACCTATGTACTTTTTCCAAAACAAATAGATACAGTAAGAATCCTCCCCAAAACCAATCAGGGCTTCCAGGCCATCTCTTCCTCATCTTATCTCCTGGTCTTCACTTTAACATTGATTTCTAGTGACTTAATTCCTTGAGTGTCTCAGCTGAGCTCACTTATTACAATATTTCCGACAACAGAAAACTGTCTCCTTTTTGAGGACACTGCACTCTCAAGAAGTAAGAAAATAGGACTGGTTTTACAGGCCAAGTAAGCGGGAAACCTGAGTATTAAACTGACTTGTGCCAGCTTCTGCCCCCATGGCCTAAACCAGTTATGTGCTGGCATTCATCCGGCTCACCAGTCTATCTGGATGGTAAGAATCCCACCTTAATTATATGATAGAAGGAAGGATGACAAATGCCTGTGCTTGCTTTCCTGATTCCAGTAAATGCTGGATGCCCTCCTAAGGCAAATGCAGTTGTGTAATTTGACACAATGCACACATGACTCCTATTTGCTCATATTGCCTAGGTAATGGGCAGTCAGGCAGATCAATGGGATAATTTCATGGCCACAGAACTGGCGGAAACCCTGGGTCTGGAAAGATGGTGTCACGTTTGGACTCTTGTTCCAGGGAACTGGAGCTGGGGCCAACATCCCAAAACTGTGCTGTGGCTAAAGACCAGTGAGTTCTTTGGAAAATGAAAATTTGCCCAAAAAGGCAGTTGCATGGGCATGAAAGGAAAGATAATTCCAGATGAAACTACAGAGAGCAGAGTTTGAAGTACCCCACACACCCATTGTAACAGCATTCATTTCTAAATAACATTTTATATCATTTAGACATATTTAAATGACTTTTTTTCACATAGTTGTCACTGTGGTGTTATGATAAAGCTTCCCTGTGCTGCTTCTGTCTTGGCAGATGCTCAGCAGATCTCCCTCTTTTCTTGTCTCTCTGTTAGCAGCAGCTGGCTGCGGTGTTTCCACCTCTGCAGATGTTTCTCAGCTGCGCACACAGATGGGTGGAGAAGGGGTGACACACAGCCACTGCGAAACAAGGCAAGACAAGGAAATGCAGGCTGGAGAAGGAGTTATGAGGGACCTAGGAGTCATTTCCACCCCTGGAATAAAGGATAAGACTCAGGTCTGCCAGCTGGTAGAGAATGCAAAGTAAGGACAGACCTGTCCCTGTGGTGAGAAGGCTAGAGGACTGGGAGAGGATGCCTGAGGATGTTGTGTCCTCCATCAAACTACAGAAACCCCTAGACAAGTATTAACATGAAGGCAGCCTGGCACCACCAGTGTCAGTGCCTAGACAGCGTGGAGAGATGCGTCCAGCACCTCTGTGTCAGGTGCCAGTGGCAGGACAAAGAGATCATCGTTCTGCAAATCTGCCTTGGCAATTCCCATCAGAAGATGTGGTGAGCCATCAAGGCAATGAGAACATCAAGGTCAGTCTCTGTGCCTCTGCACAGTGTTTTCTCTTTTTCTGTGCAACAACTGCTCATATTCCCTTCAAAAAAATCCTGACTGCAGACTGGTAGCAACTTTAAACAGAAACACATGCGCGTCACGCACGCAGCCTTGCCATTATATGCAGGGGCACTGACTCCTTTGTGGTGCATACCAGGTATTTGACTGCAGGTAAAGCTGGATGGACAGATCAGCTCCCTGGAGCCAATCACAGGGTTCTGTGAGGCTATTCTCTGCCTGTCACTGGACAGCCTTTGTCTGTCTCCTTCTCTCCAGTGCTTTAACCCCACGCATAGTCATGGAGCTGAGCCTCAGTGAAAATTCAGTGCTGACAAATGTTTTTACGTGTTCTCAGTCTGGGATGATCGCATTTCTCCAAAGTATACTGAAAGCTTTTACAGACCACTCTTTATCTCGCACATAGCTGTCAGTGCTCCAGAAAGAGACAGGCAGAAGTTAACTCCTCCTCCTCAGTCAGAAGCCAGGGTTTGTAAAACTCCTCTTTTACCAGCTTAGCTGTTTGAGAGATTTCTAAAAAGCAAAACCAAGGCAATTTTTTTCTGAGCAGAATTCCTTTACACTGTCACAAGGTCCACAGGCCTTTGTTGCTGCTAGCTGGCAATAATCTTAAATCGTACAGTATTAGGAGCTATGCCTTAATAAGAATGAATACTAATTCAGACCACTGTGAAAATAGACCATACAGGTATACAGGTGAGACTTCCCCTCACTGGAGGAAGTATGGATGTCAGAAAAAGCAACAGGAGAAAGCTGCTTTAAGAGCTTCTGCATCAAGCAAGGTGTTTTCCCAAGTGCCAGGATAAGAAGTGCAGTGCCTCCTTTCCAGCCCTCCTTGTAGCTGCCTCACAGCCTCCTGAAGCCACATCAGTCCCAGTCCTCCACTCTCCTGGGAACCAGAGTTGTGCCAAGGAAAACAGGGAGGAACCAGCTCCTCCGCCCCTCATTCCCAGCAGCTCCCCCTATGTCTGTGAAAAAGAGTACATGTCCTGCCTAAACTGTAAGCCCTATCCAGGACTGCCACAAGACAGAATGACTTTGCATTGCCTCTTATTCAGGCTGGTGGCTAAATATCACTCTTTGGCTTTATGCCTGTTTTTTAAGCTTCAATTTTCCTCAGCCATATTGGGATTTCTGGGGTAGCAGTGGGATGCTGACCTGGAAAGAATGAAAATGGTGGAATATGCTTGCCAAGCATATTCCAAAGATGAACTTTGGAAACCCATGTTTTATTTTTATGTCTATACATTAAATTAATCTCTCCAGTAAACCAGGTTTGCTCAAGAATGTGATTTTTGAGGAGGAGTGGCAATTAAAATTCCTTATGTACTTTCCACCCTTAGAGCTGAGGCCAATGCATCTTAAAAAATAAAAGCAAACCACAAACACATGTGCACACTGTGAGCATCTGATCACCTGTCTTCAATCAATTGATATTTATTTCTCTGAACCCAGTTTTTCAAAAGTGTTGACTGCCACAAGTGATGCCTCTGATCTCTTTCTAAGGATGTCTACCAGACAGACAGAGAGACAGACAGAGGGAGGGATGGGGGAAACTTATGCCTCCAATGGTTACCATGTAGCTTCTCTTTTTCCCATGGAACCTTTCTAAAAGCCTCCACCAGCTATTTGAAGAGAGAGTCATTACTGGAGAGGAAGCAAAAAGAAACAGGCTTTTGGTTCTTTTAAAGCAATGGTTAGAAAAACAAGCATGAGCCTTTTTTTCAGCCCTTCTGTCCTATCTATTCTTTTTATTAGCTTCTCACAGTCCTGGGCTGTCTATAGTCAAAATAACACTTTGAATAGGGCCCCCACCAGTCCATGACTTTAGTCAAAACCAGAAATCAGACTTATCCTTCCAGGGACCTTGGTTTGGTCATTTTGTTTTTCTGAAGAGGAAAGATTTCCCCCTGATCTGAGGTTTAAGATGTGATTCTTTTTTTTTGGCAGCCGCCTTCTGAATCTCAGGGAGACTCAGTCACCTAACCCTCTTAGGCTCCCTTGGAAATCCGAGCCAGATAAAGCATGGTATTTTAGCTGAGGAATGAAGTTAGCATTCACATGGCTGTCTGATCACAGGTCTTGTTATTAAAGGACACACTTAAAAAGCATGGGACTGAACAGCAAAATAATTAACTGTGGCCCTTTCTCACTCTGTTAAACAAAATTATTGTGCCACATAATAGAGGCAAGAAAGTGAAGTCAGAGCAGAGAGGAGAAGCTAAAAGCCAGCTGCTGGATTATGAACTATTTCCTTCCCACATTTAAAATGAAAGACCTGCATGTCCTCCTGGAGCTCAGTAAGAGATGGAAGTAGACCCAAAATGGTGGAAAGTAGAGCCATGTATAAAAGAAAGGTACAGCTCTCTTCCCAGTTGTGTTTTTTTTTTTTTTTTGTTTTTTTTTTTATTTTATTTTATTTTATTATTATTTTTTATTTTTTTTATTTTGGTTTTTTGCACAATTTAGAAGACACTTCTGTTTTGAAAAAGGTGGTTTAGCTCTCGTGGAATGGTTTGTTCAGCACAGTTTGAAGAGGGCAGCCACAAGGTGAAAAAGTAAGAAAGATGGGAAAAATGCAGTCATGTCTGAAAATAATTCTAGATATATAATAAATCTGCAGTCTCAGGCTTCAGTTTTATTTAGAGAATTGCAAATATGAGTTTCAGAAAATTTATTTGTACATAAGAAGTAGTATAAATATGCTTATAAAACAAATATAATTAATTTGTTGGTAATCCTACTGAAAGCTATATATATGTATATATATACACATATGTATGTGTAGATAGGGATGACATTCAGATACAGTATCAGGGCTTTCTTTCCCTTTTCAATCGACTCCTCTCTGGGAAGGAAGACAGCAGCTGTTCAGCAGTGTGATGTTACTAACCTGAACACCTTACATCACAGGCACTTAGCATGTATAGCATATATCCAAATAGTGCAATAAAGTGAACTTAGAGATGTGTCCCTGCCCATGGCGGGGGGGTTGGAACTCGATGATCTTGAGGTCCTTTCCAACCCTTACTATTCTATGATTCTATTCTATGTAGATACAATTACATCTGAAACTCAGTTCCCCAGAATGTGAAATTGTCTTTGGAATGTGAATTAGGACAAATAACACCCTATTTTTCCCTTTTTCAGCATGAACTCCATGCTCAGGTATTGGTTCAGTAGGGATCCAGGAGCACCATCTTCTCTTGAAACATTAACAGCCATTTCTTCAGCGTTGTCACTAACCCAACCCATTTCTGCTCAAATAGTATGGTGTAATTAACTGGTTTGTTGATTTTAGTTTGGGTTGGTTTTTGTGTGTGTGTGTGTGTTTTATTGTGGGTTTGTTGGTTTTGTTTTTTTTTGATGTGGCTTTTTTGGGTTTGGTGTTTTGTTTCTTTTTTTTTTGAGGGGCTTTTGTTTTTTTTTTTTTTCCTAATATGGCCTAGCAGAGTAAAACAAGTTAAAGAGATTTGGCTTAGTTGAGACCTAAGATTATCAGGCTTTAGCTGCATGCAAGCAAATTTAGTAGTGAATAGCAACTTGTTCCAGTCTGGGTCAAGGCTGGGTAAATCACATTTTGGGGAAGAGGTAATCCCCACTCTACAGCCTCTGAATAGTCCTGCCAAAATTATATGATAGCTGCTAGTCAGAAAAAGAAGACATTTTTTTCTCCCTGTTTTTCATGGTTTTGGGGAGATTTGCTACTGTTGATGTGATTTATATCTTTATCTATACATATATATATATATATATGTCAGACATTCAAGAAAAAGCATAGATCTTCACATTCACCTGTGAACCAAAAGGTGAGAACTCATTCACAGAGATTAATATGTTCTGGCTTGGATGCATATTTAGGAAATAATTGTCATCTCACTGTCCCATTAATATCAGCTTAAGACAAATACACAGTCAGTTTTCAGCTGTATTTAGGGACACCTAGTCTGAATCTCAGGTCTCAAAGTTGGTCTGAATTTCAAGAATAATTACTAGCCCCTCAGTAAAAATCAAGCCCTTTTCCACTTTCACCTCCCTTGCATTACATGTCCAAGACCTCATGTCTCTTCTGCAAACCTTAAGTTTTCAAAACCTATGCCTACAGAAAGAGACCCCAGAAACTAAGCCCTTGGTGCCCCAGGTAAATTTCTGTGACCCAGCATGAAAGGCAAAAGGGTGATCAGATTTCAGACCCATTGCCTTCCAAAGCCAGTGTTCTGAGTCACCAAAACAGTGGCTGAGGTAGCATATTTGCATGGTTCCTCTGACGAGAAACCTGGATGTCAGATGGGGAAAATTTTGATTCTCATGGGAAAAAAATTTCGTAAACATGTCTCACACTGAGTATGGTCTGCTTTCAAGGATAGTTCCAGTTTGCAGCTCTCTGATAGTTTTTCTCCCTGTTTAGTAAGAAAACTTATATATAAATACAATCTTTTTCATTTTCTTGTGGCCAAAGCCACACTTACGGGCTTCCAAAATGACATCACTGAAGAGCAGAGCATAACCTCAATGTTTGGTGAAAAAAAAACACAGGAAAGGCAGCACCTCTTTTGAGGAAGAGAATAGAAGTGAGCAACAGTTCCAAACAAGTGGACAAACAAAAATATTCAAAGCAGCCACTACAAAGTCAGAGCACTTTGTATTTCTTCTTGGGTATTTAAGGTGAATAAAAGCCAAGCCAGAGGCTCATGCAACTATAGGGAAATAGTCTGCATGTTTAGGCCATTTTCCAGTAGCACTTCATAATGAAAAACTACAAAGGGCAACAGTTCTTGCTCTAAGCTCCTCATGTTTGTGTATTGTTCCACATAAAATAGGTTCTCACAGCAAAGATCCAGCTGCTTTTTGTTTTGCTATTGCTATTTTGAGGAATGGTGAGTCTCCATTTGGGATGGGAGAAGACGGAGTTCTGTGAGGATAGGTGATAGTGATGAAGCAGATTTTATTGATTTATTATTTTTTTTTCCCTCTCCCCCCCCCCCCTCCCCCTGTCCCCCCCCCCTTTTAGTTCACTTTCTTTCTCAAAGGATCAGGATCTAGAGTTTATAGTTAGTATACATGCTGGAAGTCACATGGTTGTCGAGCATTTACCAGTATCAGCTGGTATGAGAGAACCTTCTAACATGCTCTCAGAGGCTGGCAGCAGAGAATACTCTTTATAACTTATTCCTATCCTAAAGCCGAATAACTGTTTTACAGAACTCATGGGAAATGTACAAAGAATAACCATATGCAGAATGATAGGTAGAAGAGAAATCATATCCCCCTATCAAAGATGCATTTATCTTGTAATCTTTTTTGATAGAAAAATCACTTTAATTAGCAAGTGGGGGCAGGGTGGTACTGTTGGTAGGCACAGCCCCATATGATGGCTCCTCTATACGTCAGTGCAAGAACATTAACGTTGCTCAGATAATCTTGCTGGCAAGCAAAGAAACAACTATCATGTTACTTGAAAGAACTGAAGCTATATTGTATAGCAGTCATTAGTCTCCTTGAATCTGCTTATAATGGTGAATGCATCTTTCTGCCTGCCTGCAACTTGTGTAACAAACAGCACAGCCAAGTCTTTTCCAGTTCTGTTATTCTGTTTTAAAAAACACTGACATTTTCTTAAACAGACATAATTTACAATTTTAAGTAACACAACAGTGCCTTGGTTTGTAAGGGCCAGCAAGCAAACAAGACTTCTTTCACAAAGATTAAAAAAACCCAAAACAAAACACAGTCTCATGCTCTCTGAGGTCACCATAGCTTAAAACTGGGGTGAGGCTGGGCCAGGGGGGAGAACTAAGACCTTTCCGTGACATATATTTGGCTTTGAAATACGCATTATGCTCCCACAGAAGAAACCCCAAGTGCAAGTAGAGTTAAAAGCAATACGTAATGCCCTCTGGGAACAAACAGCTGCCTGTGTCTACACCATCCTACTAGAACACCTCAGGCAGCAGGCTTGGGGTCTAAGCATCCATGCTGGTTTGATCCCTGATTTGTATTCCCAGGTTGTCAGAGTTCCCCTGACTGCAACACCATAGAGGAAACACTAGGAGCACACAGCTCTCTCAGCACCCACCTAAGTGCCCCCTACACACCTTCTGGCTGAACAAACTTGTTGGGCACCACTGATTAGAGCATCCTCCACCTGCCAACATGTACCGCACCAGTCTGCATGGGATGCCCCTCCTCACTTTTATTCCCAGGCAGAATTCACTTTTCTTTATAGGGTGAGCTTCAGCTAGGAGCCGTGTTCTGCACACACATCATTTGTGAGCCACCCATCTATGCTGGAAAGCACAAGGTGGTGCTCATGAACTGACCAGCGAAGTCCTGACATGCAGTAAAGCATTAGTAAATAGCATGAATTCTCTTCTGGTGGGCATCAAAAAGAAAACACTGTCTTGCTTTTGGCCCTGGCACAGCTGGGATTCTCCACTGCCATAGTGCTGCCTGGACAATTCAAATTGTCTCAGTCCAGCAGCTGAAGACAGATCACAAGCACATGACATTGCAGACCTTCAAGATAAAATAATGATGTACTTGTCGATGCTGAACTACTGTGGCACAGGTCTGATCAGGGTGGCAGCCAAGGAGTGGATGTACTTTCCTGCCCTGTGCAAAAGCTGCTGTAAAGGGCTATGTTGGCCTTTTGTTTCTGAAATTAGCTCCTTGCTCTCTCTTTTCCTATGTTTGGAAGACAAATGCTTGCCTCTTTGGGAGGCTGTAATGTACACGATAAGGTGAAACTGGTTTCTGTAGAAGGGTGTCCCCAGAGAGCATCAGTCTTGAATTACAGCCCCTGCATTTATAAGGCTTTACAGGAACCATCTTATCCCTGGCTGTCATGGCAGAGGGTTCATTTTTACCCCAGGCAGAGCAAGTGGCAGCCCACCCATCTTTGTAGGTTTCACTCTGGACAAGGGGATCAGCATGGCACTGTAGGACACAAGTGATGAGAGGCAGCTCGGTGTCTATAGGAGGTGTGTGATCAAGATTAATTAGGTCTGGGGCTTGTGTCTAGGACTATGCCAGAAGGCTTCTGGGACATAGATGCCTGAAGCATCCCCTTGTAATGTGAACAACCTTGCCTGGAGACTCATGAAAAGCTTACATGGTTGGTGGCACATACCTTACATTGCTCTGTGAGGAAGCCTTTTAGGATTAGCCTAACAGAGCAGATATAGCCAGAGATTTTTCATCTGAGCTGGATCCTCCTTCAGCTGAGGTCAGTGATTTACCTTTACCTTCCAGTGGTTTCAAGACACAGGTTCACACATTTAAACTCTGGTTTTCTTCCTTATGAAGCCAGCGTGAAATCTGAAGCTGACTTTTATTATTGGTGCTCTCCTACATCCATTCTTCCCTTACAGAGCTTTAGCATTGCAGAAACTGAGAGCAGACCTACAGTTCTCAGGTTATAACAATGACTATGACTTTGCATGAACTACTGTCTGATGTCACAGCTAAATAAACTATTTCATATATAACTGCTTCAGACAAAACAAATAAATAAAAGTATTTTTTTCCCCTGAGGATTATCAACTCTGGGTTAGTGACATGAGGTCTAGAATCCAAAATCCTTCAGTAAAACTGCTATCTGTCAATTCTGTCAGACCCTGGGACTGCAACAGAAACAGCATCATGTTGATTGTGGCAGCCTATGAAAAGTATATGGCTGCTACATTAAATTTGTGGTGGACTGAAAAGAGCAGGAAACACACAGACTGCAATGCTGGTATTGTCAAGTGAGCAGAACCACTCTGCAAAGGCAAATCTTCCTCACAGACTCACAAAGCAGCTAAAGTAACAAAGCCTAAAGAATAAGGAGGTGTGCATTAAATACTGTCCCAAACGTCTGAACTCTGCATTCATGGCTCCAACTCAATGGATCACAATTGAAGTCTGTTTAAGCGTTGGTTTTTTTTTTTTTTACTGACCTTGAATGGATGTTGGATCATAGAAATATTAAAAAAACAGCACTAATGCAGGGGGGAAAACCCAATGGGTTTACATTCTAGGCTCCAAATAAGATCATGAATGCCATAAGCAGCACGACAAAGGCTGCTGTCAGGACACGTTTTATGACTGAGCAGGAACAAGAAGCATGGTGACTCACACATGATGTCCATACCTGGACATTTCCAGAAAATTTCGCAAATGTGAGTAGTTCGAGTAGCTCAGATAAGGCTTAAGTAAGAACAGAAATATGGGGTCTTTATCTGAAAGAAATTCAAGCTGTGAACCTCTTCCAAAACACTGTGGTCTGGGTACGCTTCTTGTGTACATTCAGACTTTTGGTCATGCTTACATTTTGCTGAAGAAGCAAGTTTGATAGTACTTTCTTCACTCTTCTGCATCTTCCGAAACTTCAACCCACATCAGTAAAATAACATGATCCACAGGGGAAATTGTCCTATTTTTCCATTCTCTATTGGCTAGAGAATATCTGAAATCAAACTTGAAATTAAAAAACTGGCAGTATATGAATTGAAGTCAGTATTAACTAGAAACTTCAACACAAAGTATATTTGCCTGATCAAAGCAATATTCTATATCCAGTGGAAGCTTTTGAAGAATATTTAGAAGTAAAACAAGTGGGAAAAATCTCTCTGTGCCAAATTTTGGGCTGTTTTTTAAAAACACATCAAGGCAAAGCCATAAAGAAGCCAATTGCCTCTATCTTCTGCCAAGAGCAGCATTCCCTCTCTCCCTCTCCCTCACTTTTTCCCTCCTCCTCCTTCCAAATGAATGAGATCAAGATCAAGAAAACTGTATCAAGTCTTTGAAGCACTTTTTAAGTTTGCAGGAGTATTACACTCACATGAGTACAAACACACACACCGACCCACACCCATGTCCCTTTACATGCTTCTGCCACTGCCATCACCAAGGAGCAATCACAGGACTGTGGAGGTAGTTAGTGGCATAGAGAGGTGCCTAAGGGAAGCAGAGAATTTGGTAGCCCATAGAGAGCTGAAAAGCAGAAGTGGGGTCGCAGAGGGAGGGGAGAGTGTGGATAACATGTGCTCTGGATGCCAAAAATGTCTCCCTACAGCTGTGTGCTAATATTATGATTATTATTTTGGCAGAGGCCTTTTTGTTTTCTTTCCCTAGCCGATCCTTCTCCCCTCTTGTGCAGGTATTGAGCTTGTGCTGGGCCAGAAAAGAAAAAGAAACAAGGCCATCAGTTTTAGATTTGCTGTGGTCTATCCATAGCACGGGGTAGCAGGGGAAAGCAGGAGAAGGGGAGAAAAGAACCATATTAATGGTCACAGCCTGGGTAAGGACCTTTGACATTTCTAATAGTTTTAGTTCAGGGTGAAAAGGTGAAAGTGATGAAGAGAAAAAATTTTAAATTTCAAATTGCCTCTGATGTAAATAAATGATGCAAATAGCTCAATGTATCTGATTAGCCTGAAGCTCTCAGAAGACATTAAGAAAGCTTTAGTACTAGGATATTTTATTGGGGAGGTTATGGTCAGATCCTTCTGCTCCTCTCTCTCACTCGTCCTTCTATGAAACTACAGTATGTATATCATTAAAGATCTTTTACAGCTGTTACTAGGTTACATCAGCTCAAGCCCTCTGCACATCACATGCTGAATCAGCAGCCCTCCAAACAGCGCTGTCTGTGACAGGCACCGATGTCCAGTGGCAGCAAGGCAGTTTTATTTTCTTGATGGCCTGAAAAATGCCTTATGTACAGTTAAACTTTTAGTCGTGAGCAAGATTATTCCTTAGATACTGCAATCCTCAGAATTATCCTTCCCTCTCTCCATATTCTCTTATTCCTTAGAAAATAAAGCTCTGTTCTCTGAGGTGTTTCTCTATCCTTCCCGTAACTGAGAGTCCCTGCAATATGAGGCTTCCAAGCACAGTTTTTCAAAACTCACCAGCATAGGGATACATGACAAAATATGAGGTAATATGGCTACAAGTAAGAGTAGAAGTTGAATTTCTATCAGCCAAGCATGTTGTGATTTAGGTTATTAACATAAGTGTTCAGCCTGACATTAATATTCCAGTAGTGCCTATTTCCACTTTCTTTTTCATTTTTTCTCCTCATTCAAATATTTCAACCTTTATTTTCATGCTGCTTCCCTCTATAATCCTGCTAGTTTTTTCCTACATCTTCTTCTACGTGAAAGTTCTAACAATATTTCGCATATTTCTTTTTCATCTTTGTAATGTCTCTTTTCTGCCAGCCTCTATTTTCTTGTGTCTGAAACAGCTACGTTCATTAGTCCTCTTTAGGTCCATGATCCTATAAACCATCTTAAATCAGAAAACACTTAAGCACATGTTTAGTGCTGCAGTTAATTTTTATGTGAAGTTCAAGGTAAGTATTTACCTGAAGTTGATCACAGTTCAACTGCTCTGCCAAACAGGTGTAGGTTATATATATATATATGTATATATATATATATGCATGCATATAAGATAAATATTTTGGTTTGAAAATGAACAGCTTTCCAGAAGGAGAACTGCTGGCTCATGAAAAGTATTTGGCAAATTGTAATCTCTGTCTTAGGTAGCTAAGACATCACATTCATCACCATCACTCGTTTCAGTACCTATCAAATAAGACCCTGAACAAAACACATCCTCTCCCCATCCGTGACACACAAGTGGGATTTCTTTTCCAAACTGCTCCCATCCACTGTTACTCACTGTTTGCACTGAAATTTATGTGCACCCACAAATACTCTTTTTCCATTCAACTCACATTGCAGCTTTCTCTCAGGTGGGCGCACACATACACACGTGCCTTCAACAGGGCTTTGTTTCATCTTGATGCGGGCCCCTTTACTTTGTCAGCTGGATAGTCTAAATGACGGGAGCATTAATTTCAGGTACAGGATATGCATGGCTTTCAAACCAGAGCTCTTTCCCATGTATGATTCAAGAATGTGGGCAGAGGAGTTTTCATCTGCATGTGCCATTGGTCTATCCCAGCAGTGGGGCTTCACCCACACTCTCCCTCCACCTTTCGTCCTGGATGAGTTACTTTGCTCCATGCTCAGTTCATTGCTTTTGCTGAACCTGTTCTCAGGTGTTCTATTTTCACATTGTATTGGGAGCTCAAGCTGTGAACTCTGCTGGGAACAGACTGCCTAGGAAGCTGGGCATTACAAAGCCTACGTCCATTTGGGGATTCAGTTGTTAAATCCATTTAGATATGCCAAGGGTACCAAATGTGTTTAGGTACTTTGCTGAACAGAGACTACATTAATGTTAATAAGAGCTACTTTCACAAGAAAGTAATTCTAAAACTGGGAGCCTTTTTGTTTTGCTTTACTTCTAATTTCAGAGCCAGCTCTCAGAGTAAGACCTTGGGTGAGGAAGTGGAAAGGCAATTACTTCAGTGTACTGGGCGAACTTGCCAGAGGAGAGGAACTGAATGGTTGATGCATTCCCCAAGGCTAATGTTCCACAATTATAAAAATATACTACCTCCTCTGTAACTCTGTGAGTATAAAATGAAGCAACTTACCTACCATTAATTAGCTATATTTTGTAGTTTTATGGACATTGAACATTGTGAGCTAATTTGCATGCATTTACATGCTTACTTCAAGGTATTCATTTTTATTGCTATTACCTTTTGTGGCCTATTTTTCTAATGACTGTAATAGAATACAAAAGAGATTTCTCATTGTGTTTACCCTGTTACCTTATACATGAGCCATGCTGAGAATTGGGAATTTTCATGCAAAAGATTTTGCTTTCAAGTCTGAGCCACTTCATGGCCACCCACCCTGCTGAATTTTCTAACACTGCCTCAATTTCTTTGGCCACTCTTCTTTTTCACCCACATAAGGACAGACAATATTTAAAAAGTCAGGTACAAGTGTAAGAAATTTTCTCCATTGCCCGCACTGAAAAAAGAGTCAGACACAAGAATTAATGGGTCCTACTCTGTCTATCAGCACCTAAAGGCACAGAGAGAGAAAAATAATCTGCAGCTGGGGAAAGCTGAGCAGGGTCAAAGGGCAGCGCCTGCATCTGCATTCACTGAGAGGCAGAGCAAAAATAAAGGGCCTCTTTTTGTTGCAGCTCAGCACTATATTAGAAAGCGCAGATATTAACTTAATTACCACAGTTCCCTTTTGCACTAGAGCACTGCAGCAGGCTATAAATCAATACTTAAGGTCACATTGTTAAAAGCACTAAAACCCAGCCTTTTCTCTCACTGTAGCATGTTGCTTGTTGCTCCTGCATCAGTGTCACAGGAGTTCAATATCGGATAGGGACCAGGGCTAAAACAATGGTTACAATAGACATCAGAATTGCAAAAAAGTAAGGTGTAAAGTGAGCAAGTCCAGATCATGGCAGATACCATGATTGCATCAAATCTTCCGTCCTCTCCAAGCTGAGACGGGAGACACATCAGCAGGTGCCCAGGAGTTTGAAATATGTTTCACTCTGTGCTGAATTCTTGTTCTGGAGGCCAAGTTGATGGGAGAAGAGGGGATCAGTTATTTCTGCTGAGTATATCTTTGGCAAATTTACCATACATCTGAAATCAATTATACATGTGCATGCATGACATCTTATTTCAATAAATTGTTGGGAACAGGGCTCGGGAGTTGCAAAAATAGATTTTCTTTTTTTTTTTTTTCCATTTGCTTTTCTATTATACCTGCTGACCCAGATATTTCACAACCTTTGGAAGAGAAAACAATTTGTATGAGGCTGGGAAGATGTGGAAAATGCCTCTTTTAGCTGAGATCTGCTTGGCACAGCATTGAATGGCTTAGCCTGAAGGAGGCTTCCTTTATTTTGGGTTAACCCTGGCAGTATGTGGCAAATGCTAATATTAGATAGAGGACTTGTACTGAAGTACCCAAAGTACTACAAGAATGAGACACAGGATCCTGTAAATGCCTAATTTTGATGCTAGATCATCTACAGTTCTGCTGTTTGTAGACAAATATATGGAGGGTATAAAAAAGTGTAATTGCAGTTGGTGGGGAGGGATATTAAAGGAGTTTGAAATTCATCTAATATTAAAACACAAGTTTCAAGGGGTTTTGTTGTTGTTTTTGTTTGTTTTGTTTTTTTTTTTTTTTTTAATTTTTGAAGCATAAGCAGATTTTCACCTAAGTTGAAATTTCGTTTCCAAAACTTGCATGTTTCCTTACAACGGACGAGAGGCTGGTAAGCCCGTGTCGCAGCACACTGCTAAACAGGGTTATTAGTTCAGGCACAAAGTGGTGCAGATACATTCATTTTAGAGCTACTGTTTCTAGATTCCCTGTTTCAGCCCAAACACAGCCCCTGAAGGTCTGCTCTACAAAGTGGGAGAGCCTGGACACATCTCTAGGACCTAATCATCTCAGGCATGCACTCAAAGCTGCTCATAATGGCATTCTTTGATTTAGGAGAGCCTTAGACAACACATTTTGGGCTCTACAAATTACATTTGCTGATGGCAATTTTTTGTGAAAAATTTCTCAAAAGAGCAAGAGCATGGTGCCATCTTTAGTTGATGAGGGGATTATCTTTTACCCTTTTGCAGAAGTACAAATAGCTCCAGTAACCTGTGACGTGTCTGCCCTAATAACAAGAATCCCCACACTACTGGAGCCAACTTCCTGAGATATTGTTTGATGAACTGGCCTAGATTCTGGCATGCAGAGGATAAAATTGCCCACGTCCATTTTCATGTTTGTTTAAGTGTAAAGACAAAGCTAATCCTTTTCATTCTTTATCAGCAAGACTCATGCAAGGCTAGTGAACATGTGCTGGCTAGGAAGAAGAAAAAGATATTGTTTCTTTTTTAAAAAAACTTCAGTATTCTGATGATGGGCATTACACTGGTTCCTAAACAGTTACAGAAGGCAGGGCTTCCTCTGAAGGTGTTCTCAATTACTAATGCAGTTTTGGATATATCCAAGTTGGAAAATGTTGAAAGGTTCCAGACCAAATGGATAAGTGTTTGTGGTAAAATTTGACAAAGCTCCTATATTACAGCAAAAGCAAGTAAAACCCCAATATTCAAAGCTATGCCCAGGGTAAATTTACTACTTCCTAATTCATTGTTGTACTGTTGATTTGAAATTATCAATTAAGACCTTTAAATCCTCCATGATAAAATAATATCTGATTCAACTTTTTTTAAGTTTTTAGGGCTTAAGTAGTGCTGTAGAAGAAAGGAAACCTCAATGTACTTTGAATCATAGAGATTAAATGTCTGACAGCACAGTATTTGTAACATTATTTACTGCAATTTTAGTTATGAGCACCCAGTTAATTATGCATTTGGACTGTAACTGTTTTTATTTAAAGCTGATAATTTGCCATAGCTCATCCCAGTCTCCAAGTAGCTACAGCCCAGGCTTTAAGAAAGTTACAAAGCTATAAATGGGAAAGTGGCTAGGGATAAAACATTGCGCCAAACTCCAGAAAATAACACATAGGTTTTCAGAAGAGAGCTGCAATGACTTGAAAGTAAGATTTAAAGCATGACTTAGGGAAACCTTCAATGAAAATTTTCTACATGACATATGAAACTGAACTTTTTTGATAATGACTGGAGCTGAGGCATGATCCTAGTAGCATGAATGTAAAAGAGCCAAACTGGGCCTCGGCTGTTATTATCATCTGAAATTTGTACCATTGCATACACTTCATTTCTGCCTCTGAGAAAGCCTTTTTTTTTTTTTTTTTATGCTGAGAGGGGTTGCACTGATCATTAATCACAGGCTTGATCAAACAGTGTCACCATAAATACTAAATACGCATAAAATTCACAACTGAACCTACACCAATGATTTCTATCCTTTCCACATCATACGCAGAAGTGACGTAGAGAAAAACAATAACATACACAGAATAAAAGCAAAAGAAGGACTTCTTCATATAAAGCAGGTCTTGCTTGAGGGATGCATTAAGGTGGTATTGTTCATCTTTAAATTCTTTAATACTGTAGTTTTCATCCTTAATACAGGTAGATAGTTTTCAAGCCATAGTGAATGTATGGTTTCAGATTTAAAAGAAAAATAATCCTGTGATTGCTTCCATATTACTTGCATACTTTTTCTAAATATAACCTCATAAAAGCACATTTCCTTTATATTCACTGTATCATATTTAGATCTACATATGCTATTAGACTAAAGGGCATTCAGACAGCTCAAAATGCCCTAAATTAATAACATTGAACATATACATAAATATTTGTCTGATATATGTAATAATGGCTTGATTCATGAATGAAGAAGGAAAGAATATTGTTATTTCTAAATATCTGTCTCATCTATATTCTTTCCGTGCCTTGATAATTGCACAGCATGAAAATAACAGTGCTTCTGCTGTAACAGGTGTAACAGATGCATATAAATGTTTGTGAATTTTGAGGTCTAGGATAAGCAAAAAAGATTCAAATAGATTTGTATCTGCCTCTGGCTCTTCAGTGGATTTTCAGGGTAACTTTGATCAAGACAGAGAAAGTCTGCTCCTTAGGCAGGTGATCCTTAGTTTTACTCTGCATCATACTAATGTTATGAGACTTAGTTACTGCAATTAAGGCACCTAAATGTGTTTCATGCCTTTGCAGGATTGATTCTTCATGGGATATACATTCCATCAGTGTGTGGAATGGGTAACTAGAACAATACCAGATAAACTACTCACAGGGAAATTGAATCACCAGAAGTGTTATTGATTATAAAAAGTTGAGAATCTGTGCAACATATTCTTGAGCACCATCTGCTGGTAATGCGAATGGTCAAAAAGATCTACAAAACCATCAACAAATATGTCTGTCAACAAGTTGAAGCTGTACATAGATGTTTTCTATGTTGTCTTAAGTTGTTCTGTTCATTTAGTGTTTTGTGATTTGCTTTGGTTTTCTTGCAGTGAGTGGGGGACTGAGATATCTATATAAAATGAAATATCTTGGTCAAAATGTAAAACATGATGATTTGAGTTGTGCTGCTACAACAGCCCCTGACATATGTAGCTTGCTTACTTTGTGCCTCAGCCTCATCAATTGGTATACCTCTTTGGCCTGCTACACTTCCCACATATCCCACACTCCACTCCTTTCTTTTCTTCCCTTTGTTAAAGTGCAGAAGATGTATTCTTATGCAAAAAGCCCTATGCTAAAGAGGAATGAGCCATCAAGCAATGTTGTGTGTTAGTCTAGGAAGATAGATTGACAGGCAGGCACCTTTCTTTAATCTTTATGGAAACATTGACAGTTAGGGAGAGGGCACATGTCCAGATATTCACAACGATGTCATGCATATGCTGTCAGACAGTGATATCCCACATCTCAGGGTTGGGAAGCCCATACAGTTCAGGCAAACCTGAAGTCAGATAAGACTCTGGTGCAGCAGCGTTTATAGCCACAGATGATTCTTTAATTGGAGTGGTTTGTTTCATTCCAGTAAGTAGTTTCACTGTGCAATGCAAAGCACAGCTTTGATGACAAGAATGCACCTACAGTAAACATATTTCAACAGTTTTACATACCTATCAACGTGGACAGTACAGACACAGCTGGAGGGGAGGTGAAAGGCAGAGTCCTTTATCAGCCCTGGAAGTGGGATGTGTCTGCCAGCTCATGCAAGGAAGGCAAGTTGTCACCAAGACTGTAAAGAAACTGAAGAAAATAAGAAAGAGTTGGGTGTTGCTGCAGAAATATTCCTTAAGAGAAGCTATTCCTTTTCTTGTGTTAACTGTCAAGGCCAGTAGAAAGCAAAGCAGGATGATTTTTAGTCAGTGATGCCTGCGGATATTTTGCTTTTAACAAGGGAAAGACAACAGCCCTCTGCTGACCCTTGTCTGCCTTCACTATATTTTGGGGATATTGATTACCTTCTTTCTACGGGGACCAGTGGATTGTCCAGTGGCAGACCTGGATCTACCCAGTAAAGCGCCAGAGGGGAGTCAAACAGAAATGCCAAAAATAAGAACAATAGGGCATGTTGGAATGAGGCTAGGGAAGCTTTTAAAAGGTCTCGTTATTCAAGGAGCAAGTTAACTGCAGTTCAACTACTACAGAACTGAGGGGCTCAAAATATTTATAATATTATATTCCTTAGTGTATCAAAAAAGAGCAGTGTCAAGCAGCCAGTCTACCACTCCAAAACAGTGTATACAGTCCTTCCTGGCTGAAAGTACATAATGAAAAATTAATTAGACTGTCCATGTAAAAATCAGGAATATTCCCAATTTAGTAAGAAAAGTGCCATACCTGAAACTTTTTCTTGCACCATTTATATCAACTTAACCACTCATTAAAGCCACAACAAAACAAATATTCTGTTCTTACTTTTGCACATTATTTTTTTCTAAAAGACAGAAAAATAAAAAAACTGGGAAAAAAAATTCCTTTACAAATAATTTAAAGGCCAAGATAAAAAGTATTCTGTATGTTTAACAATTGACTAATAATATATATGTTTTCTCTGCTAAAAGATCTCAATATCTTCCTGAAAGAAACATTTTGAAAATCATGAAGTCATCTAAACATTTCCTGTAATCATAGCAAATTTAGGCAGGATTACTTCAGCAATATTAAGACTCTTGATTCTGCTGACAAAGTTTTAATCTCCCCACCTAATCTATACCTCCCATTTCTCCAAGCCACAGAAAACACTTTCCAAGACCAAATCTGTGCAACAATCCTTCTGGCTTTTTGGTTTAAAGGAATTTTGGCCTGTGGCATTGGTTATGAGAGCTGGAGAAACTGGGTTACCTACCAAAAATCTGGCAACAGATGATCATAGAATCATAGAATCATAGAATCATAGAATAGCTAGGGTTGGAAAGGACGTTAACATCATGTAGTCCCAACCGTCTCCCATGGGCAGGGACACCTCCCATTAAACCATGTCACCCAAGGCTCTTTCCAACCTGGCCTTGAACACTGCCAGCAATGGAGCATTCACAACTTCCCTGGGCAACCCATTCCAGCGCCTCACCACCCTTACAGTAAAGAATTTCTTCCTCATATCCAATCTAAATTTCCCCTGTTTAAGTTTGAACCCATTACCCCTTGTCCTCTCACTACAGTCCCTCATGAAGAGTACCTTCCCAGCATCCTTGAAGCCCCCCTTCAGACACTGGAAAGACCCCCTTCAGATATGAGGTCTCCACGCAGCCTTCTCTTCTCCAGGATGAATAGCCCCAACTTTCTCAGCTTATCTTCATGCAGGAGGTGCTCCAGTCCCCTGATCATCCTTGTGGCCCTCCTCTGCACTTGTTCTAACAGTTCCATGTCCTTTTTATGTTGAGGACACCAGAATTGCACACAATACTCCAAGTGAGGTCTCACAAGAGCAGAGTAGAGGGGCAGGATCACCTCCCTCGACCTGCTGGTCACGCTCCTCTTGATGCAGCCCAGGATACAGTTGGCTTTCTGGGCTGCAAGAGCACACTGCCGGCTCATGCTCATCTTCTCATCGACCAGCACCTCCAAGTCCTTCTCCGCAGGGCTGCTCTGAATCTCTTCTCTGCCCAACCTGTAGCTGTGCCTGGGATTGCTCTGACCCAGGTGTAGGACCTTGCACTTGTCATGGTTAAACTTCATCAGGTTGGCATCAGCCCATCTTACAAGCGTGTCAAGGTCAATGATGATCAGATAAGTATGGCAAAGCCTTGACTCTGTGATTCCTCACGCCTTGAGTCTTTGCACCCGAACCAAGCTCTAATGACCCTTTGGGGAATGCCTGCCACCAGAGTAAGGGTAATTACTCATGATGATCCAGACTACATGGGTGTAAATAGCCAGTGTTTCTATTTAGATGCCAAACTGAGGTAGAGCCTGAGGAAAGAAGAGGCCAATTTTGAGTGAATGAAGATGTGTTGCTGTGGTTTTCCTCATTAAAATGAAGGAAAAGCAGGTTTAAAGCTTTTTTAATTTATTTGTTTGTTTTCCCAATTTGAATACAAAATAAAATGTTCAGTTCAAGGAGTTAAGAGAGAAAAATCACAAAATTACTGAAGAGAGGTAGTTTCTTTTTACCCTACTGCTTGGTGACCAAGACTGTGATCCAGGAAAGAGATACCAGGTTACAATTCCTTCTTTTTCTTCCTGAAGTACGAGAAGTTCCCTATCTTCTCACACTTCAGCATTTGTTTGTATCAGTTGACATGTCCTCTCTTCTGTGGTCTCTCTGTGCAAAGCTGTCTTCTCACTCTGCTTTCAGCTGTCCTATTGGCAGAAAAGCATTCTTCCCCTCATCCTTTTGTGCTAATTTACAAGGGAAATACCATAATCTAACTGTATGTGATTAGGTGTTAAATACTACGTGCTTATAAACATGCTATGCATGGTTTTTTGCTTACCTAGTTTCCAAAAGAGGGAATGGAGAGAAGAAGGACAAGCCCAAGAATAATGACAGACCTGGGAAAAGCTTTTAGAGTATTTTATCCTCCTATGTTCCTGACACTATGCTCATTCATGCTAGCAAACATGATTTATCCACTTTATGCAGCTGCAACTACTTGTGAAAGCATCCTTTATTTTGTGAATGTAAAGCTCTTTTTTATTTCATTAGGTATTTCATCAAGGTATCATCACAGTTTGTTTGGCTGTTTCAGTTTGTTGGGTTTGTTTTTTTTTTTTTCTGAGTGTGTACACCATGGCTTTTTCAATAACACAGATCTCCTTACAAGATTTTGTTTCAAAAAGGAATTGGGGCTGTGCATTTCATTAAAGACAATACAAGAAACTCTCCTAAATTAACACACACAAACACACGTATGCACACAAAGAAATAAATGAGAGTAAGTCTTCTGTGACAGAGCTGTTTTCCACTGTCTGACTAGAAACTCCAATGCTCTTTATAAATACAACTTCTCTCCTTTCAAGGTTTAAATAAATATTTGTGCTAATTGTAGATAGCAGCAGAATACAGTACGAAGTATTTTAACCCTGACATGGGCGTGAAAGGGAATAATCAAGCTATGGTAGATTAAACACTGTGGAGTTCTGTTTTTCTGCCACTTCAGAGTGTATAGTAAAGAGTCCCATGCTATTTTACTGTTTCTGTCCTTGTAATGCATGTCAGATACCTATAATTTATGATGCAGAGCCATTGCTTCATGAGTTGCACTTCCTTTCAAACTGATGTTGAACTCGTTAGTGGGGGAAATGTGACAGGTTGATGATAGTGGTTTCTTATCTGAGATTAAACATTGTCAGAATAATTCATGGCCAAACAACTGTTAGAACTGTAATGTTTTTATAATTAGACCTGGAGTGGACTGTTCACTGAAGATTTGAGCTCCAGCAAACAAGCCTCCATCATCGTCAGTCTGCAGCTCATTCATTGCAATCCCATCCACCATATTTCAGGGAGGAAACATTCTGAAACTCAATTTGCTGAGCTTGAAGGAAAAGTCCCACACACTGAAGCTATCAGCACTCTGAGAAGCCAAGGATGACTGTATTTCCAGCCATCACCATTCAAAATAATGAGTCAAGCTCCAGAAATAAGATTTACTTGAAAATGATAGCATTTCTGGAGGGGTGTGTGTGTGTGTGTGCTATGTTACTGCTATTTTCATCCTCTTAACTTTACATCATTGAGATATTTGTTTTGAAACTTTTTGACTATCAATCAAAGCTGAAATCTTGATTTCCAGTTTTTTGAGCAAAGGCTAACAGTTCCTTTGAAATCCTGTGCCTCAGAGAGATGAAGATTTAGAAAATGCACTCTGAGACTTGAGGCAAAAATCACCAAAGCTCACTATAAAGGTCAAAATCTAAATGGAGACTTTCTAACACAAGTTTAATTGCTCTGTTGAGCTAGATCAAGTTACAACAGCTGAGAATGTAGTTTTGCCTCTAATTTCAACAGTGCATATAATCTGACAACTGTGCAAATGGGTATTTTTCTGTGTTCCTCAAGAATCATAGAATGAGGTCCTTTCCAACCCTTACTATTCTATTCTATGTTTACTCACACTCAGCTCTTTTGGGGGAAGTAAGCTGAGGCATGAAAATGATACTTAATTTTTGATATTTGTTGGTCAATGAAAAAATTAACATGAGCCGGCAGTGTGCACTCGCAGCCCAGAAAGCCAACCGTATCCTGGGCTGCATCAAAACAGGGGCGATCAGCAGGTCACAGGAGATGGTCCTGCCCCTCTACTCTGCTCTCATGAGACCTCTCATGAGACCTCACTTGGAGTATTGTGTGCAGTTCTGGTGTCCTCAATATAAAAAGGACATGGAACTGTTGGAACAAGTCCAAAGGAGGACCACGAGGATGATCAGGGGACTGGAGCAGCTCCCGCATGAAGATAGGATAAGAAAGTTGGGGCTGTTCAGCCTGGAGAAGAGAAGGCTGCGTGGAGACCTCATAGCAGCCTTCCAGTATCTGAAGGGGGCCTATAGGGATGCTAGGGAGGGACTCTTCATTAGGGACTGTAGTGAGAGGACAAGGGGTAACGGGTTCAAACTTAAACAGGGGAAGTTTAGATTGGATATGAGGAAGAAATTCTTTACTGTAAGGGTGGTGAGGCACTGGAATGGGCTGCCCAGGGAAGTTGTGAATGCTCCATTGCTGGCGGTGCTCAAGGCGGTGTTGGACAGAGCCTTAGGTGGCATGACTTAGTGAGAGGTGTCTGTGCCCATGGCAGGGGGGTTGGACCTAGATGATCTTAAGGTCCTTTTCAACCCTAACTGCTCTATGATTCTATGAATCATAGAATCATAAAATAGTTAGGGTTGGAAAGGACCCCAAGATCATCGAGTTCCAACCCCCCCGCCATGGGCACAGACACCTCACACTAAACCCTGCCATCCAAGGCTCTGTCCAACCCAGCCTTGAACACCTCCAGCAATGGAGCATTCGCAACTTCCCTGGGCAACCCATTCCAGTGCCTCACCACCCTTACAGTAAAGAATTTCTTCCTCAGATCCAATCTAAACTTCCCCTGTTTAAGTTTGAACCCATTACCCCTTGTCCTCTCACTACAGTCCCTCATGAAGAGTCCCTCCCCAGCATCCCTATAGGCCTCCTTCAGGTATTGGAAGGCTGCTATGAGGTCAGAGTATACTACTTTAGTATTCTTTACAAGGATGTAAGAGTGTATTCAGGTCTGTACAGTTTGTACTATAGCTCTCACCCTGTTTGGTGAATTACATCCCATATAGTTTTAAACCCAAAACTTCACTGTTGAAATGTACAAATATTCCAAGAGACTATTGAGCCTAATAGCAATAAGATTACTAGGGGTTTTAGCACTGCCTCATTGTATCTTTCCATTAATTGCCATACAAATATCTTTTTTATCTTCTTTCACTATTTTTGTACATTCACAGGGCTCATGAAAGGTTCTGAGGCCATGTCTTCAGAGAGTGACTCCTACCTTTAGCTTCCGTACCATAAAATACAGCATAAATCCTAATTAAAGAATATCAACAGCAAGAAACCTGCCTTATATCCTTCCTTGCAACAGATGAATTGTTTTTTCTTTCCAAGTTTGTTAGAAAAAATAAAAAATTCAGTAATTTTAAAAGAGAGAAAAAAAATCACTGTAAATAAATAAGTAAGCAAACACACGTGCATTTTTAATAATGCATGATCACTTATTTTAAGAATAATATTCATGGAAGAGATATGATTTTTATATGCCTAAAATTCCCAAATGGCAAAATATAATTAAAGTAAGAATTGTTGAACAAATAAACCTGTTAAACACACAATATTACCAGGCAAAATGGCTATTCATTTATCACATTGCCACTTTAATTACACTGACTGCTGCTCTTCATGCATATATTAATATCTCACTAACATTATGGAGGCTGAGACATAGATTGCAAAGCACTGACTTAAAGGAAGATTTTAGGCAGGCAGAGTGGTGACAAGTATTCCATACTTTTACAAAAAGTCTTAAACTCAATTGCTGATTTATCATATATATCTGACTGCTGGTTTTATTTGGATAGTTATTTGCAGTGCTGAGAAACTCCATCTCCCTAAAATAGTACTTAATGAAGTGCTGGATTGGAGAGCCTAGCTAGGGTGGGTTTCAGACACCACAGGTCAAGAGACTCAGCCTGAGATTCTGAAAGTAGCCAAAGTGTGAAACTCATAGCAGATACTCAGTTTATCTTGAGAAAAAAAAAAAAAAAGGAAAGGCAAAACAGTATGTCATTTCTGTTTTCTGCGTAAAAAAAAGACTACTATTTTAAGACTGTTCAGATTATTTCAGGCAGTTTTGCCTCATCATTGAATGGCTAGATATGGTTGTGAGTGGGTGTGCTAGTTATTCACAGCAAAAAAAAGTCAGGAAATTCATTCCCATGGGATGAACTTTTCTGAACCTGGAAATGAGCAAAGAGACTTGGAAGCGGCTTTTGACCATTTGGATGAATGATGCCAAAGGCCTTCAGCACACTGCAATTCTTATAATGTATGCAGCACTGCCCCTGTGTTTTGAGACTAGAATCTGCTAAATACTGTCACTGGGTCTGAGAAATCCCTGGGAATGTGAGCTTCGGTTGAACAAAATTAGGGAATGATTCTCACACAGTGTGTCACCTAAAGGGCACACTTACAAAGAGCTTATTAAACATTAATATTTGACTAATAGCTGTTAAAACCATATCACAAGTATGAGTAATACATGTTACACAGGGTTATAGGCATCTCAGAAGAAAATGTCTAGACATTATTTTTGCAAAATTTCATGTGCATTGTAGAGTGTAGGCCACAAAGTCAAGCATGTGAATATTTAACTGAGCCCAGTTGTATGCATTTAACCACTCAGTCACATCTTATTTTCTTTATGCTCCCTGCCTCATCCAAAGTACAGGAAAGAAAACATCTCCACAGTAGGAATCAATATTCTTTCCATAGTGCCCCATATACTAACTACAGAGCAGAAGAAAGCACATTGTCTTGTTCTACATACAGAGATATCAATATTATCACTGATGCCCAACATTTTATTATTTTTGTTGTTCCCAAGTGTTAATGGCTCTATCTTTCAAACTTCTCAATGAGAGGAGAGCATGGTAATTTCCCCATGTAAGAAATTATGAGCTAAGGCACATATAAGAGTTCAGAAGAAGGAGTTTTTCTTTCTAAGTTGGAAAATGGAAGATCTAATTTTTCAGGTCCCTTCATTTATTACCATTCTATGCACTGATGGCTTCATGAAAATTAAAATTCCAATGTAAGTACTTAATATCTTGCAAAGCTGCCACTGGGTGCCTGAAACTGACATTGCAGAAAAATAAGACACAGATGAACAGCCACCCAAATATATCTCATATCCATGGATTTCTCGGAATTGTGAAGAAATTGTATGCTACTAAGAGGGGTAGAATTGCATTTTGTAAGTATACTATGCTGCCTTTACCACAAAGTCTTACAATTTCTTCCTGCCATCTTGCTTCACCCACTTCACAGTTTCCAAATCCAGCTACCAGAGAAGCACAAATGTTCTTGTAAAATCTTGAGTCACTAGTCAGTGTTGACTTGTTTCTTGAGCAGGTTTATTTATTCTTATTTACTGACGCAGAACCAATGAAGGAAAAACTCATGATTACATGCATAAGAGACAAAAATCTGTAAAAAGACCTGAATTCAAATTGCATTGACAGCTTGAAGGCAGATATCCCTGGCTTCTGATCATCACCTGGCACATGATCATTCAACCCAATTTAAAATAAAAAAAAAGTTCATGAACATTATGTTAAAAATGAGTACATAAAATATTATCAAGTGGAACCATAATAACACTTCAGTCTCTGCCTCCATCACATTGTCTTCTCCTGATTAAACAGAGTAACCAACAGCAACGGAAAGCAGGAGGCTTCCTACTGGTCCTACAGCTATCTTCAGTAATCTGCCCTCGGCAATGGGATGAGAACTGAGCTTGACAGTGTATTTCACGAGTACTTGCTTCACAATTTGAAGTAATGTTGCAATTCAGGAACCTCATGAGATTTTTTAAGTCCAGAGAAGTACAGTGTAGAAACCTTCCTGCTGTTCCTTTCCATGGGTCTTCATGTTCCTGTCTCCCTAACATCTATACTACCCATAGTCATCCTTTAGAGACCTGAATCCAATCTCTGTTCCACCCTACTGAATTCTTTTCTCCCTGCTCCTATAGCCTCAAAGATGCAAGGGCAATTACAGCCAATAAAGCACCTAAGGAATATTGAATTTGGACAAACTTGTTGAAATTGCAATTTTTTAAACTAAACACCTCACTGAATTTGGACAAATCATCACATTTTAAGTGACTCCTCGAAAGCATAGTGGTGCTTAATTTTCTTCACATCAGACTTTTTTTGGATGAAGCCAATCTACTTTTGTCACTCTTTGGTCACTGTATGTGGATTAATTATTTTTAATTTGGTGTAAGCAATAGCTGTCTACAGATCAATTATTCTTGTCACCAAATGGATGACATAGAGAATGTCGTTGTTTCAAGAATGCTTTTGTTGGGACCATTAATGACAGCTAGATGACTGGGCAGTTCCATACAGATGAAGAGTACAGGTCGGAAAAGTAATAGTTTTCCTAGTAAATTTCCTGTGTGGCTTTAACAATAGCATTTTCTTTAGCAAAATATGAAGTTCAAAGAGCAAGACTGCTACTTGTTTTGGGGTTTGTTTCGTTGTTTTTGCGGAGGTGGTTATTTGTTTGTTGGAGTTTTTTCTTTAAAAAAAGCTTAGTAACTACTTTTGAAACAGATTTTTCATTTTCATGCACTTCATATGTTCTTACTTCAGAAATGCTCTCACTGAACGTAGAAGAGGAAGATGATGCGTAAGAAATATTATCAAAATCTAATACTTAATTTCTGCAGACCATTCTTCAGGTATATCAGCATATACAACGCATCTTTAGTTAAGTTATTCAGAATTTGCAATAAGTTTGCCTGCTATATGAATTGGACACAAATACAGTATTTTTTTTAAACAAGAATTTTCAGATTTGATTTATGCTTCTATAGATTAAAAAGAATGTGCTTTCAAATCTAGATTAGATATGATCTTGTATAACATTCTGTAAAGTTCCTTCATTTCTCCTAAAATAACAAAATTCCTACTTCGTAACAGAAAGAAAAAATCTATAATTTTATATTTCAAGCAATGGAAAAGCAGATTTTCAGCTGGTATAAACTGCAAACATTCTTTTGTGCTCAAAAAAAACTACACTGATTTACTCCACTGTGTTTGAGCATAGCCTTGTGTTTTAGAACAATAATGCTTATTAGAAAACTTGAAGAAAACCAATTTTTTTAAAGGTGTTCAAAAATGAATTTTATGGGAAAATCCTTTGGCAGAATGGCACTGTCAGAGAATAACACAGACCACTTGAATAACAACCATGCTATCAAAACATAGCCAAAGGAACACAGTTTGAAAAGAATTAGAGTATCATTAGCAATGACATGAAGAAAAAAAGATAAGAGCAGCTTAACTACTGCTTGTCATTGCATGCACCTAGTTCAGATCCCAGTTTCAATAGTGTTCAGGCAGCTGCCTGTGGATATACCCAATATTACATGTTAATGTAAAAGTTAAGACTGCCAAGATTTTTTTCTTTTCTTGCTCATTCAAATGGAAACAGCAGAGACTATGTTAAACTTTTTTTGCACGTTGCATACTATGATTGCAAAATTGAATACCAAGATGTTCCAGGTGGCAGCAGGATTGACAGCAGTTCCATGCTTTGCAGTATAGTTAAAAAGGCAATACACCCAGCAGGCCTCAGCATATGGACTGGACTTCAAGCTCTTAATAAAAAGACTCTGACCTTTCTCAATGTTAATCTCATTCACATATCTTCACCTCCCAGTAGCTCAGATTTCCCACCTTTTCAATGAATAAAACTGCTTGTCTACTTGAATAATACTGGAAAGGAATTTAATATCTACCTGTCACAAGGAAATTCCTGTTCAAGAGATAGGGGAAAAGCACTTAAAATAATGGGTCTGGGTTCTAGCCCTGATTTTATGGTAAACACATGAGGTAACAATAGGAAACTCCTATTTAAATTTTAATTTCTTTGCTTTCCATCCTTGTCTTGTATTGGCTACTAGAGAGTTTATAAAGAGACTGTCCCTTGTTGCACACTTTCATTGGTTTCTTTCCTAATGCCTAGCACGGAGAAGTCTGTTAATGGTAACATTGTTCAGAGCATCTGTCACACTAATTTGAAGAATTTTTGAATTATTTCATGTAATCAGAAAATAATTGTTTTAACACACTGAACATATCAGACTATAACCTCACAACTCCTGAAAGTAATGATAAAAGAAACACAGTGTAAAATTGAAATTGATGTCAACTTTATAGGCTACTATGGCTCAAGAGGAATTACAGTTTGTTATTCAAAAAGTCAAATACACAGTGGTTAAATGCTAGAAAATATTTATGAGACAAACAGCAGTATTCTGAGTTCAGAAAAGAGGCTGTTCTGAGTCATGACACAAATGGCATCTGTTGAAATAGTTCAAGCACAAGGAAATCTGAGACAACATTCTTTCTTTCTCAGGTATGGCAGTCTCTATCGTTTCCCTCAGTAGATGGATTAAAATGATGACAGATGAAGATCCATTGCCAAAGTAAATGAAGGATCACATTTAGATATGTAATTACTTGGTCCTAGGCCATTTAAAAATACAAAAAATGGAAGCTAAAACACAGACTCAAACATCTAGCCTAGTAACATTAAATTGTTCTTTGACATTTTACCGGCTTTCAGAAACTCAAAGTAGCAGTGCATTTCTATCCATAAAGATCACAGTTGTGGTGATGTGCTGTCTCTTTCCCTTAGCTTTTAGTAAATACCTTTTAAACCATAGAACTTTCAGCTATAACAGGTGCACAAAATTATCTTTTTCAAGAAACACTGTCCAGTTCTTATACATGCAGATTTTCCAGATCTTCCATATGATGACATAAGTAAGTCCTGTTGCAGTGCTGAAGATTTGGCACGAAACCCTAACCCTACTGAAATAAATGGGATTTATTCCACAAATTTCAGTAGGGCTTGGATGTCACCTTTGGATGAGAGAATGACCACACAATACTTCAGTTCCTAACCATTCCCTCAAGTCAAATAGGACATAATGTATTTCTATGATACTTCTCAAAGCCACTGTTTTTTGTTTCAATGTGGTGAGCGATGCCAGCCATGCTGGAAGCTTTTCAAATTGATTTTGCCCAGAGAATAAACTTTCATCTTCTATTTGCTGAGTGCATTAGGGAAAGTTTCAGACATGTTTTGCAGGACAGACCCTTTTGTTTTGCTAATAGGGCTCATGTACACACTTCCAGTGGGAAAACATCTGTTTTAGAAATCTATCCTCCTAGATATAGCTGGATTCAAGCTACAGACTTTGGAACCACATCCAAACATTCACAAAGTTCAACAGTGTTTGGACCAAGGTGTTGGACTGAAGTCATTAGAGACAAATAGGCCAGGTCTGAGATTTAAGCTTCCTACACTTTCAGGGACACTATGGGATTTTGTCTCAGGTCCAGCTCTGCTTCTTGGTTATGAACACAGTCGTTTAATGTTGCTATGGGCAGACAGGAAACCCCCGTGCACAGTGACATAATACAAGTATGTGTCAGTCAAGGGAACTGAGGTGACGTTAAAAGTGGCTCTCTAATTACCCCTTGTTCATCCACCAAAGAAATTCACAAATATCTGCCTCAGTGCACAACTCAGGTAAACAATACAATATCCATAACAAAATCAAAGCTTCTTTTTTTATCTTTTAACAGAGTAAGTTAGCTAGCATCTAAGGGCTCTCAGTTTAAGCATGTTGTTAATCTTGGTTTCATATTTGGCTTAGTTTTAAATTTAACAATAAATGGGGAGGCAATTATGTTTGGGTTTTTAAAATCTGTAGTTTTGGTTCCGGTCTTTAATAAACTGTCATCCAATAAAAGTAAATAAGAAAGAATTTGAGGAAACCCTGAAAAAAAATCCAGAGACCTCTGTGAACTTTTAAAATGAGGGATTAAACTCTTTTGAAACATCTGCTGCTTGATAGCCTTTATCAGGTCAAAAGTTTTAAATACAAAATCTATTCCTGGAAAACATATAACAGATGTTACATGTTTATTATCTTATATACAATATGTAAGTATATAAGAGAAGGAAAATGTAGGAGACAAAGATAGCAAGAAGTCTCCTGAAGATACCCATGTTCCTCCTGGATACGATATCCAGATTAATGTCAGTTAAGGGCCCACACTGAAAGTCACAGTTACCTAAACAATTAAAAAACATGCTAAGCAAATGGGCTGTGCAAGTAGAACCAAATAGGCTAGAACACTACCCTGAAATAACAAATTGCCATAGCCAGTGATAGCCGAATCAATAGCCTAAGAATTAAATACTGTTCTAAACCTTGTTCAGAGAGACACTATTTACCAGTGATCTAAACTAGTGCAAATTATAACATCAGTTACTGTATCTGTGTAATACCTGACACAAGAGGAACCACTAAAAGGGAAGTTCAAAGGCCACTGAAGCTGATGAAGCCACAGTTACACAGATCTCTTTCCAACTGAAACAGTGTCTGTCCTACTCCCTCCTGCTGTTGATGGCCTTTCGCTTCTTCCCCCACTTGACATGTGCCAGCACAGTCACATAACTGTACAGTAAACTGGAGCAGAGGGAAAGTTCTGCTTAGAAATACCTTTCTTTGCTAAGAAATACCACATCATTCTTTTCTTACAGGGAGGGAGCACGTAGGGAGGTGGTAGCAAGGAGCAAGATCTGCCTCAAAGGACACCAAACACAAAATGGCAGTCAAAGACTATTTCTGTAGCTGCAGTGAGCTTTAGGCTGGGCCTTATCTCTGTTAACAAAGGACTTGCTGCACAACTATCATCTCTCAGCTTAAAAGAGAGAGATGAGCCTCGTTCCTTTCTTTACCTCTGCCAGCATGAAGTGATGCTGGCAATGACCATCCCAGTATTTTCTATATATTTTCCTCCCCAAATGTAATAATAACTTATAGTATTTTCTGGACAACATAAGAAACCATAAGTGGTGCACATATTCAGGAAAATTTATATGACACACATGCTATCTAAAATGTTGTAAAGCTGGGAGGGAGAGGCACTTTGTATATTGCACAAATGAACAGTTGGTACAAGAAGAAGAGCTCACCACTGAATGAATGCTGTATCATTCTCTTTTAGGGAAGATAGATGCCTGTGAGCAAAAGTTCCTGCCATAAAAATACTGCCATTGTAAAACACACAGGGTATTCTCAAAACTGTGCCTGATGCAGAGCAGTTTTCTCTAAGAAGGTCTGGAGCCAAGTGCTTCAGAAGCAGGCTAGAGGACTACATGACATGTTATTTTACCACAACTACTTTGGTCTGACAAAGAGATTGAAGGAATCTAGGTTTCTTCCAACCTTCACTGCAGGGCTTCAGTGCAATATTTTGGCATGTCTCAGACTACGGCACAACAAGGCAAGTGTGTGGAGCAGATGGTTCACCTCACTCATCGTGAGTCCAAGATAGATGAGAAGGGAGGCAGCTCTGAAGAGATCTCTTACAGGCTGGCAGCAGTTCAGTCCATTCCAGTGCTTCTTGCAAAGATCTGGCAGGACCTAAGCACTTCAGAAAAATCCCTCCCCTTGCTTCCCCTCCCCAGTCCCCTCAAACCCACAAAGTTTCTTTGTATGTGGATTTTGACCCAGAACTCAAGACGGTCTTGATAGGTATAATCAGGAGTGAAAGCACAGGTCACTGCTGATGGAATTTATTCTGAGCCAGGACTATTGGCACGTGATCTAGAAGAAAGCACAAAGTAAGCACAGTTTTAAAGAATTAGCAGTCAGGTAGATTTGTAGATGTTTTGCCTGGAAGCAAAATTAGCATGAAGTATTTCTCTTCCCTTGAGATTAAATGGGGCCCTGAGAAGCTAAGGGTGACTAACAAGTTGAGCACCCTCCTCAAGTCTTTAGAGACAAGATAGGAGCATTCTGTGTATTCCTCTTTTAATTGCTTTTAGACAGAGGACTTTAAGTATCAGACAGAACAGCATTTTTACATCCCAGTATTTAACTACCTCCCCTCTACTGAGACAAGATCCAACTAAAAGGCATGCAAAAAATGAGGACTCCCTCTGTCAATATAAATGTCCCTTTGATGACCTTGGGTTGCTAAGAATAAAAGCTTTCAGACCTCTGAATCTTTTGCAATCTTAAAAAAAAAGGGTCAATGAGCCACTCAATAAAATGTCTATATAAAGAAATGGGGCCAAGTATCATCATGATTAAAACTAATCAGCATTTGTGTTGGCAACAAATCAAATAAGGATTTAATGGATACAGAGTATAGTCAACCTTATAGCCTAAGGGGCTATACCCCAGCTATATTAAGCTGATATATCCTAGTGTGAGTAAAATGGATAGTTTGCGCATGCAGGACTTACTCAGTATGTCACACTCAGGAATTATTTTGAAAAACATGGTACTTTTTGGTCTGTTCTTCAAACATAAAGTATAAAAAGACTTTTCTATTGGTGGCAAAAAACCCTTCAGCTCCATCGGTGTTGTGTATTCTACCAGGACTCAAAGTAAGAGACACCATGTCCCTTCCCTTTAAAGATTCCCAAGCTGAATTGAAAAATTATTAAAGCCCTTATACCCCAAGAAAAAATGCAACATTTTCATGCTGTGCTGTTCACAACATATGGGCTCACTTTACTTAGAAGAAGGAAGAAAAATGGCTCCACCTCAAGTTGCGGGTCCCAGCTGAAAAACAGTAAGCTTGCCAAAAAAGCAAGTACACAGGGAAAAAAAAACAAAAACAAAAACAAACAAACAAACAAACAAACAAAAAAAAAAAAAAAAGACATCTCTTTTTTCATGATCAAGTTTTGATTTGAAAAGCATAAAAATTAATACAATCTTCCATAAATGAAAACTCTCTGGAACTTGCAGCTGTTGAATGAAACTGATATCCCGTGAGTTTTATAACTAAAAATTATGAAAATTCACAGCAATCACAAGGGAAATTAGAAGTTCTCCAAATCTACTAATGAAAATGGCGCTCTTGATATTGGCAGTGCTTGCTGTGTACTTGTTCTCAGCCATGTCTACAAGCTGTGTCTATATTAGGATTTAATGTGGACCAATAGGAGATCATAAAAGCAATCAGCCCTGAAAACCCACAGTATACATATTTCAAGGAGTTTAATCTTGAATACTTCCCTTGTGGATTGAACTCCGAATACCGATGGAAGAAGGTTGCAAATGCTCACTGAGTATATCTTTTGGTTTAGTTTAATTTAAACAGAATCCAGTTATGAAGCCTGAGTCTTCCATGTAATGGAAAGAACAGGACAAGTACAAGGGTAAAATCTGGAGATTTGCTTCTAGAGGATACACTTCAGTCAAACAAAAACACTAATGTAGATATCTCTTAAAGAAGATGAGGAATAATTTTGATTAGGCAAAGAGGAAAAAAAAAGTAAGCAGGATATCCTTGCTGTGTGGACAGATTCACCTCCCCTGCAGTATTTCAGCCCTTCCATACCCAGCCAAATAAATCTCAGAGGTACACAGTCCTGCTCAGCTGGGCAAACTCCAGGTCTGCTGGGGTCAGGGGAAGGACATGCTTCATTGATTTACTTAAATAAGTCTGATCTTACTTTGCCGTACATAATACTGTAAATCTAAAAGTAACAGCTCATCTTCCTGTGCACCCAATCATATAAGTCCTCACATTTATTGTGAAATATGACTACAAAAATACACATGGCAGTTGAGGCTGTCCATGTTTTCTGGCTGTTTGGTGGGAGTCCTCACAAACAAAGCAAATCATCCCATTTCATCCAGAGTAGGCATAACTAAGTAGTGTAAAGAATCACACAGACAAGTCCAGCTGAAGTTAAGCATTTGGGTCCAATCCAAAGCCTGCAAAAATTAAGTCAAGACTTTCATGGACCAGGCACATCCTGCCTTTCTTCTCCTGCATCACCAGAGGGTGAACAATTAACAATCAGAGAATTTATGAATCACTTTCTGTCTGACTTACTCTCCGGAATAGTTTTCATTGCAAACTAAACTCTTTGTGGATCACTGTCATTCATGAATTCTCATGTAATGCCAGTTTTGAGGTTTATATCTGCCCCTGATAACTTGCTATCTGAAAAATTAGAAATGATAAATGTTTTTATTTTTCTTTTCCAGACCATGAATGTCTGCAGAAATTATGGTCATCAGTATCCAGACTGTTTTATAAAACCTGAGTGCTGGTGTAATACAAGACAATCAAGCAACACGAAGGCAATTACAAAAAAGGGCACTAATAATAGAGCCATCTTACGACTTTTCAGCAGTGTAAAGAAAACTAAACGATGCGATCTCAAAAGAGGACAAAGTTCAATTCTTGTCACTGAGACACCATCAGATCTTGTTCTTGAGTGGAAAAAGGAAGGCATTTGGAGGCAGTGGGAAAACCACGACCGTGAAACTGCATTTGGATGCCACAGGCCTAATGAAAGGAGATGGACTAGAAGGGTCACTGGGATGTGGAAGCCCGTGTTATATTGGGAGGGGGGAATTTCATACTCGCCTCGTATATAACCCTGTAGGCCTTCACTCAATCTCTTTTCCTATGGTAGCTGGCTCTGGACATGCCAGTGACATGGGATCATAGTCAGATAACTGCCATCTTCCACAGGCCCCCAGCTCCCATCTTTTCCAAAACTGCTTCCACATCTTACAAGACAGCAGACATGATGGGACAGACAGTAATCTCCTTCTTTGCCTTATTGTCAGTGAAAGACACATGAAGACATTTAAAAGACTGGTCTGGGTTCAGAGTGGAGGAACTCTGTGGCAGGCTTGTGTCTCTTGGTAAGGCAGAAGTTAGGGGCCATTTGGGGATCACTTCCTTTGGAAGACAGTGGGTATCCCACTTTGGATGCTGAGTGCACTGCTCCTTGTCTGCATGACTGAAGGGGAAAGGACCAGGGAATGGACTTCGCCTCTGCTGTCAAGACTTGTGTCCCTGCCTCTGTCTTGAAGTTTCCACCATGTATGTTTTTTAGTCCACGGAGGAGGTGGGTGTACAAAGAGAGTGAACTGCCTTAGTGGATGCACAGGCTACTGAGACAGAAGAAATTCCGCCAATACAAAGATATCCAGCTTTATTGCTTTGCAAACTTCCTTGGAAAATAGCAAGAATTTTGGCTGGGTTGTTTTGTTCTGAAAAACAAAATAAAGCTGATTAGAAAAAAAAATCAGAAAATGTCTTTCTATCATAGGACCATAGGATCACTTGTCTTTGAGAAATATGCTTTCCAAAGGAAGAAAGTGTTTTTAAAGCTTCTCATAAGGCCAAAATATCCCAACGTAACCTGTTCAGAATGGTATGTTTTATTTTTCTCTCTTGAAATTATTTCGTGATGGTAGTTTCTACAATACAAAACAAACAAACAAAAAAAAGTAATACTTTTATTTTTAAGAAAGTTTGGGAGTTTTTCTTGAATATTAATATACCGTGAAAGCCTAAATACTTTTAAGAACTTTAATTTTTTTTTTAAAAAAGTTGATATTTTTATTCTGTTACAGTATAAAATAAACTTGAAAAACACAACAAGTTGAAAAACCCAGGTACCACTGACTCTTCTTAATTCCTCTGATCAATTCACTACACTTTTCACAGAATCACAGAATCACTTAAGTTGGAAAAGACCTTTAATACCATCAAGTCTAACAGTTAACTTACCACTGAGAAGTCCACCACTAAACCATGTCCCTAAGTGCCACATCTACACAGCTTTTAATGATCTTCCCTAGTCCCACTGGTCACACTGTTTCAGGTACATTTCTGATTTTTGCATCCTTTCAAGAATTTTATAGACTCTTTCAAGAGATTACTCCACACAGGTCTTAATGATGACCACAGTACTTTTGCACTCTGGATACTCTGGACTTCTGTTGCATCTCATCCTAGTTTATATTTGGACTTTTAGGATGGATAGAAACAAAAACAGGTTCTGAAGTTGTTCTGAGCAATTTCAGGGTTCAGAAATCGCTGGATTCTTAGTACACGCCACAGAAGTGTATTCCAGGTTTGCCGCATTAAAATATGAAAGCATTTGTTTTTATCAATTTAACCAGAGCTTTGGTTCCATCTTCTTCATAGAAATGTAATTATAAAAGCTATCTATCTTGCACTGTCAGATGTACAATATGTGGCTTTGAAAACACAGATGCCCTTGGACTTTCATCTTTCCACAGCCACTGTTATGCATGAGGGTTTGTTTGCTGTCACACCGCATAGTTACCCAGACAGGCAAAGCTCAAGTACACTGGAAATGCTACATTTCTTCTTTACATGAGAATATGCAGAGCCTATACAGGGAGCATCAAAATATCATTCCCTGCTGTGCAAGTGAGACAAACATATAGACAGCTTTCTCAACAAACAGAGAGAGTAAGAAGAAAGCCTGGAGAAGAGAAGGCTGCGTGGAGACCTCATAGCAGCCTTCCAATACCTGAAGGGGGCCTATAGGGATGCTGGGGAGGGACTCTTCATTAGGGACTGTGGTGAGAGGACAAGGGGTAATGGGTTTAAACTTAAACAGGGGAGGTTTAGATTGGATCTGAGGAAGAAATTCTTTACTGTGAGGGTGGTGGGGCCCTGGAATGGGTTGCCCAGGGAAGTTGTGAATGCTTCATCCCTGGCGGCTTTCAAGGTGGGGTTGGACATAGCCTTGGATGGCATGGTTTAGTGGGAGGTGTCCCTGCCCATGGCGGGGGGTTGGAACTTGATGATCTTGAGGTCCTTTCCAACCCTTACTATTCTATGATTCTATGATTGTATGTTCAACATTTGCATAAATTTTAGGGCTCCATTGTCCACAGGATTTCATGACACGACATGCAGTTGTAGGATCAAACAGGCACTGAATTGTGGCAAAATCTGTATAATATGAGCAAAAAAACTTCACAGACGAGAGCTACAACTATTAGAAATGCTGTGTCAATGGGTAGAACTTTGCACCACTGAATTATTCAATGACTCAAAGTTTTATTATAATAACAATGATGAGAGGGAAAGATAATTCAGTGCATGGAGTGCTTGAATTGGAGCTCACACCACTGGCCAAGTTGTGACTGTGCAATCAGCCATAGCAATTTACCACTGGCAACCAAACAGGTATCAGCTCAGCGTGTTCCAGCTGTAAGACTGTGTAACTCACCTTATTATTTTTCATTAGGGTTTTAATGACCCATAAATTTTGTGTCAGAATCCTAAAGCGTGTTTCATCCTTCTCTCAACTATGATTTCCCCTCTGACCTTTGACAAAGTATTTCATTTTAGCCTTACTGCAGATCCCCATTTACAAAAAGGAGTCATCACATTCCTATTTTATAAGAGAGTTCTGTGAACATACCAAACACAGAGCAAGGCACTCAGAAGCCCCCATACTAGCAGCTGGACAAACCAGGCAAGAAAAGTAGCTAAGCACAAGGCAGCTAAACCAGTTTGTTAAATGTTTTGTTGTACATTAAACTGATTGCTTCTGAGGGCAGATGCACTATGAATTAACAAATAGGTGATACCTTTCTAAGAACGTAAAAATTTATATTATTTGAGAGTTTAGATTAGGACACACTCATAGAGACAGATAAGCAGGCACATGCACACACATTCATGCATTTATTTGCACACGCAAGTTCAGGTGTATATGAAAAGTTCATTTCTATTTGCAGGTGCAAACTTATTCCAGTGTTGAAGTTTACAACTCAGGAAATTTTGCACATTTCACAAGGGTGGAAAAAAGTTTTGATTTCGTGGTAAATATTTCATCAAACAAAGACCAGATGTTTGCCTTAGCTCCTGTTTTTACTCTGCCTTACTTTCCCAGCTGGAGTTATTAATTATACCTTTTATTTTCCTACTGCAGTTCTTAACCGTAAAAGATTAAATGGCTTGATTAGCACTGTTTAGCTTTTCCTAGGTGGTTTATTGAATGTCACATTTAACATTCTGTCACCTCACAGATTAAGCTAAATTCTTGCAGCCTTGAAGAAATATGGCTATTTTTTTCCCAGAGAGCAAGAGAAAGGCATTTTTTACAAATTTATGAACACATCGCATTTGACACTTCTATCTATTCTTTAACATACTCTCACAAGCACACAGCCTGTCCTAGACTGTACGTTATTTATAAATGTTGATATTTGGGTTTTTTTGGAAATGCCTCCTGGATATTTTTTTTTTTTTTTTTTTTTTTTTTTTTTTTTTTAATAAAAACTGTGACTGGGATGGTTACAGAGATTTGTGAAACCTCGGAGTCAACAGAATATTCTCACTTGATTTTTCTGATTCTTCAACCTTCTTGGAAGCATATAGAAGAGAATGCAATGAAATCCACAATTCTTTAGTGGATAAAGAGCACTTAATTCTTCATCCTGGAGTGGCTTATGCTGCGGGACCTATGCTCATGAGACAGAATCAATAAATCACCATGAGAGATCTTTGACACCACTCTATTAGTGACTGGTTAAGATAGTGCCAAGACTTGTGCTTTAAAACTACCTAATACCCAAATGCTAAAATTCTCCTCCACTCAATTGAATCTTGAGCCAACCATCAGATGACGGCCATCCCAATGTTTGCATTGGACCAGTATCTAAATCTGGTCTGGTGTGGGATTGCTGTGAAGTAAAAAGCAGCCTTAGCCTTAACACACAGGCTGTGAGCTAAAGTGCTTGCAAGCAGCTTTCTCTCTTCATCCTTCTACCCTTAATATCTAGGAATAATATGGGTAGCTAGCAGAAAGTGCTTTCAAAAAAATATCGGTTTATGTCATTTGAAGACATTCACTTATTCAGATGCAGATATTTTAAGGACTTTTTAGAAAATATTCTAAGATTACTTTTCATGTGTTTTCTACCTCCAAGAAAACACAAAAATGACCAACCAGCTACTTGCTCTGAAAAAAAAGAGGAAAATATATGTGGACTCCAACTGTTAATAGCAGAATGCATGAGTGAACACAGATTTCATCCTATGCCAAGACAGAGATCCTACCTAACCACTGGAAGGTGTTCCTGTGCAGATGGGGCCAATGTGAGCTCAGTTCAGTCAATTTTTATAATCACATCTTTGAATTCAGGAGCCTGGTCTTAAAACCCAGATATTTATTTCTTCCAATTTGCATTCTCATACTCACATAAATGTCCACAGAGGAAGGGCTATATCTGCATCACAACAGAGCACGGGGATGAGGGCACTGCATGGGGCTTGCCAGCTGGAGGAGCTCAAACTACAAAGCTGGGAGCAGCAAGGCCAAATTCTGAGTAAATTAGATAGCAACCCCCTTTCATTCTTGGCCCCATATGCCAAGCATCCTGCTCACCAGGCACAGGGCAATAGTAGTACACTGGTTTTACATGCATGTGCTAGAAGCTCTGGCCATTGGCACAAGTGCAGACACAATTAAGATTCAGTCAAGTTTCTAAACCTGAAATTATTTTTAATTATCATGGATGACCCCCTCACCCAGCTCCTCTCTGTGGTCTTTCACTCTGGTTGGTTTCCCATTCCATTTACTTCCAAAGTGACCCCCCCAAGACTTGAACAAACAAAATCAGATGTGGGACTAAAATGCTGTTTTGTGACACTGCAGCAGCCCTCTGTTTTGTCTTGTTTGTTTAGCTCTAATTTGTAAGAACTTTGGGGCAGAGGCTGTCAATTGCTCTTTGTTTACATCTTGTCTGCAAAAAGGCCTCCTCCTTCTTTGTGGGCTCTTGTACTCTACCACAATAAAGATGGCTATTAATAATATGACCTTCAGCTAGCTGGAATGTATTCAGCAATTTAAAGCATTGACATTGGAGAAATCCTTATGAATGCCTGAGATCAAATAACCTTTCCATTTGTTTTCAGGCCTATATCCAAGCTGTGGTTAAGTAGCTATCATTTCTAACATTTGCATTCCTCTTACCCCATAGCATGTGTGGGGGATGGTACTATCATAATTATACCACATTCTTCTGGGTTCCATAACGAGCTATTATTTTGCTAATGGAATATTCAAGCAGCCTGCAGTAATTTATCAAATAGTCCCAAGTCCCATTTTCTCTGTGTGAATCTTTTTGTTCACAGGTAAATTGATGTGTGGGGGGTTATCAAGGCTTTTTTGTAATTCAAATTAACCATTCCACCCCCCTCTCTGAAAGAAAGATCTTTAGACATAGAATGTTGGGTTTTTTTTCTAGTGATGTTTAGAATTAGAATTGTACAGGCTTCCTGTGAGTGGCAATTTCTGCATTTTAATTCATTCTTACAGTGGTTTTGCATTTTAGCACCTAATTTTGAAAATTTACCTAAACTAGAGGGGAGCAAAATGTAATTCCATTTTTCCTTACAACTATTGTCTGCTCCACTGTCAGATTAAACTGCCAACAATGTACAGTGCCATTGAATTGGAGATGAGAGAGAAAAAAACACCACCCTCTCTGTTTATTTTACTTACAGTAAAAAAATCCAAAATCCAAGACACGGACATATACATAGACCACACTGAACACACACACCACGCATCTCTTCCACTGTGTATTTCTCTATGTAAGAGGAAGAGGGAAGGAGTGTGTGTGTGTGTGTTTATATGTGTATGCATGCAGGATAGGAAGGGGAACAGGTACCTAATAAAAGAACAGTAAATGCAAATGATTTCTGTGACAGACAAGATTTTTTGCCTTCTCAAAAACTGTCTCTGCCACAGTTCCTCACTTTTCTCCTAAATACAGTTAGGAAATTAATGGCTGGCAATATCAGTGGAGAGTTTTCACAGAGTCACCAAATGGCTGAGGTGAGAAAGGAACTGTGGAGATTGTGTAGTCCATCCCCTGCTTTAAGTAATATTGCAGATGACACAGAACTAGGAGTGGTTGAGACACCTGATGGATGTCAGTAAGAGCAGGTTGCTCAGGACATTGGTTTTGCATATTGTCATGGATGGAGATCCCACAACCTCTCTGAGCAACCGGTTCCACTGTTTGACCATGCTCAGTCTTAAAAAAATTTGAGGTTTTAAATGTTTAGATGGAATTTCCTTCACTTCAGTTTGTGTCCATGGCCCTTCTTCCAGCCACTTGGCACCACTGTGAAAAGTCTGTCTCCATTTCTTTAGTCCTCTCAATTACATATTTTTACACATTGAGAAGATCTCCCAGAGCCTTCTCTTCTCTGGGCTGAACAGTCCCTGCTTTTAGCCTCTTCTCATGTTAGAGGCTCCAAGCACTTTACTGTTTGAGGCATTTCACTGGACCCACTGCAGTATGTCCATGTCTCTCTTGCACTGAGGAGCCCAGGATTCTAAATGCATCTCATCAGGGCAAAATAGATGGGAAGGATCACTCCACTTGACCTGTTTGCAATGGTCTTCACAATGCAGCCCAGGATGCAGTTAAATTTCTTTGCTGCAAGAACACATTAATGTTTCATGGTCAACTTGGTGCCTTCCAAGACCATGAAGGCCTTTTTTGCCAGGCTAACTTCCAGTTGGTTGGCATCAGCCTGGCTAGGTTCCTGGGTTTATTCCTCCCCAGGGGCAGAACTTGTCATTTCCCTTTCTTGGTCTTCATGAGTTTCCTGATGCCCATTTCTTCAGCCTGTTTATGTCCCTCTGGATGGCAGAGCTACCACCAGCTGTATCAGCTACTCCTCCAAGTTTTTTGACATCTGCAATCTTGCTCAGGGTATTCTCTGTCCCATTATCCAGGTCATTTCTGAAGTTACAAAATAACAGTTGCACAGTTGAATTCTGGGATACAGTACTAGTGGCTGACCTCCGCAGCTGAGATGTGTCACTGATCACAAACCCCAGATCATCAGTTTAACCAGTTTTCAACTCATCGCGGAGTTCACCTCCTTCATTTTCCTCACCTCATAGTCTATAGTTCCTTCATTTTCTAAGAAGATGTAGGAAGAGGTATTGCATGTTACAGAGAAAATGAAAAGAAAAAGTCATATAAATAGATTATTGCTTTCATCTGCCCCTATATAAGTTCTGTCCATCTTACCTTAGGTCCTGGCCTTCACCACAAATATGATAAGTGGGGTCACATGGTTTTCTTGGGAGCTGCCTCTATAAAGTATATTACACAGGGAGTGATTTAGTTTTTCAAACCACAGAGTTAATTTTAATTTGCATTTGAACACCATATACTGCCACAAGGTTGCATTCTGCTTAGGGTGAATACAAGAACCTGTTTACTCCCTTTCTTATAGTAAAACCAGCTCCCACTCATTTATTGTGGAGTGGAAAACTGAACCAGCTAATAAACAGTTAATAAGTTTTGAGATTCAGTCCATGAGGCATGAAACCAGAAAATCTACCAACCATAAGGTTTTTCTCCCCTGGCATGTTATTTTGGTTCAAAATTATAACCTGTAGCCAAGCACTGCTCCCAGTGAAGTCTTATATTAAAACTGATGCATTGCCGTAGGCGGATGGGGAGTACAGTTTTGTTTGTAACTAGCTGGCCTTTTCTAATGAAAACCATTCTGTCACAAAGAATTTCTTATTTGCCCCTGGAGGTTATATTTCCATAGCCTTGGCTCCACCATATACTGGGCCAGGTATCATCTGAATGTGCTGATCTGTTCTAGTGTCTTTATTAAAATTGCTGTTAACTTCTTAAGTGCTCTATTTATTGAAATATGTAAGAATCAAAAAAATGAAAGGACTTGAACTTCATCAATTACCACCCAACCAGCCTCTCTGGTCTTTGGTTCATGCCTTCAGAATAAACTTGTTTCCTTCCTGACTCGCTGGATAATGACTGCATGCATGGCAGTGTGAGCTTCTCCTAGCCGTGCACAGCACTGACTTGCAGTCTTCCATTCCAAGAACTCACAGCAGATTCTGCATCCTCAGATGGGGTATCCTGACAGTATAACACAAAACCAAGCAGATCAGATGATACTCATTTTTATCCAGATCATACAAAAGGTATTAAATGCACTGTTACTGGCAAAGGAAGTAGGGGAGATAGGCAAGAATTTGCAGTTGAACTAGGAATTCCTACCAGAAGAGGTATAGCCATCAAGGCAATGTGTAATGTGGAAATTTTAACCCTGAAGCAATATTCTGCTATAAAAAAAAGTAATCCAATCTCTTGCAACTTCCTCCATGCAGGCATTTTTTTAATTTCCATTTAGAAAATATGCTAGATCTTAAGCTATTGTAGTACATTTTCTTTGAATCATATCATTCCCATTTATAAATGCATCATCTGAAGCTGTAAAATGCCAAGAGATGCTCCATTGTCACATCATTAATTAGTCATAAATATTCTGAAGTTGAGTGTCACTTGCCAAATTTTTTGTTGAAGAAAGTTGTGCAACATAAACATTTGGTTCATAATTAAATAAGGCATGAGCGTCTTACAATGCTTCCTCCTCCCAATAGCAGCTTAGGTTAAATGTAAGCTAAGCTCTCTGTATTTCCACTGGATTCATGGCATTATGGTTAAATCAGAATTTACTTGTTTGCTTAAGCCCATCTTCTAGAGTGAATGTTGCCATCACTGAAAACCTGCAGTCTTTGCTTAAGACAAAAATCTGAGAAGGTTGTTTGTTGAGGGTTTTCCTCTAGGTTTCTATTTGCTTATTTGGAAGTGTGATGTTTGATATTGGGTTTGCTGGAGCAGAGAGGGAAAACAGTGAAACAAAACTAAAGCCCTGTATTTTGAAACTGGAGAAATTTAAAAACAGAGGTATGCTTTATATACCCCAGTAACACTTTTATAAATACAGCAAGTCTTGACAGTCTTTTCAAAAGCTAACAAGCCATTGTCTACTCTACATCCAAAGAGTTATACTTAATTTATGATTCTTGTAGATGAAGACAGAATTGCAGTACATATTTTGCTGACAAAGATCAGTTGGTCAAAGGTTTCTCCTCTTCATACTATTACCAACAAAACTGTGCAAGAAAAAGTTTATATGAAGATATGCTATTAAAAGCATGCTTTGGCTAGCACAACTGAAGATACTCAGGGGAGTGCTGGGGAAGCTTGAATAAGTCTTGGCAGTGCTGTAGATTTGCCTGTGTAAAAACACTGCAAACGTGAAGGCATTTGCCATCATAACATGCTGATATAACTATTCAGACCTACTACAGATTTGTCCTGAAATGGAATTAAACGCGAGTGCAGCTTAGCAGGACAGGAAGGTATTAGATAATATACAAGTGATTCATGGGTGCACATAATCTACCCCAGCCCTTACCAGGGATCCTATTTGCAACGTGGAAATCTGTACACTGAAAATGATGCAAGCTCGTTTTGCAACAGGCTGATGAACAAGACAGCAGGAAGCAACAGCTTCCAGCTCTACCAACTAAAACTGAAACAGAGCAGCCTGCATAGAACTAAGCATCCCACTGCTAATCCTATGAGATAGTCCACTATTTATTTGTAACATGAAAAAATGGAACAAGGACTCTGGAAGAAGGGGATAAGGAAACATAACTTCATCAGCAATACTGTTCTCTTTTTGATACTAATTTATGTTACTGTGCAGTACATGCACCCTTATGATACTGCTGTTTCAGCTGACTAGGATCCTGCTTTTCAGCACATTTGATCAGTTTATGTTGTCCAGGGATGAACATTGTTAATTCTTCTTCAATGCTAAATTGTAAATGGGCACAAACACACAGAGGATGGGTGGTCCAACACAAAGGACACTTTCCCTTGGAGACCAAGGCTGCAGTTCCTGCTTTGCCACTGACTTCCGATTTCACAATGATTATTAACAGGGTAGGGGTGAACACATGGAAAATAAAACTTCTCTCTTTTACCAAGGGGAGAAAAGGAAAAGTAAAAATTGTCATCTCTTCATGCATATGGATAGGTTAAACTGTTAAAGATACACTGCCAACTTAGTGTGCAATCAATCATATTTCAATCATAGATGTTTGGGGCCAGACCAAATACTCTCTACTTCTTCCATGGTTGACACAATGGCACTCTGATCTCACTTGTCTCATTCTGCCACAGAATGTATTACTGCTACTTTTATTATAATAGCACACTTTTTTGAGGCAAGTAATGTTCTGCTTCCCAGAGTCATCATCATATATACAATGAAATACGTCTCACAGTAGAGCTGGATGCTCAGCTACAATGGTCTCTTTTTACCAGATGCTTTTGTGGAATGAAATATCCAATAGAAAATTTTCCTAATTAATGACACTTCCACATTGCTGTTCTGTGGAATTAAAAAAGCCTCCTTGCCCTTTTCAAGACGATTTTCCCAGTTCAGTATATTCAGTCAAGAGTTACTCTTTTTTTGTCTTTTGCACTGACATAAAGTGATTTCATTAGTCACTGTGGAAAGCAAGGCTGAAACAGCTTGCCCTGGTAATACCACTGCTTGCCCTGCTAGTACCACTGCTTAGACACAAAACTTGTGAGGATTAACTTTACGTTTTCAAACCAATCAGTGGTAAAATACAATTAGAATGTCCTTCTTCTCTGAGCACAAGAATGAGCTGAGACCCTAAAAACTGAAAGCATAGCGCATTTTACAAGAACTCAGGAGCCCTTGTGATTAAGGGACCACACACTGATATATTTGCTAATTGTTGCTCTGCCTCATTGCTCATGAAAAAACCTAAATGCTGTCTTCTAGCAGAAGAGGAGGGGGAAGGAAGCAAAGAAATTCTCAGTCCCTTGAGCGTCAGAGCCTTCACTAGCACTTCCACAAAGATACACTGCACAAGCAAACACCCTTGGCTTCTGTGACTAGCAGGGGTGTCAATATGGGAGGCAAATCCTTTCTGAAGAGTGGGGTATCATTCCAATGTTTTTCAGAGGAAGGTTCCTGCAAAACTCAGAGACTACATCCATAGCTTATTTACGTAGAAAACAGGAGTTCTCTTGCTTTCTGTGCAACATGATAGGCCAAGATGACAGTCTTCACTAAAACCTACCCAGTTTAAACAAACATTCTCCTGCCCTCATCTCTTGCTGTTGCCATGGTCTGGTTAATGCAAAACTCAACTGAAAACACACAGTTCTCAGAAGAATTTAAAGACACACATATATGCACAGTAACCACAGTTCAACTGGAGGTCTTCCACAAGGTTACTTTCCCCTCAGCAATATTGTGAGACAGTGGAATTTATAGCTGGTCCAGGCACAAAAGTTCACATTGACATTTCACATTTGACATCCTAGTAAGCTCAGGAAAGGAATAAACTTACAGCTTGCCCTTGATCCTAACAAAGAGCTTACATGAGTCCCACCACTGCAGCTGTTTCAACTGAGAAGTCTTAATTTTGCTGAAAATCCTTTCCTGCCCTTTTGCCTTCAAAATCAATATGTCATAGTGAGTTATTTCATTAAGTACTCCTCATGCTCTGCACACAACTCGTCTTTGAGGACAACCTTTAGAAACATCTTCTGTCTGCAGTGCTGCTACTAAAAGTACACCTGGTATTTTGCAATGGGGACATGACATGTGGGCTTTTCAATAGTCTTCTTCATAAGTATACGTTACAATTGCCTCTGTTACTAAGAAAAAGTAAATTGTCTTTTGGTCCTTAGTGAGGCATATTTGCTCCCTTCCCTCCTTCGCTTCCAGGCTGACCTCTCTCCTACACACAGGCATGAAGACAACCTTAAGTGACAATGAAACAAATTGCATGTTGTGAACTGCCTTTTCAATTATTTTTCTCCTCTCTGTTTCTCCTGGCTGACCCAGACCAGGCTGTAGCTCTGACAGAGGTCCCTAACCTCCAGATTAAAATATGCAAATTATAATCTTTCCTTCCACGTAGACCTGTGTCAGATACATTGTAATTACGAGGAAATGTTTGATTCTGGTTTATACAAGAAGAGCATAGTTACTTACTTTTGTCATCTTACTCAATAAAATAAACCCAATTTGACATGATGTAATCATTCTTCAGATACAATATAGATCACAGACTATTTTATATTCACTGAAGCAGCTGCCTTTAAGAAAACCAAGTAACAACTTCTTAAATTACCTAACACTCACTACCTTCCACCTTTAAATTAGTATTAAATATATTAAAATAATGGAAAGAAAGGCAGTTGCAATACATCGAGGTTTGTACTCCCTCCCAATAACTAAAAATGAAGCCTTCTGATTGGTATTAATGATCACTGGCTTAGAATTTCACAAAGAAATTGTTTCCAAAATCCACGGATTTGGATCCATGGATCCAGTTTTCAATCACTATAAAGCAAAATTTGGCTGATATTTTTAAGTTACTGAATTATACTACACAAAGAATGGGTCTATGTAGATATTTGCCCCTTTTTTAAATCCTCTTGGTTTCTTAACTTATTCTAAGAAAAATGTTGAGTAGTGATTAATCATGATTAATAATGATGATATAACAGAGATCTCTAGGTATGGAGAGATTTAAAAAAAGACTGTTAAAGGATAACTGTACATGGTCAAAGCAAATTCTTTCCAGGGAAATTTGGAGACATGTAATTTAAGAAAAAAAAAAAAAAAAAAAAAAAAAGAAAAACAGCAAACTATTTCCACAAGCATGAATCACTTTTTGTCCCAGGTACTGTTGTTACAGCATAATATACTAGCTGAAAAACTGGAATTTCATAAATGTAGTCCTACATAATTGATTCAATTTTACCAATACACGATATGGAGGGTACACTGTTTGAGACAAAATGCATATGTTAGTAGAGACCTGAGTAAGAGAAAATGTAGCTTGTTAGAAATCATGCTAATCTACTGCAAAATACCTGTGAAATTCTGCATTTACAAAAGGTCCATTTCTAGCCTGTTATACCTTGCCAGCACCTACTTAATAAAATAGTCTTATGAAAAATATAAGCATCTTCATAGGATTTCCTTGTATTTTATTTCATCCACTTGTTTATACACAAATTGAGAAGTTTTCTGAAATTTTGTAATGTGATAATTTTGGCAAGTCATAATTAAATATTTCTAACCTTACCCTGATGTACTGCAGTGACCATTTCAAGCATCTGAGCTAAGCAGCATGTTAAGAAATTGTTCATTGATAACTGCATGTTGCTACTCTTTCAGCCATGATGTGGGTCAGCACTGCCAGTCCAAACTAAAAATAAGTAAAAACGCTGCAATGATGTGCCACCAGCTCCTTTTGTTAAGGCTCTGAATGTGCACATTATAAAAGCTTTAACCACAGGGAGTTAGTTGCTTGTAATTGTCTAACACAAAATTTATAGAATTGTAGAATCATCTAGTTTGAAAAATACCTTTAATATCATCAAGTCAAACCATCAACCTAGCAGTGACAAGTCCACCACTAAACCCTGTCCCTGAGTGACACATCTACATATCTATTAATATCTCCAGGGATGGGGACTCGATCACTCCCCAACACAGCCTATTCCAGTGCTTGACAACCATTTTGGTGAAGAGATTTTTCCTGATATCCAGTCTGAACCTCCCATGGCACAACTTGAGGCCATTTCCTCTTGTCCTATTGCTTTTTAACTGGGAGAAGAGACCAACACACTCCATGCTGCAACCTCTTTTGAGGTAGTTGTCGAGAGCAATAACGTCTCCCCGATCCTCTTTTTCTGCAGGCTAAACAACCCCCCGTTCCCTCGGCTGCTCCTCATGACTTGTGCTCTAGATACTCCATAAGTTTCATTGCCCTTCTCTGGATCTGCTCCAGCACCTCAATGTCTTTCTTGTAGTGAGAGGCCCAGAACTGAATAAAGGACCCCTTCAAATCTAGTTAAAAGCTTTTTCAATGAGCCCTGCCAACTTCTAGGTCAAGATCCCTTTTCTCCCTTTGAGACAGGTGCACCCCATCTGTTGCCAACAGCCCTGCTGTCATGTAAACCAACCCATGATCAAGACCCCAGAATTCTTTCGGTGACAACAGGCTTGAAGACAGGCTCTTCCTGTTTCTTCTCACATTGTTCCCTGCAACTGGAAGGATACAATAGAAATTACTTGTGCTCCTGATTGCTTAACCATTCATCCCAAAGCTCTGAACCCTTTCTTGATTGCCCTCGGACTTCTTGTTGCAACTTCTTGTTGCCTATCTGATAAATCAATAATGGGTAATCATCCAAGGAACGTACCAGGGTTTCTTTCCTGTTCAGGGCACAAGACAACTTAACCTTGGTGACACCTCCGTGCTAGATGAACCATCGTCCTCATTATTGTTCAGTTGGCCTTGCAGAGGCTTAAACCTATCATACATGAGACAGTGGGGAAGTCACAGGGGAGACACACTTTTTATGCTGGGCAGGAACTTGTCACCATTGCCCTCTATCCTCTAAGGCCCTGTACTCATCCTGGCAGAGAGAAGATAAGGAAGCCTCCACATCATGTGTCCTGGCTGCCTGTCATGTCTTTCTCAGGGAAAGTAGGGTGTGATTCCAATAGTCTCCTCAACCTACTTACCTCCTCCTGGGGCTCTGTCCTAAAGTGAGGAGTTCCTCTACCTGGGTGCACCTCCCACAGGTGTGCTGTTTGAATGACCTTGTGGCTAGTGCTCTCTAACAGCTTCTTTTATACATGGGGGTATCTTGGCTGCCATTGATCCTGGCCCTGCGCAGGCCCTGTCAGCTGCTGTTGCATGAGCTGCAGGCTCCTGGCAGCTATCTCGGCTCCTCTGCAGTTCTCCAGTTCAGGAAATCCCCCTTGTGCACCCTGCTGGAGTGCTTTGCTGCAGATCATGCTGGCATCAGTGCAGCTTGCCTTGGCAACTCAATTGTCTAACACAAAAAGAGATTCATGTGATTTCAGTGGGTTTGGAGATGAATAAGATACAGCCCAGCAATTATGCCTCTTGAAAGGATTCAGGTCTCTGTGACAGACTCTCTTTGCAACTATAAACACATCACATGGGGCCATGTTTACAAAATTTGCATCTGCTGAAAAACCCAACATAAACCCAGTTCAATACTTAAGCACAAATAAGCTTTCCCTTAGTAGTCCAGATGAACACTTGAGAAGCTGCAGGCTTTTGTGCTGTAGCCATCAAAGTAAATCACTTAACATTGTGTGTGCCCACAAGCCATTCTGGCCAAGCTGCAAATCTAGCAAACCTTCTCCTCCCCCATGACTGGGACTTCACAAATTAGTCTCATGCCATGGCTGTCTTTATGTACAAAAGAGAGTTTTCATTTGTAATCCTCATTTTCATCAGGCAGGTGAAACTAACTACTCAGCTACTGTTAGAGGGGAAAAAAAAGGTGAATCGGGGTTCACACTCAAAGAAACAAATTGAATAATTCAGACCAAAAGCTGTTTTAATCTGAAAATCTCAGCTTCTTCATCATGCCTGGCTTAGACCCCCCAGGAAAATGTCTAAATCTGAAGATAAAATGAACACCTCTATCCTCAGGGTTTCTTTCTGGCTTAAGCCTTCATGTCATGCCTAGACACATTATACAGTCACAGTTCACACTACATAAGGAATCTCAATGTCTGGATTACCACGTGCTTTTGTGAACAGGCTATCTCAAGTCTTTAACCACTACAGAAACATTTTGGCAGCAACAAAGTCCTCCCAGCTTTTTCAGAATCTTTGAACAGAGACAAATTACACAAAAAGTAAATAATGATGTCATGAGGTAAGGAGGGCACCCTATGACGCCCCAAAGAGAGACAGAACTAAATGCTATGTAACCCTGCAGGGAGTTATCCCCAGACATGGTGTGCATAACCCAGCCTATGCCACCTGCCATTGTTTTTTATTAAGCAGCTTGAGCACAATCTCAGTGATCTCTGTTCTTCTTCCCTTCAGTCCTTGGTCTCTCCTCTGTGACCTTCTGGGGAAGTTGGCATTCCTTCCATGAGTGGTCCATGTCAGATAACAGCTCTTTCTGCAGCGTGGCCAGCTGCCCAGCTGAACCAATCCAGGACCAAGTAATTTAATGTATCTGAGCAAATAGTCAACAGATTGAAAGAATTATTCATTAAAACCACTAAGGATTACAGTCACAATGGTAAGGTAAAGAAAAAGGATTTATTTTCCTGTTACCAATCCTGCTACTTCATCTGAATAATACTGCCTGGGATTTCTTATTAACTACAGCACTTCTATTTAAAATCCTTCCTTGAAGTCTAAAGAACCAATTTTAGAGAAAATTCCAATTTAAACTCTATTACAATTTACTTGTAAGATTAATCTTGCAAACTTGTAATGGGTATATTAATTAGACATCATTAATAACTCCAGTATCAGCCATGAATTTCTGTTGTCCCTTAAACTAAATATGATTAACTTCGGTCTTTCTCAAGGGCATAATTTTGCAAAAAATAGTAAGCACAGGAGTATAAGCTATTATAGTATTGAAAGTGTCATTTTGTTTATGATTTCATGTGCAGGGCCAGATCAGCCTAAGCAGCACCCAGAATCTTATGCATTTTTGCACTCATATCCTTGTAGGATGGAAGACAGCTATCGAATTTAAATGGCTTAAAATGCCAAATTTTCAGCCACATTTCCTATATTCCAAAGCAAGTTACCTGAAAGAGAACTATATTACCTCAAATGTTTTTTAAATACAAAGTGCTCTTAGATATATTGCAAAATTCCTACAGATGCTCAAATCTCTAATACAAAGGTTTACAAAGTACACAGTCCTTGTACAGACTGCAATTGTAAAAAATGCCATAAAGATTTTCTGTCATTCCTATAATTTGAGCCATTTAATTAGCCTTTAGACTTAAAATATCATCATGACCCTGGAAAACAGAAAACTACAATGTTCCTGACATTTTTGGAAGATTTTTGTTTAGCTGCTTCATTGACTGTCTCTTGCTATTACTCCAGCAGCTGGCAAACTGTGTGCTAGGCACAGCAGGACAACCCTCCAGCAAGCCAGCATGGCTCTCAGGTACCTAGTAGCTACCCAGCAGTTCCCATCGCTTGCTGTCTTCAAGCAGCCAAACTACCAACTAGCTTCAAGAATCCTGCCTGCTCTTGAAACACTTACATGCTCTCAGTGATCTAGCTCAAGTTTCATTTCCTAAAGACTTATATTACAGCACACCATAACCACAGATGTCCTTTTCTTTATGGCACTAGACATTCTGGGTCCAGTTCTTCTTTCACTTGTCCTGACAGAATCACTTTATATTTTAAAAAGCCAAGTAATTTATTGAAAGTAGGTCAGCAAACTGCAAAATACAACATTCCCAATGCATGAGGCTATTATGGAAGCTGGTACTCACTTAAGGGATAGCAAGTCACTTTTTGCCTTTCCTGCCAGCACATTCCCCAAGATACAGAGTACCCTTTCTTTCACTTCATGTCATGATATTGCATTAAATCCCATGTAATCGTATTTAGAGCTAAATATTCAGGCCCATCTGAGAGACAGTTGCCACGACCCCATGCATCTTCTCAATTGTTTACACTCCTGTCTGCTCCTTCCATATGACCTGACAGTCCCCAGTGCTCAATCAAATAAAGGTGAACACAACAACAAAGCATTCACTACTCCCCATCTGTACAGGAAAGATGATGAATCAAACTTCTGTCACACAACCACTCCCAAAGGGAGATGTCTTTGGGTGATCAATTGATGCTTCATCAAATGGACCCCTTGTCCTTCCAACTCCAACTCTTCTGATTGTTTTCTGTTAAATATCTAGACAAAGAGCTGCTGACCTCAACTTTCAAACTTCAACTTTCAGCATTGATCAACAGTAAATAATGGATAAGCCCTTGACAATACATTTCCATGCTATATCAATTTTTCTTCAGCTGGTGTCTCAAGTAACAAGGTTGCAACTCTGTCCCCAGAGACCATAAAGGTCTTTGAAGTTCCTTTAAACTGAAAGGAATCCAGAACTTTATGCCTTAAATCATCTTTCCACTGGTAGGGACACCAGACTGTTGGAAGCCAATGTCTGGGACCATTTATATAATTTTAGGCAATCCACAGCACAGCTTTCAAGCTTTTGGAAAATTAATTAATTCAGGATAACATAGTAAACTCAGATCTGAGAAAGGAACCATCATAGTTGTTGAGTGTGTTCTGATTTCATATTGTATTTATATGGTGAGAAAAACAATATTGCATGGCTTTTTTATTACATTCATTTGCTTAAAAAAGAATACTGTGGAATCATTGGGTAACAACCTAAAGTTAATTTTGGATGAGGCAACGTGTAAAGCAAATGCCTTAATGTAAAATAAGTTAGTGAATAAATAGTGCAGCTATTTAAGTATTTAAGTCTGGGAAAAAACTGCAAAGAGACTGAGGAGAAAGATATCTAAATTTTCTATGTTAAAAATTTGTTGCTGCTGTAGGCATTTTTCGTATTGCAAAAAGTGACATCCAGTGACATCCAGCTGTTTCATCATTTTAAAAAGAAATAATGAATCTTCAAAATCAAGTCTTCCCTGTTAAGCTCAGTTACACAGGATACTGGGGGATACTTCCTTGCCTTTTCTCTCAGTGCATTGCTTCATGTTTTTAGCAAGTTCTCATTTTCTAAGAACCAGAAAAAAAACACCTTGGCAGCTTTCCTTTCTGTTACAAATCTCATTGTAAGCAGTCAAATGTCTGTCCAGCCAGAATTTATCTATTTATTATGCTAATACTGAACTACAACCTGACAACAAGGAGCTTTTTTTTTTTTTTGTATTTGTTACATTTTAGGGAAACATAGCCTTGTTTCATGCACCAGGGCCTCAGGCTTGCTTGTATTAGTTTACATCATGAAGGAACTTGGCCTAGTAATTCTCAATGTTGGCTCATCACTGCTAAACTATAAATGGATATCTCCTGTTTGGCTGGGTGCCCAGGCAGCTTTCTTTTAAATTCTTAATCCCACTTAAAAAACATGTTCTTAATAGAAACAAGTGGTGGTTTCCATACAGTATCTAAGTAACTAAATAAAGCACAGCTACCACAAATTACCTTCTCTCCAGCATGACTCACCAAAATGCTGAAGACTAAAGGCTATCGTACAGTTCTGTTTCTGATGCTACTACTCACACACTTTTTCCAGTGAGCACTTCAGCTTTCGCCTTCAGACAGTCCATAAGAAAGTCATATTCTGCTTCACCCATGTTGGTGCAATGAACTTAGGTTGGCCTCAACTAATCATATTGATCCCACCATTGTACGTACCCTAATCTGTTTATGACTCTTGATCATCTCTGTGCCTTCCATACATGTCCCCCAATATTCACTTTTCCTCCATAGGTCCTGTACTTCTCCCCTACTTTATGGGCAGGTTTTATCCTCCCTTTTATGGCTACAAAGAATCCTGCTGTCATGATAACATTTATCCCATAACCTTCTGCCAGCTGTGTTGAAACGCTAATCTAACCTGATCTAGTGCAGTGTTTTGTACCAAGAAAAAAACAAGTAGCACATCAGACAATGTAGCTAGCAAGGAAGAACACGAAAGAAGGGTGTATCAAATATGCTGAACAACACTTGATGAGAGATGCCGAAGTACCCCCATTATAAAAGAAATACAATTCTCTTTCGGCAAATACACCTCCTGCCAGCTTGTTCTTTCACTAATAAAATACATAAATATATAATGGCATTCCTGATCTATTAAAAAAAAACAAAAAAAAAAAAAAAAAAACAAAACCAAAAAAAAAAAAAAAACAATCCAAACTCTTTTCCATATATATTGTAGACAATAAAATGTGGGCCTAAGTTTTCCCATCTATTTTAAGACTTCCTAATGTAATTTACATGTGGAAGCTGAGGGAAGAGAACACCAGATATTCAAGGATTACCTGCTGCAAGCTCAGGAGTGATGCATCCCAACTAGAAGGAAGTTTAGCAGGAGGGCCAGGAGACCTCCTTGGATGGATAAGGAGCTGCTGAGGCAAATTTGAAGTAAAAAGAGGCTTATAAAAGGTGGAAGCCAGGAGGGGCAGATTGGGAAGAATAGAGGGATGTTGTCCGGGAAGCTAGGGACCAGGTTAGGAAAGCTAAGGCCCACTTAGAATTAAACTTGGCTAGGGATGTTAAAGATAATAGGAAGGGATTCTATAGGTACATTGCCAGTAAAAGACAGGCTAGGGACAGCATGAGCCCTCTCCGGAAGCTATTCGGAGAACTGGCTACACTGGATTTGGAGAAGGGCGAGGTTCTAAATGACTTCTTTGCCTCAGTCTTCACCGGCAAATGCTCTGACCACACCACCCAAGTCTTGGAAGGCTGACACAGGGACAGTGAGAATGAAGACCCTGGGCCCACTGAAGGAGAGGATCTGGTTCGAGACCACCTTAGGAACCTGAACGTGCACAAGTCCATGGGATCTGATGAAATCCATCTGCAGGTCCTGAAGGAGCTGGCAAATGAAGCTGCTAAGTCATGTCCACCATATTTGAAAAATCATGGCAGTCAGGTGAAGTTCCCAATGACTGGAAAAAGGGAAATATAACCCACATTTTCAAGAAGAGGAAAATGGATGAGCCGGGGATCTACAGAGCAGTCAGTCTCACCTCTGTGCCTGGCAAAACCTTGGAGGAGATTCTCCTGGAAGGCATGCTGAGGCACATGAAAACCAACAAGGTGCTTGATGGCAGCCAGCATGGCTTCACTAAGATGAAATCCTGCCTGACCAGTCTGGTGGCCTTCTATGGTGGGGCTACGGAACTTATGGACAGGGGTAGAGCAGTTGATGTCATCTACCTGGACTTGTGCAAAGCCTTTGACACTGTCTCACATGACATCCTTGTCTCTAAGTTGGAGAGACATCAATTTGATAGGTGGACCACTCGGTGGATAAAGAACTGGGTGGATGGCCGCACGCAAAGAGTTGTGCTCAATGGCTCAATGTGCAGCTGGAGACCAGTAATGAGTGGTGTCCCTCAGGGAGTGGTGTTGGGACTGATCTTGTTCAACATCTTTGTCGATGACATGGACAGTGGGATTGAGTGCGCCCTCAGCAAGTTCACCGATGACACCAAGCTGTGTGGTTTGGTTGATACACTGGAGGGAAGGAATGCCATCCCGAGGGACCTTAACAGGCTTGTAAGGTGGGCTGATGCCAACCTGATGAAGTATAACCATGACAAATGCAAGGTCCTACACCTGGGTTGGAGCAATGCCAGGCACAGCTACAGGTTGGGCAGGGAGAAGAGATTCAGAGCAGCCCTGCGGAGAAGGACTTGGGGGGTGTTGGCAAATGAAAAAATGAACATGAGCCGACAGTGTGCTCTTGTAGCCCAGAAAGCCAACTCTATTCTGGGCTGCATCAAGAGGAGCATGACCAGCAGGTCGAGGGAGGTGATCCTGCCCCTCTACTCTGCTCTTGTGAGACTTCACTTGGATTATTGTGTACAGTTCTGGTGTCCTCAACATAAAAAGGACATGGAACTGTTGGAACAAGTGCAGAGGAGGACCACGAGGATGATCAGGGGACTGGAGCACCTCCTGTATGAAGATAGGCTGAGAAAATTCGGGCTGTTTAGCCTGCAGAAGAGAAGGCTGCGTGGAGACCTCATAGCAGCCTTCCAGTAGCTGAAGGAGGGCTATAGGGATGCTGAGGAGGGACTCTTCATGAGGGACTGTAGTGATAGGACAAGGGGTAATGGGTTCAAACTTAAACAGGGGAAGTTTAGATTGGATATGAGGAAGAAATTCTTTACTGTGAGGGTGGTGAGGCCCTGGAATGCGTTGCCCAGGGAAGTTGTGAATGCTCCATCCCTGGCGGTGTTCAAGGCTGGGTTGGACAGAGCCTTGGGTGGCATGGTTTAGTGTGAGGTGTCCCTGCCCATTGGAGATGGTTGGAACTGGATGATCTTAAGTTCCTTTCCAACCCTAACTATTCTATGATTCTATGTATCAAAAATTTACATTCTTCTGCACAGTACAGCTTTCAGCCACATTTGTTACAATGCCCTAAGTTGTTTATAACTAAATATTTATTTGTATACTTAAACAACATGGTAAACTCTGATCACATTTGCACTGGTGTATTTGCTGCCTGCTCTAGTCGGTCCCACTGACTATTACCCACTCCTGGTAATACATGTGGGTGCTACTGATATAGATAGCAGTAGCCCGGAGACTATAAAGAAGGACTACAGGGCTCTGGGAGAGGTGGTTAGGGGCTCTGGAGCTCAGATTGTCTTTTCGTCAATTCTCCAGGATACAGGGCAGGACCTTGAAAAGGCTAGGAGGATTGGGCAGGTTAATAAATGGTTACAAGGGTGGTGCTATAGTCAGGGGTTTGGGTACCTTGACCATGGGACTCAATATAGTAGGCCAGGTCTACTGGGGGCTGGTGGAGCTGGTCTGACAAAGAAGGGGAAGAGTGGATTTGGTAGGAGGCTTGCCAGACTGGTCAAGGATGCTTTAAACTAGATGTGTTGGGGGAGGGGGGCATCATTCCATCCCAACACACCCAGTCGGTTGCCAGCACCTATAGTAAACGTTCGGAGCAATGTAGGGATATTCCAGCTGCTCCAGCCAATGAGCCGGCTTCAATTGGATCTCGGCTCAAATGCCTCTACACAAATGCCCGTAGTATGGGGAACAAACAAGAGGAATTAGAGATGTGTGCACATCTACGGGGGTATGATATCATAGGCATCACAGAAACATGGTGGGATGGCTCCTATGACTGGTGTGTTGGAATGGAAGGTTACCGGCTCTTTAGGAAAGACAGGTCCAGTAGGCAGGGAGGGGGAGTTGCTATTTATGTTAGGGATAGGCTAGAGAGTATGGAACTCTGTCTGGGGACAGGTGAGCAGTCGACAGAGAGTTTGTGGGTCAGGGTTAAAGGGAGAACAGCGATGGGTGACATTATTGTGGGGATCTGTTACAGACCGCCTGACCAAGGGGACTTGCTGGACGAAGCGCTCCATAGGCAGATAGGAGCAGCCTCACGCTCGCAGGCTCTTGTTCTCATGGGAGACTTCAACCACCCTGATATCTGTTGGAGGGATGGTACGGCCCAGCACAAGCAATCCAGGAGGTTCCTCGATTGTGTGGAAGACAAATTCCTTCTGCAAGTAATAGAGGAGCCGACAAGGAGAGGTGCCATGATTGACCTCGTCCTCACCAACAGGGAAGGGCTGGTTGGAAATGTAACGCTCCAGGGCAGCCTTGATTGCAGCGATCATGAGATGGTTCAGTTTGAGATCCTCAGGACAGTGAGAAGAGCGTGCAGCAAGCTCACTGCCCTGGACTTCAAGAGAGCAGACTTTGGCCTCTTCAGGAACCTGCTCAGTAAGGTTCCATGGGAGACAGCCCTAGAGGGCAGGGGGGCCCAAGACTGTTGGTTGATATTCAAGGATCACCTGCTGCAAGCTCAGGAGTGATGCATCCCAACTAGAAGGAAGTTCAGCAGGAGGGCCAGGAGACCTCCTTGGATGGAAAAGGATCTGCTGAGCAAAATTCGAAGGAAAAAAGAGTCTTATAAAAGATGGAAGCAAGGTCAGGCGGCCTGGGAAGAATACAGGAATGTTGTCCGGGAAGCTAGGGACCAGGTTAGGAAAGCTAAGGCCCACTTAGAATTAAACTTGGCTAGGGATGTTAAGGATAACAGGAAGGGATTTTATAGGTACATTGCCAATAAAAGACAGGTTAGGGACAATGTGGGCCCTCTCCAGAAGCTATTGGGAGAACTGGCTACCCTGGATTTGGAGAAGGCTGAGGTTCTTAATGACTTCTTTGCCTCAGTCTTTACCGGCAAATGCTCTGACCACACCACCCAAGTCTTGGAAGGCAGACGCGGGGACGGTGAGGGTGGGGATCCTGGGCCCACTGTGGGGGAGGATCTTGTTCGGGACCACCTTAGGAACCTGAATGTATATAAGTCCATGGGACCGGATGAAATCCATCCACGGGTCCTGAAGGAGCTGGCAAATGAAGCTGCTAAGCCACTGTCCATCATATTTGAAAAATCATGGCAGTCAGGTGAAGTTCCCGATGACTGGAAAAAGGGAAATATAACCCCCATTTTTAAGAAGGGAAAAATGGATGACCCAGGGAATTACAGACCAGTCAGTCTCACCTCTGTGCCTGGCAAAATCATGGAGCGGATTATCCTGGAAGGCATGCTAAGGCACATGAAAACCAACAAGGTGCTTGGTGACAGCCAGCATGGCTTCACTAAGGGCAAATCCTGCCTGACCAGTCTGGTGGCCTTCTATGAAGGGGCTACGGAACTGATGGGCAGGGGCAGAGCGGTTGATGTCATCTATCTGGACTTGTGTAAAGCCTTTGACACTGTCTCACATGACATCCTTGTCTCTAAGTTGGAGACATCAATTTGATAGGTGGACCACTCGGTGGATAAAGAACTGGGTGGATGGCCGCACGCAAAGAGTAGTGCTCAGTGGCTCAGTGTCCAGCTGGAGACCAGTAACGAGTGGTGTCCCCCAGGGATCGGTGTTGGGACCGGTCTTGTTCAACATCTTTGTGGGTGACATGGACAGTGGGATTGAGTTCGCCCTCAGCAAGTTTGCCGATGACACCACGCTGTGTGGTTCGGTTGATATATTGGAGGGAAGGAATGCCATCCAGAGGGACCTTGACACGCTTCTGAGGTGGGCTGATGCCAACCTGATGAAGTTCAACCATGCTAAATGCAAAGTCCTCCACCTGGGTCGGAGCAATGCCAGGCACAGCTACAGATTGGGCGGGGAGGAGATTCAGAGCAGCCCTGCGGAGAAGGACTTGGGGGTGTGGGTTGATGAAAAAATGAACATGAGCCGGCAGTGTGCGCTTGCAGCCCAGAAGGCCAACCGTATTCTGGGCTGCATCAAAAGGAGCGTGACCAGCAGGTCGAGGGAGGTGCTCCTGCCCCTTTACTCTGCTCTCGTGAGACCTCACTTGGAGTATTGTGTGCAGTTCTGGTGTCCTCAACATAAAAAGGACATGGAAGTGTTAGAACAAGTCCAGAGGAGGGCCACGAAGATGATCAGGGGACTGGAGCACCTCCTGTATGAAGATAGGCTGAGAAAATTGGGGCTGTTCAGCCTGGAGAAGAGAAGGCTGCGTGGAGACCTCATAGCAGCCTTCCAATACCTGAAGGGGGCCTATAGGGATGCTGGGGAGGGACTCTTCATTAGGGACTGTGGTGAGAGGACAAGGGGTAATGGGTTTAAACTTAAACAGGGGAGGTTTAGATTGGATCTGAGGAAGAAATTCTTTACTATGAGGGTGGTGGGGCCCTGGAATGGGTTTCCCAGGGAAGTTGTGAATGCTTCATCCCTGGCGGCATTCAAGGTGGGGTTGGACATAGCCTTGGATGGCATGGTTTAGTGTGAGGTGTCCCTGCCCATGGCGGGGGGGTTGGAACTCGATGATCTTGAGGTCCTTTCCAACCCTTACTATTCTATGATTCTATGATTCTATGTGACTGCAGCTAGCTTGTACCCAACTGTAAGTCCAGAGAGTTTAATATGGGACACTAATCTTTTTCAGAAAGAATAACCCATCTTTAAACTCATGAATAAGCTTCATTTACTTCCATGGTTAATGGATTGTGTAAATACACATCCCTGAATGACTTATTTAATTAGGGCCTTGTTTGCTTTATGGATCGGTTCTGAAGCATTCCAGTGCAACATGTTTGCTTCTTTTGTGTCTCAGCTGTGAACATGAAGGACATGCAAGTCTTCTGGTCAAGCTTTGTCGATTGTGACCTGGACCACTCTCTGCAGACACAACAGGGAAGGTGGCAGGTTCACTATGCAGCAAAATGGCTACATTAGGGGTATGATGCAAACTTTTTCTGTATCTCCAAGTCAGAAGCCAATCAGCAAACCATTGATATGTTTTTAACAAGAACTCTTCCAGTTTCGACACAGTGTCTACTCATTCCCTTCTTTGTTAAACTGGTAACTGCCTACTCAGCATTTTAAGTTGGTTTAAATAATACTTATCTATTTGCCTGCAAAGAAATAATAAAGTAAACCCCTCAGAGATGTGATTAGCCCTAAAGGTCATGTTAAAGTTGGAAGAGAATAGAAAGAGACTTTTACCAGAATGTGGGAGAATATGCGTATATGATGGCTGCAAATATTTCAGTTGAGTGGATTTTACATTGCATTCTATCTGGTTTCACTTATATGATAATTGAAGGGAAATAGAGAAAATAAAGCACTTTCCCATGCTGTGTCTAAAGCTTTTTTCATGGTTAAATGTCATCATGTCTCAAGAGTACCAAAAATACTGGTGAAGGCCATCTTAATTTTGAAAAACAAATATGTATGAGAACTGGTTGTAGTTGGACACAGTATTGAACTAAAGCAGGTCTGCCATCAGTATGTTTTATTGGGATGTACCCTGGAGAGTTTGAATGAGGATCTTCAGGAGAAAAACAATAAAATATTTTTAAATCCAGCTAAAACACCCCCACTGCATGGAAGACTGGACACATCATTTGTTATTGTTGCAAGTGAAAATACCACTGGATGCATAACTATAACTTGCCCTCTGAGAGCAAACCAATCTCTGCTCTCATTCCAACAGATGTACCTTTTGTTTTCAAACAGAGTCAGCCTTTAACAGGCAGAGAAAGGAAAGGAAAAAAGTTCAGAGAAAAGCAAGCACCTAAGGAAAGCACAAAAGGGAAAGGTGGTCCACAGAAAAACACACTTTTTCTCCAGCTGGTGACGCCTAATCAGGAAGTCTCTCCCATTCTTCTGTCTTGGCTGCTATTTAATTAAGAACCTGCCCCCATACACTGAAACATTTCATTTCCATCTCATATGACTCACTATCAAGTCATCAAGTATATACACTGATGTATATATTTATACCTCATCTACATATTCATACATACAGTTCTAATCAAAGCAGGCAGCTTTAATTGCTCAGTTTTCATGCATTTTACTATGATATTTCTATGTTCCTTTTAACTTGGTTCTGGACATTTTTCTTGTTTGCAATCTAGCTTCTTTCCTGAGATTTCAAAAACCAGCCAACAACAGACACGCTTTTATTCTTAGCAGACACGCTTTCATTCTCCGTTCATTCCTCTCCAGAGACAACCTGTCAGAGGGAAATATGGGTGGTGGGAGTCTAACTGTGGACAAAGCGTAGTATTATAAAAAAGGTGCAAACAGAATTTACTGGTTGCTAGCTATCGACCTGTAAATATGAATTCAAACTCAGTTAATAGTTCTGTCCTAAATCAGCTATTTAACTCAGCTTGGGGCTTTGAGACAAACTTAGATGCCCATTGCCCTCAGTTTCCTTGCAAGTTGGGGCAAATTTTTTTAAACAGCAAATCCTCACTAAAATATTAAAACCTGAATTTTAAACTCCCACTGATCACAACGAAGCCCAAGTCAGTTAAGCAATTGAGAGATTACTATTCCCTTATTTTATTCTTTTTAGAACAAAATCATGATCCTTAGCAGAAGATTTTGTTCTGTTAGCACAGCCATTCGGACACTATTTTACAAATTTCCACTGTGTTTGGACTTCAGAGTTCTCTATTCCCACCAGAGAAATCACACAAAATTCTTATTATCTCATTTTCCCTTTTTTTGGCCTTGCACTTTGACCCTGGCATTCTCAAAAGGACACTTGGCTTTTTACATTAGACTTCAACCACAGCCTGGTTTTCTAAACAATAAAATAGAGTAACTTGTAGTCCATAGTTGTCCAGAGTCAGAGAGACAGGCTCCAGAAGCCAAATATATACAGTGGGAAAGTATAATTTGAAATGTTCCAGACTAAACATTTTAAAATCAGACAAAATAAATATTTCAAAGCACTAACCTGTAAACTATTGCTTGCTGATTCTGGATCTTGATGTTGCTGCTGCTGCAGCTCCTTGTTAAAAGATCATGAATCTTTAATGATTTTAGACATCCTACAGATAGCACAGCAGTATACATTGGCTCACAAATAATTTGCTGTCCTTCAGCATAACCTTCTACATCCAGTGCTGTACCTTTGAAATTTGGAGTTTTGCTAGTTAATGGAAAGCCTGGCCTTGCTAGCATTGGTTATTTATTTTTTAAAAGTATAACATTTTGAAGTATTACTTCTACCTATATTAAATAAAAATAACAGGTTCATGAGAGTAGTAATAATAGGAATTATCACTACTATCTTTCTCTGCATAAAGCTATAAGACCTACAGGGATTATTACCCTTGTATCAGGTAATCGCAGAGAGCACAAGAAAGACTCAAGGCCACTTGTTCTATCTCCCTCCAGGAGAGCAAAAGGGTGGTTTGAGGATGAGCTGTAGAGAGTGAGGTAGGCAGTGCACCTGGGAGGATAGTATAAGCCACACTGCTGAAATTCTCAGACATGAAGCATTTTATCACTCACAGCTCCAGCACAATCAAGAATCAGAGTATAAGGAGCTAGCTGAAATAAGAGCTTATAGCAGGAAAGGTTCACCCCCTACCGCAAGGCATTGCTCCTTCTCCCAGGCACTTGAATTTCCCAAACCCCTATGCTTCTACCTCCTCTGGCAGGCTCCCATCAGACTCAGAAACCAATATAAACACACATCTGACAAGAATATGTAAGGAATATGCTGTGTTCATCAGGCTTTCTCTCCAGGGTTTTGGGAGGATTTTTTTGAGTGATGGAGAGGTTGTTAACTATAGGATTAAACTCAGTAGGCTATCCTACTCTACAGGCCACTTAATAATTTAGTACCACTTAACCTTCAGTACACAGATCAGTCTACAACCTATGCAGAAGTGTTCATGATATCGAACACAAAAGAGTTGCAAAATTATCTAGGGCCTGTACCCCAAGTAAATCTCTTGCCTGAGCATTAAAAGTAGTGTAGATAAAGAAGTGTCAAAGCTGGATTTATTGTTCAAATCAGAAAAATGAGGTTTTTTTTTTTAAAAAGAAGGAAAAGTAAGACTTGCAGCTGAAGAGCCTAAGGAAAGCTCTGATAAAAATATCTTGCAGTTACATTACTGTAGATATCTCTACCAGATGATTTCATGTTCCAGTGGGAAGTTTATCATGCTCTCTGTGTCACAAACAAGCAAGCGAAGAGGTCACCCAAGCTATTTCTAGAGCCTTCAGAAGGAGTTGAAGGAGTCAAACTTTTCCACTGACTGACAGGAAAGACATTACTATTCTTCAACTTTGCTTCCCAAATTGCTTTATCCAGCTAACACTGGGAGAAAACACTTGAAACAAATGAATCATTAAAATATATGATACTCATGTCAATGAGGATCAAACATTGTACACTGCTACTATTATTATCACCTGCAAAATTAAAGACTGAGCAAAACACTTCTTTTACTCAGTAAGATATAAAAGCTTTCATTTTTTCTAGCTTTACTCTGGGATTCTGTTGGCAGATGACTTATGTATAAAAGTACCACTTATTCTTTTAAAGTTAAGCTTGATGACCCCACTCATGTAAAATTCCCAAACTTAAAATAAATTTGCGATTTGGATGTACTATTGTGATTGACACATTTCTAAGACGGAAACACTCAGGGAGCACGTGTTCTCTCTGAGTTAAGACTTAGACAGAAAAGCAGGCCAGGAGCATAACATTGCATGCTGTATCTAATAATTTTTTATCAATTTCAATAAAGCGTCGAATGCCAAGCATCCAGGACAATTTACCATGGCAAGTCCGAGAAGCTATGACACACAAGAGAAAAAAGCTGTCTGTTTTCATGATACTAGTCAGTAATTCTACAGTATTTAATGAGATATTACTAAGGACCAGGTCATAAAGAAAAAAAGAGTAGCATGCATTATGGAATTATCTATAAGCCACTAAAAAAATCATAGAATTTTATTTTAACATCCAAAACCATCCTGTAAGCATTATTGCTGGAAGACAACATTTTATAATTCATAGCGAGGGGCAAGTGAATAATATACAATCAGTATGCATGTGTGTGTGCATGTACTTTAATTTTCTCCTGGTACAAAAGCTATTCATTAACGTGACTCTATATGACATAGTTGGTGAGAGCCACTAGATGAAAGCATTTACGCTACCTCCTGTTTCCTGAATCGAGATTTGTATTAACAGATGACATCATAAATTCCCAGGCTCTGTAATAAAGTGATTAGCTGAAACATACCGCAGACAGTAAGGAAGATTTGCAAACTATATATGAAGTCTTTTTCAGCTATCAGGAAGAAGCAACAACCTGACTCATGCTACTTGTTAAAGTAACTAGTGTTACTAGTGTCTTCTTTTAGAACAAGTCCCTGTGTGAACACTCTTTTGCTGGAATAAGAATATCAGCACAGAGGGTTTACATAACCCATACTCTCACCACTGGAGGAAGAAAATAAAATCCTAACAGTTCTTTGTAACATTTATTTCAGAGCAGCAATTTTAGATTCCCACACATGGACAAGTTCTTGCACCACTGATCACAGGTTAATGTGATACGCTACGATGCTGAATGCTGCAGTTTACAAAAATAAGGTCTATGAGTGCAACTAAATAAACCATCGTGTCATTAAACATCAGGTTTGCAATCTAATAGCAAAATGATAAAAATAAATCTATCAATTCACTGGATATTGGCACTTACTTAACATACTAATATTTCTTAATAGCAAGCGTACATGTTATCCTGCTTCCTCATGATTGGAAGATTTCTAATAAGCCAAACTCCTCCTGGTGTGAGCAGCATTTACTTGATTTCTCTCTCAAATACAAAATATATAATTTAAATCACATATTGTAAATAACTGACAAGAAAAAAAAAACATGCTACATGAACTTGCCCATGATTATATGAGAAAACTGCAAACATGGTTTTCCACTGCACTTCTGAAAGCAAATTAGCCATACACACACAGAGTCAGCTACTGAGGGACTTAAAACACATCCAGCACTGGACTGGAAGCTCTTAGCTTCAAATAACAAAATTCTCAAAGGCAAAGGTATATCATCATTTCTGCACAGCTCAGGAAGGGATGTACCATCTGTTCTACCACTAAATGCAAGACTGCACACTTAGGCACAGTATTTGATCTGAATTGTCCTATATACCAAGGACAATACAGGAATATATGTACACCATAGCAACAGTCATAACCAAGTCGCTTCAACCCACTTCAGATCCAGAGACTGAACTCCTAGTGGTGTTGCTGTAGGGACACCGATGATGATTAGACATGACACAGTAATAAACTAGACACACTTAAAAATACAGAGTAGTGCTCCCAGACTGACAGTGGTAGGCCTGTACAGCTGCTGTGCAATACCAAATTAATACACTGGTCTGGATCTGCAATAAAGGGAAGTTCTTAACATCATGCTCAGCCAAATAATGTAGATGTCTTAAGGTCCCTTATACTATCTCCATGGCGAAGAAACCAGGTGCAGCAGGCTTAGCTGAAGAGTAAACAATATTTACTTTAAAAATAATCTGTTTCCACTACCAAGACATAGAGCAGAAACAAGTCTTATGTTTTGAAAGGTAATACACTAGAACTTCTTACATGAATAAAATCACACAGGAACATCCATAGCTGGCATATCAACTTCTGACGGCTCCCTCTGTAATACTTCCACTTTTCTAAAATATTCGCAGAGTGCTAATCCACCCTTTGTCTATTCTCTTTCTGGATGATCTGGATTTCCAGCCTGAGACTCTTTCTTGTTTTTCCCTAGGAAAATGGCATTTTAAAAATATGTTTAATAATAAATTGTTTCAAAGAGATTTTTTTATTACATTTTGAAAGTGAAGGGTAATCCTCTTATATCTCCAGATTCAGTGAGATTCAAGGACATAGCTGAAGGAGTAAAGGATTAATATGACCATATATTCCAGATGAAGTAGTAGAATTCCATTTGCTTTAAGAAGTGCCTGTGTGTCTGCTTACCACGTTCTTTTAATGAATATTTCATATGGATTTTAATGCAGTGCAGGGTAGAGCATAATGTAGGTAGGTGTAATGGATATAGGATAGTGCGTTGCTGCTGAAAAGCCAAGCAGATGTGGCCAAAGCAGAAGAAGCAGTGCCCCTGTGGAACTTAAACAGCTCCAGGAAAATTAACAGTTCAGTAAGCTTTAGTAAGTACTATGAAATTTTCTCCTTTGTTGTTACTACCAAAATATGCTCGCATGTTCTCTATCAGCCATTTCATTTTGGTGACTGAGATGTTTTGCAGCCCTGATTAAAAAAAACCCAAACAAACCAAAATAAAACTTGGCAATTCTTGTTTACAGTTTCACTACATCCATGAAGTATTCCAGACTACCCCATCAAAAAAAGAGCAGAGCAAACCCTCTGTTCTACACATTGTAAAATCAAATTATAACAGCTTTTCAGTTATGGAGCCCAAGATCTTCCCTAACTTTTTCATAATTAATCAAATTAATTGTAGTTCAGGGACATTTCCTTTGCTTTTTTAAAGCATTCTCTGCATCAGCCCTGCAAATCCTTTACTAAACTGAAGCTAAGGGAAGAGAGATTAAAAGTACCCACTACTGAATAGAAGATGCACAAATTCAGATGATGTTTCATGTATTCTATTCAACGCAAATTATCTGAAGGAAAAACATTACCCTTCATCACCATGCTGCCTGGGTATGCATTTATTGATCACAGTAGGCTGAAAAGACAGAGACAAGAAAACAACATTGCGTGCAACTCACCAGGTATTCTGAAACTACAATGTCAGTTTAATGTAGAGGACATTTAATTTTTATGTCATGTTTGAAGTATGGCCAGTTTTCCATCTAATTGCTAAGAAAAACTATGTTGCAATTTCAGTGAAAGCCCTTAGGCTTCAGTCATCTAAAATGTGTTTGAAGCTTTCCACAATCCGGCAGATGTTTGGGTTTCCTATTTTTATTATTTATTTTTTTTAATCTGTCAAAAAAAAAAAAAAAAAAAAAAAAAAAGAAAAGCTACTTCATCTTATGCTTGCAAGGCTGCCCAAAAATCTTGCTCACGTTGTACATAAAATTGCACTAAAAAATACAAGGACAACTCAAAGACAAATCTTTACTCATGGAGATAAAATAGACTGTTTCCCTAAACCATTTGCTACAACTCAGTCTAGAGGACTGTAAGGGATAAATAGTAGGGCTCCTTACACAAGGCACGTAGAATCAACTTCAGCTGTCCTCTTATGAATAATGGGAGCTACGGAGAGAGGTGATGGCAATGGTAGCAGTATAGTACTTTGTAGCTCCCGCTCTTGAGCAAGGCAGGAAAGGAAAAAGCAATTCAGCCCCTGAGACATTTGCTGTTCTAATATGTTTTCCTCTTCTCTTTTATCACCCCAGCATAGCTATAGTAATGAACTGTTAGAGCTGGTGCAGCTAACAGTCCCCTAAGCATGAGTTGAGTCATCAGTGATCTTAAGGGCATTATTTTTAGAAAACAAGAAAGAGAAACAAACTGTTGTCTTCAATAGATTGTCAACCTACAGGATTCACCTTTTTCATTATTCTTCACTTTTTAACTGTGAAGTTAAAGATTACCTAAAATTAAAAATTACGTGAAATTATCTAAAGAGACACTCATCATAACCACACTATCATATTCTGCTTTCACGCACTGGAGATTTCATAGTGGCTTCCAAACATGTTGGTTTGACTATGGTGACATAAGGTTTTTTCCTCCAAGCACCGTTTGCTTGGTGACTTTCTCCTTTTCTAGATGCTTTCTTTCTCAGGACCTGTGCAAATAGCAGTCTATGAAATGAAAAGTCATGAAAGAAGCTATTCCACAGATTGCCTGTGCTGTCCTTTCTCCAAAGTATTGAAAACGAATACCAGATTTTCAGTTCTAGCCAAAATTCAGACAGAAAAAGGAGGAAGCTACAGCAGAGATATAGAGTGTACTATGGTAGTTCTTCCTCCTCATTTCTCATTCCTGTGTATACTCAAAAGCAGCCCTGTATTGTTCAGGCTAATGGGAGTGGAAGGCCTGAACTTAAAATTGAGGTTCACAACAACATCAGCAGGAAAAACACTTCCCTAATAACTGCCCTTGGCTAAGCTGATTCTGCAGGAAAATTTTTCTCAGAATTCAATAGTTTGATCCAGGACTCTAGTCTGTGTCTAGAATCTTACAGCTTTATCATTTCAGTGCAAGAAATTCAGAAACTTTAAAGGTATCTCCTTGAAAAGCAAGTGGCCTGCATAAAAATATTTACTATACCAAGTACTGGAGGAACCAAAGAAGCTACCAGAACATTAAGCTTATCAAAGTCTTGGATCTCTTTGAAGATGCTTTGAAGTATTTTTGGGTTTTTTTTTCTTATCTAGCCCTGCGATGCTCAGTTGTATTAGCTATGCCTTTGTAATCTCTGAAACCTATCACTGGTATTTGGGGGATGTGGAGTAATTTCTTTAGGTTTCCAGCTGCTAGTGGTGAGATAAATTGTTAGCAATACTCATTGAACATTGTCAGGTACCAAGAAATTCCAATTTATCAGAAACCTTGTTGGTCTTATGCTCACACAACAGCCAAAGACATCACCACTATTTTTCTGGCTACTGAAGCACACAATGGTCAGCTTCACAAAGTCAGCATTTACCTGTAGTTAATACACACTGGTGTTTCCCAAAATTACAGTACTTGGTTTATGCATAGGGGAAAAATCAACCACTTGTAGTACAGAACAAATCATGTAACTGTTAAATATTTTTAAAGTTACTTTTGATTCACTTGCCCATTGTTCCCCAGAGGTCAAAAAAAAAAAAAAAAAAAAAAGAAAATCATTAATTGCCTACTCCCACCAGTAGGCTTATCATCAGTTTCAAGAACTGTCCAGGTTACACAGCTCTTCGCGGAGTATAGTAAGGTTATAAAGAAATGCAGTGAAGGACACAAATACATCTAAAAAAGGTACTCACAAGTACTGAACATTCCCTATCATTTTCTGTTGAAGAAAAAAATTAGAACAATTGTCTGCTAACTTTTTGATTTTAACTGCTTCACAGTTAAGAAAAAACAAACCAAATCACACACCCCCTAAAACAACCCACAACAGTCTGTATCTTGATTTTCAAGATTAGTCTTGAGAAGCTTACTTCGGAAATAATTATAGATTTTTTTAAAGAAATATTGAATCACTTAGCCAAGTAAGAAAACCATTTCTACAGGAAAGTTAGACCAAAAGCTTTCTGATAGGTATAAGAAAGCAATAGCAATATATTTATAAAAATATGCCTTTTTTCATAATAATGGCAGAGGATATATTTGAATATGCCATTATGCCTTGGTTTTAAAATTCAGACTCAAGGATAAACAAGAACAAACAACTCCATATGTAGATGGAAGAGATATATACTGAAAATTAAAAAGGCAGTGGTATATAACGTAGATGAGATAGTAAGAGCTTGAGGGTAAAAACCAATGACAAATATTAAGCACCAAAAGGACTGCATGTAAAAGGGGAAAAAAGAGGACTTGTTGACAAGTGAAGAGCATGAGAGGAGATGAGCCAAACATATTTTTTTAATGAGGTGTTAAGAAAATCAGCTCTAGAGGTTGGATAATAACTGTGCTGATGAGCAGGCCAGGGGTGTGAAAAAAGCTGAACATGACTTTTCAGAAACTCAGGAGAGCAGTGAAACATAAGATGAGATAGCTTCTAAGGAAAAAACATGAAGTACTTGGGCCACTCAGATAACTTTTAGTCATGCCAAGCTGCAAGAACTCTGCATCTTGTTAAGGTAACATAAAGTAAAAGCATGCACTAATTTAAAGAGAAAAATCCTACCTCATTCCAACTCCCTCACTCCCAGAGAAAACTTCTGAAAATGCAAGTACCCTGTTACTCTTCCAATCTTCAGGTCTTGGTTAAGCAGTTAAGCAGCACAGGTGAGTAGAGCTGCTCAGCTACACTGAAGTTATGGCAGAAGTGCACTGGACATTCATGGTAAGGAAACATGTAAAATCATCTGAAAAAGTCCTGGAACAGCATCAGGTGTTCTAAATGCCCCATAGAAGTAATCACAATATCAAAGCAATATCCTGACTAGATTATGAGTTTTCTGCCTTCTGGTTTTTACCAATATTTTTTCCCTCCAGACAGTGGGGGATAGGACATTCAATTGAGCCAGTCTTTGTAACATAGCTGCCATCTCCCCAAAACAGAAGGCTGGGATGTGCTTCTGTGGTTCATCTGTTTAATACCTGAATACTTTCACGTACCTGCAGTAACACCAGGCATCTCTCAGCTTTTCCCTCACATTGCTATTCTACTCTATGTCCATAATTCTAGTGGATTACTGGGGAAACAGATCTATCGCCAAGGCAGTACCACACTTGAGCACTGTGTCAATGGAGCAGGGGGAGAACAAAAAGACCAGTCAGAATTTGCTTCATCAAGAATTAGAATAAAAAAATACAATAAAATCAAGCTTATGGGAAAGTCTTAATGGGAAATAGAGCAAGCAGGAGCTTTGTCAGGTTGTGCAAAAATACATTTAAAAAGTGTCTAAAATAGCTAGTGGTTCTTTGAAGAAACTTGACAGCGACAAAGGCAGAGGAAGTTTGTTGTGGGTGCTCAAGGATGGCAAAGAACAAGAAATGTTTATGCGCAGAGATGCTAAATATAAACTCCAATGTGCAGCAGAGATGAAAGACAGCTCTTTGACAGTATGTGTAGAAAATCAGGGTGCAGCATAAAAGTAAGGGAAAAGACATAGGCCACTATTCACACAGAAGATAGCAGAAAGAGATTTTATAGACTTCCCCACAGTTTTGCTGGGTCAATACACAAAAATACATAAAAGCTGTCCTTGTAAACTAAAGTTTTATTTGTACCAGAATCACAGACACACAAGCTGAAGAACTGGTGACCTACACTGCAAAAGGATTACTCCATGTAAACAGTATTTTACATAATAAATATGTTATTAAAGCCAGCGCAACAGTATCTGACGCTGGCTGCTCATTACAAGAAATGAATGGAAATATTAGGAATTCAGACTTTTAATTTTTTTCCTATGATGGAAGTGAAGGTGGCTCTGTGTTCTGAGATTTCATCAAACACTGCCACAAAATTAGAAGAAAGGGCTGTGTAAATATGTAACATAAAATTTCCTTTAAAACAGAATTTGAGATACTGTTTGCATGAGAACCCACATCATACCAAACTTAGGATTGAACATGAAGTTCCATTTCAAAGAAAACTTCATGGCCTGTGAGTTATATCATATATATATTAAAAAAAAAGTATTATAAGAATTTTTCTGCCACTAAAGCAAAGGGATTTACATGTAAGTTGCTACACAACAGCTGAATGCAAATTCATGAAAAAATGGAAAACTACTACAGAGGGTTCTGACCATATTACCTAGCTCTTTGTTTCCTGTCATAAATGACCAGATGACTGGCAAAACTGGTTTATTAGCCCGTTAGTATAGACACTTCCATTTAATTCCTGCTGTAACAGGTTTTAGTTCATCAAGCAACTGGAATTAGTTCATCAGATGAACTTAATTCATCAGATGATCTGTTTCAGACCACAGTTCCTTCCAAGTCCATTTCCTGAGTCTTATTTTTCTGGTAAAAGTCCAATGGTCCTTGTTTCAAGTGATCATGACAGTGAAATCCATACAGAAAGCTCAAACATATATGGTCTACCCTTGACTGCTTGTTTATCTATCTTGAGCATCACAGCTATATTTAATCTGGAATCAATTCGCACCGATAAAAAATGCAAAGAAGTCTCAAAGGGGAAAAGTAGGTTAGACGGGCTGGAACAGAGCAGTGTGGGAATGACAACTCCACTCACATCTAACTTTACAGATGTGAAGAAAGTGCTAACTGCACAGTGAGTTGAGGAAACAGCAGGGTGAGCAGACAGATTTTTGTTGCTATTTCCTCTACTATCCCCGTCTTGGTAGCTACAAAGCATTAAAGCCTACTAAAGGATATTTTCCCACTCTGCTTTATGACATAGGTTATTCCAAACCAGCTGGTACTCCAGCCCAGCTATGCTGGTTCTGGCTGAGGTAGTAAACAAAGGAGGCAACAAATCTCAAATAGAGGAACACTGGAGGAAGAAGAAGGAGAGATGCAGAGGAAAAGAAAGGACAAAAAAAACCACCACCAACAAAGAAAAACCATAAATTTTAAATTTTCATTTCCAATAGAAAAGCATACTTTTTTCCAAGGCAATGTGTTTGTGGGCCACCAGAACAATACATGTGTTTTGTTTGATTATTATGCTATGCAATAGCACCAGGATATTAAGCGGGCAGGGGATATTGTAACACAAAGTAGATAATGAGGTCCACTAGTTTAGCAATTTTCAATAGTTTTAGGGGTATTTTTTAATTGCTTTTTATCAGAATACAGAGACCAGCATAGGGGTCACCTGTGATGAAAGGCAAGTAGAAAAATTGAATTTGCCATTGGTCTTGAAACTGTTGTGCACATATCTGACAGCAGCTAACTTAGATCAAAGTGGAGTACAGAAGGAATCAGAAAGCAATGGCCAACAAAGCAGGAAATGAAGATGTGAAAAAAGCTACAAGCTCACTAACCACAGGGACATAAAATTGGTATTGACCAAAGCTGCAAAACGATGGCACCCAGCAGTATCAAAGTCATTGTTTCATTTCAGAACTACAGAAGACATGGAAACATTAAGGTGTGTCATAGAAGAAAGGTTTGTAATAAAGTACAAAAATATAATTCTGAGAGCCTCTTGCACAATTAAAGTTGCAAGCAGCCTAGAGAGGAGATAATACACTTTCTGTGTTATCACCTACATAAAAGTTATTTAACATAAACAAACAGTTTTTGGCTCAATAAAAAAAACAGTCCTGCCATTATGTGTGGGAAGCAGAAGTGGAACTGGAACACTTTTTTTCTTCCCATAGGTTACTGCATTAAACTTCAGAGATTGTTAAATTTTAGAAACAGGCATTCTTAACCAGTTTTGTTTTTCTCACTCCAGGCTGCTGTCACTCTAGTAGATCTATATATAGGAAATGATGTGCCTCATTATTTGTATGCCAGTCATACTCACCCCTGTATGTCTTAGAGACAGTCCAAAAGAGCTGGTAATCACAAAAAACCTTCTCTTGGATATTTCCTACATTAGGAAAGTCGGGTAAGCCAAAGGGCTCTCCCCAGACCACCAAACTCAGGCTTAGACAAAATACTGTGGGTATGCATTCTCCATGGCTTTTTGGCAGGGAATGTTTAGGAGATTCTCCTATTTTCTAAACAATAAGCAAGTTTCAATCTGGGATTTAATCCAGCTGGGACAATCACAATTTTCACTTTCTAAACCAAATTATTTAGCCATGTGAAACATAGAAAGCAGCGTGCATGGTCATATGTCAATGGAAAAAAGGTCAAAGAAGAGCCCTTTCTTCTGATGCTAAAACACAAGCTTTACTACCTCGATTGGGAGGAAAAAAGGAAGAAGAAAAATAAAGCATTTCTTCATTTCTTTTCTTCAAACTATAAATTCTCCTGCCTTCTCCTACCACACTTCCCACTACTGATGTAGAGAAACTGCTAGCAACTCTTCATCAGCGTAAGAGGTACACAGTGTAACCCACCTGCCCCAACACACGTCAGAAACAGCATCATCCATTTCTGCAGCTGAAAAAGCGATGAGGTGGCAGCTGAAGAGCAAACAAGATGGATGGGAAATGGCTCTGTGCTGAAGTCTGCAGTACCATGTCAGGAAAAGTTCAACCAGAGGATGTCAAGGTCAAGGTCTGATTCTTCCCTGTGACTCGTCCTTCCAAGGGGACAATTTGTAGTGGGTAGCTGTGTACATGTGTAACTACTAGAAAAGGGTACTGTAAGTTGTTTCCTCTCTGTCAGATTAATTGCTGTGTTCTTTATTTAGAAGCAACTTTATCACACAGAGTGTAAAAATAAATGCTTGCTCAGCAACTCAATTTATTCTGAAGTCCTGCTCAGCCTGCTGTGAGGCTACAGCTTCAATCACGAGATGCTTTTCTCTTCAACAGATAAATCTGTCAGATATTTAGTGGAAAAAAAAATCTCCATTATAGCCACTCTGCTGAGAACCTGACATTTCATGACATTTTCTTCACTGAATTCAGAGACATGGATCCCCAACTTACCAGTTCTTTCAAGTTTCCAGTGTCACACTGGGTTTGAGGAAGTTTTTGTTAGTAAGTCTGAAGTTGGGGAAAAAAATAAGAAGTCATGCACTTGCAGTGAAAAAGGGTATCAAACAAAAATTGTAGGGCTTTTTAAAAGAAGCGTACATCGAAATCTTTCCTCTGCATCATGAGGCTCCCCTCCTGTATGTGAATAAGAAATATGAAATAACAGTTCTCATTAATTTACATGTTGAGCATGAAATTGCTCCTGCAGACTGAAAGAATTTATAAGAGATTTGAGTTTTGAAAACTATTACAAAATGATTGCTTTACTAGTCAACCAGTGAACTCCAAACTCTATTTGGACAGCTGGAAACATCTTCATCTTTTAATTCATCTTTTCAGTACCATTAGAACAGAACTGTGTCAGAACACCTCCCAGTCTTCCCATCAGAAGTTAATGATGCGTCTTGAAAGCAGTCTTGAAAAAATGACCAATATTTCAACAATAAGCCAATATAACTGCTTATGTATAACACAGGTCTAGTATTATTGCTTATCTGTTTTATTATTTTAACTTAATTAAATGACTATGAAGAGTTATACCACAGAAATATAGGAATTTGTTTATAATCAATTTCATTTATATATTAAAAAAAAAAACCATGCATGGTGCAGATTTCTGAGAAATAAAGAACCAGTTCTGAAAAGGAAAATCTCTTGTCTTAGTAAAATGCAGGCACACAAAACAGACACTCAACTAAAGAAATTTATCTTTTAATAAGGTGGTGTGTGCATCATTTTTTCTTCTTTGGAGAGTGTGGTCTCTGATGCTGGAATTCCCTGCATGGCAATGGGCCTCTTGATATTTCCCCATTCACAGCAGAGTCAAGGGAGCTGAAGAAACAAATGCTGTGCACTGTATTATATTTAAGTTTTGAGTGATTGTTTTGAAGATTTTTATATTCCTAGAAATGTTACTACATTATTAAGAAGACAAATGCTTCACAGAATGTGGAAGGTCACTCTCCAAAATCATGCGTTGGAAAGATCACTGCTATTATTACTTCTGCTGAAAGCAATACTTTTCTGTTAAGGAGTGATGCAAATGAACTTTGATGTAAAAGACAGCATATTGGTTATTGTTTCAGAGGTATTAGTGAGAGAACCTGAGATTTGAAATATTCTTTTATCTTCCTCCTATAAACACTGGAGTGAAAGTGGGTTTACTGCAATGAAAGTGTGATTGAAATGGGGTTTGTAAAGACTTATAGGAGGGATACCAAAGCAGAAAGTTATTGGCAAGGCTGGAGGGCTGATGGGTCACTGAAAACAGATGACAGTATGAAAGAAGCCAGGAACTGAAGAGCTGCAGGTAAAAACAAATTTGTAGATGGAAAGAAAAAACTAGATTAATATTGATGAAACAAAATGAGAAAGATTAACATAGAGATGCGGGCAAACACTGCAAATTAAAAATATGGAAAGTTTCTCTATACAAAATATTATCTGCCAGAAGACACCTAGCTATATACAATGATATGAAGTCTCCATCATGTTGGCTTCCCCTTCCTGATTCTTGTGTAAAAACTATCCTGAACATGAAGGGTGTGGCCCAATTGTACAAGACTTTAAACATCACAAGACATTCTGTATTTGTATAAAGAGAAGTCAAAGACAGAAAAAATTGATGAAAGGAGCAAGAGAGTTTATCCCACTGTCTTCGCTCAATGAGAAGTAAGAGGACATAAAAAAAGGCACAGTCCTTTTGAACGTGAAACACTGTTCACAGACTGAATATTTAATCTGGTTCAGTTCAGTTACATTTCCACAAGAACTCTTAAGCCTAGTTTCTAACAAAATCTTAACTGAATCTTTGAGCGTGAAAAATTGCATGAACATCTATGAATTAAAAATAAAGGGTGTTTTTAGGATTTCCCCATATGCATGTAGAACTAAATATCTCAAAATATTTTTTCTTTTGTGCTTTCTCTTACTATTTGATCCCTAATATGAAAAAAAAAAAAAAAAAAAAAAAAAAATGAAACCAAAACCAACCAAACCCCATATTTATTTAATGTTATGTTTGGATGTCAGAAAATGTTGCTCTCAGGATGTGGTATTTCATATTTTGTCTGAGCAGGTTTGCCTATTCTTGAAGAATATCTGTAAACACAAAACAGAAGAGGGAGGCTAAGAATAAAACAAGAGGAAGTGCATATACACCACAACTGTTAGTACAGAGAAGAGACTTTAAATGCAACGGAGTGTGCCAATCACCAGTGTAGATTTAAAATCCAATAATGCTGCCACATCTCCAGTCCTGCGATCACTTCTCATAAAAAAAGTCCGTTCAGATATTTTCTATTTTATTTGTATATACAGTAGAAGCATGAATTCCAGCCAAATGTGGAAAGCATGGTCTGCCTTCCAAGAGACAAATGAAAGCCTGAACACTTCAAAGCTGGTATATTTTGTTCCCACACCTGAAAGCTAAATAAAAAATCACTTTTTAGAGTACAGTTGACCCACCTCTGCTCAAGGGACCTTAAGTGATAAGAATCCCAGCATTAATGCCACACTTGTTGGGGTTCTTTGAAGTTCCATGTTGAAATTCTGATACAGGTATGAATATGTTAAATGTACTATCAAAATACAACATAGTGATGCAACAGAATGCTTTTTAATAATCCCTTAAATTAACTCCACATTAATGTTACCCCTCTGCCCCCCGACACATAGAGTGAAGACTGCAGTCAATAATTAAACAATGAAACTGTTTTGAAGGACAGATATGCTGGGCATCAAGGCCAGCATTTAAAGAACCAGGCAGTTTATAAATCTCAGATAATAAACATCAAAGGCATCTTAGTGACTGTGATGAAGTAGCTACTACTGTCAGCTGTTATTTTATCTTCAGCAGTTCTGTGTATTTGGGATTTTCTTCATACGGAATCGAAACTAAATTTTGAACTAATTCAGTGACATAATTTAGAAAATTTACTGCTTCTGGATTTCCATCTTTTTATTTCTGGAGTAACCATTTAACACATTACTAGGATTAACTCAACACTCTCCCTATAATAAACAATCTCATTTCTGCTGCTTCTCCTGTGTCAAATCAAGGACATGAAACTAAAGTTGCATTTACAGAAAAAAAGAAAAAAAAAGAAATATTTCTCAAGAGAATTCACTGAATAAATAAGGAACAGTAACAGATGTCAGAAGTAGGCATTTTTATAGGCAAGGATCTTACCACATATGTACGACCTTGAATATGTAAACTTACTTAGGCTCCTAAAAGTTACAATATAGTCAGTGTAATGACAGCTGTATAGCTTTTATTTAGTATGATTTTGTAGCCTATTCATTTAAACCAATGCTGAACCATTTTAGGGGAAAAAAAAAACAAACAAACATTCAACCAACCAAACCAAAACAATGGTAATTACCAATCTCAGCATTTTTATCTTATCCCAACTTAGAACAAGGAATCAGTTACAAACTTATAAACAATCCTATGAAATGTTTTTAAAGAACAATTTGAGAATACACTTATTCTTCCCAACATCTGCTTTTCTGCTTCTACATCTAGCTCTAATACAGGAAGATAGGGAAAAAAAAAAAAAGAAAAAATTTCTTCTGCCATTTTGTGTTCTTATGTATTTGAATTTGTATTACATATACCTTTTAAGTTTGGTTTGAGTTTGTGTTTTCAGGCTGCAAAGCTGATTAAGTTACCCTTACAGACTGAGTACTGAAATAAAAAATTCACCTTGACTTCAATTGGAACTTAGCACAAAGATAAAGTTAAAAATAGGCCTTAAAGGAGGGTCAATAGATTTGTGTGTACATTATGCATATATTTATATATAAAATAATTTGCACTACTTTTCTGGACTAACACAAAGGATTACAGGAATGGTCATTAGACCAGACGGAACGTGATATATTTTCTTAAGCATTTTCAACCTATTAATTTCATGCAATTTTGCACTTCCCCCAATTGATGCTGAAGCTATGAAAAGGCACAGTGCATGCCAGATAAAGCAAACTTTCAGCATTCACACTCCATTAATTAATTCATCACCTAAAAGCTAAGTATTGATTTTTTAATGGCTCTACAAATCTGTTTAACCTACTATGATGTAATTAAGAGGACGTGTGTTTACTGTAAATTATCTAACAAGTACAAGGGCTGTGCATTCAGCAATAATAAAAATTTTAGCTCAAAGCAGACAACAGGGAAAACAACTGCTTGAGAATGTTTTCCCACTAATCGTATAAACTATGATTACTTTCAAACTGGATTATTAAAAGCCACCTGTATCACTAAAAATAGAAAAAACTGATACTCCTTTCATTGAAATCAACAAGAGATCTTGTGCAGACTCAGTGGTGGAGAGTCAGCTATTTATCATTGGTGTCCAATGTTCTGAGCCTTACAGAACAATTACTATACTGCATGGGCTCCTCATAACATATTCTACCCAAAATAATAACAAAAAGAAGAACAAAGCCATAATTCCAGCAGGTGGTATCTGATTATCCACCAAAATCATACTTAAGAAGTCAAACTAACACATGAAATTTAGGTTAATTTCTTCCATTAGAAGCATGAAGATTTATGGTTAAATGCATAATGATGGCAACATGAGTCTTGTGTGAGTGTGAGAAAAGCTGCAATCAAGTCACAACCACTGACGTGGAATTTATAAGCAATAATAGAGGAGCAACCTAAAAAGGAGTGCAGATGTAGATTGTTGCAAATACAAGTAGATTTCTTACCTTATATTTAGACTGCAAAAATTAAATACTGAGGGTATAAAATTATCACTACCAGTAAAAAAAAAAAAAAAAAAAGATGAGAAAGAGGAAGGGTTGTGACCAGATACCAAAGCAAGAAATAGAAATTTAAGATTTAATGCTGGTGGAGGGGGTGGCGTGTAGAAGTTGTACAAGATAAATTTCATTGATACATTGTGAAATCAGTATGGGAAGGTCCATAAGATTGTGACTTCTAAGCAGCCTCTGCCACATCTTCACCCTGAGGTGACATCCTGCAGCTACCTCTGCCTGTAAAGCCCTAGCTTTTCATTTACTGTGGAAAAAAAATTCTAGCCATGTATACCTCTATGGTTGAAATGTGGAATGCATATTTCATTGTACAAGAGCCTCCAGAGGGTTGGCTTTAACAGTTCTGCTGACAATAGTTACTATTATTACACAGTTTTCAAATGACACCCAACTGTTAATGGGAGAAGGGAGGATATTTGAAGGTACTTATCATGCAGAGATAAAAAGACACCAGAATAATCTGGCTATGTCTTTTGATAACATTAATTAGCAGTAGAGCTTAGTTAGATTTTTAAAATACAAAATTCATCAGAATTTCCTTCTTAGCAGCAAAAATGCAGAAATATCTAAATATTTAATAACACAAGCAGGGGCATTTTTTTAATGTTGTATTTTGGTTGAAGGAAATACTTTCCCAGTGGCATACTTCTTTTTGCTTTGCTTTGCAACTGTAATGAAATTTTGCATAATCAGCCTTTTTCAATAACCGAATGTTCCATGTTTACTGACAGGAGCAGAAGAGGAGCTGATTTTCACATCAGCTCACATGGGACAGACATCTCAGTATTCAGAGTCCATTCTCTTGAAGGGATGGGAAAGACACTGGCTAGCTAAAAGCACCTCCAACCTGTGATTCTGTGACAACTGAATAGAAGAGAACATGTAGGTAATTATTGTATGTGTGCATGGCACAAAGTGTGAATCAATAATTAAAGAGTTAATTATCTCACCAGTTATGGATACAGGCTGGAGATTAATCCCTGCAAATAGGCTGAGAGACAATTATACTCCCTGCATGCAGTGCGAGATAACCAGGTTTCCTCTGGCCGAACAGATGGGGATTCAGAAAAGGTGTTATGCTCCCATGGGGTAAATAATTTGGAAATGGCCAGTGGCAACACACTGCAATAACCAGTGGCAATACAGCAATGTTCTGCACCTCTATATCCAGATTGAGAATCCTCTAGTAGTGATAATAACATAGTGTTAATGCATTCTCCTGCAGAAAATCAAAATTAGTACTACTAAGTGAATCCTAATGGCTGTTAAAACAATTAATTTGCTCTTTCATCACTGCTGTATGCTGAAAGCCTTTCTTTGTGCTATAAAAAGTGAGCCACAGATTTAATGAAATCATAATAGGTGATCTGGAAAATGAGTAGTTTTTAAATACTTCAGAATTTCTTTCAGAATATATTCATCTGTCCATTTTCACATACAAAATCTCAGTGCAAAAGCAGCAAATACAAGAGGGAAAACAAACACAAACTATAGCTGAAATACACCTCAAGAGTCTAGAAACATAATTAATTAATTAATAGCTTAATTTTTCTCCTTTGCTTGGTTTTGACAACTTCAAATATACTGTATACAACAGCTTTTATTTTTAGTCTAAGTTCCAAATGAAATGAGATGTATATACAACCAGCATCTCCCCCATGTTTCTTGCAAAGTATTAGCCAGTTTGAGTTAGACCTATAGAAGAGAGAAGCTTCAGAGATGATGACTGTAATGTCCTCAAAGATGACAGAATCATAGAATCACAGAACGGTTTGGGCTAGAAGGGACCTTCTAGATCATCTAGTTCCAAACCCCCTGCCATGGGCAGGGATATTTTCCACTAGAGTGGAAAAAATAAGGAAACAGAGCTCACTGGTTTCATTGCTTACAGAACTGTTTACTTAGGGAAAAGATGTAGTTGTTGAGATTCAAGCTCATAGCAAAGCCAAAGGCCTGGACTGTCAAACACAGTTCCTATGGCAGCAGACTAAAGCCCACAGCAGAATCTGATCTTGGCATTATATAACCCTTGAACTAAAAAAAAAAAAAAAAAAAAGAAAAAAAAAAATTAAATGCAAGCTGGTTTTGTTTTTTATGTGACATTCTATGTATTACTCACTATTGCCAACCTCAAGCCTTTGAAAACCATGAGTCAAGCCACAAAACATCATGAGATTAGCCGAGTTACTGAAAAACAAATAAATTCATTTGTGTGGTTTATTTGCCGTCTAATGCTGGGTGAGTTCGGGTCATGTTTTTGAAGTTTTCCTTCGCAAACACCAAGGCTACAGACTCACTTTTTTCCAACTGGATTTGAGTTAAGAAACCATAAGACTTCATAACAATAATACTTTGCAAACACCGTGTGTAGCTACACCAACTGTGAGGGACTTTCTACACTGCAGTGGTGGTGAAAGCCATTTCAGTAAATACTGGATCATAGCTAAAGCAAAGGTCTGAGAGTATCAACAGCAATAGTGGGTGGGGAGCCAAGGGATACATGAAAACCTAGTGATCAGTGCATCCTGCCACCAAACAAGTACTCATGGTATGAACAGATGGGCACACTTATAAGACATCTCACCTGCCCCACAACTGAGTGTTAGCCATGCAAAAAACCTGCATTAGGCCAAGGGAGTGGAATTTCAGCCACAATATCTCTTTCCAAAAACATTTTTCTGCAATTAGTCTTCATTCTTCTCAAAATATTTGAGCATTCAGAAAGAAAACACAGACTTTACCCCTAGAAATTAAATAGGACAAAGTCTAAATATGTAAAGGTAAATTGAATGTTATTGTGCCATGTTCAATTTGTGTGGAAAGTTCACACCTTCTCATGCAACAAACTCGAACCTTTCTCAACTCCTGTAGGCTCCTAAATCTTTTTGTTCTGGCTAATATTCATGACATCAATATACAGCACATAACAATCAACTTTATATGTTGCTGCTCCATACTCACATTTTTCAGACTCCACATTTAAGGCTGGGACAGGACTCTCTAGCTATTAACATGCATCACACAGAGCCATTCCCATTTCCTTCCTCCTATGTTCCTTCTTGGGTGGCATAAATTAAAAATAGTTTTGGGGGATGTTGAAATTAAAACTACTCCACAGAGGCATTGGGAAAAATTTCAGGAAATACTTTCTGGTGGTTGGTTGTTTTGGGTTTTTTTCCCTTGATTACTTCTTTGTTGGGGTAATTTCATCAGAACCAAAACTTTATGAGGGCATGGACCACACCTTTTCAGCTACATACAAAATGTCTGCTTGAACTGAAGGAGATCATTGCACACAGCGAGAGCAGCTATTCACACGCTGTTCAGGGAAGTTATCTCAAGCATCATTGCAAATGCCAGCTCTGCTTCATTCAGAGTGAGGACTTAACAGCTGAGGCAACATCCTAGACACTGTTTTCTTTTTTTTTTTCATATTCCTAGCCTACAGTAATTTAAAATTTCACACTGCTATAAGGAAATTCCTGAAGTCTGGAAAAACTAACAGGATAAATTTGCCTTTTCAGCTGTCATAAACAGTTAACTTGTAGGTTAAGACATGTTCCAGCTTTAGGATTTATATAGATACCACCCATCTCTGCTTGACAAAAGATTCAATACCAAGAGACTGGGGTTTAAATTTAATAAATATTATATCCAGAAGCAACATTAAGAAACTACCTTTTGTGTTGTTCTAGCTCTCAATTTCCATAATTTGCTGTTTTGCTCTCAAATTCCAGTTTCAGGCTTTACCTAGAAACCTCCCATTTCTAAATCTGCCAGTTCTTCACTAAGTCTTATACCAGGAGTGCTTAATCTAAATGCCAAAATTATGCAACTAGCCTTTGACACACTGCCTGGCATTCTCTATTCCAAGAGCCCCACATCCTCTCTGCCATCACAGTGGCCAAAAGTCATAGAATCATAGAATAGTTAGGGTTGGAAAGGACCTCAAGACCATAGAGTTCCAACCCCCCCGCCATGGGCAGGGACACCTCCCACTAAACCATGCCATCCAAGGCTATGTCCAACCCCACCTTGAACACCGGCAGGGATGAAGCATTCACAACTTCCCCGGGAAACCCATTCCAGGGCCTCACCACCCTTACAGGAAAGAATTTCTTCCTCATATCCAATCTAAACTTCCCCTGTTTAAGTTCTAACCCATTACCCCTTGTCCTCTCACCACAGTCCCTAATGAAGAGTCCCTCTCCGGCATCCCTATAGGCCTCCTTCAGGTATTGGAAGGCTGCTATGAGGTCTCCATGCAGCCTTCTCTTCTCCAGGCTGAACAGCCCCAACTTTCTCAGCCTATCTTCATATGTTAGGTTCTCCAGTCCCCTGATCATCCTCGTGGCCCTCCTCTGCACTTGTTCTAACAGTTCCATGTCCTTTTATGTTGAGGACACCAGAACTGCACACAATACTCCAAGTGAGGTCTCACGAGAGCAGAGCAAAGGGGCAGGATCACCTCCCTCAACCTGCTGGTCACACTCCTTTTGATGCAGCCCAGGATACGGTTGGCTTTCTGGGCTGCAAGTGCACACTGCCGGCTCATGTTCATTTTTTCATCAACCCACAACCCAAAGTCCTTCTCCTTGGGCTGCTCTGAATCTCCTCCCTGCACAACCTGTAGCTGTGCCTGGCATTGCTCTGACCCAGGTGTAGGACCTTCTACTTGGCATGGTTAAACTTCATCAGGTTGGCATCAGCCCACCTTACAAGTGTGTCAAGGCCCCTCTGAATGGCATTCCTTCCTTCCAATGTATCAACCGAACCACACAGCATGGTGTCATCGGCAAACTTGCTGAGGGCGCACTCAATCCCACTGTCCATACCACCCACAAAGATGTTGAACAAGACCGGTCCCAACACCACTCCCTGAGGGACACCACTCATTACTGGTCTCCAGCTGGACACGGAGCCACTGAGCACTACTCTTTGCGTGCGGCCATCCAGCCAGTTCTTTATCCACCCAGTGGTCCACCTATCAAATTGATGTCTCTCCAACTTAGAGACAAGGATGTCATGTGAGACAGTGTCAAAGGCTTTTAGTCCAGGTAGATGACATCAACTGCTCTGCCCCTGCCCATCAGTTCTGTAGCCCCTTCATAGAAGGTCACCAGATTGGTCAGGCAGGATTTCCCCTTAGTGAAGCCATGCTGGCTGTCACCAACCACCTTGTTGTTCTTCATGTGCCTTAGCATGCCTTCCAGGACAATCTGCTCCAAGGTTTTGCCAGGCACAGAGGTGAGACTGACTGCTCTGTAATTCCCTGGGTCATCCATTTTCCTCTTCTTGAAAATGGGGGTTATATTTCCCTTTTTCCAGTCATTGGGAACTTCACCTGACTGACATGATTTTTCAAATATGATGGACAGTGGCTTAGCAACTTCATTTGCCAGCTCCTTCAGCACCCGCAGATGGATTTCATCAGGTCCCATGGACTTATATACATTCAGGTTCCTAAGGTGGTCTCGAACCAGATCCTCTCCTTCAGTGGGCCCAGGGTCCCCACCCTCACCGTCCCCGCGTCTGCCTTCCAAGACTTGGGTGGTGTGGTCAAAGCATTTGCCGGTGAAGACTGAGGCAAAGAAGTCATTAAGAACCTCAGCCTTCTCCAAATCCAGGGTAGCCAGTTCTTCCGATGACTTCTGGAGAGGACCCACGTTGTCCCTAACCTGTCTTTTATTGGCAATGTACCTATAAAATCCCTTCCTGTTATCTTTAACATCCCTAGCCAAGTTTAATTCTAAGTGGGCCTTAGCTTTCCTAACCTGGTCCCTAGCTTCCCGGACAACATCCCTCTATTCTTCCCAATCTGCCCCTCCTGGCTTCCACCTTTTATAAGCCTCTTTTTACTTCAAATTTGCCTCAGCAGCTCCTTATCCATCCAAGGAGGTCTCCTGGCCCTCCTGCTAAACTTCCTTCTAGTTGGGATGCATCGCTCCTGAGCTTGCAGCAGGTGATCCTTGAATATCAACCAACAGTCTTGGGCCCCCCTGCCCTCTAGGGCTGTATCCCATGGAACCTTACTGAGCAGGTTCCTGAAGAGGCCAAAGTCTGCTCTCTTGAAGTCCAGGGCAGTGAGCTTGCTGCACGCTCTTCTCACTGTCCTGAGGATCTCAAACTCGACCATCTCATAATCGCTGCAATCAAGGCTGCCCTGGAGCGTCACATTCCCAACCAGCCCTTCCCTGTTGGTGAGGACGAGGTCAATCATGGCACCTCTCCTTGTCGGCACCACCCTTCCAACCATTTATTAACCTGCCTAATCCTCCTAGCCTTTTCAAGGTCCTGCCCTGTATCCTGGAGAATTGACGAAAAGACAATCTGAGCTCCAGAGCCCCTAACCACCTCTCCCAGAGCTCTGTACTCCTTCTTTATGGTCTCTGGGCTACTGCTATCTATATCAGTAGCACCCACATGGATTACCAGGAGTGGGTAATAGTCAGTGGGACCGACTAGAGCAAGCAGCTTCTTGGTCACATCCCTGATCCGAGCCCCTGGTAGGCAACACACCTCCCTTGAGATTGGGTCAGGCCGGCAGATGGGTGCCTCTGTGCCTTTCAGATTAGAGTCCCTTACTACTACGGCCCGCCGCTTTTTCCTGGCAGCACCAGTAGTGACCTTCTCTACCAGTGCACTAGCTGGTTGCGCCTGGTGGGAGCGCTGTTGCTCATCAGCCCCCTGCAGGACAGCAAAGCGGTTCTGGGTGGAGACAACAGATGTAGGAGGAAGCCCCTTGCTTTTAATTGCCCTCTTCCTCCTTTTTTTGTTGTTTTTTTCTGTTACCTTTTCCCAGCTTTCTGGTTTAGCAGTCTCCTTTCCTGCACGGGCAACAGCAGACACTCGAGGCCCCGGAACAGTCTAGTCCCGGAGCAAGCAGCACTGCTTCCCCTCAGCTTCCCTGACACCTTTCAGCCTGGTAACAGCTTCCTGCAGCTCAGCCACCTGCTGCAGGAGGACCTCCACCAGGGAGCACAGAGTGCAGCCCTGCCCATTGCTCACTCTCTTCTCAGGAGAGCAGTGCAGGCGCTCTCTACACCCCGAGCTCTGCACTGCAGCCTCCCTTCTCATTGGTTCCGTCTGGGTGCCTACACTGGCCACCACCAGCGCAGCCAGAGCGGAGCTCCCAGACCGAGCCTTGCCCATACGGCGAGTGTTCACCATGCCTCTCACCACCCCGCTCGCCTGCCCGCGAGAACTGCCTCGAGCCCGCCCTGTTTGCCCGCCTGTTGCAGAGTTTCTTGTTGTGAGCAATCCAGCCTCTGACTTAGCCTCACTCGAGTAGTGAGCTGAGGGCTTCACAGGCTACTGAAGGGGTCAACACAGGATGCCTACGTGCCGACATGAAGAGGACGTTGCCTTGGGGAGGCACTGAGCAGGCTTACCACAAAGGCACTGAGCACCGCAATCAGGCACTGAGCACCTGTATTCAGGTTTCCACAAAGGCACTGAGCACCCGATTCAGGTTGCCACAAAGGCACTGAGCAGGATGTCGGCGCCAGATCAGATTACCATGGAGCAGGCCTTGCTTGCAAGGCCTGGGCCTGTTGCTATGGACGTTTCACAAGTTAACCAATCAGATAACGACTGTTCCAGTACTTTGTAACTTTTCTATAAAAGCTGATGCTTGCGTTTAATAAATTGTCAACGTTCGATCACATTGGTCGTTGCTGCGTTGTCCATGTTCTCCCGCCGCAAGTGGCGCCCGAACAGGGACCCTCTTGTCGTCGCTTTCCGGAGCTTTGAAGACGGCTGGAATAAGAGGGGAGCGGGAAAGCCGGCCGGAGATCCTTGCTGCCCCGGCAAGAAGAAGAAGCAGTAAGAAGTGAATTCCTTGCTGCCCCTGCAAGAAGTGGAGTCTTGCTGAGCTGAAAGAGGCTGGAAGCGCGCTGTGACGGAATCTCACCCTGATCAGGTGAGCGGTCGGAGAGGAGATGGGGTCTACACTCTCAAAGGAAGAAGAGGCAGTAGTTAAGCTCCTCAAACATATCCTTTCTAAGAGAGGGATTAAATATGAAGAGGACACCCTGAGGGTGTTGTTACAATGGAGTAAAGATGAAGGGTTACTAGATGGTGTAGGCACTGCTCTTGAACTCTATACTTGGGAGGCCAAAGTGGTGCAGCTATGGGACACTGTTAGCGATGGCGGCAAGGCTGGAGAGGAAGCACAGAAATGTTCCACATTATGGAAGCTTATTCGTGAGACTTTACGGACAATGAAATCAGAGCGAGCTGCAGTAGCATCTGCCGCAAGTGCTCTTTCACCTCCTATACCCCATCGGGAAAATGAGCCTTTAGCGCTGCCTGCCGTTGCTGCCGCGAATCCCTTTGGGCACCGTCTTGCTGCCCCGGGGCCTCAGAAATTAACTAAAACTGCAAAGAGTGCCTTTCACAACCCACCGCAAGACAAAGGAAAGAATGAAAAGAGGAGTAAAGATGTTATCGGAGCTATCAGTAGTAACTCTGAAAAAGAACTGGCTAGCCCACAGGACGCAGATTGCTGCCAGCCAAGGGAACCTGTTTGTTTTTCGTTTTCATCGTCTGAGTCCTCCCTTAAAACTTCTGTTGCAACCACCCCGGGGGGAAAAACCCCCAGAGAGCCCAAGGAGGAGGATCGGACGAGGGTATTGTTACAGGAGGTGACTGAGAGGCTGGGTGCTTTTGGGCCAAGAGAGGGATCTGGTCCAGGTTGTACTTTGTCTATGGAAACAGGCGGCGGGGTGCGGGGTAAGTCCCGACGCAGGGGCCGACAGGACCGGCCAGAGCCGGCAGCGGCCCCAGCCCGGTTAAGGCCGGCGCGGGCAAAGCACGGCCCCGCGGCGGCGGCTGCCCCCGGCACCTGCCCCCCGCCGCCGCTCGCCGCGCGCCGCCAGCGCAGCGGTCGGGGCGCTTCCACCCTCCCCCGGAGGGGGGGCACCGGAGGAGCGGGCGGAGGAGCCGGCCAGGCGCACAGGCGCAGGGCGGCGCGGCTCCTCAAGGTGTTGGCTGCGCGGGCTGGCTCCGGGGGGGAGCCTGCTGCGTGTGCGCGGACGCCGAGGCCCGAGGTGCTGGCGCCCGGGCTGCAGCTGTGCGCGGGCCCCGCGCTGTTCCTGCTGCTTCTCCTGTGCCTGCCGCTGCGCGCCCGCCCTGACGAGCACGAGCACACGTACCAAGATAACGAGGAAGATATGGGAACTTTGCAACCTGGTCTGCCCTCACCTGTCATGTTGCCTGAAAACTGGGAAATTCTAATTATTGATTTAAAGGACTGTTTATTTACAATTGCATTGCATCCAGAGGATATGGAAAAGTTCGCCTTTTCTGTTCCCTCAATCAATAAGTCTGAGCCAGCAAAACGATATCATTGGGTTGTGTTGCCACAAGGCATGAAAAACTCACCAACGATATGTCAACAGTTTGTTGCTTGGGCCTTGAAACCTTTTCGGCAAAAGTTTCCACAGTTGATTATTTATCATTATATGGATGAGATATTAATTTGTGGAAAAACACTAGAAAAGCATAAGATTTTGACCATCTTAAAATCTGACTTAGAATCAAGAGGTCTGAGAATTGCCCCTGAAAAAATTCAAGATTCTACACCATGGAAATATCTGGGTTGGGTTATTACCCACAGTGCAATTCAACCTCAGAAGATAAAAATTACCTCCACAGTTAGAACACTTAATGATGTGCAAAAACTGGTCGGGATATTCAATGGGTCAGAAATATTTCTGGCATTACTAATGATGATTTGAAACCTTTGATACAATTGTTAGGAACCTCTACAAAAGCTGATGAGTCCCGGTCTTTAGGCCCTGAACAACAAAATGCTCTTGACATTATCAGTGAGAAAATTTGTCATAATCATGCTCAGCGAATTGTGTTATCACTTCCCATAATTCTAATGATTATTAATATTGACAATCAGCGCACATATCCTTTTGCACTTACTATGTAATGGGATAGTAGCGTTGCCTGTAGCCTTAGAATATTAGAATGGATATTTACTCCTGTCACACCAAAGAAAACCATCACCACAAAACCAGAAATTTTGTCTCTGTTAATTATGAAAGGACGTAGTCGAGCATTGGAAATATCTGGGAAAAATCCTCAAAAAATTGTTATCCCTGTTGTTCAAGAATATTTAGAGTGGTTGTTACACACTTCTCTGTCCCTACAAAGTGCTTTAGCAGACTTTGAAGGTGAAATAAGCAATGTCTATCCTTCATATAAACTGTTGCCAATGTTGAGTAATCAGAAGTTTGAAACATTTCCAAAGCATTCAGAAACACCTGTGTCAGGTACTACTGTTTTTACAGACACTGGCAAGCGTTCTAAATTAGCTGCTTGTGTTTGGCAAAACAACCAACAGTGGGAGAGACATTTGATTAATGGTACTATTGATGACTCCTTGCAGACTTTGGAGTTGCGAGCGGTTATTTGGGCCTTTGAAAAATGGAATGATACACCACTTAACATTGTCTCTGATTCATTGTACGTTGTTGGAGTTGTACACAGAATTGAAGGATCACTTCTAAAAGAAGTCAAAAGCAACTGGTTATATCCATTGTTACTAATGTTGTTGCGTTTATTGCAGAATCGTGAATTTCCCTATTTTATTACCCATCTTTGCAGCCACCAATCAAATTATGGATTAGCCATAGGTAATAATAGGGCTGATATATTAGTTTCTCCTGCTTGGACTTGACCGCCCATTAATAGTTTTGCACAAGCCCGCGAATCACATTCCTTTTTGCATCAATCTGCAAAAATGCTTGCACGGCAGTTTGCCATTCCTCTAAGTGATGCACAAGGCATTGTAAAATCTTGTCCATCCTGTCAAAAAAAAAAATTGGATTTAGTCTAGGAATTGAAGTTAATCCTAGAGGCTTGCAACCACTGCAACTGTGGCAAATGGATGTTACCCATTTTCCAGAATTCGGTCGACTTAAATATGTTCATGTTTGTATTGATACCTTTTCTATGGCACTGTGGGCAACTGCTCAGACAGGTGAAACAGTTAAACATGTACAACGCCATCTTTATATGTCTTTTGCAGTGCTTGGAGTTCCACAAAGTATTAAAACAGATAATGGTCCTGCTTATACATCACGACGATTTCTACAGCTTTGCACAACATGGGGAATTAAACATATTACAGGCATTGCTCATTCCCCTACTGGACAAGCTATAGCGGAACGGGCACACCAAACCCTGAAATCTCTTCTTTTAAAACAAAAAGGGGGAGAGGTACTCCCACCTGCAGAGAGACTGGCCAAAGCATTGTATGTATTGAATTTTTTGCGATTAGCAGGGGATAGGAATGAACCGCCTATGGTCATTCATGGACTAGCCATGCAGTCAGGAGTAACAGATAATAAAACTGAGAAAATCCTAGTTCAGTACAAAGATTTAAATACAGGACAATGGAAAGGTCCTGCAGAGGTTAAATTAGCAGGCAGAGGATATATGTGTTTACTTACAGATAATGGGATTCGTTGGGTACCTGCCCGTTGGACTCGTCCGTGGAAGATGCCACCCACTGTGGATGCTGTAATGGATCATGACGAGTCTGACTAAGTTTGTTGGGTTAATCTTGTTAAATTTTGTTAATGTTATAACAAGTTTTGTGCATGGAATAAATCTGCAAGTAAATCAGTGGATCACTTGGGCAAAATGAAACTGGCAAAGATGCATTTTGCCTTGTCATGCAGCCAGCCACAGATCCCTTTAAAACTTGTTTGTTGGGAATTCTGCTCTTTGATGTTTTAGCTTTTCTGACATGCCTTGCTGCAAAGTTGTGCAGCCATTGATTTTTGCTGCTAGCACAGGGTCATGGTTGTACTGACTTTGAAGGAATGTGTTGTATGAATCTAAAATTTTTGTTATTGTGATTGTCATGTTGATTATGTGTAGAATTATATTTAGTTGTGTTAAAAGGTCATTATCTAAAGCTATGAAACACGTTTGGATTGCTCAAAAACAAAAAGAGGGAATTGTTGCAGAGTTTCTTGTTGTGAGCAATCCAGCCTCTGACTTAGCCTCACTCGAGTAGTGAGCTGAGGGCTTCACAGGCTACTGAAGGGGTCAACACAGGATGCCTACGTGCCGACATGAAGAGGACGTTGCCTTGGGGAGGCACTGAGCAGGCTTACCACAAAGGCACTGAGCACCGCAATCAGGCACTGAGCACCTGTATTCAGGTTTCCACAAAGGCACTGAGCACCCGATTCAGGTTGCCACAAAGGCACTGAGCAGGATGTCGGCGCCAGATCAGATTACCACGGAGCAGGCCTTGCTTGCAAGGCCTGGGCCTGTTGCTATGGACGTTTCACAAGTTAACCAATCAGATAACGACTGTTCCAGTACTTTGTAACTTTTCTATAAAAGCTGATGCTTGCGTTTAATAAATTGTCAACGTTCGATCACATTGGTCGTTGCTGCGTTGTCCATGTTCTCCCGCCGCACCCACCCTGTTCGCCACGCTCTGGGTCGCTCGCGCTCCCTGTCACGTGTTTGCTGTTTTGTACCCAGTGTGTGAGCATACAGGTAGCAGGAGACTATGAGCATTTCACATCACAATGTAAAAGGCATTAATCTCAGGCATCTCCAGTATTTTGTTATGATAGTAAATTCAAGCACCCGCTACACACAACTTCACCTGTATGAACACTCCCATCACACATCCCGAGGCACTTCGGCTCATCATATGGTGTTCAGTGATAGGACTGCCACATGATAGGTCCTGGTATACTGCATCTATTTCCAAGAAAGCCAAAGAGATCCACCAACTCCATTTTATGCATTTTTTCTTAGAGAGATTAATAATAAGGAAGGCATAGAAATAGGAGAAAAGGGTCTAACTTGTGCTTCCACATAAGTAGAATAAGGTCAGCTTATTCTAGAGTGCTTCTAGAAAGGTACCTGGTGTCTGCAGCTGACAGAAAAGCTTTCTTTTCTGATGGGCTATGGTGCACTCAGGGACTAGGGCCTCACAACTTCAGTTACAAAAAATGCAAAGAACTAGAATAAAACAAGGCACTTTAGCAGCTCGGGATTAGTATAACTCACACCCTCGTGTTATACAGCCCTATTCCCCCAGTATCTCCACTAGTGAATCTATATCTATCACAGGACCACAACACAGAGCCACCTGGTAGCAAAGGGAAATTCCAAGGAGAATGGAGCCTGGGAAGCCTGTAGTGATGTCAGAGGCACTGCCACAGATACTAAACTACTAGCTGCGCCTCTGTGTAACTCAGTGCATCGTGCTGGATTGCTTGTATGCCAAAGCAAAACTGTATCAGGAAGATTGCAGAGGCTATTCTTTTAAACTGATGCAAGTTTCTTCAAAACATACTCTGCTAAATTCAACCCATTAAAAACACCAAATGTTTTTGTTCATTATTTGAAGTTAAATTCCAACTCGTCTAAGAAACCGCATCTGCCTCTGGTTTGTATGTCCAAATCCCTGGTGCTGTTGTAATTCTTGTAAACAGCACAAACAGGCTTTTACCAGAGTCTGCTGCTGAAGAAATGACAAACTGCTGTAGATTCATAAGATGAGTATGTCACTGTTAACTGCAATAGCAACACAGAAGATACTAAAAAAATATCTGTGGTAAAATCATATTTGGAGGCCAGTGCAAACAATAAAAGCTACACTTAAAAAGCTTTAGTTTCACCTTATAGAGGTGGTTATCTGGAAGAAAGGTGTGAGAAGAAAGGGAAGATTACATTCAGGAACATTTTTTCCATGCCAGTGTATCAACAGTATCAACCTTCTGACAAACTGAAATTTGATAACAATAAAAATGAGGCATTTTTATACCAGAAGTTTACAATGAGTATATTGTAGAAGTTTAACACTGCTGTTTCTTACTGTGCTGAGCTTTCATATTCATGCGGCTGAGCTGTTGTGTTCACATATAGGAGCTTCAAATTTTCATTAGGTTTTGCATTGGCACGTGCAGAAGTGATGCTTTAGCATAAAACCATGTGGTCCAAGAAATCACTGAGAGCAGAGTAACAGTTTTCTAGGGGTTTGCTACAGCTCCTCCTTTTTGGTCCAAAGCCTTTGATTTGCTTTAACCTGTTCTGTATATGTTTTTTGCATAACCTTACTTCTTTCAGTGTCCTCTTCAGAGACATATTTCTAGGTTTACTGGCTATTGTTATTGCAACTTCTTAAAATAAATGCATTTGATTTCCTTGTTTGCCACTATGTTATAGTGCTATGATGGACTCTCTATTATTCAGCTTTAACCAATTCTTTTCTATTCATCCATTTGACTTCACAACACTGCTAGATTGATTTCCTATGACTATCTAAAACATATTCACCCCATTTATCACAGAAGCCTGAATTTAGTTGAATTAATATGGGTGATTTAGCCTTCCCTAAAGGAAATTTATAATACTTACAGAAATAGTGTGGCTTTTTATATAAAAATCCCACTATAAATCATAGAAAACTAACTTGGATATCCTGCCTACACATGAAAAACAAGTAACTAAAAATAGCTTTAGCCCTGAGAAAATACACGTGTGCATGGGCTTCTTTGTCCTTCCTTCACCTTCTTCTGCATGAAAACAGTGTTCATGGGAAGTGCTGGAAGGTCAGACTTGGAAACACAAATCTGAATTTTATCTGCACAGGCAGCAGATGAGAGACTTCCATAACCATGCTTTCGCAGAATGGGCTCAGTGAATGAACAAGCAGTCCCTGTGTACCCCTGCTTCCCCCCAAGCCCTCTCCCAGCCACTGAGTCAATTGCAACTGTAGCTATTCACAAGCTTGCCTGCACATGCAGAACCAGGCCAACCAGCCAGTCTGTTCTGAGAGCAAGCCTTGTTTGCTGTTAACTGAGGGAATCCTGGATCTTCACTCTTCTTTATCATTCCCTCTCACCTTACACAGTCAGTAAGTAGTTATACACATCTCAGCGTGCTTAAAACATAGCTTTCCATCTTGAACCGAAAATCCCCCTTCATTGCCTGTCAACTTCTACTTCCCTTTAGTATGAGATATCAGCCTCTATCAGCCACTTGTTTGGAGTCTGAAAAAACAACAGTTTTATCTCATGCTGCCCTTCATATATAAGAGACTTCCTGTCAACACCAACAGCACTTACACATTATCTGTTTCCAAATCTCACCTTGAAAATATTCTTTGCTATGATGTGCAAAGCAAAAACAAAAGAAGAAAAAAAACCCAACAAACGTAGACATTTTCAGAGACAGTAAAATAAATGGCTAGAAAATGAAACCTGCAAATGTTTAAGTATATAATGTAATGGCTATTTCTAGTTTAAAAAACAAGACAAAACAAAACAAAAAACAAGAAAACAAAACACCAAAAAAAACCAAACACCCCAAAGTTGGATGGGCTCAGTAGAAAAGTATGGGGAAAAGAGATACCTTTCAAAAGCTTGACTCAGTCTTCTCCATCTCTTTTCTGCCCTTCACAAGATGCTAACAATTAGGTTGTATCTTCAGTCTTCTTTTTGAAATCTTGAAACTCTGAGTTTTGTGTCTTCCAGCTTTCCTATACTACAATAAAGTCTAAGAAGCTGATTTATTTTTCAATGAAAAGCAACATCACAGGACTCCAGGAGGGAAAACTTTAACAAAGGCATCAAATACCACAAACCTCATGATGCAAATAGTCATATTTCCTAGGACAGGAGAATTGGAAAATGGTCTGTCACACGCTAATGCATGAGGTAGTCGTTTGCCTCAGCTCAGACTCTTAAAACAGTCTGACCTACATATTCTGGTTCTTTTTTCTAGGCCTCACTGAGAAGACAGACTTCTTAGTACTATTGTGAGGTTCACTGGGAGGTTAGAAACATGAAGAGTTATCTTTAAATATAGAAAGATCAAAGTTTATTGTGTAAATATTTACACTGTGAGCTGACCTTCTTCTGACTTCAACAGCTAAAGAGACCGGGGGAAATGTTTTGGGGCAGTAGACCAGGAAGTTGAGCAGAGCCAGAAGATAAGGAGTGGGCTACAGTTGAATAGGGCAGCGTGGAGAGAGATGGGTAGGGCTACTCTGGTCCATAGAAAGCACTGCACAGCTTTGGAAAAGATCGATGACACTGTGCCCTGAGGTGAGCAGAAGACCAAAGCCAGTGACCCACAAGTTCCTTCCTGTGTCCTTTTCAGGATAGTTTATTAGAAATCCAGGAAGACATAGCATTTCCTTGAGGGTGCAGAGGTGAAGGTAATCCCAGGATCGTGAAGTAATACTTACACTATACCATACTTTGAACTATACAGCCAGGATCCTCTGAATGCTACCATTTCAGGGACCTGAATTCTCCTAAATTTAAGCTGTGCAGTGGGATCTAGCTTACCTAAATACAGTGTCATTTTAGATTCCCAGGGGTAATCCACTGCCAAACCAGAAAACGTGTGTATCTGGGAGGGCAGGTCTCTTGTAGGTCTCACATCTCATCTGTCTGCCCCATTGGAAAATTTCTGATGCTAGGATGCCCCAGATGGCACTTGATGTGTTTATATGTTTCAGTCTGGAGCTGGCTACAAGATATACTCATTTTCAGTATAAAAAAGTATAGGCTTGAAAGCCTATAAAGCAATATATCCTATATACTGATATATAATATACAGCTTGCAATACAGTAAATAAATGATTTCTCATATTTTCAGAAATCTAAACACTGAGGACCTGCTGCACTTGTGTACACATGGCATAGAGTGCATAGGACATTTAAGATGTCCTGGGGGGTCTAGGACATCCAGATAGGAATAGCAGGTATTACACAGAACCTGACAGAAATCTATGACAACCTGGCTGTGAGCCAAGTAGGAAACTTTAGGGTAACTTAAACCATAGTAGGTACTTCTGAATGAGCAATTGACTGGTTGGGGGGGGGCGTAACCGTAGGAATCTGATTCATCTTGGTTAACTTTAACAGTGACCTCTCACCTATCCCCTAATTTCTGCATGCTTGGTGTGATGGGGTGCGTGGTTTGTGATGGGGATTGGCACAGACCTATGCTGGTAGTGTACTAGTGGTCTCTAATTTACTGACAACTCAAATGAACTGCCAGCCCCAAACCACTGGATAATTGACATTTCCAAGTCAAAACAAGACAGCAGATTTTGTGTGGGTGTGGACATGGGAACAGTGTGTGGAAAGAGAGCTGTATAGCTTCCCTGCTTGTAAAATAAACAACACACTACCACTGTCTATTAAGGACAGTGACGTTGAAATGTGTGACATAGCTTTTATTGAAGGGGGCCTATAGGGATGCTGGGGAGGGACTCTTAATTAGAGACTGTAGTGATAGGACAAGGGGCAACAGGTTCAAATAAAGATTTTGTTTGGGCATACGGATTACATGAGCTATCACACCCCTCTTAATCTCAGTTCACTGTGTCTATCTGTGTGCTTCATGTAGGATATCATTCCTCCAAAAGCAGTCACTGGGAAAGAAACAAAAAAAAAAAAAAAGCATTTAGCATAGAATTTCAGGTGCAAATGTTCAGCTAAGCTTTATCATGTATTTCTGTCAACATTTGTGAAATTCAGTAGTGTTCTGGAGTCACAGAGGCGGCGAGTTTGGCTTTCTTGGGTTTTGGCTTTTGGTTTTTTTTTTTTTTTAAATTAATACCTCCAGGTTTATTTTTCTCATCTAATTTGGGAAATACAACAGAGAGAAAGACTGTGCTGACAATATCAGGAGGCTCTGCCAGAGAGTCACAAATTCAAGTAGAATTAAAAGGAACAGGTTTTAAGTGAAGCAAGAGCAAGAGAGAAAAAAAACAAGTAGTGCTCCTTTGAACTCTGACAGATGGATCTACAGCTAAGATACTTGACAGTGAGACTGATAGCTTTCCAGGGCAGATGTCTGATTACAAGTTCAGACCATCCATGCCAGAACTTGATGTGAGGTTTAAGGTACAGAATGATTGAGTTATATGAGACAAAAGTACTAGTGAGTCTTCAAGCAGGAAAAGCAAATAATTACAGTAATAAGGTATTCAATACCTTTAATACAGTATGAAATGCCTGCCAGGCTTCATGCTTTTTAGCTGCGGAGAGATTCCTCTCTTCTTTAACAAGGCAATTAAGGCACTGCACACTCACTGTGCAATGAGGACTTGCGCAGGCATTGAGCAGTACGGAAGTCAATATATGAAGTCATTAGAGAAATGATTTCTTATGAAAATTCCCCTCTCACCCTCTCCTCTCTAAACAAAGTTGAGAAATGTCTGTCTCCGGCTGCTACCCTACATATATCTACTCTCTGTCTCTCTGGGTAAATTCTTAAACTGTCCTATGTAAAGGATGTGAAAGTTTGTTATGAATCAGGCCCTAAAAATCTGACAGCAAATCCCATGCTGAAATCCTAGAGGCAGAGTGGAAAAGGTTTCAGGAGAATAACTAGAATTCTGCCAAGAATTTTTAAGAGCTTGAATGTCTTGGGGGAATATATAAAAGCAACCTCATGATTCAGCTAACCAAATCAGTAAAACAAGTTCCTGGAGCACTTTGAATATATTTGGGTGCTCCCTTAAATTCCTGTGTTTCTTTTTCCTTCTTCTGTCGTTTTCCCAGTTCCTTTCTACTTTGAAGTTAGGAAGGTACACTTTATAAGTTACTTTTCCTTCTCACCAAGCCAACAGGGAAGGGTCATAAGTAGGGCAGCCAGTTCCCTCTTCTTTGAAAGCTGTATGACTGTTCTACTTTAGATACACATTCTGGTGCTTAAGCCCCAGCACAGTATGAGTCCTATCACAAATTTATAAGCTCTAGTTCTGTCCTGTGTACTACCTAGTCCAGACACATAACAGTCATCTTAATTATAACTAACTCAAATGTAGAAAGCATGCCATCGTCATCTTTCACGATTAAAACAGGGCAAAGCATTTATAGCAGTGTCTTATAAAATGATGTTTAATTTCCAGCACATAAAAGACAACTACCACACCACTTAAAAATGCTTGTATGCATTGCCTGTCCTGGAAGCGGAATATTGCTGGTTTGAGGAAGCTTGTCTGACCCCCATGAATAATGAACTATTTAAGAACTTCAAGAAGAATCCTCAAAGAGATCAATCAAGTGAGACCAAAGGAAATGACAAGAATACAAGATTAAAGGAGAATCTCTAATATAATCGTGACAAAGTTGATTTGATCACCTAAAAGTTCAACAGATTTAACTGACATTGGCCAAAGCTAACTCACACTTTATGGCTTGCATGATCCTTCTTGGAAGCATTTTTGATATATACGAGTATGTGGTATTTGGCCATTATCTAGGAAAACATGGTGGGTATTAGACCCTTGTTGGTTCTCAGAGGTATCACGATTAATGAAAAACTATTAATTATTAATAAATAATTAATGAAAATAAATAATTATTAATATCATTATTATTAATAAAAAATAGCCTCTAAGAGCAAGACAGCATTGGTCATCAGCTATATCTATGTTAGCAAGTGATATAACAGAGTAGATAATCAGCTGAAACACTCACTGCTGGCACCTCTACCCTATATGCAGTGCACAGTTTTATTTCAGACTTTGTCTGATTCTGTGAACTAAATAATCTTTCCATATATATGGTTCAGCACTGCCAAGAGGACAAGTCCTTGGTTTAATACCACTTAGGGTTGTGGTGTATCTGATATACATTTGGAGCAGAGCTTTCAGTTTGTCATCTTAGTAACTTCAGGTCCAAACATAAAAATGAAAATATTTCAGAAAGCTAAATAAGGACAAGCCTTTCATTCTTCAGGTGAAAACATCAAGAAAACAGAAACTTCATCACATACTTGCTAGATTTTGACAGTGCCAGCATCTTGTGGTTCTAAGGAGAATAAAATGGCTGTGCAAAAGACAATATTGCACCACAAGGAGTGGCAACACCTTCATTCTTTAAACAGTTATAGAACAGAGGGTGAAAGGCTGTAACAAGGCAAGAATTTATATTTAGAAAGAACATAGAACAAGAACACTAAGGAGCCTTTAATGACTCACTGAATTTCAAAAGAAAATTTGACCAAGGCTGCCACTGAATTACCTAGAAGAGGTCCCAGCTGTTCACTGTATCCAGTGCTTCTAGTTAAAGAATCTTCAGCTACCACTAGAAAAACAGAAGTCATCCTTCTTTATGATAGGAAAATTATTTGTTCCTAAAAATATGTTGTTTTCTTTTTTCTGAGGTAATTTATTTCAGGTATGAGAAGCAATGAAATAATCCTACAACCTTGAGAAGTAGGTCCATGTGAAACTCATAAAGTTCAGCAATGAGGTGTGAGGTCCTGAACCTGGGTAGGGGCAACTGCTGGTATCAATACATGCTGGGGGTGAAGGGATTCAGAGCAGACCTGCAGAGAAGGACTTGGGGGTACCCATGTAAGAAAAGCTGGACATGAGGTGACTCACAGCCCAGAAACCCAATTACATCCTGGGCCACATCACCAGCAGCATGACCAGCAGGTTGAGGGGGGTGATTCTCCCCCTCTACTCCCCTCTGGTGAGATCTCACCTGGAGTATTGCGTTCAGCTTGATTTGTCAGTAGAAGAAAGAAATTAACCTGTTGGAGTGGGTCCAGAGGAGGGACACGAAGATGATCAGAGGGCTGGAGTGCCTCTTCTATGGGGAAACAACTGAGAGAGTCGGTGTTCTTCAGCATAGAGAAGGTTCCATGGAGACCTTACTGCAGCCTTTCCATATTTAGAGGAGGCTTATAAGAAAGATGGGGACAAACATTTTAGTAGGGCCTGTTGTGATAGGACAAGGGGTAACGGTTTTAAACTAAGAGAAAGTAGATTTACACTAGATATAAGGAAGACATTTTTTTACAATGGAGGTAAACCACTGAAAGAGGTCGCCTGGAGAGCTGGTAGATGCCCCACCCCTGGAAATATTCAAGGTCAGGTGGGACGGGGCTCCGAGCAATCTGATCTAATTAAAGATGTTCTTGCTTATTGCACGGAGCACCAGAGTAGATGACCTTGAAAAGTTCCTTCCAATGCGAACTATTTTGTGACTCTGTGATTACACTAATCCAGCACTGTGAGGAAGAAGGAAAGCTCAGCATCTGAAAATCCCACCAGTTTAGTAGTGCTCCCACAGAATGAGGGAATACAGTTAGATTTAAAATAATGGCATCATCCATATTAATTGCTGAGGTGACTGTCTCGAGAGGGGAAGCCTGCAGTGCCTGATCGGGGCGGGTTGGGAGAGGCTCAGGCGTCCAGGAGTTTCACCTCGGAGCAGCAACAGACACCGAGGAAGCCTCAAGCCCTCCACAGGGATTGCCCAGGAGCCGGCAGCCCAGCGGACGCGAGGAGCTGACTCAGAGGGGGCGGTGCCAGGAGGAGCGGCACCAGCCCTGGCTGGGTAAAAGCCTGCCCCAGGGAGCGCGAGCGACCAGGGCGGGGTTTGCGGCAGTTTGCGCAGGAGTTGCGAGTGAGCAGGGTGGGTTCGAGGCAGTTCACGCGGGCAGGCCAGGGGGATGGTGAGCCGTCGCCGTATGAGCAGGGCCCGCTCTGGGAGCTCTGCTCTGGCTGCCCCGGCGGTGGCCAGTGTAGGTACCCAAACAAAGCCGATGGAGAAGGGAGGCTGCAGTACAGAGCCCAGGGTGTAGAGAGCGCCTGCACTGCTCTCCTGAGAAGAGGGTGCACAATGGGCAGGGCTGCACTCGCTGCTCCCTGGTGGAGGTCCTCCTGCAGCAGGTGGCTGAACTGCGAGACACTGTTAATGGGCTGAAAGATGTCGGGGAAGCTGAGGGGAAACGGCACTGCTTGCTCCAGGACCAGACTGCGCAGGGGCCTCAAGCGTCTGCTGTCGCTCATGCAGGAAAGGAGGCTGCTAACCCTGGAAGCTGGGAAACAGTAACAGAAAAAAACAACAAAAAAAGGAGGAAGAGGGCAATTAAAAGCAAGGGTCTTCCTCCTACATCTGTTGTCCCTACCCAGAACCGCTTTGCTGTCCTGCGGGGGGCTGATGAGCAACAGCGCTCCCACCAGGCGCAACCAGCTGGTGCACTGGTAGAGAAGGTCACTACTGGTGCTGCCAGGAAAAAGCGGCGGGCCGTAGTAGTCGGGAACTCTAATCTGAAAGGCACAGAGGCACCCATCTGCCGGCCTGACCCAATCTCAAGGGAGGTGTGTTGCCTACCAGGGGCTCAGATCAGGGATGTGGCCGAGAAGCTGCTTGCTCTAGTCGGTCCCACTGACTATTACCCACTCCTGGTAATCCATGTGGGTGCTACTGATATAGATAGCAGTAGCCCGGACACCATAAAGAAGGACTACAGAGCTCTGGGAGAGGTGGTTAGGGGCTCTGGAGCTCAGGTTGTCTTTTCGTCAATTCTCCAGGATACAGGGCAGGACCTGAAAAAGGCTAGGAGGATTAGGCAGGTTAATAAATAGTTAGAAGGGTGGTGCTATAGTCAGGGGTTTGGGTACCTTGAACATGGGACTTAATATAGTAGGCCAGGTCTACTGGAAGCTGGTGGAACTGATCTGACAAAGAAGGGGAAGAGTGGATTTGGTAGGAGGCTTGCCAGACTGGTCAAGGATGCTTTAAACTAGATGTGTTGGGGGAGGGGGCATCATTCCATCCCAACACACCCAGTCACTTGCCAGCACCTATGGTAAACATTCAGAGCAATGTAGAGATATTCCAGCTGCTCCAGCCAATGAGCCGGCTTGAACTCGATCTCGGCTCAAATGCCTCTATACAAATGCCCGTAGCATGGGGAACAAACAAGAGGAATTAGAGATGTGCGCAAGTCTACGGGGGTATGATATCATAGACATCACAGAAACATGGTGGGATGGCTCCTATGACTCGTGTGTTGGAATGGAAGGTTACCGGCTCTTTAGGAAAGACAGGTCCGGCAGATGGGGAGGGGGAGTTGCTATTTATGTTAGGGATAGGCTGGAGAGTATGGAACTCTGTCTGGGGACAGGTGAGCAGTCGACAGAGAGTTTGTGGGTCAGGGTTAAAGGGAAAACAGCTATGGGAGACATTATTGTGGGGATCTGTTGCAGACCGCCTGACCAAGGGGACTCGGTGGATGAAGCGCTCTATAGACAGATAGGAACAGCCTCACGCTCGCAGGCTCTTGTTCTCATGGGAGACTTCAACCACCCTGATATCTGTTGGAGGGATGGTACGGCCCGGCACAAGCAATCCAGGAAGTTCCTTGATTGTGTGGAAGACAACTTCCTTCTGCAAGTAATAGAGGAGCCGACAAGGAGAGGTGCCATGCTTGACCTTGTCCTCACCAACAGGGAAGGGCTGGTTGGAAATGTGACGCTCCAGGGCAGCCTTGATTGCAGCGATCATGAGATGGTTGAATTCGAGATCCTGAGGACAGTGAGAAGAGCATTCAGCAAGCTCGTTGCCCTGGACTTCAAGAGAACAGACTTTGGCCTCTTCAGGAACCTGCTCAGTAAGGTTCCATGGGATACAGCCCTAGAGGGCAGGGGGGCCCAAGACTGTTGGTTGATATTCAAGGATCACTTGCTGCAAACTCAGGAGCAATACTTCCCTACTAGAAGGAAGTTCAGCAAGAGGGCCAGGAGACCTCCTTGGATGGATAAGGAGCTGCTGAGGAAAATTTGAAGTAAAAAGAGGCTTATAAAAGGTGGAAGCAAGGACAGGCAGCCTGGGAAGAATACAGGGATGTTGTCTGGGAAGCTAGGGACCAGGTTAGGAAAGCTAAGGCCCACTTAGAATTAAACTTGGCTAGGGATGTTAAGGATAACAGGAAGGGATTCTATAGGTACATTGCAAATAAAAGACAGATTAGGGACAATGTGGGCCCTCTCCAGAAGCTATTGGGAGAACTGGCTACCCTGGATTTGGAGAAGGCTGAGGTTCTTAATGACTTCTTTGCCTCAATCTTCACCGGCAAATGCTCTGACCACACCACCCAAGTCTTGGAAGGCTGACGCAGGGACAGTGAGAATGAAGACCCTGGGCCCACTGAAGGAGAGGATCTGGTTCGAGACCATCTTGGGAACCTGAATGTATATAAGTCCATGGGACCTGATGAAATCCATCTGCGGGTGCTGAAGGAGCTGGCAAATGAAGTTGCTAAGCCACTGTCCATCACATTTGAAAAATCATGTCAGTCAGGTGAAGTTCCCGATGACTGGAAAAAGGGAAATATAACCCCCATTTTTAAGAAGGGGAAAATGGATGAGCCAGGGAACTACAGTCCGGTCGGTTTCACCTCTGTGCCTGGCAGTATCTTGGAACGGATTCTCCTGGAAGGCATGCTGAGGCACATGAAAACCAACAAGGTGCTTGGTGGCAGCCAGCATGGCTTCACTAAGGGGAAATCCTGCCTGACCAATCTGGTGACCTTCTATGAAGGGGCTACGGAGCTGATGGACAGGGGCAGAGCAGTTGATGTCATCTACCTGGACTTGGGCAAAGCCTTTGACACTGTCTTACATGACATCCTTGTCTCTAAGTTGGAGAGACATCAATTTGATAGGTGGACCACTCGGTGGATAAAGAACTAGCTGGGTGGCCGCACGCAAAGATTTGTGGCCAATGGCTCAATGTGCAGCTGGAGACCAGTAACGACTGGTGTCCCTCAGGGAGTGGTGTTGGTACCAATCTTGTTCAACATCTTTGTGGGTGACATGGACAGTGGGATTGAGTGTGCCCTCAGCAAGTTTGCCGATGACACCAAGCTGTGTGGTTTGGTTGATACGCTGGAGGGAAGGAATGCCATCCAGAGGGACCTTGACATGCTTGTGAGGTGGGCTGATACCAACCTGATGAAGTTTAACCATGACAAGTGCAAGGTCCTACAGCTGGGTCGGAGCAATCCCAGGCACAGCTACAGGTTGGGCAGGGAGAAGAGATTCAGAGCAGCCCTGCACAGAAGAACTTGGGGCTGTTGGTCGATGAAAAACTGAATATGAGCTGGCAGTGTGCTCTTGTAGCCCAGAAAGCCAACTCTATCCTGGGCTGCATCAAGAGGAGCATGACCAGCAGTTTGAGGGAGGTGATCCTGCCCCTCTACTCTGCTCTCGTGAGACCTCACTTGGAGTATTGTGTGCAGTTCTGGTGTCCTCAACATAAAAAGGACATAGAACTGTTGGAACAAGTGCAGAGGAGGGCCACGGGGATGATCAGGGGACTGGAGCACCTCCCGTATGAAGAGAGGATGAGAAAGTTCATCCTGGAGAAGAGAAGGCTGCGTGGAGACCTCATAGCAGCCTTCCAGTATCTGAATGGGACCTATAGGGATGCTGGGGAGGGACTCTTCATGAGGGACTGTAGTGAGAGGAAAAAGGGGTAACGGGGTCAAACTTAAACGGGACATTTAGATTGGATATGAGGAAGAAATTCTTTCCTGTAAGGGTGGTGAGGCCCTGGAATGGGCTGCCCAGGGAAGCTGCGAATGCTCCATCCCTGGTGGTGTTCAAGGTGGGGTTGGACATAGCCTTGGATGGCATGGTTTAGTGGGAGGTGTCCCTGCCCATGGCAGGGTGGTTGGAACTAGATGATCTTAAGGTCCTTTCCAGCACTAACTATTCTATGATTCTATGATTCTCTATGGACATTAATCATATGAACAGCAGGAAGTATAATACTTGGCCTTGCATTCCAAATGTTTTCATTTAAAATGTTAATTTAAATAGTTCATCTAAAATTTTTGTCAGATGCTTGATCTCTAGCTCTCCAAAAATACTGAGCTAGTAGTCAAGAATGTAATTTAATGTTATGCCAGACATAAAGAAAAAGTATCCATGACTCGAAGTCCATAGCCAAAGCAGTTTGAGTCACACTGATATTCAGTCCCAGGAACTAACAAATATAAACAAACTGTTCCACTAGCCATGTGATGGGCTCAGTGTACAGTAAGTGGCAAAATGAGTGCGTGCAGTAAAGCATGTGAAAACTAAGCCTCCCCACTAGAGATTACGCCTCCACAGAACTAACCAAGAAAGGCTATGTACCAAGTCAAACAATTTGAGGATCAGAAAACAAAGGAATTAAAAGTATCCCATCATTACCCACCAGAGCACATTTTGCCAAAAAGAAATGGCCTTTTGTCACTGGAGACACAAATAAACTACGAAGTGATCAAGAATGTGAGAATACTCCTAAAATTATTGTCTTTTCTGTAAACAAAGTTGCTAATTTCAATTGCATCTTTCTTCATTTGAGAAGAACAGTACTTCACCACAGCAAAGCACATAAAAGAACACATACTTGATATCCTTTAAAAATGGAAATAGCCCCACTGGGAAAAATTGGCATATTCACAGGCTTAAAATGATGCACAGATTAAAGCACTTCACCAAATCAAGGTTTCACTTTGCTGCACTAGACTTCCTAATTGGCAGCAAATGAGTCTGAAGTGCAAACAAGAGGTTCCTGTTACCATAGCATGAAGTGTCAGGTGTTACTTGTATATTTAAGTACAAAAGGCATACATTTCATAAGCCCAGCAGCAAAAGTCAGTGCTTAAAATAAATAATAAAAAAGGCAATTAATCTCATTCTTTCTTATTTATGCCTTCAGAAGAATTTGAATCCAAAGGAGTTTCACTGACACCTGCAATCATTAACTTCAATGTACAAGAATGTTTATGACAAGAACATAATTTAGCAATGAACTTCAATGCAAACAGAGCCAGTGAACCCCAAGCCTCATCATGTAAAAAAAGTTGACTCCTCTGCAATATCTAGTGCTTATATTTTGTACTTTCGTAGGCCCCTGTAGGCATCTTAAGGTTTTAAGTTTTTAATTCAAAGAGAAAAAAGGAGACACTAAGCAGGGACAGAACACTTTCTTTCCCCATCTAGTGATGTGACTTTTTTACTGTTTTTAACACAGCCTAACTGAAGTCCTCTTAATGGACTTACTTACCAAGTAAAAGGCCATTGCCTGAGGGTTCTCCATAGACAGGATTGTCAGTGACACCAGCAGGAGTTCATCGTAAGACACTCTGGCATATTTACATCCATAACCCTACAAATAATTCTTGAAGAGACAGCAAGAATTATACCACTCTACAATGCTGGTACTCCATGAGTAACTGGATCAAGTCCAGCAATGATTTCAAAGCAAGGTGTTTGTCAGTTTAGTGCTGCTGACAGAATGCCAACAAAAGTATTCTCAATGCCCAACAGTATTCCTAATGTGAAACAAGACATTTATATGCTGAGATCTCAAAGCTGATTCTATTAACAGACACATATCACATTATCACTGAAAATATTTTTCCACTTTTGGCAATGAGGCTACTGAACTATTCATATCAATAATAAAAGCCATCTGCCCTGCACGCACCCTGCAGTGACAAACAGATCAATGAGGTTTGGTGCACTGTGACAGGCAACAGATATGGTGTCCACAAATGCCTGTGAAAAGCCACAGACCTTGCCTTTGGTAAGACTTTGTCAATCTCTTACTAAACTCCTTCAAGTGGACTAGGGAATATAGCCTAGATGAAATTAGTCTGAGATGGGTACACAGTTGGCTGAAAGCTGTATTTAAAATGCAGTTATCAGCATTCGCAGTCAAACAGGACATATTTATTGAGTATGACCTACTGAAGTCCATGGTATTATATAGGTTCATTAACAAATCGAGTAAAGAAAACCTTTGTGACCTTTGAAAACAGCATCGAACAGGGTGGGAAACAGGCACTTCTGATAATAAGACTAGAATGGAAAAAATCTTTGTCCACTAGAGCAATACTCTGAAATACGCATGAGGTCAGAAAGGAGTAGTGCAAACTCCTGCACTTAAATCAGGATTAACAACTCTATAAATGTAATAGAGGGAAAATCCAGCTGATCAGAAGCTTTGCAGAAAAGGAGCAGGGGGATTCCAAACTGCACATGAGTCAGCTAAGTCAGGCTGTTTCAAAAATATTCCATACACCAGCTAAAGACATAAAGATAGGCACATTATAAGAAAGACAACTTAAGGAATCCTCTCACTGTTCCTAGCCCCACAACTGGGCATTGTCTCAGCTATATAAGCACTCTTTGAGCAGGACAGCAGCCACTGAGTGTCCAGAGGAGAACTGTAAAGAAAGAATAGATTTCTTTTAGTCTAGAGAAGGGGGCTTTACAAAGAAAAATTATTGTCTTAAAATATGGTAAAGAGTGCCACAAAAGAATAGCTGTTCTCTTTATCTACCAGAGCTAGAACAAAAATAATAGGTTTAAACTCCAGTTACAAAGACACAGAATACCCATTAGGAAAATGTTTCTAATGGTAAGGTGTTAGGAAAAAAAGGCTTAGGGAAATAAGGGTGAGAACACTACAAGGTCTTTCTTTAGGATTTAGAATAAAAAAGTAAAACCTTAGAGTCTCTTTCTGCTGTTGTGCCCTTGAGAACAAAATTGTCCTCTGTATCTTTTCCCAGAAGAGCTGTAGAAGGGTTCCTCTGCTAATCTTAGAAAAACTAGCAGACAAGTAGCTTTCCTTAGTATTTGACTGAGGGCGCATGTGTGCACCTCTATGTGTGCACTCACATAACTCGCATAACTCTGTGTGTGTGTATGTACAAGCCTGTGTCCATACAATTTTGTGTGAATGTGTTGTGCTCAACAACTGAAATTCAGTTTTAAAAATGTTTAACAAAGATTTCCTTCCATCGTACCTCGGTAGTAGAAAGGGTTTGAGCAAATAGGGTGGCTACAATCCAGGGATGCTTTAATGCTGGTATCCTTGCTCACCATTTTCTCCCAAAGTACAGTAGGTTTGGAGAGGTATAAAAGTAAACGTGAAGAGGGTTTTGGGGATTTTAGTTTTGAGGGGTTTTTTTGAAAGAGCAGTTGGCATATTATTTGTCTCATTTACATCTGCATATAGCATTGAATCAGTGTAAAGCGGACTTGAAGGGAGAAACAGATCTTTGTATGATTATAGTAATATATGAACAGCTGTTGATCTGAAGATTTGTTCCACCAGGGTAAGACTATTCAAAAAGCATGCTCAATGAGATTTGCACATAATAGCCTAACAGTAGAACCAGAATATGATACAAAATAAACATCCAAGCAATGCAGACTGTATCTAAGCCTGGTGAATGAAGGAAACAATTATCCCCAGGATTCGGACCAAATGGTTTTCGTTTGCACTTGGCAGCTTCTTTTCTCCATTTTGGAATATCTAGGCAAAGTTTTCCTCAATGTTGCATTACCACTCTATAGTTTCAGGGCTCTGGGTGGCTGCCCAATGAAAACTTAATCAACTATGTGTATTTCACTTAATCATACCAATATATCACCTCTGCTCATGACCACACAACCCAAAGAGTGGCAGCACACAAGTAATCTGAGAGCACACTGAAGTTAGATGGGAGAACATGAAGGAAGTTAGGTAATTTTATTGTAAGAACAAAGTTACTTAATTAAATCCCTTTAAAAGTTTATGAGATGGTCTGATGAGGCCAGGAAATAAAGTTTTCCCCAAATGGAATGCAACAAAGGCTAGCCATACTACTTGCAGGAAAAAAGGAAGGGGAATTTACCCTAAAAGCATTTAGCTGCTTCCAGCAATGAAGAAAATTATTTGCAATATTAAAAAATCTTGGCGACATGTTGTGGTTTTTTGTAAAGGCCTCACTGGAATCATGGTTTGCCCTCTGTTGTTGCTTTACCAAAGATGCAAGCCCAGGGATGAAGGGATAAGAAGAAAACAACAGCTTACACAGGGTCATTAGAAACTTTAGATTCTCTCAGCTAGAAGTCCCTGAAGATCTTTCCTGCATTAAATGTGCTCGAGTCTCTCACCGTTCCCAGTAGCGACCACTTCCTAGGCTGCACATGTGCCTCCCCCTGAGGGTGACTGAGTATGTTCCATTCCCTCAGATCTCCCCAGGCTCGCCGGGCTGCACACGTGCAACCTGAATGGATATGCTCCAGCCCAAGACTGCTGTGGCTGGCAAAGACAGAATTTTGCTGTAATGGCTGGAACTGTGACCAAGAACCTGTCTCTCCACCCCTCCCAGTAATCCCCCTGCTAGCAGTATATGGCAGGAAACCATCTCATACTAATGGAGGAAGGATAAGAGGAAAAAATGAATAGTAAAACCAGGGGAATGTGGCACAAGAAAAACAGGCATTAAGATATGTCTAGGCAAATATATTACAACCCAGGAGAGTGTGGGGAAGCAGAAGATGGAGAAAATTACTCTCATGAGCTAAGAGAGCTTGAGGTTGGAGAAGATGCCTGGCAAGGAAATGGAGGCATGACAGAAACAGTTTGGAAGAGAAAGATCAAGCTGGAAAGGGAATAAGTCAAAAAGCTTGTGCCCATCAGAGAATGTGCTCTTGCAGAGTCTGAAGTGAAGCACAGCATCTCACTTTAAGAATTACAAATGATATTACGAAAATACCTTATGCTCATTCAGCGATGATCATTAACACAGGACAATAATTTACAGTCAATTATTCCTTAACTCAAATAGCAGAAATCTGAGCAGTTTGCCTAAACCATTTTGATTAATCACTCTAGAACACCATTGGTCTCATTTTCAAAATAAGGAGAAATTACACAGGTACATGAAGAATGTTTCCTGTATTTGCAAAGTCAGACACTTGGGAAAAAAGAAATGCTAGAATTAAGGCCGTATCTGTCTTGTATAAACCTCTTGTGCAGATGCACTAGGACACAAGCTTATAATGCTTGCAGACTACCTTTCTCTTAATCAAGAATCAGGATGAATCAGATCTGAACTAACTCACTACCTTTAATATTTTGGGTTTTCCCTGGGTTTCTTGATACCTGCAGTTGACTGTTGTGTTTTGATTTGGTTGTAGTTCTTTTTTCCCTGTTCACTTTCTACTCTTACAGCAAATGCAGTGGAGGAAGAACAGAACTCTATGAACAAATCCCTTTCCTATAACAGTCTTCATTAATTCTCCGAACTTATATGTGCACCTGTTTCTATGCTATTGAACGAAATAAACCAGGTTACTGTTCTTTGCCAGAGAGCAAGTGACAGCACAGTCTAGATTTACGTGGATAAACCCTTCTTATTACCCCAAAACAGCCTGACTGCATCGAAAGAACTAGGGTCCCCGCCTTGTGTTCAGGCATTGACTACATGGATGTTCTTCAGCTTGAATAAAAAACATACTAAGGTGGTCATGCTAAAAATTATACAGCATGTAGAACTGTAACTGCATGTTTAAGCCCATGTACTTACCCAGGTTCATTTAGTAAAATAAGTGTAGGACTAGAATTCCATGCAAAGAGTTTGTGTTATGTAAATAAAAAAGGTCATCATGTATACCTATGGCAGCACCTTCAGATCTGGTATTTCCAAATAAATGTACTTGTCTTTGAAACTTCAGTAATGTGCTTTAAAAGTATCATTTGTCTGTGTGTTGTGTAATTCATATAAGAACACCAAACCCTGCCTAATAAATTGGCTGGCAAATAAAGAAAAAAATTCTGACAGAGGAGAGCAAACAACTACAGGACTGGAAATCTAAGCTCTCTTATTAAATAGCATTCAGGTTTTATGCCTTAGCACTGAACAAAATGCATGCATTATGTACCTGTATCAATAATTCCTGAAATAATATGTGCAGCATGGCATATCATTCTCAGACAAGCAATTGGCAGGTAGTTTTTACAATAACGAGATGAATTCACAGTATGGGGTATGTTGATTGCTCATGTCAGTCCCTTTGAAATTTTAAAGCGATAGTAATCAGAGCTATAAATCTCTCCTAAGTATAACTAGACTACTATTTATACCTACTGTTGTTAAAACCAGCCTAAGAAATTACTTTTAGGGCACCATTACTGAAGAAATAATCTCTCTAAAGCAATAATCACTGAGTTAAGTACAACTCATATACCTAGTTTCTGTAATGAGAACACATAATTCAAGTATTTAAGAATAGTGAATGTCTTTTCCTACTTAAAAGATTGATAATAGCATTTTCAGACTTCAAAGTTGTTTTTTTTTCACATTATACAGCAAATCTGGGAGCATCCTTCAATTGCAGTAATACACTGGGATGCAGGATTAAATATAGTGCTGCCTCTGCATAGAAGTCAGCCATCGAGGAATGCAAGTTTTGTATTACAGAAAGTGCAGATTCTGACTACTGTAAGGCCCTGTAGGGAGTATCATGATAACAAGACAATCATGATCAACCAACTAGAACTAGAGGTATCTCCATAGATTTTTTATCTTATAGGAATTCCAAAAGATAGCAAATTCGTATAATCTGGTCCAGTGGCTCACTCTTGCTAATTTACATCTTATTTCCCATAGGAACTGTCTTAATTTCTTTTTTACAGCGGAGAGAAGGCGTAGCAACATGCAGTCAGTAAAACTTGAAAGTGTCTAGTACCACTTTCTGATTAAACAGATCTCAATGAAAATATTTACGTATATTTTCTAAAATAAAAACAGAAAAAAAAATTAAAAAAAGAGATCTTTCTTTAATCCCCCAGTAAAAGTATGGCATCCCAGAGAAAAGGGTTATTTTTTGTCTTTCAGAATGCTCCAATATGTAAGTGTTCATGGCCAAACTGCCTCATTGTGGAGCTGCAGGCTTTGGTCAGAGAATGCTGATACAACTCGAAGCTTTCTGGTATTCTGCAGTGAGTACCTTCATTAAACACTAGCGACTGCATGAATAGAAGCTACTTCCAAATCCATGGCTGAAATAATCCAGGTAGATAAACGATTAAGGGATTATAGCACTAAGATACAAATTATATCAGTATACACTGTCACAGGGTCTAGGAACAAAAGAGCCTATGCCTCTCCTGATGAATATAAACCTTAGCAGACTTTGTTCCTCATTTTTCTAGTGGAGATTCATGATCTTCTAATTTGCTTCATGCAAAACAGATTCCTGAGCTCAGCAGCCCCCAGAGAGGCTTTGTCCATGACCTACTCATGTGAAGTCAGGGGCAAAACTGCCCCTAAGGTCTCACAGCATTGTGAAGTTAGTTCTCATATGGAACGTCCTCCCTTTCCCTGAAGGAGTCACTTCATTCTCCCATTAATGTTTTATTACATGAACCTCAGAAATGGAAAAAACATATGTTTGGAATGATATGTAGCAATAAGAATAGGACCCCATTTTTACATAGTTTTCCATTGCATGATCCAGCTCATGTATTTAGAACAGTTTTTGTTCTATTCTCTTCCAATTTTATTTTTCTCTTAAAATCTTCATCTGCAGAATTTTTCTAATAGATGTATTTTATCTTAATTGTTAAGAGGCCTCTATTTAATTCTCTAGATATTGCAAACCATAATAATAGTCAAGTCTAGCAACTTATAAAAATCAGGGTTTAAGCATAATACTTCAGGTAATGTAATTCTCCCACAAGACACAATCTAGTTTTCCTGTGCTATTATGCTTTCTATTAACTCAGAATAAGTCAGAAAGTAATGGACGTACGCTGAGATTTTTATTTCATTTACTTCATTACACATTACTGATATTTAATGGAATGTATCAATTCATCAATTTATCTCAATTAGAAGTATCATTTAAACAGCTAGACCAAAGATACTGTTTATGATTTTTAATGAGTAACAGGGGATGGGTCCTTCACAGCACTGGTCATGATCTATGATACTATGATAAACCATTCCACTTCTGCTGTCATGGACAATAGTGCTGTTGACTTCAGTGTCACAAGAACAGGTATCAAGGAATGAAGACACATCCATATTCAATACCCATACCTAAAGCATTCTTTGTGATGCCTAACAATTTTATTTTTTTTTTTAAGGGACCCAAGACAGGCTCTGCTTAAACATACGAGAGGTCTCATTTAAGACAATACCTATAAATACCAACCACAACCATCAAGCACATTTTAACACAGGTAACTAAGGCATAAATCAGGTACAAAGCTGCATTCAAAACCACGTTCATTAAAATAACCTACATACACTATCTCATATTTGCTTCTATCTATTTTCTAGGGATGGAGTGTTACCAATGCCCAAGCCTGTTATACACGGGCCACACAGTAATCAGATAACTTAAAGTCCAGAAGTAAAAAGACGAGGGAAAGAATCAAGAAAATTTAATGATATTTCCTATCTCGGATTCACTTAGACTCAGCTGCATCAAGGCATGGAATATCTTTTTGGCCATTTGTTAGCAGCTACTAGTAAGCAACTATGCCCAAAGGGAAAATGTATTCTAGTTAAAGATTGGCTTATGCCCTCATCAGCCGGGTTTTACAGCTCTTAAAGCACAGCAAGAGAAATATTTATACTGAACTTGTTGCACAGGGACTTCAGATAGCAGGATAGCAATTTCTTGCATAAGTGTTATATTTAGCTGGAGACAGCAGAGTTACGTTATGAGGGAAGCAGGGACTTCTAAAAATAAAATGTCTAGAAAATAAGAGGAAAACAGAGAAATGCTACACTCTTGATTTGAAGCAATCAATTTTTGTCTGAATATGTTCCCAAGACTGCAAAATGTTTTATGTGTCCTTTGAGTTTTGAACACCCTAAGTACAGTAGCATATGTCTGTGCAGTTTAACCAAATCCTCCAATGATTGGAGCTGCTTCTATTTTTTTTCCTGTGTATGTGTGTGTATAGAAGGGAATATTATTTATAACCATCTAAGGTCTGGCACAGCATTTTTGAATCGATGCCATTCAACACATCAATGTTACAGCTGTTCTATATTAATCTAATTGTTTTAACAACATTGGAAAGCTTGTTCTTAACTAACATATATATTTACATGTTCTACAGTTCCAGCCTGTTGGGTTATGAGGTCCTAAAGAAGAATTTTTCAGCACTATCTTTTATTAATATTAAAAAAAAAAAAAATCACCACAAATGCATACCTATCCAGGGACCTCCCAGTATTATTAAAGTCTCCAGGAAGTCTCAATCTAGCTAAACTGATGTTGGATTTGAAGTGGTAAAACTAAGGAATGTAATTTCTGCAAAGAGAAACACCATAAGGGATGGTAGAGAAGAAAGATTTCATAGAATTCAAAAACGAGATGGCCAAAAATATTACAGTAGGTAAATAAAAATGTAATAGTCAGTTAAGCCAGCAGGAACGGGGACGGAGAGTTTACACTGTCTCTATTCTGGAAAGCTAATTTGTGCCTGGTAGTGCTTGCTTGCATCTGATCAGCAATGTGTTACATCATACCCAATAACAATTTCTGGTGCTGATATTTTAAATAAAACCAGAAAAGACTAAGCAAAGACACTGGCTGATTAGAGTTTAGTTTCTGAAAGACAGAAGCATGTTTTCAGTGATGTCACATTCACTGAACCTGAAATCAGTTATTTTCTAAGAATGTACCCCGGTACTGTACTCCTAAGAAAGTATTATTAAGTACAGAATGTATAACCTTGTGATTTAGTTCTTACATGTGTGGGCACATATGGATATATACGTGTACACGTGCTTGTGTGTGCATGTGTGTGCTACTTTATTTTTCTTCATTTAATTTTAAAACAATGAAAATATTTGCACATCACCATATTTTTTGTCTAACTTTTAACTCCAAATAGGCAAATAGCCTTCTGAACTCCCACTAAGATGACTTTGTTGACTTCGATAGATATAAAGTACCTTGGAGTGGCAGGAAGCCACAATATTAAGAGACTTCAAGAATGCCTGTATAGGTTGAGAAGAAGTCTCATCAGAGCCTGGTGTTGAAACCAAATTTTTAGATATCACTACTGACTCATTCATGGAGCTGCTAATGAGGAGACCTACAAGAGGGAACCAACAGGAGGAAACCCTTGCCTGAGCAGTGCTTCAGGCACTTCTGAATCTATCATTCATCTAAGTCATATACAGCTGCAATTGTGAAGTTTGTGGTTAAAACAAATTGCCAATGGGTTCCCAGCGTCTTTCTTCACAGAAATCTGAACACTGAGACCAAAATCCTGCATCCAACTTCTCAACACTGTCAGAGTAGAAATTTAAGGTACAGAGCATTAATTTCTGCAAAAGCCAAGCTGATTGCTTCAAAGTGGGATTTAGGCCATCATAAAGCAGGCTCAAACTGCCATCATAGACAAATATCTGAATTTTACTCTAGGATCTAATCACAGACTATCTCTGATTGAAATGTGATAGAGGAAGTACAAACTGGGACATGAAATTGCACTACTTTATTGTTTCCACATAGAGGTTTCATACTGGAGGGTTAATGATTTCAAACCAATAGATCTCATTGAAGTTTGAAAGTAATAATTTATACGCATGTATTTATGAAACAGCGATAGCCATTTCAGTTCCCTTTGCACTTCTTACTACTTTACTTCCAAGGCACACATATTTTTAATTGCCTAGCTTCTCTGTGTTATCTTTTACTATTCTTAGATGAGGAAGTGTTATTGAATGATCTTTATCACTTTAATTGTTTTAATTTAATATTGTGCTTTTTAGTAGAAAATCTAATTTGAAATGGCAAAGGGTTAATTATGGAATTTTCCAAGGGAATGTCCCAAGGAAAGAAAAAGATATGGGCTAAAATCAGTGAAATGTTAATTTTAGAATCTAATTTCTACTTCTATTTTTTTCTTTATACGGTACTCGTCTTAAACCTACATATGGAGAAACATCTTCTAAAATAAACATGAAATTTGAATGTTCTGAATGCCAGTCCATATACAAGCAAAATAGAATGTGTTAAAAAAGAACCCTCAGTAAGCTTTTATTTAATTCATTACATTTACACACCTGATTAAACATGAATATCTAAAGACTTCCATGTGCCACTTTAATTATGAATAGAAGTAATTATATGTAACAAGTGCAAATTCTCTCTATCTTTCATAAACTCAGGCCTCTGAACTCTTCAGTTTAAGTACGGCTATTTGTCTAACAATCTCAGTGTGCTGTATTCTAGTGCTTTTGGAAATTTTATATTGATACTTGAAATAGGATAGTTTCAGCCAAACCATCACACAAGATATAAACCAAATCTCTGTTGCCTGACAAAACAAGGATACAGGCAGAAACACAGATACTTTTGGGAAATAAGTCCCAAACAGAAGTTTTTGCAGGTGAAAGCTGAGCCCAAGACCTTGCATTTTGGGGTGATGCAGATATAGTGTCAGCTACTGAGATTTGTTTTGAAGAAAGCTATGCATTTATAAAGGAGAATGTTTCAGAGACAGGTCTTTGGCTTCCTAAAGAACCAAATCCTATTCCTGCACTGACATGCCTATTGACTGCTGAGGTTTAGGCAGAACTTCCTCTGCCACTGACCCTTTTAGAAGTATTCACCAAAGCTATAGTAGCACACAAAGCAAAAAGTGCTTAGGAGAATACTTCAGATAGTCTGCCACTTTTCTCTCTAGTTCCTCATGTCTGGTAATTGCTCATTGGTTGCTATCTCAGCTGGCCTATTTTATTTGTTCAGACTGAAAAAGGAAAAGCCCATCTTCTCAGGAGATTGCCAGTGCAATGTAAGATCTGTAGCGTTGACTTCTCATGAGATTTTCTTATTTGAGCCAGACATTATGTTCCAGAAAGAAACATTCATTTTAAAGGGCAGTAAATCTGTACAACAGTCCAGTACTCCTGCGTTTGTATTTCTAGTCTCATATACATCTGTAGACAATTAATTTGGTTGGCCATATCAACCTTTCTCTTAGAGGGGCCAGCAGGCCTCATTCAGTGCACAGGAATAAGACACAAGGGAGCTAGCTTCATTTTCAACGTTACCTGTTCACCATATCAATTTGAGCAAATCAGTTTGAATAAATCAACAAACTACTCAGTTTTGAATTCTACAAAGTGGAAATGACATAACTTTCTGACAGTTGTAAAGCATTCTCACTTACTTGAATGAAGAGAGGCGAATTTCAGATGCAAATCTTCCAAATCCCATTGTATGGCAGGGGAAGCTGAGCACCTAAGTCCTTCAGGCATCTTTGTTGAAGTCACTTTTCTTGCCCACACATATGCACACACTTCACATAAACTTCTCAAACCTCTGCACTTTGCTGGCAAGACATTCCTCATAAAACTCTCCAACAGGCCATTTTTATTCTGGCTTGTAAATGTATTCAGAAACAGACAAAGTTTACAACTGGAAAATGGAAGCAAGGAAGTTTATTCTTCATATATTAAATAAAATGAGAATCTTGGGTCACTTAGCTGCTACACAAATTGAATCTGTCACATGCTGCAGTGTGCAACAGGGCATATGTATTTGTCTCTTAATTAAAGTGTCAGCTGTCCATCAAATTTGTAAATAGATGGAACTTAGATGATAAATTATTCCACCGCCTTTGATTATTTATTAACACATGTGGGGGGAAAACACAATTTTCTCCAAACACAGTTCCTAATACATAGTGTATGTATTTATGCACTCTAACTCTGCTGGTAAGGAATTCATTAGGAAGCATCTATTTTCTGTTTTCTGGTATTTATGTTCTTTCGAAAACCCTGCTTATAACCATCTTTTAACATCTGTGTGCTTTACTAAACACTAACAACGCACTGTAGTTTATGTCTGGCCTCTAGATGATGCTACAATGCTTTTAACTCTCTGGTATTTTAGTAGTATGTTACATGAAAACAACTTTGAACTATACTCAAACATTTTGGTACAGTAACTTAAAAGCAACAGAAAAGGGATTCTGTTTATCAAAAAAAAAAAAAAAAAAAATAGGAGGCCCATGACCATTTCTCCCGAAGGTTTCTGCAGCAAGTGGATTGTTGTTAAGCACAAAATAAAAATGTAATTAGAATTGGTTTGCTGTATTTCATAATGAAGACCCTGTGACATCAAGAGTAGATCAAGTTTAACTCCTGCAGGCTGTAGCAACAGCTCTAAATCCTCATCCTGTATTTTCAGACTTCTCTACCACCATAAAGTACCCTTCATTCCACTTTGATCTGCCTTGTGACAAATGTATGTGGCTCACTGGCAGATAAGCACTGGTAAAATGTGTTGATTATTGAAGATTTCCCTACTTGCAGAATATATTTTGCTGGTGCCTCATCCTAATTGCACAGCACGTTAACTGCCATGACATCGTCTTGGTGATCCCACTGAGAAACAAGTTCCTTTCACTTTGGAGAGCGCTTGTAGCTGCCCTTAACATCATGCCTGAATAGACCTTGGCTGTTTCCTAATCCCTCTGTTTCCAGTTCCTCACTGATGACTTCCTGTCCACCTGCTGCTCACATCCATGAAAGAATACAGGAAGTCTACATTTATGCTTCCAACAGTAAAAAGTTGAAAACAAGAGTTGCAGGCAGGTCACCAAGAGAGTAAAAAAAAAAAAAGGTTTGGTTTGTTATTGGAATGGTTTTGAAAATCAGATGGGGTACAGCAAATTAATGAATTTCATCTCAGATGCTTTCCCATTTGGCATCTTGGGAAAAGGGTTCATGCTATAAGAAGGATGTGACGAGGTTCTGACAGGCACTGGAATCTCACACTTACCGAGTTTCCACTTTCTTTTCAAAACTTCAACAGAGCAAGTGAAATCAGTAGCAAGATTTTTGTTTTAATCCTTAGAAAGGAAGCAATATTTTTTTAATTTATATTTTTCACCCGATGTTTACTAGTGATTATAAAACATTGAATAGCCAATGGTAGCCAGCCTGCCATGATCATGTCATGTTATGCTACACTGTCACACAGAAGATCCTGCCTATGTCCTTTGGCGATAAGTGCAACTGGAGATATATTATCTTGAAGACATTAACATATTAAGAATTCACAGATACTGTATCATCATGTTGTTGATTTTGCAGGTGATGCCATCTCCTCACATCCTGGCAGGAAGTCCAAAGAACTGTTCTGTTGGAAAGGCTGACTTTCAACCTCACATCCAGGCTATTGGTTATAAGGATGCCTAGACAACCATCCATACTTTGCCATGTAGTCTATTTCGCACCCCAAAGGCCGAGGAAATCTCCTGGCTTACACCTTTCTTCTCTCCCTCACGGGCTGACTTTTCTGAAGCACATTTCTTGATTAAACTAGGTGTCAAATACACAATCTGATGATCCTATAACCTCGAGAAGACAATAAGATAAAAAATATATTGTGCGCCCAAATGTGACGGTAGTTCACTTACATGAAAGAATTGGGCATAATCAGCACCATTCACTGGCCTGTGGCCAAATGAGTCCCTGTAAACTGGGGAAGAGGTGGAAAGGAGCTTTGTATCTTTCTTTTTTTCTCTCCAGTTTTTCACTCCTAGCTGCTGCCAAAGACCTCAGCCTTTGTGGCCAACAGATAAATATGTCAGTGTCTGCAGTTGCATGGAAGATTATTTATGGGAGATGGGGGAGGGAGTTCACATTTGCTTAGCATGAGGTAATCAGTTCCTGTGTATACCTCAGGAAACTGTTACAAGGCTTTAAAAAAATTAAGAAGCGATTATCTTATGATTTCAGGGTCTATTTGAAGTGTCATACAACAGTTTCTCTGAGCATATGGATCTGTAGTTACAGACAGTGGTTCACAGATCAGCAAGACAGCAAAGTCTTTCAAAAAGGTGGTGTGGAAAAACATACCAAGAGGACTAGCAGCTGAAGAATATTCATGGCTACAGTTTCTGACAGCTCTTCAGGCTGGAAAAAGTGTTTTTCATGACAGCCCCTTTAACATTAACCACTTCCATGCCTTGATTAGACGGTGGTGGCACGTCAGGCAAGCGGAGAGTTCTAGCAGTCAGGGCTGAAACAGATGGCACTGCCACAGCAATCCTCCTGCCACCTGCCTGGGAAGTAGCTCTCTCTACCCTGCAATAAAAATGGCATGAGTTCAGGCGGATTCCCACACCACTCACTTTCTGCATTAGGAGAGGCACCTCAGAAGCAATGGATGGAGCATTGAACAAGAACAAGCAAACCTGCAAGGGAGAGGTTCATGACCATCCAGATTTCATGCCAGAAATACCACGTATTTACTGGAAACCTACAGCATTTAGTTTGCTTTCTAGTTGAAAAAATAGAAGGAACACATAGCAAATTATGACATATATCTGCAAAATTAAAGCATAGTTTGGAATTGAAAGATGTGATTTCTTTATTCTCCCCACTCTTCTAATGGTCTTATAAATATTTCTTTTAAATATTGGGTTATGTTTTTGCAGATACCCTTTGGTAGATGAAAAAATAATCCTACCATGCTAGATCAGGAAAGATTTGTGAGACAGTGATGTTTGTCCATTTGCAAATATTTTTGGCTTCAATACCTTTATACTTATTTTCTCTTTCAGATATGTTTATTTCATTCCCTGCCCGTAGCAGGGGAGCTGGAACTCGATGATCTTGAGGTCCTTTCCAACCCTAACTATTCTATGATTCTATAATACGACACAGAATAATTCAATACAATCTTCAGGCTATATAAGTGAAAACATAAAATAAGTTCCTGAGTTTATCATTCAGTCCTTGCCACTTTTCCCACTTTTCAGAAGACACATAAAGAGTATCTTTTGGCTTTTTCTGTGTAACATTTCTGGGAGAGCCATCTCCCGCAGAGTAATTACAGAAGAGTAGATGTATTGAAATACACATCACTATGCATGGAAAACATCTACCCAATGTAAAAGATAAGGTGTGCAGCTTTGGTAAAGGCTTTTCCTGCAAGCAAATCGAGCCAGATAACAAATAGGAAGAGTTTTTCTTTTTTCCACCAGTTGTGTGGAAATGCATGCTTCACAGATTTTCCCCATTTAAAATAAACAAATATTTTAAATCATTCTACAATAAAAGCTCCAAAAAACAGATTTTATAATAGTGTTAGCACAGCATTTTATGCTATCGTGAAAGAGTGCCATTTCATTTCTGAGAACTTTAAGTCAAGGTATACGTGGTGGGGAGGTGGTCTGTTTCACTATCTATGTGTCAGCAGCATTCATTTCTCTACTCCAGATCTTTGACATAGACTAAAACATCTGAAACAAACAAACAAACAAACAAACAAACAAACAAAACTTTAAAGAGCTATGCTGTGTAACCTTCGCTACAGGGATCAGCCTCTGCAGCCATAATGTACATTCGAGTTTTTTCTAAGGAGAATGTGCTGTTTGGAACCATTTAAAAAGGGAATGGAGGCAACAGTTCAGCTGGGACTTGATGTGCAATCCAGAGGGGCAGTGGGTTGTGCCTGTCATTACCAGGTTCAGCTCTGAGTGGAACTTACCACAACCACAGCTGCCTGCCCTGTCAGATTTTCCACTGCAGTCACCAGCTGAGGTTTAATCAGATGCTGGTAGAGGCGCAAGGCAAGGGGATCATGAAGTTTGCCAGAATGCAATTTAGCTGCAAAAGTTTTCTGAGCAACTTTGGTTCAGAAACATGAGGTTAAACTGGACCAAAGCTTTGAGTCGTGGGGATTTTCATCTGGGATGAGTCACCCTAGAGTTTGTGTCTTGTATTGCAGAATCATGGCCTTTAGGCGAGGCAATGAATTTAGCAACAGGCTGAAGGTCAGAGCAGAACGTGCAACATGTCAAATGATTCAGAGAATAAACAGACTCAGGAAGGGCAAATACACAGGCTCCAGGAGCAACACAATAGACTGACCTTCTCAACTTTCTTCAGCCTACCACGTCACTAGACGTAAATGCAGGCAAAGAGATAAATGAAAGATGGATCTCAGCAAGTGGTCGGGTTTTCAGCTACTGGCTGCTCAAGCTGCTTTGTGTAACAGAGTGCAGGGATGAACAGGAAAACAAGCAGAGAGTTTCTAGCCAGCTGTTTCAGCTTTAGTAACAACCTGAAAAATATTAGCAGATGTATTTTCACATAGTTCAATGAAAAATGGGACAGCAGTGTGCAGGAAAGCTTTAACAAACATTCTGTTGCAGGTATAGTTTTAATAAAATTTCTTAGAGAAGACAATAGGCAATTGATTTATTTTAATGTATTGTACAATGTAAAATAGCAATTAGAGCTAAAGAAGGCATTTCAGCTGGACTGAAATATAAATTTGGATTACCCAAACTTATCACAAATGCACATCAAGCTCATCAAAGTCTCATAGCCAAAAGCATTCCCTAAAAGCCAAACCATTTCTTTTCAAGATCTTTCAAAACAGAATATTAAGATTCTGGTCTTAAAAGGTTTTGAAAACATTTTGCTTTTTATTCAACAACTTAAAATGAAACCAAATGTTTAACC